>CM032454.1:148188798-148796949 GCA_019049505.1 Pachyrhynchus sulphureomaculatus | reverse complement strand
AAAATGAGTTGTATGAATGGGGTGTGGCGTAATCTTTGGCCAGATGTAGTGGAAGCACCTAGAAGAATTGTCCAGATGCAGAGACAAAGTGCTTGAAGACATTGCTGCAATGATTGAGGGGTCTGAACTTGAAGATGTCACGGTAGAAGATCTCGTAGAACTTGTAGCAACGCACGACGATCCTATTAGCAATGAAGATCTGATCGAGTTACAGAATAATCCTATCTACGATGAGGAAGAACAAGTAGAAGAGAAAGTTTTATCTTCAGGGGAAATACAAAATGCACTTTCAAAAATTTATTCAGGTTTGGACATATTGCAGAGTATAGACAATAATGATGACCGTGTCTTGACCGTGTGTCAAACAATTAAAAACAGTGTTGGGTGTTATGAACGTATTTTACAAGAACGTAAACAAAAAACGTTACCCAAAAGACAATAGATGTATTTTTCCGTAAAAAATAAGAGTATGTATTGCATAAAGTGTTCTTAGAATTAAAGTGATTGATTAAAATAATTTGTATTTTTTTGTATTAAATTTTGACTATGTTTAATCATAAACCTCGATATACGCGAATTTCAGTTAACGCGATTTTTTTCGGAACGTATCCCTCGCGTAAAGCGGGTATTACTGTATATATATATATATATATATATATATATATATATATATATATATAATATATATATATATTATATATATATATATATATATATCCATCCCATCAAAAACATAAAATGTAAAAAAAATGCAAAGTCCCGCAACGCAATCTTTCCACCACAAAAAGTTGTGAGATCTCATGTAAAACCAAGTCAGTTATTTTAGTTAGTATCTATGGAAGCACCTATTCAACAACTTTGTCATAAATTGTTATCTATTTAGTTACCTACCAACATTTATAGTGACCGTATCAATATTAGACATTTTTTATTTCTATAATAAATATAATGACTTGGCAAGCAAAGAATAATCTACTATTTCGATTGCTAAGTAAGTCTAAACAGTGCACTTAAGAATAAAGTATTTTAAATAGTAGATTATTCTTATGTGATTATGTTGCCGTGCGATTGCCAAGTCATTATATTTATGATAGAAATAAATAATATTGATACGGTCACTATAAATGTTGGTAGGTAACTAAATAGATAACAATTTATGACAAAGTTGTTGAATAGGTGCTTCCACAGATACTAACTAAAATAACTGACTTGGTTTTACATGAGATCTCACAACTTTTTGTGGTGTAGGTAGTCCTCTTTTATTTTCTTCTCGGGTAATATTTCTTGTACGTCAGCTATGGATTTTCTTAAAGCCCACTCCCTGTCTCTATTGGTTTTTCTCAAAGGCTATTTTTTGACAAGTCTGGACGATAAGTGGTTCTTCTATATTCAACGATTGTGGACTCCTGAGCTTTGATACTACCGAAGTCGACATTAATTAGATGTAATCCGCCCAGACTTGTCACTCTCGAAAGTGCCACATATGGTTGACCGCATGTGAACACTGAAGAACCGATGGCCATCAGTGCACTGTTTAGACTTAACCCCTGACTTTTGTGTATGGTAATAGCATAGGCTATACATATCGGAACATAAGCTCTATTAATATTTTCAAATTTAACTGGACCAAGCTCGTAAAGATGGTCATTATTAAATGTAATATGTATTTTTTTTTTATTTCATTTGTATTTTCAGGATCAACCTTTACTCCTTGTACTATACCGATAGAACCGTTGACTAAGCCAAGACTCACGTCAATATTTCATCTTAACATGACTTTTGCTCTATTTTAATAACTATATTCTCTTCTAGCCCTGATGTCATGGAAGCATCATCTTCATACTTTTTTCATAATTAAAATATACTTAAAGTATTTCACTTAACAATTTTTTAGTTACACGAAGTAGGTAAGTATTATTAAACGAATATATTTGATAAATGAAAAATATTATTAAATATAATATATTAATTAATAAATAATACAAATTATTCATAATTATAGATTTTTTAGGGATTAATTAACTTTATACGAAGTATTATTTACCGGGACTCACGGTTGACCTTGCATTATGCTATGTATGGCTAAACGCTGCGCGCTCTCCGCGCTCTATCTCAAAACGGTTAAGCGTATAAAAAAATGTTTAGAACAAAATTTGTAAAGAATTTTCGTATTAGATGCAAATATCATTGAAACTATAGGAAGCGAGATATTTGCGAAAAAACCGATTTTTGTGACCTTTGACCTTGAATATCTTAAGACGCGAACACGAGATTTTATGAGACTTTTGAGACAACTTTTAGAATGCCAAAATAAAGGTTTAGACAAATTTAGAGCTTATTATCGCTCATTCCGAGGTTGACCCTCTTTTTTGACTTAAGTGACTGTACAATTCAATTGTACGGGACTGAAATTTCGGGATGTTTCAGTTTTTCCTTCCTTTATAGGCTAAACACTAACTAAATTCAAAATTTGAAGTTTGTGTGTCTGCTAGAAGTACCTTAGAATTTTGATGATCGGTGAGTGTGTCAGTGACAAAATTAAAGAACTTCGACTGGCGATAGTTCGTAAACTATAAGGTATAAATAGTAGGTAATTTAGGAATATAGCTAGTATAGTATGTCCTCTTGGTCACTGAAAATTCAGGCTTCTAGCTTTATCCACAAGGAAGTTACAGGGAGGTCGAACGTGTCGTGAGTGGCTTCGAGAAAAGGATGGTACGGCTATGCTTTCTACTCGACTTGGCAGAAATATATATACATATATATATATATATATATATATATATATATATATATATATATATATATATATATATATATATATATATATGAAACTATAGTGAGAAGTATCACATTATATATTTGTGAAGTATGGCTTCTGAAGGAAAGCGCATTAGTCAGGCTAAGAGCAACGGAAATAGACTTCTAGAGAAGAGCAGCAAGAATATTCAGAAAAACAAAGAGTCTTTCAACCAACTGACCAAACAACTTATCTGGTTTGGACATAATCAAAGAATAGACGAAGATTGAACCCCAAAACAAGTACTAAAATCACAGCCAGAAGGCAAGAAAAAGCGAGATAGCCAGAGAACAAGTTGGAGAGAGGGGATAGACAGGGAAAATTGAGGAAGGAGACCAGGAAGATCTATGGAACGACCGAAAAAAATGGAAATTGGAATACGTCGGAGATCGTTGTAATCCTATATGTAACATATATGTAAGAATAAAAACTATTAGAGACTAAATAATAAATATTATTCTATAATATAGGCAGACTAAAAGTAATTAGTAACGACACTTATTATTTCTTAAGAACTCAGTAAGATTATAAATAGACCTATTTTGAATAGGCCCTTTTATTGGTGACTCTAATCCATCATTATTCATTTATAACACCGAATTAACTTTCAATCAGTCAAGTTACCCTCATCTATCCCTCTTCGTCTCGCTTCACTGTCTAGCCACAAGAAAAGTCCATAAGCTTGAAAGACCTGTAGTTATCGCATGTTGTCTCGTATTTATTTCCAATCAGTCTCTCTGCTTGTCCTTCATTATCAACGTATCCTTGGGGTCAAGCGAGTGTACCGATAAGCGAACGGTTATTCTCGCGCACACGCTTTGCGTCGAATGTGGTTCGAGCTTACAATCCTCCATTCTCGTTTATTTTACCGTATCGTATGCCGCTTTACAGCACGCGTTTTCCGCTCATTCGCTAGCGTCGTCGTCGCGCGCTCACCGACCGCATTTTCTTTAAGGAGACTGAAACAATTGATATTCACCTGTTTCTTTCTCCTCAACAGGTTACCGGCAAAATTCAAGTAAGCGCGCTGTACGAAGACACTTCCGTTAATCTTCCCTTGTTTCCGGACAGTTTTCACAGGGATATGTTTATGTGCAACCTTAACCATATGGAAAACTCCGAAAAGTATACTAATTAAAGTGCCTGGTGCCGGAAAATTGTTGTTGTTTTTTAGTGAACGCGGACTGTTGCAGGGCTTCCCGACAAATTAATAAGGAACTAACGTCAGATCTACACTGGTTTAGCCCGTTACCATGGAGACCTGTTTTGAGGTGGATAAATCGTTTTACGATATCGGCTCCGCTGATGACCTAAAGGAACTCTGGGAATCTGATTTAGATCCGGTAAGAATTACATAAACATTTCGAGGCATATTATAAAGTTTATTACAATAATTAATTAAAAATAATCCAGGAGATGTTGATCATGGGAAATATACCGGCTGCTTATATTATTATGTTGAAAAACCCGATGAAAACCGGTTACGGGTTTTAGCGTGGAGTAAAAGTTCAAATTGTAAAGCAGATTTTTTTTTCTCACAAGGACGGCATATCATGAATCTTAAAGAGTCGTGAGAGGATGACATTTTTCAACTTGAGAGTACTTAGCATTTTTATTGCTTTGCTCATAAATGTTGCAAGGTATTGTAATAAAACTACTTTTAGCAGCAGGAAATGAAATTATTGTTAGTTAGAAAACGGAAGGTTTTGTCAATAATTTTCAAATATGTTCGTATTTAATATAAGGAGAATATTATGTTACAAGAAAAGTTCAGTGTTCTTTGATTTGTTTAAGGATGATTAAAATCGTAATGCGTGCTTTTTCCATTCTATTTTTACTGGTGGTACCACGCATCTAGTTACTACCGGATCAATAGAAAAATATTCTTCAGTCAAAAATAGTACCAAATTTTGTGAGAGTTTTCCATCCACCGACCGTTTGCTTGCATGTTGAGAGGCATAGAAAATATAGCTATTGCTCCAGAAAGACAGACACGTTAAACAACGTCGCACTGTGGGGTAAATCGCAAAAATTTGTGAAATCAATACTTCCGCTTTCTTTTTAATCCTAAAAGTTGTTTAAAAATCTCTTTTAAATAGTCGTAGTTTTAAATGATACCTGTTAAAAAAAATTTCGAAGTTGAAGAAAAAATGCATTTTCTTAGAATACACGTATAGGGAGTACACAACGCGTGAATGTGAACCTAAAAAACGATATGTTTAACTAATCTCTGGACAAAATATATATCCTGGAAAAAGTAAAACTTGCCTTTTCGAATTATTTCTCTCTTAGACGCTAAACAAGTAATCGATTGAATACGTCCATATTGCACTCAATTATGTTCATCTTTCTTTACAAAATTGGACTTATCTTTACGGAAATCCCTATTTTTTCACTCGGTAACTTCCTCTCACAAATAGCGTAACGGTAGTATAAACTCGGTGAAAATTTCTACATCATATATCAGTATTTTTTACATCGTGATTGGCATTGGATGCCAATCATACAAGTCAACATACAGTATTGCTATTTCTGTGCAGTAGATCCTGAATTTGTTGTAGCCATTGGTCGTGACATCTGGATATTCTTAAATCTTTGAATTAACTAAAAATTTATTCCTGTTACTTCAGATACTTAGTATTGCCATAGCAGGGTTTTGAAATATCAAATAATAGACCCATTTTCTCCTTAAACTCTTGTAAACGTTTTTTGTACCTGCTAGAATTACTTTGTCTTGGCCTCGAACCTGCCACTTACGAATCCGCAGTTTGTACATAATATACAAAAGAAGAAAAAAAAATCTGACTCATGTAGTTCATGTAGAGTAGACAAACTAATCAAAAAATTTTGAATTGTTTTAATTTCTATCATGGATTTTTCTACTACCTTATTAAAATCCTTGGATGTGCCTCCACATATGTAGCATTTCATACTCGAGGTGGCATTTCTGACTTCATTGCATACTTTGCCGTCAATCATTATCAGAAGTAACTGGTGTTGTATTGACAATATTTCTTGATCATTTTAAGCATTATAAGGGTCCTTGATTTGTTTTTCATTTGATTTCGTTCCTCCTAATCACTTGATCGGTACCAACGGACTTTGAAAAACATGAGCATCATCCCTGGAACGTTGTTGATATTGATTTTGGTAAGATCCATCTCAACCCCATTTCGTAATTAATAACAATTTAATTTTGCCTCTTCGAAGCAGGCAATTAGAAAATATCTTTTTCCTAAAATTATTTGATGAACATTTGTCGCACTTCATACTCGAGGCGGTATTTCTGACAGCATTGCAAAGTTTGCTGTCAATCTTGATCAGAAGTAATTGGTGTTATATTGACGATATATCTTGATCATTTTGAGCATTTTAAGGATCCTTGATTTGTTTTTCAATGTATTCGATTTCGTTCTTTGTTATGTGTGCACTTTTTTTTATAAATCAAATTCTTATAGGTCTACAAAACAGCGCCGATTCTGCCGAATAGTTTGCCCCCCTTTCTTCATTAATAACCATTTGACTGTTACCAACGGACTTTGTAAAACATGTGTATCATCATTGTTGTATTCAGTGAAACGTTATTGATATTAATTTTGGTGTGATCCATCGCAACCCCATCTCGTAATTAATAACAATTTAATTTTGCATCTTCGAAGCAGGCAATCAGAAAACATCTTTTTTCCTAAAATTATTTGACGAACATATGTTATGTAGCACTTCATACTCGAGGCGGTTTTTTGATAGCATTGCGTACTTTGCGGACAATCATTATCAGAAGTAATTGGTATTGCATTGACGACATATTTTGATCATTTTGAGCATTATAAGATTCCTTGATTTGTTTTTCAATGTATTCGATTTCGTTCCTTGTTATGTGTGCACTTTCTTTTATAAATAAAATTCTTATAGGTCTACAAAACAGCGCCGATTCTGCCAAATAGTTTGCCCCCTTTTCTTCATTAATAATCATTTGATTCGTACCAACGGACAGTGAAACGTTGTTGATATTGATTTTGGTGCGATCCATCGCAACCCCATTTCGTAATTAATAACAGTGTAATTTTGCATCTTCGAAGCAGGCAATCAGAAAATATCTTTTTCCTAAAATTATTTGACGAACATATGTTAGGTGGCACTTCATACTCAAGGCGGTTTTTCTGACGGCATTGTGTACTTTGCGGACAATCATTATCAGAAGTAATTGGTATTGTATTGACGATATATTTTGATCATTTCGAGCATTATAAGGTTCCTTGATTTGTTTTTTAATGTATTCGATTTCGTTCCTTGTTATGTGTGCACTTTCTTTTATAAATCAAATTCTTATAAGTCTACAAACTAGCGCCGATTCGGCTAAATAATTTATCCCTCTTCTTCATTAGTAATCATTTGATCAGTACCAAGGGACTTTGTAAAACATGTGCATCATCACTGTTCTATTCAGTGAAACGTTGTTGATAATAATTTTGATGCGTTCCATCGCGACCCCTTTTCGTAATTAATAACAATTTAATTTTGCATCTTCGGAGCAGGGAATCAGAAAATATCTTTTTCCTAAAATTATTTGACGAACATATGTAGCACTTCATACTCGAGGCGATATTTCTGACAGCATTGCATACTTTACGGTCAATCATTATCAGGATTAATTGGTGTTGTATTGACGATATATCTTGATCATTTTGACCATTATAAGGGTCCTTGATTTGTTTTTCAATGTATTTGATTTCATTCCTTGTTATGTGTACACTTTCTTGTTAGGCAAACATCGTTCCACAATAAGTTGTATGGTAAGACGCTTGAATGAAGTAGGAACTTATTCTAGAAGGCTAGGGCAAGGGCGAAAACGATGCACTAGCGACCTAGATGAATGTTTTATAAGACAATACGCTTTAAGAAATAGGACTGTCAGTAGTTCTATAATAAGAAACGAACTCGAAGCTGTTCGCAATGTCACAATTTCTTCTGAAACAGTTAGAAGACGGTTAAATGAAGCTGGATTAAACAGTAGGAGACCAGCCACTGCGCCCTTGCTTACTAGAGAGAACAGAGTTGCCAGGTTACGTTTTGCTCGAAATCACGAAAACTGGTCTGTGGATGATTGGAAACAAGTTTTCTTCACAGATGAAACTAGGGTTAGTCTAAAACATCCAGATGGTCGTGAGTAAGTATGGCGAAGACCAGGAGAGAGGTTTGCTTCTTGCAATATCTCTGCAAGGATTCCATTCGGCGGTGGCTCTGTTATGTTCTGGGGTGGCATCTGCTTTGATGCTCGCACAGAGTTAGTTCCTGTCCGTACGAGATCCATGAATGCTGACTACTATCTTGAGAATATTGTAATAGAACATGTGATGCCTTTCGGTCATTTTGTGGGGCCCAATTTCCTGTTTATGCAAGACAACGCTCGACCTCACGTGGATAGGGAGGTACTCGATTATCTTAATCAAGTTTATATACCGATTATGCAATGGTCACCAAAAAGCCCGGATCTGAACCCGATAGAACATGTATGGGATCACCTTAAGAAAAATGTGAAACGACATATACCTGCACCTAGAAACCTGAGGGTACTTGAAAATGCAGTTATCATAGAATGGGAGCAAATTCCTCAAGATTTTATCCAAAATTTAATTAGAAGCATGCCTAGGCGCATAAACGCTGTCATCCGAAGTAGAGGAGGCAATACACGCTACTAGTGTCCCAGTTACACCATTAATTTTGCTACTAGTGTCCCAGTTTATTTTTTTTCATTATTACATAATTTCAACGATTTTGTTATTAGGTCTTAAGAATAATTTTAATTCGAATCCTATAGAGAGATTTGGTAGCTAATTCACTTTTAAAGTATCCAAATAAGTTTTTTCTAACTTTTAGTGTAACCAATGTTCATAAAAAATTATTAAAATTAATTCATTATAGAGATTTGTTTGATTTAATATATTGTTGCGTTAATTTTGTCCAGGAGTGTATGTAGCACTTCATACTCAAGGCGATATTTCTGACAGCATTGCATACTTTACGGTCAATCATTATCAGGATTAATTGGTGTTGTATTGATCATTTTGAGCAATATAAGGGTCCTTGATTTGTTTTTTTAATGTATTCGATTTCGTTCCTTGTTATGTGTACACTTTCTTTTATAAATCAAATTCTTATAGGTCTACAAAACAGCGCCGATTCTGCCAAATAGTTTGCCCCCTTTTCTTCATTAATAATTATTTGATCCGTACCAACGAACAGTGAAACGTTGTTGATATTGATTCTGGTACGATCAATTGCAACCCCATTTCGTTATTAATAACAATTTAATTTTACATCTTTAAAGCAGGCAATCAGAAAATATCTTTTTCCTAAAATTATTTGACGAACATATGTTAGGTAGCACTTCATACTCGAGGCGGTTTTTCTGACAGCATTACGTACTTTGCGGTCAATCATTATCACAAGTAATTGGTATTATATTGACGATATATTTTGATCATTTTGAGCATTATAAGGATCCTTGATTTGTGTTTCAATGTCGATTTCGTTCCTTGTTATGTGTGCACTTTCTTTTATAAAGAAAATTCTTATAGGTTTACAAAACAGCGCCGATTCTGCCAAATAGTTTGCCCCCCCTTTCTTCATTAATAATTATTTAATCGGCACCAACGCACTATCTTTTTTCTAAAATTATTTGAAGAATTCTCAACCGTTTTCGACTATAGAAACTGCGATATCTAGAAGGTAGGCACTTCAAACTTTTATTTGCGAAAATAATCCCGTCGGCTTTGATTGGTCCTCTATTATTTCTTCTCTTACACAGAAAAAATGGAACAAATTTCAACAAAACAGCCATTTTTTAAACTCATTTTACGTAACAAATAAGTTGACTTGAAGGTAATCAAATAAAAAAAATATGTTAGTAGTTAGCTCTACTTACACGATTCTACAAAAATAAAAACTGAAAATAGTAATTTTCGGTGAAGATCGGAATGAAATTTCAACATGTAGACGTAGCGGGCGCACCAAAGAAGGTGCAGCTTTAACACCGTATTAACTCGATAATTTAGATTCGTCGTCAGCAACTAGTTAGTTTTGCCCTATAGTGCGTCACCGCAAAACGAAGCCGGCTGGCTATACCTGGATCGTTAAATGTGCCTCGTTGGGTTTCTCAGAGATGCTGCGCGTGTTTTTGACGATTATTCTTAACACGTAGGCTGAAAAATTTTTGGTCTGACACATAGATGTCGCCCTTTTCAAAAAAAATCCATATGATTTTTAGGAAGTACCAACCTTCCAACGATACGTGCCAAAATTTCATGAGATTTCAACTATTAGTTGTTAGTAGTTACAGTGGTTTTAGTGACGCTACTTTTGATATTTTCAAAACAATGGGAAAAATCGAATTTCGTGTGTTGATTAAACACTGTTTTTTGATGGGAAAAAATACCGTTCAAGCCAAGTAATGGCTTGATAAGTATTACGGGGACTCTGTCCCTGGAAAATCACTCATCATTTACTGGTATGCTGAATTTAAACGCGGTCGAACAGATACAAATGATGCTGAACGCTCTGGAAGTCCAAATGAGGTGGTTATACCGGAAAATATTAAAAAAATCCACAAAATTGTTTTGGTTGACTGTAAAGTGAAATTGTGTGAGATAGCTGACACCCTAAAGACTTCAAAAGAACGTGTTCGTCATATTTTGCATGAACATTTGCACCTGAGAAAGTTCTGTTCGAAATGGGTACCGCGTTTGCTCACAGCAGACCAAAAACAACAACGTGCTGTTTGGACCTATTTAAGCGCGATGTAAAGTATTTTTTCATTCGATATGTGACAATAGATGAAACATGGACCCACCACTACACACCGGAATCAAATCGGCAGTCAGCTGAGAGGACAGCAGCTGGTGCAAGCTTCCCGAAGCGACCAAAAGCAAGCAGTGGGCTGGGAAAATTTTGGTCTCTGTATTTTGGGATGCACATGGAATAATTTTCATCGACTACGTTGAGAAGGGAAAAACCAACAATACCAAATGTTTTGGTGCGTTTGAAGGCAGAAATTGGAAAGAAACGGCCCGAAATGAACAAGAAAAACGTGCTCTTTTATCAAGGCAATGCACCGTGTCACAAGCCAATGGTTATGATGGCAAAATTGCATGAATTGAAGTTCGAATTGTTTCCTCCACCGTATTCTCCAGATTTAGCCTCAGCGACTATTATCTATTCGTAGATCTCAGTTATCGTCGAAACTGAGGCCCATTTTAAAGGCAAAGACAAATTTTTCGACAAGAAAGGTATAAAAATGTTAGAAAAGCGTTAGACTGATTATATCGCTCTTATATTGATGAATAAAGTCGAATTTTTTAAAAAAAGATATATTTCAAGTAGCTAAACTCAAAACTATTCAGCCTACGTGTTACATATAATACAACTTCTACTTGCGCAACATCTCTGAGAAACTCGACGAGGCATATTTTAACGATCCGGCGATAGTCAGCCGGCTTCGTTTTGCGGCGACGTTTGGTCTACCTCTTTGCCTTTCTGTAACGATTTTCTAGGCTAGAGTTCATGGAAAATACATTTTTTAAAATACCTCGCAGGTTTACGGCCTCCTAATGTTAGAATCATAAGTCAGTGTGTGTGTGTGTGTCTGTGAGTTAAAAATGTGTGAGACAAATGATCCTATAACATTATCTTGAAGTTTTGTAAATTTTCTACCAAAAATTTTGTTTTGTGTTTTTGACATGACAGGATCATACACCCATAATTCAATTTGTTTTCTTGTTATTTAGCAGATTTTTTAAAAAATATGACCCCAATTTTATTGTAGATTTTTTTTTATCGTTCACCTCCCCGCCTGATTAGGGATTTTACCTTTTTTCATATCCTGAGGATATCGGCGGGGATGTCGTAATAAGTGTGAACAAGAGTGAAGTTTCCGTCAGACATATTGCACTATATAGTTTTTCTAATACACAATAGTTGCAATATCATTTCAAGTTCTTTTTTTTGCACTTCGTGTAAGAAAACATTTAATTATCTTAAAGGAAAGTGAAAATTTAATCACAACCACAGAACAAATAAGTTTCTAATGTACAGTAGCCACAATATTATTTTTGTACGGAGTGCAAAGTTCTTTTTTTTGCACACCGTGCAAAAAACTTTTATTTATATTAAAAGAAAGAAAATATTTCATCACAAACAAATAAAAAAATTTCTGCACGGAACGCATATTTTTTCTTTGACGCCATGTACTTTTGGCCGCTTGTAAATATTTAATTTTATTTTTATTATTGTGACTCGTCTTACGGCTTATTATTAAAATTCTCACCGTACTTTTTATTCTCGTCGTATAAACCGCTATTCCATGATTGCATAAAAGGTATTTTCACATATTCTAACCGTGCGTTAAGGATTTTTCACATGTTGTGTGAAATCAATAATGTTCAAGGTCATTTAGAAGTGTATTTTTACATATGGCAAATCTATTACATGCAACAATCCTTTATAAAGTATTTTAAAAAATGAAATATGTAAAAGGTCTTATATGTCGTAAAGATGATATTTCTGTGAATTTTATTATTTATGAAAGGATGACATTTTGAATTTTGAGAATATAATTTTTACTGCTTTGCATATAAATGTGTTTAACAAATAATGCATTAAGCATTTTCAAAGGATACGTAAGAAGCTGGAGAAGTCGTTAAAAATGTTTATGTTTCGTAATAAAACTGAAGGGTTATTTTTGAATTCGTACTGGAATATGGAAGAACATAAATGCTATGTGATCTCGAAGTAATAATTTAAGTTCCAAGACACCGCATTGTTTTTTTGCTTGTAATCTTAATAGTTCCAAGAACATCCAAGAAAATCTGGAATTTTTATGGAATGAATTTTATTCAATCATACCTAATGTTACAAAGGAAGCATGTACTAAGAAGATATGTCGTTATTCAAATTTTTGAACATTATTTTAATTTTATATGTACAATACTTCTGGGTTTCCTCTATGTCGATTGAAAAAATGATGCTGATATTTCGCCGATCAGGATGCCTGCTTCTTCGGAATTTTTTTCGAGAACTAACTTCTTCGAAAACCAAGAAGAAACTGTTTCGTGCTAGATTCCAAATAAATCAGTCCTCTAAACAAACTCTGAAGAAGCCGGCAGGATGATCGGCGAAACGTCAGCATCACTTTCTTTCCTACCACAATTGCTTTAATTGACGCAACCAAGCTTACAATCATGTATCAAATAATTTATATACATATATATACACTCCTCGACAAAATTAACGCAACAATATATTAAATCATACAAATCTCTATAATGAATTAATTTTAATAATTTTTTATGAACATTGGTTACACTAAAAGTTAGAAAAAACTTATTCGGATACTTTAAAAGTGAATTAGCTACCAAATTTCTCTATAAGATTCGAATTAAAATTATTCTTAAGTCCTAATAACAAAATCGTTGAAATTATGTAATAATGAGAAAAATAAACTAGGACACTAGTAGCAAAATTAATGGTGTACCTCGGACACTAGTAGCGTGTGTTGCCTCCTCTACTTCGGATGACAGCGTTTATGCGCCTAGGCAAGCTTCTAATTAAATTTTGTATAAAATGTTGAGGAATTTGCTCCCATTCTGTGATAACTGCATTTTCAAGTTCCCTCAGGTTTCTAGGTGCAGGTATATGACGTTTCACATTATTCTTAAGGTGATCCTACACATGATATCGGTATATCAACTTGATTAAGATAATCGAGTACCTCCCTAGCCACGTGAGGTCGAGCGTTGTCTTGCATAAACAGGAAATTGGGCCCAACAAAATGACCGAAAGGCATCACATGTTCTATTACAATATTCTCAAGATAGTAGTCAGCATTCATGGATCTCGTACGGACAGGAACTAACTCTGTGCGAGCATCAAAGCAGATGCCACCCCAGAACATAAGAGAGCCACCGCCGAATGGAATACTTGCAGAGATATTGCAAGCAGCAAACCTCTCTCCTGGTCTTCGCCATACTCGCTCACGACCATCTGGATGTTTTAGACTAACCCTAGTTTCATCTATGAAGAAAACTTGTTTCTAATCATCCACAGACCAGTTTTCGTGATTTCGAGCAAAACGTAACCTGGCAACTCTGTTCTCTCTAGTAAGCAAGGGCGCAGTGGCTGGTCTCCTACTGTTTAATCCAGCTTCATTTAACCGTCTTCTAACTGTTTTAGAATAAATTGTGACATTGCAAACAGCTTCGAGTTCGTTTCTTATTATAGAACTAGTGACAGTCCTATTTCTTAAAGCATATTGTCTTATAAAATGTTCATCTAGGTCGCTAGTGCATCGTTTTCGCCCGCCCTAGCCTTCTAGAATAAGTTCCTACTTCATTCAAGCGTCTTACCATACGACTTATTGTGGAACGATGTTTGCCTAACAAATTGGCAACATAACTCTGACAATATCCCTCGTCCAATAAAACTGAGGCTCGCACTACCTCGTGTTCAGTTAAATTCCTTGTTCGATTCATTTATCTAATTCTTCGGGGTCAAAAATAAAACAGTCTACCACAAAAACGTATTACTTTGAAAAAGGGAACAATTTATAAGCTTACTTTTAAAGAAGATCTATCGCATTATTACAGAAAATTGTTTATCTTCTAAAAAATTCTTTAAAACTGTAAATCTAAACGAATTGTTTTGATTTCTGTCATGAACCACGAAACAAAATATATGCATAGCCTACTATTCAAATACTCGATAAACTTTAAAACTCACATAAGAAAAAGATAAATTAATTTTCAGATTGTTGCGTTAATTTTGTCTAGCTTCATAGCGTTCTGCGACGCCCTACGGTTCCCAGTTGCCATTCTCGTCTATCGTTCCAGTCTCCTGACTGCAGGTTTCTTTCAGACATGGCCCTCTCTATTCCTTGGTTCCAGGTACACTTAGGTCGGCCTCGTTTTCGTCGGTTCCCAGGTGTCCAATGCATTACTTGCTTCGGTATTCTCTCGTCGGCCATATGTTGTACGTGGCCATACCAACGTAGTTGTTTTTCTTGAATTTCCTGAATGATGGTCTTATTTGCTTTCATCTTGTCTCTTATTCTCTCGTTTCTAATTTTGTCTAAGCGAGAGATTCGGGCCGATCTTTGCCAGAAGTCCATTTCTGTTGACAAGAGTTTCTTTTTTTGCCTTTCACTCAGTTGCCACACCTCTGAACCGTATAGCATTATGCTTTTAAGGATAGTGTTATATGGTATCCTTTTCCTGTTATCCAGTATATCCTTAGACCAAAGCACAGAGTTTAATACTCCTATTACTTTCCTTCCTTTGCTGATTCTGTCTTCAATTTCTTTCTCACATCTTCCTTCACTTGTTATTTTTACCCCTAAGTACGTATATTCCTCACAGCCTTCAATTTTGATGTTATTTTCAACTTCCAATTCTTCCGGCTCTCCTCCCACGCACATGTATTTTGTTTTGGTTTTGTTTATCTCAAGTCCCCATTTTCCATATTCTGCGATTAACTTTCGGGTCATGTATTCTAGGTATTCTTTGTCCTGAGCCATTACTATCTGGTCGTCTGCGAAGTGTAATGTGTATAGTGTAAGATTGTCATTGATAGGCGTTCCCATTTTTGAACACTTTCTTCGCCAGTTTCTCAGTACATGTGCTAGATATATTTTAAAAAGGGTTGGAGACAAGCTACATCCTTGTTTGAGGCCTTTTGACACGTCAAATTGTTCGGGGGTGTCTACTTCTTAAGGTTACATTTATTATAATACGTTTCAACCAAATTATCTTGGTCTTCATCAGTTGTATTCATAACCAAAAAGGAGTTTTCATTATTCATCAAAACAACTATCGAAATTTCTGTTATTATACGGGTTCTAACATATTAAACGTCATGTAAAATATTAATATCACTACTATTTAAATACTATACTGTTAATATAAAATAAAAACACATTTCACTGTAACAGACAGAACACGTATTCGTGTCTGTTACACTGAAATGTGGAAATAATTTGTATTTTATTTTATATTAACAGTATATTTAAATCGTAGTTATATTAATGTTTTACATGAAGCTTAATTTGTTAGTATCCCTATAATAATAGAAATTTCGATACTTGTTTCGATGAATAATGAAAAATCCTTTTTAGTTATGAATACAACAACAACAACAAATCCAAGATTTGGTTGAAACTTTTATCATTAATGAATCTTAAAAAATTCCCAAGAAAACTCAAAAACTAAGAAATACGGTTCAAGAAATTTTGGAAAAAAAGTAATATATATATATATATATATATATATATATATATATATATATATATATATATATACATATATATATATATATATATATATATATATATATATATATATATATATACATATATATATATATATATATATATATATATATATATATATATATATATATATATATTTATATATATATATATATATATATATATATATATATATATATATATATATATATATATATATATATATATATATATATATATATATATATATATATATATATATATATATATATATATATATATATATATATATATATATATATATATATATATATATATATCTATATATATATATATATATATATATATATATATATATATATATATATATATATATATATATATATATATATATATGTATGTATATACCAGGTGTACAAGTATGAAATGCGGATTTTTTTTCTAAAAAAACATGTTAAATTCGGAAGAATGATAAAAAGTGCTTTATTCAAAGTATGCTCTATCGTTTGTTATACATTTTTCCCATCTTTCGGGCAATTTGTGAATACCACGCCAGTAAAAATCTTCCCCTTTTGCTGCGAACCATTCATCGAGCCATTTTTTCACATCTTCGTACGAACCAAAACGCTGCTCAGCAAGTGCGTGACCCATCGATGCAAACGAGTGGTAATCGAAAGGAGCTAAGTTTGGTGAGTAAGCCGCATGGGGTAGAACTTCCCAGCTGAGTGCTTCCAACGTGTCGCGAACTGGTTTTGCCGTTTGTGATGGAGCATTGTCATGAAGAAAAATGACTTTGTGTTGCTTCTTTCGGTATTCTGGCCTTTTTTCAAGCAGCGAACGGTTCAAATCGGTCAATTGTTGTTGGTAACGTTTAGTATTAACCGTTTCCCCAGGTTTTAACAGCTCATAATAGACCACACCGCTCTGGTCCCACCAAACAGAGAGCATCGTCTTTCTGTCAAAGCGATTCGGTCTTGCGGTCGATGTGGATGGTGCGCCTGGGTCTACCCATGATTTTTTGCGCTTGAGATTCTCAAAATAAATCTACTTTTCATCCCCTGTAACTATACGATGCAAAAACGACTTCCTCTTGTACCGAGCAAGCAAAATGTCACACGTGTTTATGCGCTTTTCCATTTGCTTGTCGTTCAACTCATGTGGTACCCATCTACCGGTCTTCTGAATCTTTCCCATCTCTCATAGCCGATTGGAAACAGCTTGTTTACTAACGCCCAATTGCTCGGCGAGTTGTTTTTGTGTTTGCTAATCATCTTCGTCCAACAATGCTTGCAAGTCCACATCTTCGTATTTTTTTGGCGGTTTTCCACGTTTCTTGTCTGCAATATCGAAGTCACCACTTTTGAAACGCCAAAACCATCGTTCACACATATCTTGCCATGGAGCATGTTCATCATAAGCTTCTCGAAGTAATCGGTATGATTCAACAGCAGTTTTCTTCAAATGAAAACAAAAAATTAATGTTGTCCGCGAATGATCTTTGTTCGGTATACATTTCGACATATTGAACACAACAACACAACACTATGCACACACTTTTCCAATTTATCACTCGTGCGCGTCAGACTTGTTGATGACACAACAAAATGGCGCAGTGTCAAATCTTTATAGCAGAAACTGCATTGGTGCACCATCTGTTGTCTGAAATCCGCATTTCATACTTTTACACCTGGTATATATACATATATATATATATATATATATATATATATATATATATATATATATATACACACACATACATATACATATATATATATATATATATATATATATATATATATATATATATATATATATATATATATATATTTACATTAAAATTCCGAGTTTCAATCCGTTCGTCTAACGATGAATTGGCACGACGCGACGTTTCGCCAAAATCTTATTTGGCATTTTCAAGTGCTCCTGCTGCTATTCGATACGATGATCTTGTTGCTGCCGCCGCTCGAAGCTAATTAGCTTCGAGCGAGATCACAGTATCAAGTAGCAGCAGCAGGAGCACTTGAAAATACCAAATGAGGTTTTGGCCAAACGTCTTGCAAATTCATCGTTAGACGAACGGATTGAAACCCAGAATT
Organism: Pachyrhynchus sulphureomaculatus; assembly: GCA_019049505.1. Taxonomy (NCBI): domain Eukaryota; kingdom Metazoa; phylum Arthropoda; class Insecta; order Coleoptera; family Curculionidae; genus Pachyrhynchus; species Pachyrhynchus sulphureomaculatus. Next base: position 148,778,756 of record CM032454.1, on the reverse strand, counting down.
TTTTATGTATTACATTCCACCATCCCTGAAAACTTCTATTGCAACATATATATATATATATATATATATATATATATATATATATATATATATATATATATATATATATATATATATATATATATATTGGGTGTCCCAAGAACCAACGTATTCCCTCCGAGGGTTGGTAGGTCAGCTCATAACTGGCCAGAATACGTAAAGATGACCTTAGTGAAAAATTGTTAGATTTCAGAATATGGACACTTTTATGACTTTCGTCAAAATTTACACCTTAGATTAATTTATCGAGTTCTACAACTACAAATTTCCTTATTCTAAGATTCTAATTATTGTTACGTAATCCTGAATAATCCTGCTGTTGATCACAGTTCAAAATAAAACTAATTGTGTTAGGCATGTAAGACAAACAACAATTTTACAAGTATCATATATCCCTGAAATGATGTTAATATTTCCAAATTTAGGAACGGCAGCCTGAATAGGAGATGCTTTATATTTGGTTTGTTTTTTATTAGGAAATAGGGATTATTAGTTTTTTATCCTTCGTTAACATAAAAAAATTGGCAACTTTTTGAAATTTTTAAAAAAGAACTAATAAAGACAGAATGATAAAATTTGTTCAACATATAAATATGTCTTTAATAAATGAAAAAATAGTCATATTATTTGACAGACTGACGCTACACAACAGTTCTCAGTACTACATCAAACCAAAAAAAAATACAGCTACATTACTCAAAGCCAAACAAGTGGAATAAAACGTCGCCTCAAAACGAAGCCGGCTGACTACCGCCGGATCGTTAAAATGTGCTTCGTCGAGTTTTTCAGAGATGCCGCGCAAATACAAGGGGTATTATATGTAACAATGTTAATGATCCGGAGGTAGCCAGTCGGCTTCGTTCTGCGGCGACGTTTTATTATACGGGTTCGTCTTTTTGTAGCTATGATTATATTTTCTGTGATCAAACACTTTATTTTTGAACTCGTTTTGCGTTTAACTAACCATATTAGCATCATCAGGAGCGATGATTGACAATCATCGCTCCTGATGATGCTAACATGGTTAGCGAAACACGCGTCGAGAGCAATGTTATTTTGAGGTGTAGGAGAGGAGAAAAAAATCGGCATGGCATGTACATAATACTACTAAAACATAGAATTTCCAGTGCCTCGAAAAATTATCTGAAACAAAAAGAAATGACAATTTTTATGTTCAATAGAGATCTGCGTCTAATGTAGACCATAATAAAACATACATTTACAATAAATTCTTCTTTCTAAAAAAAAATGTTAATAACATAGTTGCCTCTAACTTAGGACCCAGCTAAGAAGAAGAATAGCAGAGAATGCAGCTTAGTGAACTTTAATGCAATAATATTCTTACACTACTAGGCACTGATCATTTTCTGAGCAATATATTAGCATGAGATTTAGTAGCTAGTGAAATCAAGTAAACATCTATAATTAAACATAACATATTGGAGATTAGTACAATATTATAAGTATCACACTATTATTTAAATAAAAACTTATAATTAAGATTCACTATTAAAAAAGGTTTAGGTAAATCATTATCTATGTCGGTACTCAAACCGGTATATTACCGCTAAGATTGCAACAGATGATTACTAAGAATACCTCTTTATATTCTATAAGTTTATTAGAAAGGCAGTTAACTGTAAGCTGTAAATTTGATAGTAACAAAACAATTCTGAAAAAAAAACACTTTAACTAGCTTCCTTTATTGTAAAGAGGCTTAGCAGTTTCATAATATATATTTTTTAATATATATATATATATATATATATATATATATATATATATATATATATATATATATATATATATATATATATATATATATATATATATAATTATTTTTGGGTCAGTAACATTTGAATTCTTGTAATTTGAAATAATGCTTGATAATCGACGTAAGCAACAAATTTATTCGCATATTTTAACATTAATTTATAATTACCTAGTTGTGCCCGCGGCTCCGCTCACGTGGTCTATAGAATTTTTTTTTTTTTTTGCAAGAGAGAGCGCTGGCGGCAAACTTTTTACCGACTTGATTCACTATTATCATCACTGCTTATTCCTTATGTTACCTAATGTAACAAAATATATACTAAAACCTGGCCAGAGAGCATAAGTATGAATTTTAAAAAAAAAACACATAAGTCGGATAAGTGGTTCTCGAATAATAAGCGCACTAACGGATAGACAGAGAGACAGACAGACAGACGTTTTGGTTTCTAATATATAGGAATAGGGATAAATTTACAACGACAACATATTTGGTTTTTTTATGCATTCTCACCACAGAAATACTATAGTATGACTATCGACTAAGTACAATTAGAATATTTTCTTTACGAAAGACAAGTACTGCAAAATATCATAAAAATTCCTTTCGCTGTCTTCTGAAACAAATTCAGTCAGAGCAAACAAACCTCCAGGAATCTCGTTCAGAAGTTTAACAGCCGAAAGACTGTTTAAACACACTTGTATGTTATGATGCTTAGGTATTTGAAAGCGGTCGTTGCACCTAGTACTACGCTAATGTACTGAGCTTCGATAATGCAGCCTTCCACACAGATACTCCGGCACTCCGGTCCTCAACAGTCTATACTGAAAGCAAGACAGATGTAGCCTCTCGCTATTCTTAATACGCAACCACTTCAACTCCTCCAGCTTGTCACTCATATGATCCCTCCCCCTGCACCCAAAAATGAAACGTATACAGGAGTTTTGAATTTCTTGTAGCTTATTCTTCGATATAAGGACCAGAGACAGATCATAAACAAAATTACAATAATTAGAGTGAGAAAAGGACAAGAGTCTCTCACAAATATTTTTTTAAGGTCAAATTTAAAAATATACCCGAGAAAAGCTTTGAAGCTTTTCTTGGGTATATTCTCCCAACCCAGTTCTTGAGAGCTGGGTTGGGAGATCTTGCCTCATCCAGCATACATACCAGGCCTGATTTACCTGTTCGGACCTTTCAAAGATGCCCTACGTGGAAAGAGGTTTACCGGCAATGAAGGAGTGAAGGAAAAAGTGCCACAGGAATAAAGAAGCTAGCAAAAAGGTGGGACAAGTGTAATAATGTTGGAAAGGATGTCGAAAAGTAGGCTAAATTTTGTAGCAATCCAATAAATTTTTCTTGAGCTAGAGCTATTTATCTCTTTCCTTATTGAATGATCCTCGTATTTTGGCACTCTCTAACAACTATATATTTCATTAAATTCTGAATTTCACTATTATTGTTGCTAATGCAAGATAGAACTAGTACCTCCTGTAACAGAAAAAAACTGCTATTATCCCGTTCATATCTTTTTCACATTGTATATAGAATCAATAAAGTCAAGTACCCCAATTTCAGAACCGTATAATTTACGAAAAAAATAAGGTATATAATTTAAATACCTTAAAAATTACTCATTACGAAAGCTGATGATTATAATGTTGTAACTACATGCAGTTAATTGTTATATAGTAACAGACAATCATACACATATAGCGACTTTCTTATCTATATCTCTTAAAGTGTTTTTATTTAATAATTTAATTTAAAATACCAGAAACCACATGATTTATCTGATAGTTGTAACATTTTACTGCTATTTATAATCTAAATTACAAATTGATATGATAAGTAGATCGCGGCCAGTTTGAAGACATGGAGTTCAAATAATTAACTTTTATGATTTTCTAGACAATTCTAAGTCATTTAAAAGCACTGATTTGTTTTTAAACAAAAAAATAATGCATAACCTAAATAATGAATAAAATAAGCTTCATTTATTCCTACAAATAAAAGAAAGTCAGTGTGCATATGTTTCATTACTAACGCCGCAGTCCGACTCTGGCATTTTTCCAAAATCACCGACGTCTAATGATAAGGTTGTATGTTTAATTTGCTAAAACAAATTAGCGTCTGTAAATGCGGGATTCAAGTTCATCGAACAATTACGTTCAAAAATTGAAATTAGATTTAAAGATACTGTTGTTATTCGTAATTATGCAACTGACAATGGTGTTAATTACGATATCGGACAAACAGTAACATATATGAATTTATTACCTGTAGTCACACCTGTATGTCTATCAGTGTATAGACATTTACTGAAAATAGCGCAGTATCAAATATGGTTCTCGGAGTAGTATCCTCATTGAGTTTCAATTTTTGGTGATGAGTTAGACTCAAGCCCTTTTTTGTTTAATTGAGTGAAGACCATATATACTTAGGGTTTAGTCTGTGTATAGGACTCTTGTACTGTCTTATCCCTGCTGTCTCATTCCTGTTTCAGACAAACTTAGTGTTCACAACAGGTTCGCGTTTGCTGCACAACCTATAGTAAACGACACTCCTAAAACGAATGGAGTTACCATAGGATTACTAGAGACGTTACTTAGCTAGTCTATCAGCTAGCTCATTTTCATAGTCACACGTATGACCAGTTACAAGAATCAGAAGCAGGTACTTGCTAAATTGACCCTGCAGGTTTTTGCAATATTGGTTTGAAAGACACCTTGACAGAGGTATTATCCTAGCGGATACATCTGATGCTCCGCGTTTATTTCATTTTACTAGATCCCACCCACACATGAAGACGGCATGAAGTTCCGCCTCAAAATTTATCTTCCCAGCTTGTAACATAAATTACTATGTCAGAGATTGAAAGAAACAATACATTTATTTAAATCTTTAATTTTATACAATATTTACTTAAACTGCGTATCTGCGTAACAACCTTGTTCTTTTACACATATTTTAGCCGTTTTTCTGACAAATTCAAACACCACAGCTTGTCTCAAGTTCTTTATTTTCTTAAGCTTCAACCTAATTGACTTCTTTAATTCCTTGAGATTTTTATTTAGAGTCGCTGTAAAAAAAACTAAGTTTTAAAAATTAGAACCTTATTGTTACTACAGTTATTTTCAGTCTTTTACCAATACATCTAAAACACAAGTACCAATTCTGCGTAAACTACTTGATTATTATTTATCATTACCATTATCAGTTTTATTGATAACAGTACTGTTATAACTTTTTCTTACATAATAAGCGAACAGGAATATTGATAAGTTAAATAATATATTTTTTGAAAAACACAAATTCTCTGAATAAAACATGAAACCTTTTTGTTAATAATAAATTATTTTATACGTCATACAGGTTTTGTATGTATGTATGCATATATATATATATATATATATATATATATATATATATATATATATATATATATATATATATATATACGAGGCATGTTTTTTAAGTAAGTACCGTTTTGGAATTAAAAAAAGACGTGCAAAGATATCGCTATAATTTTATTTTTACACGAAAGCCTGTACCTTAATCTACTTTTCTACATAATTTCCGTGAATATTGAGGCACTTGTCATAACGTGGCACCAGTTTTTGAATACCCTCCTCATAAAATTCTGCCGCCTGACTTGTTAACCACTGTATCACAAATGTTTTGACTTCGTTATCGTCTTGAAGACGCTGACCACCCAGGTGCTTCTTCAAGTGCAGGAACAAATGGTAGTCGCTGGGCGCCAGATCAGGGCTGTATGGAGGATGATCTAGAGTTTCCCATTTAAAAGATTTGATGAGATCTTTGGTCCGATTAGCCACATGTGGACGGGCATTGTCATGCAGCAAAACGATACCCTTACTCAATTTGCCACGTCTTTTGTTCTGGATTGCACGACGCAGATTGTTCAATGTCTCACAATAAGACGCTGCATTGACTGTCTCATTACGAGGCAGAAACTCCACTAGCAATACTCCTTTTCTGTCCCAAAAAAAACTGTGCACATGATTTTGCGGGCAGAAATTGTTTGCTTAAACTTCACTTTTTTGGGTGATGATGAATGTCGCCATTCCATGGATTGTTGTTTCGATTCTGGTGTGACGTAGGCCACCCATGTTTCGTCACCAGTAACAATTTGGTCTAAAAAATGTTCACCTTCATTGTGGTACCGCTCAAGGAAAGTCAATGCACTGCCTAAACGTTGGGTTTTGTGCAAATCCGTCAACATTTTTGGAACCCAACGTGAACACAATTTCCGGTAATTCAAGTTCTCGGTCACAATGCGATACAAAACACTACGAGAATATTGAGGAAAGCAGTCGCACAATGATGCAATTGTAAAGCGTCTGTTTTCTCTCACCTTTTCGTCCACTTTCTGCACCAAATCTTCATTAACGACCGAAGGACGCCCACTCCGTTCTTCATCATGCACATTTGTGCGGCCATCTTTAAATGTTCTCACCCATTTCCTTACCATTCCATCACTCATAATGTTTTGTCCGTAAACTTCACAGATCTCACGATGAATATCGATCGGTTTTACGCCTTTAGCACTAAGAAATCGTATAACAGCCCGTACTTCACAATCGGCGGGACTCACGATTGTCGGAGGCATCTTAAACACTCAGTAAACAACGTATACAATGAAGAATCAGACTGTAATGGCGTCAGTGCGTAGACATGAGATGTAGGTTACCAGCGCGCATGCGCGGAACGCCGACCGTATCGCTGCGGCGGCGGAATCGCAAAACGGTACTTACTTAAAAAACATGCCTCGTATATATATATATATATATATATATATATATATATATATATATATATATATATATTATATTATATATTATATATTATATATATATATATATATATATATATATATATATATATATATATATATATATATATATATATATATATATATATATATATATATATATATATAATATATATATATATATATATATATATAATATATATATATATATATATATAAATATATTTATATATATATATATATATATATATATATATATATATATATATTTTATATATATATATATATATATTTATATATATATATATATATATATATATATATATATATATATATATATATATGTATATATATACATATATATATATACATGTATATATATACATATCGAGTAAATCCTTGGATCAAGCATAACTGAAGCAAATCGCCCCTGGAAATTTATGTTTTTTCTGCATGTATAAATATGGTTGTAGTATGTAGATACATTAAAAACAAATTAATCGAATTTTGACAATAATCTGAACTGTTATAATGTTACCATACTTAAAATTAACAATTCGTTATTTCATCTATAATATATATAAAATGCAACGCCTCTCTGTCTGTCTGTCTGTATGTCTGTCTGTCTGTCTGTCTGTCTGTCTGTCTGTCCGTTAGTGACCTTATCACTGGAGAACCACTTATCCGATTTACGTACTTTTTTTAAAACATACATATGTTCTCTGGCCAGGTTATAGGCTATATTACGATAGGTACCATAAGAAATGAGTAGTGACGTAAAATAGGGAATGATGTCGGAAAAAAGTTCGCCGCTAGCGCGTTGCCTTGCAATACACCGCCTAAACCATTAAATATGGAACAATATTATGTAGCAGAGAATATCTATAATCTGTAATCTGTAATATATATAAAATCCAATGTCTCTCTGTCTGTCTGTCTGTCCATTAGTATGTTTATCCCGCGAAAACCACTTATTCGATTTATGTGTCTTTTTTTTAAATTCATACATATATTCTTTGGTCAGGTTACATAATAATAATAATAATCTATATCTATAATATATATAAAATGCAACGACTCTCTGTCTGTCTGTCTGTCCATTAGTGCGCTTATCCCTCGAGATCCACTTATCCGATTTACGTGATTTTTTAAATTCATACATATGTTCTCTGACCAGGTTATAGATATATATTTTATTACATCTATAATATATAAAATGTAACGTATATCTGTCTGTTTGTCCGTTAGTGCGCTTATCACTGGAGAACCGCTTATCCGATTTACGTGCTTTTTTGTTAAACATACGTATGTTCTCTGGCCAGGTTATAGGATATATTTTATTACGTTAGGTGACATAAGGAATAAGCAGTGACGATAATAGTGAATCAAGTCGGAGAAAAGTTTGCCACTAGCGCGTTCTCTTACAATACGCTGCCTAAAGCATTAAATATGGAACAATATCATGTAGCAAAGAATATAATATATATAAAATGCAACGTCGCTCTGTCTGTGTGTCTGTCCGTTAGTGCGCTTATCACTCGAGAACCCCTTATCCGATTTACGTGTTTTTTTTTTTAAATTCATACATTTATTCTCTGACCAGGTTATCTATAATCTTCTATCTAGAATATATATAAAATGCAACGTCTTTCTGTCTGTCTGTCTGTCCGTTAGTGCGCTTATCACTTGAGAACCACTTATCCGATTTACGTGTTTTTATAAATTTAAACATATGTTCTATATAATTCGATATAAGCCTAGATAATGGGAGATAAGGAGAAATAATGGGAGATAAGGAGAAATATTGAGAGATAAGTCGAGATAAGCCTAGATAATGGGAGATAAGTTAAGATAATGGGAGATAAGGAGAAATAATGGGAGATAAGGAGAAATAATGGGAGATAAGGAGAAATAATGGGAGATAAGGAGAAATAATGGGAGATGGGCAGAGTTAAGCCTAGATAATCGAAATTATGTAGAGATAATGGGAGATAAGGAGAAATATTGAGAGATAAGGGGAAATAATGGGAGATATTTTATTACGTTGGGTAAATTAAGGAATAAGCAGTGACGATAGTAGTGAATCAAGGCCACGCGAGCGGAGCCGCGGGCCCGGCTAGTATTATAATAAATTAAAGTTTTAAAGAAGCAATCTATGTTGCAGAAGCAAAGTATACCTGAAGTTCAATGTTTTAAAAGTAATTATTCATCAACGAAAGTCATATATACGAACTAATCAAACCTGAATTTTTTTGAATAATCGCTACATTTTTAAACATTGTACACTTAACTGCAATACAAAATGACAAACTCAATAGATTAAACGTTATCGTCTCTCGTTACATGTTTTCTTTTCTTTCTTACTGTTTTTATTTACATTCGGCAATATATACGTTGCCAATAGTTTTTCGCAAACATTTTCTTGATATATTGGTGGATGCAATCGTAATTAAGCAAACAGCGACGCAACATGCACAAATAAAAAATGATTTTATTCTAAGTTTAACCATTTCTATGAGAAAAATTTATAACAATGTTTAAGAAAATGCACAATGGTCTAATTTAACAAGTTTTGTTCATTTGTTAGTTAAAAATCCGATTCCACGGACTTGCCAATTCCAATATACTGAACGATTTTTATAGCACCCTATGTATACAGCCTCGACCAAAAGTACTCGTCACCTAACAATAACTTTAAAATCTTAAGACTCTGTTCGAATAGAACAAAATGAGAAACATACGTTAAATTAAACTGTTATTTGATTGAGTTTTCCTTGATTTCCCGCTTGTAGATCGACCACACATGATCTATAGGGTTGATATATGATGACCGTGGGGATCAATCCAGAAGCTCCACCCTATTCTCCCGGATCCACTTCCTTGTCGCTGCAGCTTTGTGTCACGGTACATTATCATGCTGGATACGTACTTTTTCAAGTTTATATCACCATACGATTTACAACATAATGGTTCTAGTGCAGTATTTAAAACTTCTATATATTTTTGTGAATTCATTCAACCCTCAGCAACTACTATTTCTTTTTTTTAGGTTTACAGCCTTCGTCCCCAGTATTTTAAAGCTTTCTTTTCATTATTTGGGCCGAAATTTCCTTTCCAATGTCTTCAGAAAAATCAGCCAATAGCTCAGAAGATTTTTTTTGGACAAGCATGTGTTAACTGCTGGTCTTCTCTCGCATTTGTAAGGCGTTTCAACCATTCATATTTTTTTAAAACGATTTATAGTATATCTTACTATTATCTTACCGTACTATGTCGACATTTATTATGCAATGGAGAGAGAGACTGTATTTTTATACGTTTTTCTAAATCCAATTCACACTTTTTTGACATCTATAATATATATAAAATGCAACGTCTTTCTGTCTGTCTGTCTGTCCGTTAGTGACCTTATCACTGGAGAACCACTTATCCGATTTACGTACTTTTTTTTTTAAAACATACATATGTTCTCTGGCCAGGTTATAGGCTATATTTTATTACGATAGGTAGCATAAGGAATGAGCAGTGACGTAAAATAGTGAGTAAAGTCGGAAAAAAGTTTGCCGCTAGCGCGTTCCTTTGCTATACACAGCCTAAACCGTTAATTATGGAACAATATTAAGTAGCAGAGAATATCTATAATCTATAATCTACAATATATATAATGCAATGTCTCTCTGTCTGTCTGTCTGTCTGTCTGTCCATTAGTGCGTTTATCACGAGAGAGCCACTTATCCGATTTACGTGTCTTTTTTTAAATTCATACATATATTCTTTGGCCAGGTTATATAATATAATAATAATAATCTATATAAAATGCAACGTTTCTCTGTCTGTCTGTCTGTCCGTTAGTGCGTTTATCCCTCGAGTACCACTTATCCGATTTACGTGATTTTTTAAATTCATACATATGTTCTCTGACCAGGTTATAGATATACATTTTATTACATCTATAATATATATAAAATGCAACGTATCTCAGTCGGTCTGTCTGTCTGTACTGTCTGTCTGTATGTCCGTTAGTGCGCTTATCACTGGAGAACCACTCATCCGATTTTCGTACTTTTTTTTTTTTAAAACATACATATGTACTCCGGCCAGGTTATAGGCTATATTTTATTACGATAGGTAGCATAAGGAATGAGCAGTGACGATAATAGTGAATGAAGTCGGAAAAAAGTTTGCCACTAGCGCGTTCTCTTGCAATACACAATTTAAACCATTAAATATGGAACAATATTATGTAGCAGAGAATATCTATAATCTATAATATATATAAAATGCAATGTCTCTCTGTCTGTCTGTCTGTCCATTAGTGCGTTTATCATGCGAGAACCACTTATCCGATTTACGTGTCTTTTTTTAAATTCATACGTGTATTCTTTGGCCAGGTTATATGCAAATGCAACGTCTCTCCTTCTGTCTGTCTGTCTGTTCGTCCGTTAGTGCGCTTATGTTTGGAGAACCACTTATCCGATTTACGTGCTTGTTTTTTAAATATACATATGTTCTCTGGCCAGGTTATAGACTATATTTTATTACGTTAGGTGACATGAGGAATAAGCAGTGACGATAATAGTGAATCAAATCGGAAAAAAAGTTTGCCGCTAGCGCGTTCTTTTGCAATACACTGCCTAAACCACTAAATATGGAACAATATCACGTAGCAAAGGATATCTATAATATATATAAAATGCAACGTCTCTCTGTCTGTTTGTCCGTTTATGCGCTTATCACTGGAGAACCACTTATCCGATTTACGTGCTTTTTTTTTAAACATACGTCTGTTCTCTGGCCAGGTTATAGGATATATTTTATTATGTTAGGTGACATAAGGAATAAGCAGTGACGATAATAGTGAATCAAGTCGGAGAAAAGTTTGCCGCTAACGCGTTCTCTTGCAATACACTGCCTAAAGCATTAAATATGGAACAATATCATGTAGCAAGGAATATAATATATATAAAATGCAACGTCTCTCTGTCTGTCTGTCCGTTAGTGCGCTTATCACTCGAGAACCACTTATCCGATTTACGTGTTTTTATAAATTTATACATATGTTCTATATAATTCGATATAAGCCTAGATAATGGGAGATAAGGTGAGATAATGGGAGATAAGGAGAAATAATGGGAGATAAGTCGAGATAAGCCTCGATAATGACAGGTAAGGTGAGTTATGAGAGATAAGTATAAATAATAGGAGATAAGGAGAAATAATGGGAGATAAGCAGAAATAAATCTAGATAATGGGAGTTATGGTGAGATAATGGGAGATAAGGAGAAATAATGGGAGATAAGAAGAAATATTGCGCGATAAGTCGAGATAAGCCTAAATAATGGGAAATGAGGAGAGATAATGGGAGATAAGGAGAAATAATGGGAGATAAGGAGAAATAATGGGAGATGAACAGAGATAAGCCTAGATAATGGAAATTATGTAGAGATAATGGGAGATAAGGAGAAATATTGGGAGATAAGGGGAAATAATGGGAGATATTTTATTACTTTGGGTAACATAAGGAATAAGCAGTGAGGATAGTAGTGACTGAAGTCCCGCGAGCGGAGCCGCGGGACCGGCTAGTTTTTATATAAAACTAGCCGGGCACGCGGTTCCGCTCGCGTGGACTTGATTCACTACTACCGTCACTGCTTATTCCTTATGTTACCCAACGTAATAAAATATCTCCTATTAATTCTCCTTATCTCCCAATATTTCTCCTTATTTCCCATTATCTCTACATAATTTCCATTATCTAGGCTTATCTCTGCTCGTCGCCCATTATTTCTCCTTATCTCCCATTATCTCACCTTATTTCCCATTATCTAGGCTTATCTCGACTTATCTCTCATTATTTCTCCTTATCTCCCATTTTCTCACCATAACTCCCATTATCTAGACTTATCTCTGCTTATCTCCCATTATCTCTCCTTATCTCCCATTATTTATACTTATCTCTCATTATCTCACCTTATCTCCCATTATCGAGGCTTATCTCGACTTATCTCCCATTATCTCCCCTTATCTCCCATTATCTAGGCTTATATCGAATTATATAGAAGAGATGTTTAAATTTATAAAAACACGTAAATCGGATAAGTGGTTCTCGAGTGATAAGCGCACTAAGGGACAGACAGAGAGACGATGCATTTTATATATATTGTATTCTTTGCTACATGATATTGTTCCATATTTAATGCTTTAGGGAGTGTATGGCAAGAGAACGCGCTAGCGGCAAACTTTTCTTCGACTTGATTCACTATTATCGTCACTGCTTATTCCTTATGTCACCTAATAAAATATATCCTATAACTTGGCCAGAGAACATACGTATGTTTAAAAAAAGCACGTAAATCGGATAAGTGGTTCTCCAGTGATAAGCACACTAACGGACGGACAGGCAGACAGACAGACAGACAGACGGACAGAGAGACATTGCATTTTATATATATTATAGATATTCTCTGCTACATAATAGTGTTCCATATTTAATGCTCATTCCTTATGCTACCTATCGTAATAAAATATAGCCTATAACCTGGCCAGAGAACATATGTATGTTTTAAAAAAAAGTACGAAAATCGAATAAGTGGTTCTCAAGGGTAAGCGCATTAACGGACAGACAAGCATTGCATTTTATATGTATTATAGATATAGATTATTATATAACCTGGCCAAAGAATATATGTATGAATTTAAAAAAGACAGGTAAATCGGATAAGTGGTTCCCGCGTGATAAACGCACTAATGAACAGACAGACAGACAGAGAGACATTGCATTTTATATATATATTATAGATTATACATTACAGATATTCTTTGCTACATAATATTGTTCCATATTTAATGGTTTAGGCTGTGTATTGTAAAGGCACGCGCTAGCGGCAAACTTATTTCCGACATCATTCACTATTTTACGTCACTGCTCATTCCTTATGCTACCTATCGTAATAAAATATAGCCTATAACCTGGCCTGAGAACATAAGTATGTTTTAAAAAAAAAAGTACGTAAATCGGATAAGTGGTTCTCCAGTGATAAGCGCACTAACGGACAGACAGACAGACAGAGAGACGTTGCATTTTATATGTATTATAGGTGTAATAAAATATATACCTATAACCTGCTCAGAGAATGAATTTAAAAAATCACATAAATCGGATAAGGGGTTCTCAAGGGATAAAACGCATTGACGGACAGACAGACAGACAAACATTGCATTATATATATATATATATATATATATATATATATATATATATATATATATATATATATATATATATTATAGATATAGATTATTATATAACCTGGCCAAAGAATATATGTATGAATTTAAAAAAGACAGGTAAATCGGATAAGTGGTTCCCGCGTGATAAACGCACTAATGGACAGACAGACAGACAGAGAGACATTGCATTTTATATATATATTATAGATTATACATTACAGATATTCTTTGCTACATAATATTGTTCCATATTTAATGGTTTAGGCTGTGTATTGTAAAGGCACGCGCTAGCGGCAAACTTATTTCCGACATCATTCACTATTTTACGTCACTGCTCATTCCTTATGCTACCTATCGTAATAAAATATAGCCTATAACCTGGCCAGAGAACATATGTATGGTGTGGTTTTTCAGTGATAGGCGCACTAACGGACAGACAGACAGACAGAGAGACGTTGCCTTTTATATATATTATAGATTATACTTAACCTTCTGTAAAACCACTAAAATTAACAGATTATTAACGATATGTACACTACGAGTTCTTGAAATAATTACAAGAATAAAGCAGATCAGCTATAGTTGACTTCCCAGAATTGGTTCTTCTGTGCCAGAGAGAGAAATAAACATACGTCCGGTAAGAAATAAGAGACCCATAGTTTTTACTACTGCTTTTGGCCAAGGCTGTATATTTGTCAAATCTTGTATACCTAGTGATCTAACTTTATAGATACATGTGTATGTGTGGCATATAAACAGATACAAAGATTTCTCTTATAGTTAATAATTGTCAAGAATAATTAATACTTTTATAGCATTCATAAATTTATTCATTCCTATGGTAATTCAGTAATTTTTAGTTTTCGAGTAGTTAAAAAAATTTAAAAACTTTTATAGACTCGCGTCTGGGGCTACTTTCAATTGCCATTTAATGAGCTACTTTTCATAGCAATTGTTCTGAGTTCATGAAGGCGTCAGAATGTCAGCAACAGGAATAATTTAAAATTGGATTAATATTTTATTTTAGTTAGTAATATTTCTTTGAGTATGTGGATATTAAAGTAAGAACTACCTTTAACAGATCCAGAGGTTAATCTAGGATAAAAGTATTTTTCTTTAATTAAAAAATTTTAACATTTAAAAAAAAAATTTATTCTTATATTGGAATTAAACAAATAATTAAAGTTATTTAGAAATATAGTTTACTTCTTATCTATTAATACAGATCATTGGTATTTTTATAAAGCTTACTTTTCTAATAAATTTTTGGCACAAATCAGTGAACTAACAATAAACTTTATAGGTACCAGTGGCGATAGCACAGCAAATATAGCTAACGCTACATAAAGATAAACACGTGGAACCAAATGGCTCCGGACAACGAAGCCGTCTGGCTACCGCCGGATCGTTAAAATCTGCCTCGAGGTTCTCAGAGATGTCGCTTTTTTTCCCCCATTATTGTTAAACATAATATAACTTCTACGTGCCCGGTATCACTCAGAAACTAGACGAGGCACATTCTAGGGATCTGGCGATAGCCAGCTAGCTTCGTTTTGCTGCGACGTGTTATTCTACCTGTTTGTCTTTCTGTAACGATAGCTGTATTTTCTGTGGCGATAGTGTCTGAGGGAGTTAGTATAATAAGAAAAAATACTCACTAAACACCAGATGTATTTTTAGTGTTCTGTAAAGAACATTTATAAGATCACTTCGGTATCCGTCTGTCTGTCTGCCCGTCTGTCTGTCACACCCTATTTTCTTCGAAACTAGTTGCCATAGAAAGTTGATATTTGCCACTAATATAGGAATGGCCTCATCAGAGCCGTGTAGTTTTGAAAGTTAAATTTTGACTTAAGAGGTTAGTTTGGAGTGTCAAATGAAAGCTTGTAAAAACACGAGTTCAAAAATATATATAATGTAATACTTGCGCACGCTTTTTTTTGTATGTTATTATTTTTAAAAAATTGGGAAAAATCGCTGTCCCCTCCCCCCTTATCTCGAAAAAAAATTTTTTGAAAAAATTCTGGAATATTCTCCACAGGGTGTAGATTGAACGAAAAGTATTACGAGTGCATTACCTTTAATAATTTATCTGGTATATAAAAAAAAGCAAAAATATCAAAGTCATCAGTTCGGAAAAAAACTTGAAAACTCATTTGGGGTGTGTTTTATGAAGTCATTGATCATTTTATAATACCATAATAACATTTTTTATTTTAAAAGCAATCAACGTACGAAATACTAATTGCGCAAGTCCGACTTGCACTTGGCCGGTTATTATTTGTTAAAGTTTAGCAAATGCAAAAATAATGAATTAAGGACTGATAAATAAATGAAAAAACGTATTCAGTTTATCTCAAAATGTGATTTTAATGTTTTTGCTTTTACGGTCTGATGCCTCGATAATTTCTAAACGTGATGCTGCTATAATTTCGAAACGGAATAAGTAGAATCGGTAAAGGGGAATGAGCTGGAGACGAAGGTAAGTAAGGGAACTTCCCAAATGATTTTATATATTTTTTATATAAATGTTATAAGTCACAAAAATAAATTTCAAAGATTTTATTTCAAAAATAAATATAATTTGAATGTCTAGACTTAATAGGGATTAAATATGTATTTTAAAGAGAAAATCAGTGTTTAATTTACGAGTTCTCTACAACAGGTAGCAGGTTAGGCCGACCAATAAAATTTTAATTCTTTTCATTTTGCTTGTTAATGTTAATTCTTAATTAATGAAATAATAATTATGGAAACGTTCTCGTTTTGTTTAAAATGCAAGAGGATGAAGCAGTTTATCTTTGGTTGGCTTTTAATGTTAATATTCCGGATTTTAATAATGCGTTTCTTTTTATTTCCGTCATTTCACGAGAAACGTTCTCATTTCCCTTGCATTGTCTGTTACCTGAACCAAATGGCATTAATTTCAAATATAGTTCACATATGGTACTTCAAATAACAACACACTTGACATAGAACGAAATTTTAAAGAGCAAAAATTACTGAAGAAGTCGCGTGCAATCGGAGGTGAAACCGATGTAATCCCAAAAACCACGGTTTCTCAAGTAATAAACTTGTAATTTTTAAGTGGTATATTTCTCCAGGGGAAGAGGTTGAAAGAGGTTTTTTTTTGAAGGTTTGCTTCATGGGGAATTTTTTCTTGCCAAAGTTTATATGGTTTATATACAGGGTGTTAAGTGCATATATTTGAACTGGTACCTCCTTGTAACAAAATCGACCCTAAAGAAATTATGAAATGAATGAAATGGGGATATTATTTTCACCTCGTCATTGGTACACAAAACACCTAAACAATATGACTGATTGTTAACAGGAACGTGACATTTACAGTGTTGGTGAGATTTAACTCAGCACAAACCCATTGTACGAACAGAAATAATCCGGCTGTGCCTGAACTAGAAGTATGATGTATGCCACAACGTTCGTATAATGGCGGCCTTTCAGGTATGGGTTGGTTGGCGGTAAAATCCAGTTTTTGCCCTTTTTTTAATCTTTCAAAAATTTCCGAATTTGAAAAAAGTATTGAATGTACTTCTACATGAGCCACCCATTTCAATATATGCAGTGATTTCTATAACATCCTATATATATATATATATATATATATATATATATATATATATATATATATATATATATATATATGTATATATATATATATATATATACAGGGTGTGACGCTTAAATCCGCACAAATTTTTTAAAAGAAAATTTTATTCGTCAAAAAATTAAAACGAAAAAAAAATCCTTTTGCATATCAGTTGTGCGACCTATCCAGAGTGGAATTATTCGATGTAACCTCCCAATGACCACCTTCATCCTTGGCCTGAAGCGCTCGCAAGTTCTCTTTAAAGCGGGCTGTCCATATAGGCAAATGCTTCTTCGATAGCGGTGAGTAAAGATTAGGGTTCTGGACTTACTAGTCACTCTTTCGATTACTCTCCGAATATAGTAGTCGAGGGAGTTCAAATCCGGGCTATTGGGGAGCCAGAACTCTTTAGACCAGAACATGTCGACGTTATCCAATAACCAGTTTGGGACTAAATGGCTTATATATTAACAACAATGTTGTACACTTGATCTCGGGTACCAGAAAAAGCAAATTATTTCAGTCGCTGAACGTCCAGCGCGAAGACTTTCGAAATCGCGGCTCTTCAGTTGTACTCCACACTTGTTCGCAACGGTTAGGTCATTTCGAGGTTATGACTGATTACTAGAAGTATGTGGCTTTCACGAACGCCAACAATTACCTATAGCGGAAAATTCAAATTTAAATTTGTCCGGATCTAAGCGCTGCACCCTATATATATATATATATATATATATATATATATATATATATATATATATATATATATATATATATATATATGTGCCTTTTAGGATATATTTTTAAATATGTTATTTTTACATATTTTACCGAATTAGGTGGAAAGATAGTGTAAATGTTAAAATAAATAGTTGGTACAATGAATAATATATAAAAATAAAGGTACTGACAAGTGCATAAAAATAATTTTGTAATAATATGCATTTAGGGTAAGATCGTGATTTTTTGAGCAGATTTAAACGTAATACGATAATAAACTTAAGAATTTTTTCCTATCAAACTCCTTAATTCGATGTAAATTTTAAATAACAAAAAGAGGGGGCACCGTGGGCAGCAAAATTATGCCTGGCTGGATAGCAACAACAGAGGCGACGCGAACACGATATAATACATAGTATGTAGAATTCTCTACAAGACATGCTAATAAAATAGGCCATTGTGAAGTTCTTACACCTTCTAGGGATTTTTATTTCCTGGTATTGGCTATTTTATTGAATGGTCTATATATTTTTTTCTTTTTTTTTATGGGTCTAGCACACGTGCTGCAGGGAAGTCCCTAAAGCGCTCCAGGAGCGGCACGAGTGCGGAAAAAGCGATTCACGTTGTTCTTGAATCGCTATATCAGGTAATGAATCTGTAGTAATAATCTGGAGAGTCTCTTTGAAAAAGTTCTTTTAATTTTGTTGGAGGAAATTATTATAAAGTTCTAAATTTGATGGTTTATATAAGTGCTTTTTAATTATCCATGACTTCGAGACAAAATTATTTACTTTAAACCAATTAGAAGATTATTAGATCCCGGTTTAATGAAGAATATTAAGAGAAGCTAATTTAAAAGTTGTCTGCTTAAATTAATTTGTAGTTAGTAGTTTTTATGATTAAAATTAAATAAAAAAAAGTTAGCCAATTCCATAACTTAAACACATTTCACATTTACGAGTAAACCAAAACTGGTTTTCTTTTTCAATTAAGAAACACTAAAATTGAGTTCGCTGTATAATATAAACACTGTGAAAATCAAACTAAAAATTAATAATTTCATTCCCATTTAAATATTTTTAAATTATTTAGTAAATTTCACTGTCACTATAAGCCTAATTCTATCCAATGCTGGGTGTAGGTCTTCCCCCTGAATTTCCACCTCAATCTATTTGCGGCTTGTTTTGGAACGTCCTACGCTCTTTTTCTGTTTTCGTGGTCTCCATTTTAATGTTCACTTGGTCCATCGATCATCGGTCGTGCGTTCTACATGTCCAGCACATTGTCACTTTCTTTCTGCTTTCGTGTACCTTCTGGGGTGGACCTAGTTTTGATATATCGGTTTTATTCACTATCCAAGTTTCAGCGCCATATGTAATTACGGGTAAGATGCACTGATCGTAAAGTTTGGCCTTTAACTTATTTGGGATGGCTTTATCTTTGAATATATAACTTAATTTCCCGAATGTGCACCATCCAAGCCTGATTCTTCTTGAAATTTCATCCGAGACACTATCTGTCGTCGTATTAATTTTTTGCCCCAGATTCACGTAATCCTTAACAATCTCGACAGCTGTTCCTGTTA
Organism: Pachyrhynchus sulphureomaculatus; assembly: GCA_019049505.1. Lineage (NCBI taxonomy): Eukaryota > Metazoa > Arthropoda > Insecta > Coleoptera > Curculionidae > Pachyrhynchus > Pachyrhynchus sulphureomaculatus. Next base: position 148,759,006 of record CM032454.1, on the reverse strand, counting down.
TTATTAGTGTTGGTTAATATTTTGACTCAAATACAGACCATCTATCTTTAGGCCTTTCTTTGTCAATCTAGTTGGCGGAATACGTCGTCTAGAGCTGTAATAAATAGCTTAGGAGAGATAGTATCTCCCTGTCTTACGCCTTTTCCTATACGTATTTGTTCTGTACTAGGTTTTATGTAAATCTTTGCGTTTCATATATATCTTTGAGTAGGGGCAGTGTATCTAGAATCAATTCTACAATTGTTCAAACCGTTTATGATTTCCCACATTTCGACAGAATAAAAGCCTTCTCATAGTCTATGAAGGGTATGTGAAGTTCGAAATTGTATTCATTTCTCTTCTCTAGGATATTTCTCATTATCTCTAACTGGTTGCATGTGCTATAGCCGGATCTAAAACCAGCCTGTTCGCATGGCTGGTAGGAATCTAACTTATTTTTTAATCGATTGGAGTTGATTTTAGTCAAAAGTTTATAAATATGAGATAGTAAATTAATCGGGTGGTAATTGTCCAACTTTCTGACATCTCCCTTTTTGTGTAGAAGTATGATGTAGCGCCACAATGTTGGTATTTTCCCAGTTTCTAGACACATTACAGTACGAAATTTCTTGAGTTTACCGGTACTTAATTATTTAAACCAGTAAAACAGTTCTATTTGTTGGTTTTTTAAAATTTTTAATAAAAATTAATGTGTTTTATTTAAAGTTTTTCAGTTTATTTGTGTTTTTTATTATAGAACAATTAAAAAAAACATACATTTTGTAACAACATTTTGAACATCTATTCAGAACGAGACTCATTGCAATCGTCTGAAGACTCGCAATCATTACATGGGTCTGCAAATCTTTCTAACAACTCTAAAACTTCTGGCGTAACTTCACTATGCTTGGTTTTGGATGCTTTACGAAGACTAGCGATGTACGGATCCGATGAAATAAGCAGTCGATTAAATAAATCCGTATTTGTGTCAATTCGGGATGTTTTTTCTAGTAAAAAGTTCGCGATATTTTCTGCAGTCTTTGTTTCTTGCCTCCTGAGCTTCTTCAGAAAATTGTCCGATCGGAAGAATGCAAGAGGCTATAATATCCTTTCCATGACAAAGGACTTTATGCACACTAACGGGCATTGAGTACCAGAAATATTCTTTCAAATACAATTCCAAAGTTTCTCTTGCATATTCGCCGAACTTTTCTGAATCAATTTTAAGACCACAATTTAGGCACTCTAACAGCACATGAAAACGCTTGATCAAATCTAAATTAACGCCAGTTATTTCGGAAGACTTTTCGGCATTTCTAAAGAATTTTCTCGCGGTATTACCATCGTTTGTGTTTCCGGTCTGCTGTTTTGGCATATCTATAAGCAAGCCAAGCTCCTCTTTGAATTTTTGTTGAATGTATTTTTCTTCTCTGCAACTTTTTTTTTATTTTCTGCTCCACGAGCTTGCCATGCCTTAATATCCAGTTTGTACGATATATGTAAAATACATTCCAAAAACCTTATCCATGCATGGAGGGGTGATAGTCCAAGGGATAAAAAGAATTCATTTATATTTTTTTGAGGTATATCGCAGATGTTGTTCATTTCACTAGGTTTAGCCCCACATAAGTAGCATGTTTGTGATGATGCACAGGATGATACAGCATTGCATACTTTACCGTCAATCATACAAAAGATCATATTTGCCGTAACCTGAAATTGCTTGCCATCTACAAGTATAGTGGTTGGAGTAAGTTGAGATATTTGTTCTTTCACTTTGTTTACTTCTGAGGTAATTAGACTGACTGTTTCTTCGGCAAAAACGAACGTAATGGGGCGACAGTACCGTGCGGAAGAAGAAGCAGGGTTTTTCCAAATTACTGACTGATTATCACCATTATCATTTACGGGGCCCATTTGGATTGGTACCATTGATGCACTAAACATACTATCATCAGAGCTATCTTTGTCCATATACTTTTGTCGATAATTAACTTGTTCCGCCCCATCACAACCCCACTTTACGATAATATTTAGTGCTTTAACGTTTGATAAAGTTCTAAGAATCCCTTCTAGCCCTGTACAAAGTCTTGCTACGGTATGATTTATAAGCGACTGAAATGATACTTCAGCTGAAACTTCAGTTATTATTATGTCCTTTGGATAGCAAACCTCTTTGCCTCTTTTACAACATAATAAGGTGGATACAAAGTGCAACGGTGATTTTTTGCTTGATCTCGAACAATGTTGTACTGATTTGACGATAAGTTTACATCAATAAGTAGCGCCAGAGCCTGGTCTGGAGTTAATTTTCGTGGGCTGTTTGAAGAAGACATGCGAGCCTTCTTCATTTTGCTACCCCTTTCTGGAGAACCAGATGCCAGTTCCTTGACAATCGCTGCAAAGTTTCGTTTTCCAGATTGGTATAGCTTTGTTGCAGTTGCTTTGGCTAACTCGTCTTGACTACCGGACTTCAAAAGATGATGCACTTTTCTGTTTTGCACTTTAGGATGACAATCCCTAAATTCTTTTTTAGGTCTGCCTGCATTGGTCCTCGATCCACTAGGCAATGCATCCCTTACAGCATTTGAAAATTTTACATTATTTTCAAGCCAGCTAGCATTTTTATTCAGAAATGATGCTAAATTTCGACTGGATTCCCTCCACCTTTTTTGTATTTTACAAACCAGCGCACGAAGAGTTGCCTTTAAACTGCAAAGAGCGTCAGATGTTAGCATTGGTGAGCCTATTTTTTCCAAAACAAAACCAATGATGGCGTCCGATGTCGGTTCTTCCTTCCACTTTTGGGATATGCAGTTATATGAAATTTGCAAAGTCATTCTGGAAAATGTTTAATTTAAAAGACGATCGCAAAATATCGCAGAAGATCTTTTGTGTTTCCAACAGAGGAAAAAAAACCTTTCAAATTTTGTGCGTTTCAAGCTGGTATTATGTAGTATCACTTTTTAAAGTCTCCACTGAAGTTAAAAATGTAAATTTTACTTACTTCTTAAAAATCACTTTTTTCACGAACAAATCACACACGAGTAAGAGAAGATTTTGCAATTATTTAAATGCCAATAATTGACAATTCCCTTATAAAATAAATGAAGAAAAAATCATGGCCTACTGACTTGCCGTTTGTATGTACCACTCTATTAACTTAAACAAATCGAATAGCTTTCTGTAGGCAAAAAGTATGATTGAATAAGTAATGCAACTTTCAGGTGCATTTTGCAGTTGTTTCGCAGGGTTAATCCCCAAACTGAGTATGAGGTTTTAGAGGTGGGATATTAACCTACCAAAATAATGAATAATCTTATGCATTTTACGTATTTCAAAAATTGAATAAAGTTCCGCTAAACTATCTAAATTTCGCACTGTGCACATGTTGAAAAGTTTGACCAGTTCTTGTTTTAAGTCCTCACCGGCCTGCTGCTTTGTTACGGTTCACTTCCTTCAGTGCATTATTGACCTCCTCTACAGTAGCCTCTGGCAGTTCTTCCGAACCTATATTTTGTATTTTTTTTTTTAAGTCCGTTGGGTGTTGTTTTGGATCTGTAGAGTTCATTACAGTAGGTGTTTATTTCTGAGTTTACTTTGTCCCTATTCGTTATTACTTGTCACTGTTTTGCAATTTAGTAGTAATAGTAAATGTATCTTCTGATAATAATTTAATAATTAAGTACTGATTTGAAAGCCAGACTACTCTATGACTTTATATTGTCTACTATTCTAAGTTCTTTTTTACATTTGCTATCTACAGCTATTATAACCATTAACAAATACCTGTGCAACGCGTGTACTCTGCTAAGGGAAAAAAAATTACCTCTACAAAAGAGTATAAAGAAGAACAAACACTCAGGTAACTGAACTGAACTAACCTACTAGCATCATCAGATATGGTAAAGAAAATTTCTCAAAAGCTCACATTTCACGTTTCATTTATTGACAACTAGCTAGTCTACCACTATAACTATTACTACAACGATAAGATGGAACATGATTAACAGTTTAGATCTTAAGATATATACGTGGCAGGGACCTAATTAAGTTAGCATAGGTAAAGAATTTATATAAGTGTATTGAGAGAATTTAAGATATTTCAACCTAAGATATTTCATGAACATAAACTTAAAATTAAACTTAATATTAATTAACGCTAACTTAAGCTAATCCGGAGGCAGGCTCTGAAAAGTTGGGAATCTTATTTCGTACCAAGAAATTGTATACTTCACAACAGCTTTTAGTATGATAATAATATAAACCTCAAGTTCGTCGTTGGAATATTTTATTATTCATCCAAGAAATCGCAAATTCCTGTCAAATATATTCAAAGATTAAGGAGTGGCCAATAGATACAGTCCGATACTTCAACGATCGGCACAAGTATGTGTTTCGTTTGGCTATCTCTGTCATAGAAGGAAAAATATACACATAACCACTAATCCCGAAAGCAGTGATATCAATGAGGTTCCTAAAATGTGTACAATTTTACATTATGCATATTGTTATGATTGCCTTAGTATATGCATGCTTTTTTACCAGGGTGAACGTATTTTTTTTTATTTGAAACCAACATAAAACGTTTTTAAAATCAATGCACTATTAATAGGGCAAGAGGCGGCCATAACGTAATGAGTAAGATGTCTGCTTTCTAGGCTGGCGACCCGAGTTCATATCTCGGCCCGAAAAAAATAAAAAAAGCCTTTTAAAACGTGACGGTCGCCTCTCTCGGGAAAGCAATGGCCAACCACCCGTAGTGTCATGCCTAGTAAAGCCCTCTTTAGCAGTTCGGAACCGGCATTAAACTGTGTCTGTGGAACACTTAAAAAGGTACCAATCACAGGTAAAAGTGAGGGCGTCGCCTACGTCCCTATCGGATAAGGCCCTTTAAAAAAAAAAAAAATAGGGCAAATGAAATAAAATTTTAGCAAACCTTCAAATTATATAAAAATAAGCATTTAGGAAAACCCCAATAGGAAACACGTACCTAGTGGACATGTATGCAAGGTACAATTTACGGCATGCATTAGTTAGGAAAAATGATATGCTAATATTTTAGACATTGTACTAGCTTTTCTTTTTGTTTAATCTTAAAAAAATCAAAACTAAAAATAAAGGTGCGCATTTTTAAATCCTTAAAAAATAAAAACCACTTAATGCTATGTATGACGAGGGATGCTCTTAATCTTATATTGAATTTCGAAATATGTTTGTGCCGTTTATCGTGAACAATTTCAGCCTCTTCCCCACTCTAACATATTTTTTCAGCTTCCCTTGAGGTTTCTTAATTTTCCTGTAGCTAATATAATATGCTCATAAAAAAATCCAACCTCTTGCTTTATTCATATAAATCATATTTTTACCCACACGAGGAACGCCTGACCAAACTTCAGTAGCAAAACAACATTATTTAATTACAGTTTATTTAGCCTCAATTATAATTTAATTCCGTAAAATTACACCACAAGTTGCTTAAATACAGTTAAGGATTGCAGTAGTCAGTCTTATAAATAATAGAATCGGACTCGCATTTTAGATTTACCGGAAACGGAAGCATTGCCGGATACCACGGTATGAACTAAAGTTTGCTTGATTTTTCTTTTCATTTGTAGTTGGTCCTTTTATATATATATATATATATATATATATATATATATATATATATATATATATATATATATATATATATATATATATATATATGTATATATGTATATGTATATGTATATGTATATATATATATATATATATATATATATATATATATATATATATATATATATATATATAGTAACTTGTGAACTTGCCCGCTTTTTGAGGCGTCATTTTGTAGCCTATGGAAAAGTGTTTATTTGCGCCCCACGTAGACTGCGTCATTTTGTAGCCTGCTAAACTGTCCTCAGTTTGAGGCATCTTTTTTTTTTGTACCCTGTGAGAAGTTGTTTGTCCCACGCTTGAGCGCAATTTTGTACCGTTTGAAATTTGGATGCCCCAAGCTTGAGCACAATTTTCTTGCAGCCCCGCTTTAATTTCTGATAATGAATTGAGTGAATCCTGATTTTAAAAGAACTAAAGAAATTAAACACACACTAGCTCAGTTTTCTTTGGTAGAGAGATATGGGAAAGAGATAATTTTTGTACGTCTTTTTGGAATTATTTTCTGTTTTTAAAGAAACCTCAGCTGTACGACTTTTTGGGCACCATTCATTTTAAAATAGAAAGGATCTAACTTCAGCTAAAAAAATGAAAAAATACTGAAAGGGTATACTGTTGGTAAATAAAAAAATCAGTTTGGTACAGCCGTTCTTATCCTGAAAAGTAAGATAGGTATTCAGTGAGACACTAGCTTTAATCAACAAAAAGAAAATTTATTCATGTTTTTTAAAAAATGAAAAGTTCTAACCTTTGCAGTTTTACAGGATTACAAAAAATTTTAGCCTAACAGGTAGTTATGACATTTAAATTCTAAACTCTGACTACTCCCGAAGACGAAAAATAGTGCTTTTCACTTCACTTTTTAGTCAGTTCAAATTGCTGTTAGGGCACTACTCAGGGATAAGTCTATGGAAGGATGTTTTGGTAACTTACTGTTTTTATTTCGGCTTCGATGGAACACAACCGATTTCACACTTTTCTAGTAAACACTTAGAGAGCCCACTACGGCTTTTCGTTAAAAAACTTGTGCTTTATTTAGCTCTCATGATTGTTGTTATGAGCCTTTACTGCAGCTCTGTCGAAGGAAGCCTACTTGGCGGCTCCGATGAAAATTAGCCTGGCTGCGGCTTGATGGTACTCAGCCACGACAGTAGTTCTCTCGACCCTTAAATAAGTCGTGGGCCTTCTCTCGGTAATATCGCGACGCCGGAACCAAAAATCCGGATACACATTTTTCAACCAATCCCGGCGTGCCGGTAGATTCGGTCAGAAACCCGCACAGCACACTAATATACCGAACGGCTTGGAATCTCTTATTAATATACCGTTCGATACAAAAATGAAAATAAGTACAATTTGAAGTGAAAAATCAGTAACATTACATGGTCTTAAAATCTAGGAAAAAATGAATGTTACAATATATATATATATATATATATATATATATATATATATATATATATATATATATATATATAAATATATATATATATATATATATATATATATATATATATATATATATATATATATATATATGTATACATATAATTTAAAAGTTAATATATATCGACCTTACTTTACATTAATGAGCAGCGAAGTTATCGAGAATCGGTCTGTGGGATGTGAATGAAAAACTCATTTTTTGTTTTTTTTAATACTCAGTATTTCGTCAATAAGAGTAACTGTAAGATTAAAACAAAACAATGTTAGTTAGGTGGAAAATCATGTCTATGACAACAGTAAAAGAGAAAAAAAAAACTTCCTCTTTTGTTACTAAACATAAGTTGCACGAACATGACAAATCGATGACAACAGAAAAAAATATAAAAAGTATCAAAAATATAAAACGTTAGTCCTTTCTTTCATTGAAAAACATATTAAACATCTACTTTATATTAAAACGTATAAGAACCACTGAAATTGTTCACTGTGTGCGGATAATTTTTATTTTTATCCATTTTTCTTTTATTTTTTTCTTTCCTTTGATGTATGGTTTTCCATCTAACTAATAGTGTATCTTTTGTTTTAATCTTATAGTTACTCTTGAAGATGTCAAAAACTTATTGACTAAATACTGAGTGTTAAAAAAAATGAGTTTTTTTCATTCACATCCCACAGACCGACACCCGATAATAAATACAGTAGAATCTCGATTATTTATTTATTTATTTATTTATTTATTTATTTATTTAATACAACTATCCTACAGAACAATCCAATTATAGGATAGGAACATTCAGATATAACAAGTACAAACAGATAAGTATTTATCAAATCAGCATTTTAATAATTCTAATAACTACACTACAAGCTAAAGAAAAACAAAAATAAAAAGAGACAGACCTAATCCACAGTTAAACATGACCTACGTAGAGATGTCATACTGCAACAGAAAATATCAACTATATGTTTGACCCTTTCATAATTCATGCACATAACGTATATCGGCGAGTACATCAACAAGTTTGTTCTTGGAACAGGCATGTAAAAAAAGGAATGGTTTAGGCGAGCGTGTGGAGATGGCACACGGAACCTAATACTTGAGAGGGTGCAAGGGCATTCAATTCTGTTGTTCAAGATTTTATATAAAAACAAGATTGTAGCATATTCTCTACGCCGAGAAAAGGCTATTATCCGAAATAATATGGACCAAAGTAATTTCAGATAATCGAAATTTCGGTCAATCCGAATTTTTTTATAAAATAGAAGTTTAGAATGAATACAACATTGCAGATTGACTTAAAAGCATTTATACGGTATGCTATTACGTACATAGGTATTTATTAAAACAAAGAATAGAACAATTAGTTTACTTATTTTATGCATATGTACAGAAAAATCGAAAATAAAACAGTTTCATTCTTAACTTTAATGTCTTAAAAATGAAGTAATTTTTAACTGCACTCGTTTTGCGTTAGTTCTGTTTTTGGCTGCAGTGTCTCTCCAACGTTTGATAAGCAAAACGTCCGCGGCGGTTGCATTTTCTTGTTGTTCTACATAAGTTAACGCTTTTTCTAGGGCCTCTAGTCCTTCTGAAGGTGACATTTTTACTGGAATATTGTCAGTGGCTTCTACTTCGTTATCATCATCGTCATCACTGTCTATTTTATTAGCATTTTTGCATACACTTTTAATTAATTCTTGGTGTCATTTCATCTTCCACACTATCACTGTTTAACCATTCAAAAACATCGGTTTCCGTAACACTTTCACATCCTGATATTCTTGTAATAATTTGATGTAAACTTTAATTATCTTCTGTTTCTGCCTCTGAGTAATGTCTCTCCTCTTGTGGAATCAATTTTGACCACTCTACTACTCTTTACTTGATTCCAGGCTGAAGCTATCCAATATATAACAAATTTATCTTTTTTAGACAATCAGTAAGACTGCTACCTTCATCTACTTCTTCTAAAATATGCACAAATAACAAACGCCTGTAATTGCGTTTAAATTTTCCAGTACACCCTGATCCATAGGCTGAATGAAAGAAGTTACAGCAGGAGGCAAAAACATTGCTTTTATTTCCCCACTTTCAAGTTGGTCCGCACTTGGGTGAGTGGGGGCGTTATCTAGTAACAGAATACATTTTCTAGGATATCCGTGTTCTTTTAAAAAAAAGTTCCACTTTGGGAACAAAATCTCCAAAAAAAAAAACCAATCTTTAAATAGAGTCGCGTTTATCCAGGCATTGTTTTGATTTTTATACAAAACAGGAAAAGCATGCGACGAATATTCTTAAAGGTTCGTGGATTTGGTGACTTACCAATACATAATATTGGGAGTTTGGGTCTTCCAGAAGCATTACTGCATGCAAGAACAGTAATACGTTCTTTGTTACGTTTGTAACCAGGTGCTCCAGCTTCCGTTTTTGAAGCTAATGTATTTGACGGCAACATTTTGTAGTTCAAGCCTGTTTCATCACAATTATAGATTTGGTCTGGTTGTAAACCATGATCTTTCATAAGCTGCTCAAAATTTTCTGCAAATTTTTTTGCAGCAGATACATCAACCGACAATCTTTCTCCACAAACTTTCAGTTGACGTTCACCAGATCTTTTTTTCCACCTGTCTAGCCATCCATCACTTGCAGAAAAATATACAGGCGCTTCCATAACCGGCAACTCTTCGCTTAAACTCACTGCCGTATAAAATTATATAAAAACAACACTATGTTTTAATTTCCAATATATTTAAAGTCACTTGACAATTGTTTCACCAATTGTTTTTTACTTCTGAAGGAGCCATTGTATGGTGAAACAATTGTCAAGTGACTTTAAATATATTGGAAATTAAAACATAGTGTTGTTTTTATATAATTTTATTATGAATTTCCAACAAGTATCGGCTAACACAATCAAAGATGTCACTGCCTTATGTTTTAAAATTGTTCCTGAAATTGGCATTCTCGATTCTGTGTAAACCATAAAAATAAAGAATCATCCACTTTTTGGTATTCACCGCTTTTCATACTTTTTCGTGTCTGTGTGGGCGATGACAAAACATTACACCATTTTTCAAGTTTTTCGCGATTTTTTCTCTACTCTGAAACAGTACTCACGGCTACACCTAAATCCTTCGCTATATTTTTAAGACGTTCACCATTATCTAAACGTTGAATTGCTTCAAGTTTCTCTTTTAAGGTAATAACAACACGTTTACGCTTATTATTATGACGCTCCATTTTGTAAAATATCTATTAAAACGAAACTATTACCTTTGCGATAATAATAGACGTAATGAGTAACTTATAACACTCGTCGACTAACCAAAACATAGACAGCGGTGAAATTCTAGACGTCGGGGAGTCTCCGACGTGTTAAGAAAACCACTCATCGTCTGTTTCGAATAATGGGGATTTTTTCGTTTAATGGGAATACAATTTGCTTTTTAACAGTTTGTTTCGGATAAGCCGGATTTCAGATAATCGGGATTGTCCTGTATATATATATATATATATATATATATATATATATATATATATATATATATATATATATATATATATATATAAAATACTTGGGGCACAGGATAGTAGGAAAAAGGGATCAGACCACCGAAGTTGAAAGACGTACCCAGCTGGGAGGACAACTTTCGGAAAATTGAGCCAAACGTTAAGAAGCAACATCCTAATATCTCTTAAAAGGAAGGTATTCAACCAATGTATCCTTCCAGTTTTGAACTACGGCATGGAAGCGACAACACTGAAAAGTCTGCCGAAAATCTCCCAGCCAACCAAATGCGCCGTTGAGAGTTTTTTTATGAACAAAGCACACATGCTGCAGGGAAATCCCTAAAGCGTTACAGGGGCGACGCGTGTGCGAAAAAAGCGATTCACGTTTGTCTTGAATCGCTATAAATTGTGCTCGGTGGGAAACACAGTCCTGGGAAAATCATTCCAAAGGGATGAGATTCTCCATATAAAAAACTGCTGACTGAAAAGTATTGTACTAGGAGGGACAAGCTGAACCTCATACGAATGTGACATATTAGCGCGACGTATATTCCTAGCATGCGGGGCCCTGGGAGGAATCATGCGGGCGACATTCATTGAACACTTTCCATAAAATTACCTGTAGAATAGACTTAAGTCGCCAACCGTTCTTCGATGTTCCAATGATTCAAGGTTGCTAGTGAGTTATGGGTATCCCAGCAGACGAACGCTCTCTTCTGAATAGAATCCAACATTGTTTGGGAGCAGAGCTCTAAACATGGAAACAGTTTTCAATCATTGGTCGAATTTCGGCCTTGTAAAGAATTAAAAGTTGGTGTGGAGTGTAATGCTTTCTAGATCGAAATAATATTCCCAGCTCTCTTCGCTATACATGCTACATATTCATGCAAAACATATTTGTTTCCAAGTTCACGTCCAGTAAATTAAGTGACGATGCTAGAGGAATGGAATGTTCTGATGTAACTATGTCGGGTTCCGCAACGTTAACTTTCTTCGAGGTCTTTGTTAAGTTGAACGCCTTCCTACTGTCTGCGAATATTTGTATGAGTAGCTGATATTTGAGCATTCAAAGTGAATGAAGAAATAAGCGTTCTGCAAGGTTGTCAATTGGATTCCTGGTTCTTTCCACCAGATCGTTTATGTAAAGAGGAAAGAAAGTAACAGGATGGAGCCCTGGGACACACCTGCGTTAATAGTGAAGGTATTAGAAAGAAATCCGTTAAAATCTTTCAGACATACCGTAGAGCGTAGCTTAGCCAACAATTCGACGTGCCAAATACGATCGAATGCCTTGGTTATATCAAGTGCAATTGCTCGAGATTCTCCAAAATGGTCAGTTACTTTGTTCTAAACATGTGACATAAGTTAGAAGATCTCCTGTTGATCTTTACTTACGCAAGCCATATTGATGATCATTAATAATATTGAATTCTAGATATTTTAAAAGAGGCTGATTGATAGCCTTTTCCATAACATTCGATATTATTGAAAGTAGTGCGACTGCGCAAAAGTTGTTTTATCAAGGCCTTCTTACCATTTTGGGTATTAGCTGAACTGTAGCGCATTTCCAGCAGGAGTAGGTTAAAGATTCAACAGAAAACTGGTGTTAGTTCGGTCGCCCATTTTTTGAGTACTATGGCAGGTATTCCATCTGCACCAGAAGTTTTTCTATGGATCTAGCCTCATTAAAATATGTTTTATGTTATGGTGTAGCCTTATATCAAATATAGGATTAGTTTTAATACCCATATAATTCTATACCGCCTTTTTCCTTGGTGACAGGTTTTTTCAAATCTTATATAAAAAAAAACGGTCAAGTGCAAGTTGCACTTGCGCAATTAGTGTTCTGTACGTTGATTGCTTCTGAAATAAAAATTTTTGTTACAGAGGTATAAAATTATCAGGGACTTCACAAAACACACCCCAAATGAGTTTTCAACAGAGTTTGTTTCCGATCTTTACTGAAAAGCTTGAAATTTTTGTTTTTTATATACCAGATAAATTATTAAAGGTAATTCACTAGTGATAATTTTCGTTCAATCCACACCCCGTGGAGAATATTCCAGAATTTTTTCAAAATTTTTGGATCAGTACTTTTCGAGATAGCGGGGGGGACAGCGATTTTTCCCGATTTTTTCAAAATAATTCAAGAAAAGTGTGCACATGTAAGACATTATATATATTTTAAACTCGTCTTTTTACATGCTTTCATTTGACACCACACTCGATGTCCTAGTAAATTTTTTTTTTCACTTCCGATTTCACCCCCCAAAACTAACCCCTTAAGTCAAAATTTAACTTTTAAAACTACACGGCTCTGATGAGGCTATCAATTTCTATATTAGTACCAAATTTCAACTTTCTACGTCAAATAGTTTCGGGGAAAATCGGGTGTTACAGACGGACAGACAGACACCTAAGTGATCTTACAAGTTTTCCGTACGGAACACTAAAAATGATAGATTCTGTATATCACTTTTCTATATAAAATTTAGCTTATAATCTGATCTTGGAGCTACTGTGTCTACATGGCAAATTTCAAAATGGTTCAGCCGTTTTTGTGCGATACTGGAGCAGACTGACGAATAAAAAGAGCCCAAACGTTATTTTGGGCTCAGTATACGCTGAATAAAACTTGCACTTAGTATCAATTACTTTTTTACAAAAAGAATCTAATTATAGATCCAGTTTCTGTTCCGATTTTTTCGAGTTCTGTTCCAAGTTTTTAATATGGTAAGTGATGTTCTCCTATTCAGAATGCCATAGATTCTTCGCTTTATCCCAAAAACAGTACAGTGGTGTAGATCATTTCAGGGATCACAAATACTTGATCACCCTGACTTGGGTGAGTAAGTATTTAGCTGTAATAAATTCAATTGGTAAAGGTAACATCATTCTAAAGTTACTTATGAACTCACAGTATATGTAGGTATATATGTTTTATAACCGAATACTTTTCTACATAACTACCTTTAAAGCGCCAGCGGTAATAAATACGTGTATTTTTAGTTATAAATTACCTTTACGTCTTTTACCTATTAGTACTGGATAATCAAACAAAAAATAAAATTTCATCTGAAAAAGAAAACAGACACACAAAATAAACTTCCTATTAACGATTTTAATCAATTTTACTATTTCCATAAATAATAACCTATTAAATTTTTATCTAGGCAACAATAAGCAAGAAAAGTTTTTTAAACTTTATAGAAACAAACTATTCGTTATGCTTTCTCTTGCAATTCGTTGAATGTAGTTCGGTTCAGTTTAGTTACATCTTTTTCTTCGTAACCATTCATTCGTGTCACAATAGAATTGAAACAATCTATATCCGGATTCCTATCTGTTTCTATCTATTTTTATTAATTATTATTGTTTATTATGTTTTTTAAGCAATTTTCATTAAAAATATTATTTTACTAACATTATAAAGTCTAAATTATTGATATTTTCTGAAAGTAATATAGGTTACTGCTCGGCATAACCCGCTCTTTCAAAGTTTTTTTTTTTCTGCTAGATCCTTAGACTCACTTAAGTTACAAAAATCTGCCTTATTAATTGATTGATTAAGAAAAATCGAATTGATTTAAAATACTTCACCGCGTTTCAATATTTATTTTGTTTTTCTTTACTACCTTTTTTCTTTCAGAGATTTGGGTCTGCACAAACCCGTCCAATTTTTGGAGATCTAGCTAGTTACTAAAACCTTTTTGACTCGAAAATTCATAGTGAAAAAAATTTTTTTTTTTAAATTCAACTAATTTAAAAAAAAGTGGTAACGAGTATAAAATAATACCTTTTTTAATCTTAAAAAGTTAGTATCTTCCTGCTTATAGAAGAAAATATAATTAGTAAAAGAAATCTTGGAGTTGTCACCCTAAATGAAAAATGCAAGAAAAAACAGTATATTTAAGTAAGTAGGTATTAATACTTAACACAAAAAATTAAATATATAAACATACAAAATTATGCAAAATTTTGATATTGTAGAAAGCCTATGTAGCCGCAAAAAGTATAAACGACAGCAAAAAATGTTTCTTTTTTATTTCCTTTGCTAAAGGGAAATATTGTATTCGTGGAAAAATCCTCCGAGGTTTTTGCATTTTTTTACGTTTCAGGGTTTCTAGAACACGACAAAGATGGTTCCCCATTCTAGTCAGTCTATTTGTCTCCTAGTCTATTAACATGATTGCTCTGGAACGAAATAATATATCAGTTTCAAATTTGGTACGCGCACACACACACACACACACAAAATTTGTAATTTTTAGGCAATCTGGCTAAAGCAAAAGGGGTAAAAGGAAAGATAGTCGATAGATACATTTTGTTTATTTTCTATAAAATTTTGAAAATTTTTTTGGGTTTGGTTGTTATAATGAACAAATTTTTAAGCATAATTATATATAGTCTAACATATAAGGGCTTAAAGATATGGAGAAGGGTGTTGGAGGGGTTGCTTCGTATATATCGTGTTATACGTTCTTTTTAGGATTCTTAAATACAATAAAAAACTGTGTTTTTTTATTATATTTAATTGGACAAACATATAAAGGATTAATGAGCTAGACCAGTAAATTACAGGAGTTATTTTGTACATATCGTCTTACAAGTCCTTTTTAGGGTTGATTAAGCCTAAGAAAATGTGTTATTTTTTTCATTATTTTCAGTTTTAACTAAAAAGGTATATAGAAGAAAAGTCAGGTTTCAGTTTTAAATTTTTCGGAAGCTCGTCCTCTGCTCATTCTTTTTAGTGTTCCGTGCGGAACACTTATAGGGTAACTTCGGTGTCTGTCTGTCCACCTGTCTGTCAATCCGTCTGTCACACCTGATTTTCTCCGAAACTATTTAACACAGAAAGTCGAAATTTGGCACTAAATTTTGACTTCAAGAGTTTTGGGGGGGTGAAATCGGAAGTGAAAAATTTTTTCTTTACCAAGTCATCGAGTGGGATGTCAGATGAAAGCTCGTGAAAACACGAGTTCAAAAATATATATAATGTAATACTTGAGCACACTTTTCTTTGTATTATTTTTAAAAAATTGCCAAAAATCGCTGTCCCTCCTTATCCCGAAAAGTACTTATCAAAAAATTTTGAAAAAATTCTGAAATATTCTCCACCTTTAATAATTTATTTGCTATACAAAAAAAAAAGAAAAATTTCAAGGTGATCAGTTTACAACAAAGATCGGAAACAAATTTTGTTGAAAACTCATCTGGGGTGTGTTTTGTGAAGTCATTGATCATTTTATACCTCCGTAACAAAATTTTTTATTTCAAAATCAATCAACGTACGGAACACTAATTGCGCAAGCCCGACTTGCACTTAGCCGGTTATTTCTGATTAATATCTTCCTCAAAATACTTATTGTTGTAGTGTTTGAATTAAGTTATACATTAGTATGAGAAAGACAAATTCAGTATTTATTTTAGAACTGGGTGCGTTTTCTTCTGATAATTTTACTAAATTACATTACACACTGGTCTTTTCTCTGTCTGTAATCTGTAACTATTATTTTCATTATTAATAACACAGGTCAACATTTTATCTAGGCTTGTACTCGGTAAACCAACTAGGTATCTTAGGGTTTTTGGGGTCGCTGATCACGATGAAGGGGTCGGTTAACCTTCATCAGGTCAGGTTCAAGGTCATTTGAAGGTCAAATTGAGCCAATGCAGCCAAAAAATATGAAAAAATTCATACGTATGTTTTTTGGATCACTGAATCCGAATCCGGTGTTATTTTTTTCATATAAGGTCTCCTGAAGGTCACTAGAGGTTACTTCAGGGTCATTCTGAGGTTATTTGGAATAAAACAGTTATGAGCAGGCCAAAAAATCTGAAAAAAATGGTGTATACGTTTTTTAAGTCTCTGGTTCAGAATTAGAGGTCGGTTAACCTCCATCAAATCTGGTTCAAAGTCATTTGAAGGTCAATTTAATTGATAGCGGCTGAAAAATCTAAAAAAAACGATACCCACCTTTTTTGGGCCACTAATTCCTAATCTGTGTTCTTTTCTTCCCTACCATTTCTTCCATAGATCGTTTCAAGCAGGAATACAAGAACATGGGTAGAGAAAAAGGTTATGATCAAGTGCTACTAGTATATTTCAGCATTATACTTGCTTCGAGGTCGGTTTATTTTATACAGAAAGTTTTCGTCTCAATCTTAAAACTCCACTAACATTTCCATAAAGTTATTTGATATGCATATTTAATAAATGTGGGCTAATGAACTTATACTTGTAGTTGCACCCAGGGCACCTCCACGCGGTGACGGTGGGCAACGGAGTTGTTCCACTATCCGGCGAAGTCCCTGGGTTATGGCTTCCATGCCGTCATGGCAACTACAAATAAAATTTCTACGAGACAGGGGCTCGGAACCCCAGAATCGGCGGTTGGTCAGGGTGGGAAAGCGGGCCCGCAGCAGTCGTCATCCAGCGACCATAGCTCTTCAACGGTGGGAAACTTGGCTTTTGAAGAGTTTAATGCTATAAGTCAAGGATTTTGTAAGAATAATGTGAACTGTTTTTGTATCGTTTGTGGGCTGTATACTCCCAAAAATAAATTTAAATTTTCTGAGACTTTGAAAACAAAATATAAAAGTTTGTTTAATATCGACACGCGTTCCTTGAACAACTATTATACTCCGAATGTTATCTGTAGTAAATGCCGCAATATTTTGTTTGGAACAAGGGCACAAATATTTTCTGCACCGATGAAATGGAGAAATCCATCAGACCATACGTCTAATTGTTATTTCTGCTTAACGAATCTCAAAGGATATAATCGTAATAACAAAAACTCTGTAACTTATCCGTGCGTAGAATCTGTAACATTGCCCATATATATAGAAACTCCACCTGATAATGATGACAGCAGGCATAGCAATGCAGAGCATTTTGAAGTTTCTGATGATATAGAAATGCATGATGAATCATTAAATACATCGCAAGATGGTGAAAGTGAAGCCTACAATGTATCTTCAGGCTCGGAAGATAAAGGTATGTCAGAACAAACACATTTTAACCAAGGTGACCTGAGTGATCTCTGTAGAGACTTAGGACTTTCAAAAGAAGGTTCTGAACTTTTAGCATCGAGATTAAAAGGAAAAAATTGTTTAGCACCAGGGACAAAAGTAATATATTACCGTTCAAGAGAAAAACCATTCAAAAAGTATTTTACAAAATCTGGTAATTTAATTTATTGCAATGATGTTAGTGGATTAGTCAAAGAATATGGTTTCGAATACACAGCTAGTCATTGGCGCCTTTTTATCGATTCATCGAAAAGAAGTTTGAAAGCGATCTTGCTCTTCAATGGGAATATGTATGCCCCTTTGCCTCTTGCTCATTCGGTCATTTTAAAAGAAGAATATTTCAATTTAGAACTCGTACTAGAAAAACTGAAATATGATTCTCATAAGTGGGAACTTTGCGGTGATTTAAAAATCATAACGATCATGCTCGGTTTGCAATCAGGGTTTGTATCATATCCATGCTTCCTTTGTGAATGGAACAGTCGTGCTAGAGGTAAACATTACGTAGTAAAAGTTTGGCCACCAAGAAAAAAATCTAATCCCAGGTGAGAAAAATGTTTTAGCAGAAAGTTTGGTACCTCCTCATAAAGTTCTATTACCACCATTGCACATAAAGTTAGGTCTGGCAAAACAAATTGTTAAAGTAATAAGTAGAAACCAGAGCGATGCCTTCATGCATATTTTTGAAGTATTGCCAAAACTTTCGGAGGCGAAAATAAATGAAGGTGACTTTACCGGACCTGATATAAGAGAACTTTTCAAAAATGTAGAATTCGAAAGAAAGATGACTGACAAAGAAAAGGCAGCTTGGAGAAGTTTCAAAGAAGTGACGAAAAAGTTTTTGGGAAACAATAAAGATCCAAATTATAAAGAAATCGTTGCGAAAATGGTAAATAACTTCAGGGAACTAGGATGTCTGATGAATCTCAAGGTTCATTTCCTAGATTCTCACATTGACTACTTTCCCGAGAACCTAGGAGACTTCAGTGAAGAGCAAGGAGAACGTATGCATCAAGATCTGAAAGTATTTGAACAAAGATATCAAGGAGTTTGGGGTACGAATATGTTAGCTGACTACTGTTGGAGCCTTAAAAGAGACACAAATGTAAACCATAAAAGAAAATCAATTCGGAGGTCATTTGAATCCCAACGCACCGACCTGATGAAGGGTAACCGACCTCTAATTCTGAACCAGAGACCTAAAAAACGTATACACCATTTTTTTTCAGATTTTTTGGCCTGCTCATAACTGTTTTATTCCAAATAACCTCAGAATGACCTTGAAGTAACCTCTAGTGACCTTCAGGAGACCTTATATGAAAAAAATAACACCGGATTCGGATTCAATGACCCAAAAAACATATGTATGAATTTTTTCAGATTTTTTGGCTGCATTGACTCAATTTGACCTTCAAATGACCTTGAACCTGACCTGATGAAGGTTAACCGACCCCTTCATCGTGATCAGCGACCCCAAAAATCCTAAGATACCTAGTTGGTTTACCGAGTACAAGCCTAGATAAAATGTTGACCTGTGTAATCGACCACTATCTAATGATTGGTAGAAAACTATGCGAACATAGTAAATGAACTTAAAATTACTGACTTAAGCTCATAACTTTCAAAAAATGTGTTTTAACATTTTTTTCATAAAATGATTGTAGAACATGTCAAGAACATATTCCTAAAGTTTCAAAGCAAAATTCGAATTTCCGCCAAAGTGAGTCGCCTCTGCTCGGTTTCGGAACGCGCCGCCGGTATAATCGGACACTCAGGTAGGACCCTTGCCTTTTATTATCCCTTCTTCTAAAATGCCTTTACCATTGGCCGAGGTACAGGACCACGGGTACTGTCCACTTGGTGAAAAGAGACTCTTAGCAAGGGTTGGAGCAAGAAGCTACTGGAGCTGATTTGAAGTTATTGGAGCACGCTGCACCACTGCAAAGATGTGCAAAAACATATTCTCCCAATCTACCAAGATCTGTTCCGAGATGATTTATTAAAACGATGTTTAGGCGACCACATGCAGAACGCAAATGAGAGCTTCAATGCTACCATTTGGCGAATGAGTTCAAAACATCTGAATTCTGGTTTGAAAATTATTGAAATTGCATCGTACATTGCAGTTAGAGTATTTAATGAAGTGCATACTTCAATTTTACGAACAATTAAAAAATTATATATTACGGTTGTTAAGCAAGCTGTGACATACCATGCCGCCTCCAACGCCATCTCAACACGTTAGTTCCCTGGTTCGAGCACTGGAGTATCCGGCTCAACCCAGAGAAAACCCAGGCCATCATGTTTTCCAAGGCCCGCTTGCCACCGCTAGAAAGCCTCACACTCCAAGCAACCCGCCTTCGATGGTCCGACAGCATCAAGTACCTGGGACTCCACTACGACAAGCGGCTAGTATGGAAGGACCAGGTCACTGCTTCCGTCAAGAAAGCCAACCAACTCCTAGGCAAGCTCTACCCCCTACTCAAATCCAGGAAATTGTCAACACGAAACAAGTTGAAAATCTACAAGATGATCATCAGAGCAGGGATGTTCTACTCTAGCCCCGCATGGTGCCAGATGTCACGCACTCGCAGATCCACCCTCCAGACCATCCAGAACAAGGCCCTCCGAACCATTGCCAACGCCCCGTGGTTTGTCAGAAATACCCAACTCCATAGGGACCTCCAAATGCCAACCATCCGGGAATTCATCAGCAGCACCCATCAGAGATTCCTAGACAAAGCCACCCGTCACGTTAACCCCACAATCAGGACCACTTACCGCCCCCCCCCCCATGCCCGCCGACGTCTAATAAGACCCAGCGACCCGATGACCCAGGATTAGCTTAATATTAAGTACTATAAGCTCATGTTAATGAAATATCTTAAGTTGAAATATCCTCAGTATATGTTTAAGTTCTGTTTTACAGTATATTCATGAAATATTTTAAGTTGAAATATCTTAAGTTTGTCAATACCTAGGCTAAGTATTTAGGTCCATACGATGTCAATATCTTAAGATCCAAAATGTATACACGCTTATTCTATCAATGTATATTAGTTATAGTCTGGTTACTAGCCAATTTTGTCAATAAATGAAATGTGAAAAAATGTGACATACCATGTTTTTGGAACTTTCGTACACGATTACATAAAAACGACTTATCTAATCTTCTTGAAATTTTACACACAACTAAATAATGATATGACGCACCAGTTTTGTAAAAATGATTGCAAAAATTTTTGTTTTATGCATTTATGTGTGAAAATTTGATCATTAATAGTAAATTTTTTGTGAAATGTCTGTAATTTTTTTAATTTTCAATTCTCTTCGTTTTCTTTAATGACATATAGAAGGCACATTTATAACGAATAGAAAAAAAATATTTTTATGTTTTAGATCAACGTAGCATGCGCTGTCTCGTACCAGTCCCTCCGAAAGCATATACAATGTTCGTATTCCATGGCAGCAATTTTAAGACATTGTTTAATAAAAGTTTTTTGTACTTTGATATATGATCCTTTAAGTTTGAGAGGTTTTAATTAAATTTTCCTTTTTTTAAAAAAAAATGTAAAAATTCACTAATTTTTACGCGTCTAAAGGTATTTCTCCCCTGACTTAAGAACTATATGTCGCAGAGGATAAGTAACTTTATCGATTTTTTATTTAGGTGGTTTTTCTTGCCCCATGCCGGCCCTGACTATGAGTATGAGGCACACGCTTTTATCGCTTATCAGTAGTGCTAAATTAAAAAATCCAATGCTAAACTAAAAATAACATATCACACAGATGTCATAAATGGATCAGTATAACTTTATCGCATTATTTTCCTTGTAAGGTTATCCATTTCATAGAACACTTTTATCAAAACTTTAAAATAAATAAATATTTTTTTTTTCTACTAACTGTAATTTACCTAATTTAATTTTTGTATAAATAAAGTATATTGTAAATATCTTACATAAACTGCAGGATTCCGCTAAATGATGCGTCGAGGATATTTGTCTATCTCTAGATCGGAGATATAGGTTAATTTGTTTAACAGTTTTAAACAAACGATAAACCAAATGAAATTTTTATGAGTCTGTTACAGAGGCTATTTTTAGATTTCGAAAATACCAAACCACCATACTGATCTAATATTTGGATTTCCCAGTATTCATTTTTTATTGGTTTTTGCAATTGCAGTAATTTTTCCTCTAAAAAAATATAGCGTCTAGTCGGAGAGCTTATTTTTCTGCAAAACATGCTGTCGTTAATATCAAATGGTAATAAATCCAAGTAACATATAAAATTTACACAAATTACACTGCAATAGGGTCTGATTTACCTTTTTTGTTTACGTTTTCTAGATATTGACAATAGAGACATTTTGCAACGCTTATTGTTTTACATTCCTTTGTCCTTAACGTTATCTCAAGCATGCGCAGTATAATCGTGAAAGAATTGCAAGGTTAGCTTAGTAGTCATCTTATATAAACTTAGGGTTTTTTTGTCATTCATTTGATGGTTAAGCACAGCGGTTATTAGTATTTGACAGGTCAACCCAAGTTTCTAAATTAAAACTGTGTCTAGGAGGTTTCTATCCCTTCCTTCAATATTTCCAAGGTAATGCGATAAATAAAATTTCATTTGAAATTAGCACTATACACACTGTAATGCCATTGTGCCAAAGATTGCAAAATCCCAACATAATCTGAACACTAACTGTTGTCAGTGTTATTTTCAATAAAAGATTATCATTTCAATTTTACTGTATTTTCTTAGTGATGTATATACCTAAGTAGGAAAAAGCAGACCCTACCATAATAGCGATAAAAATAAGGAACTTCAAATAACCTCTCTCATAAGTTCCTAAATGAGGGAAATCGTTATCCTTAATAAAGGATTCTCTTATTTTGTTTCAATACTGCGCAAGCTCCGAATGCTGGGCGCATGTTTCAAATAAAGATAAAGAAAGTGGCCTACCAAAATAAGCGTTGCAAAATCTCTCTAATATGTTGGGAAATACTGAATATTAGGAACTCAAATATTTGACAAAAAAATTGCAATTTTAGACACTTTTTCGAGATACTGTTAAGAGTCGAGGTAACTACTTCTTAAACAAATTCAACTGTGTCGTATTCCTCTTCTGCCCCCAGCAAATAAAGAGAAGGGACGAAAAAGTACTTACAAGGTACTAATTTAGGTAAATACTGCTAATGATCCGACACACGAACTTAGTGTTTGCTTGAGATGGACCACGGTCCATCGTCAGTAACAAAGGAAGTTTGAGTCTTAACGAAGGGTCAAAATATTGCACAGTAGATTCTGGAATCTTGAGTTCATCTTGTGAAGTTTGTAATTGTTAATTTCACCCAGTTCAGTTTTTGAACTTTTAATCGTCTTCAAGTTATTTTCAAATCTCTTACATGACCCTTTTTAGGTTTAACACAAAAGTTCGTCCTAACGCACTGTTACTATTACCACTAGGTTTCTAATGGAACAAGTGTTATAAAATAGCTAACAGAGCACCAACGAACGTTTTGCGCTTTTGAAAAGATACTATTTTCTTCTATTTTCGAAAAGTAAGGTTTGTTTTTTACAGAAAGTGTACAAATGCTTTTTCTAAGAGGTATTTGCAATTATATTAGCCATTTAGGTTGTTTCGGGAGAAACGGGAGAAAATGCTTATCATTTTATTTTTGTAGATAATAATAGCACTGATAACGTTTTTAACGTGCAGACGGGCCCTGTCATATAATTTAATTTACGATATTATTGAAATTGAAACAAATGAAATCTCTCCGACTTAATACCTGATGACTCTTAGAAAAAAACATGCCTATATAAAGTTTCTTATATACAATGTCTGCTAAAAAACCCCTACAATATGGGAAAACTTATTATTTTAGTATTTTGAGGAATTTAACTAATTAGTAAAAATTTTTTATTAAAAAATATAATTTAAGAAAATAAATTTACACTACTATGTATGTACAGGGTGAGAAAATATTTTCAAAATATCACTTAATCTATAATAATATTATAAAAAATAAAGTTTGTATGTTTGTTCGAGATAATCTCTGAAACTACCAATGGGATTTAAAAAATCTTTTATTGATATGTAGCCTGGACTTTTGGGACGAACATAGGCTATATTTTGTGAGGGTGTGACAAAAGGTAGCTGACGCGGTGGGGAAAGAAAGGGCCACGAGCGAGCGGCCCTGCGGGAGAAAGGCGACGTTGCACGCTGGGCAACTGACAGACCAGCCGATGCGCTCGCGCGGTATTGTGTTTAGGTTCAATTTTGTCGAACTACACGCTACGATTTATAATTTAATTTTTTAGCGTTCGAAGTCACTCTTCGTTTGGATAGTTTACGTGACACGAACTAGATATAATTTGTTGATTTGGTACATAATATTTTGTTTGTACATAGATAATTATTGTTTCGTTTCTTATTCTTTGATGTTATGTTTTGGAAGACGAAAAGGTATGTTATTATAGTTTTTGCTACTCGTAATTTTAAGATTCTTTCATTCTTTTTGCGGGTACGTTGTAGGTACTTTGTTGGAGTCAGTAGGTATTAAATAACAATAAAAACATTTATTTACATTTTTTGATTGCTGTTAGTGTATTTTACTTCATTAAGTACATAATAGTGTGAGATTCATTTAGAAAACAAATATTATTTTAGTAATCTTCGTTAATTTGGATATATCTACTATTTCACTGTTACCTAGGTACCTACTTCATTTAGTTTCGAGTTCTCTGCTGTTTAGTAAGCTTGTTCTGAAATATCTGTTGCGTAATATGAGGTGTATGTTGCAATTGTTTAAGTTTTATTAAGTAGTTTTTTGTTACAGTTAGGAAACTGTGCATGTGTGTCTGCTATTAAAGATTGGTAGTATCTAAAGACAACATTATGCCCAAAAGACAATCTCAACTTTCAAGAAATATGTTAGAACCGAGAGCAGCTAAAATATGTCGAATTGGAGAGACTAGCGCTGAACGCTCACACAGCAGCTTGACAAGCAAAATATAAGAACAATAGCGTCTATTCCTAATATTCCTATGATCCCAACGGATCACCCAATTCATTTCAACAGGTTGCAGGCGTCGGTGAAAATATCGTTTGCTCTCACAATAAACAAGTCCCAGAGACAAACTTTGAAACTCGTGAGAATTGACTTGAGACATTACATGTCGGGTTATTAAGAGTCGGAACTCCAGAAAACCAATATATATCAGAAAAAATTATGCTTCCATGCAGACGAAGTCGCTGGCGGTTACTAGTTAAAAATAATTTAATTTGTTGTTCTCAGATCGGTTAAATATTGAGCTACACAAAAACGTAACGATTATATATTGTTTCTAATGTTACGTTAACCAGACAGTAATTTTTTGACATGAAGCAAAGCTATAGAGTTATAACGTTGGTTATTGTTCCAGAAGTTCAAAACAATATGATATGAAAAACAATTTTTTGTTACACGTAACAAGTTATCAGCGCCATTTTAATTATAATCAATATTTCCATACATCTTTATCATGTAAAAAAAGTTCTACGTCTCTGCAGTTACCCCTCATGTATCTGCCCACAACCTACGTGTATGGCCCATATCAAATTCCATTAAACACACGCGTTTTATCAATAAACTCGAGTAGTTTATATTGCCATGTACACTCCTATAACGCCAACATTAATAAAAATGTCTTTATCAGTGGTTAAAATGATTAAAAATGTATTTTTATGTTTTTCAATAAAAATAAAAAAAACTTTAGTAATATATTGTTATAGCTTGCACATGTCGTTGCAAATATTGCTAAAAGTTTTATTAGTGCGTTCATGTTTTCACCATAATTGCCCATTTTTTTTTTTATATTTTTGACATACATAATTCTCGATAGTATAATCTATAATGTTTTAGATTACTATTATTATTATTTCAAGGTTTATTAATAACATAAAATATAATAGTTATTTACGTGGCATGTTCGAGAAGTGGCATTTTACAAAACGAATAATCAAATTTCAGATTGAGGCCTTACTCAGTTCTTTTACTCCACTATCATACTCAGAGTTGGGATCTCGAAAATGGTAACAAAAGGAATTTAATTTTTCCGTATTTTTCTCTCTATCTTCAAATAACCGGCCAAGTGCAAGTCGGACTTTCGCAATTAGTGATCCGTACTTGATTGCTTTTAAAATAAAATTTTTGTTACGGAGGTATAAAATGATCAGTGACTTCACAAAATACACGCCAAATGAGTTTGCAACAGTTTTTTTCCGATCTTTACTGAAATCTAATGACTTGATTTTTTTTATATACCATATATATTTATTAAAGCTAATGTACTCGTGACAATTTTCGTTCAATCTATTTCCTGTGGAGAATATTCCAGAATTTTTTCAAAATTTTTTGATCAGTACTTTTCGAGATAAGGGGAGGACAGAGATTTTTCGCAATTTTTTAAAAATAGTGCAAAGATAAGTGTGCGCAAGTATTATATATATTTTTGAACTCGCGTTTTTAAAAGCTTTTATTTGACACCTCTCTCGATGATTTGGTAAAAAAAAAATTTCTCTTACGATTTCACCCCCCTTTAAGTCAAAATTTAACTTTCAAAACTACACGGCTCCTAATGAGCCCATCAATTCCTATATTTGGGCCAAATTTCAACTTTCTATGTCAAATAGTTTCGGAGAAAATCGGATGTGACAGACAGAGAGACACCGAAGTAATCTTATAAGTGTTCCGTACGGAACACTAAAAGGGAAAAATATTAAGACTTACATTTAGTAATTTACCAAGTACTTCCTTTCCAAACACCTAATTCTAAATTCAGTACTAGAATCGAATTTCTGATACTGAAGATAACTTAACACAAGCATGACATCTCTACATTGGACATGATAGGTACTTTAAGGTGAGAAATTAGCACCAAAGAAAAGTTGAGCAGAGGAACGGCTTCAGCGGTATTTACAACTGAAACACAACAATTACCTTTACATAGTTATTTTGTTGAAATTGACAATAGTGAAAAAAATAACATCATCTTCAGATTTCTCAACACCAAGAACCGAGAAAACAAGGTATAACACGATATATACAAAGCAACCCCTCTAACCCTCCCCCCACCTCTTATATGCGAGACTATAATATAATACTTTCATGGGCCAGGAAAGTAAAATTGAATCATCTAAATTGAGCATATATTCCATCTAAAATAAAGTATTTAATGTATCATTATGAACATTCATCTGGAATAATTCATCATCAATATTTTCTTGTAAACTACAGACCTGTCTTAATGTTTTTCTAAAAGCTTTGAGGTCCGAGTACGATCCTGTATCTGGGTTTTCATTTAACTTTAATAAGTGAGAGAGAGATAAAGAAAGCCAATCCGTATTAAACACTTGTAAATATAATTACATGAATTTATTGTATATCAAGTGTGATACATGGATCCACTCACGAATTAATGCAACACGAAGACAGGAACGTACTAAGAGCCTGATGACCAGACAGCTCAATTGGGAATAGTATTTAAAATGTCATATTATGAAATGTAAAAATATTTTTTGGGTGCATATTAAGATTGAAAATAACGAAAAAAAGAATGTTATTTTCAAATTCCTTGACTCTATGAACTCCGAAAAGGTATAACAAAATATACTCGAAACAACTCCTCTAAACCCCTCATCCACTTAATTTAGTATACGTTTAACTATAAATAATTTTTCTAACATTTGTTCAATATTCAAACCAAAAATCAGAAAAAATCTTTATGATTCTATTAAAACTTTATAAGATTTATCCAGCCCTTTTCTTATATTGCCCAAAAATTATAGATTCCACTCCTCATTCTTTAAAATAGGTATTTTATTTCGTTCAGGAATTTCTCAAGCAGGCTAATAAAGCATCGACATATCTGGTTGTTTGAGGGACTTAATATGGAAAAATGCCTACATGAAATTTTCGAACGGCATGACATATCAAAAATTACTCAACTTTACCCCAATTTAACAAAATCTCTTATTTTTACATTTTTTGAGATCCCAATGTTGCCTCTTAAAATATGTTAAACTGTGTTTAACAATAACAGATTATATTCAGTCAGATCTTGAAATATTAAATATTGAAACGAAAAAGTTTTTTCAAATGG
The DNA here is from genome assembly GCA_019049505.1 of Pachyrhynchus sulphureomaculatus. Lineage (NCBI taxonomy): Eukaryota > Metazoa > Arthropoda > Insecta > Coleoptera > Curculionidae > Pachyrhynchus > Pachyrhynchus sulphureomaculatus. The sequence goes on along the minus strand of CM032454.1, from coordinate 148,731,222 downwards.
AATCTGTTCTGAAAACAGCAAGAATTACAAATTTGAATATGATAATTTTCAAAAGAAGCAATTATTCTTAATATATATTAAGATTTCTCGCAATAAAACTTCTTTTAATGCGAGAATTTGCGTTACTTCAGTATTCATTAGTCCAGAGAAAACTTACTTTCCACACTAATTCGGAAAAGTGCATTTTTTTGCACTGAAATATCTGCTGAAAAGTGATATTTTACGCACACTGATAGAAAAAATACAATATTTTATCTCATAATAAACTTAACATACAGACATAGACAAAATGAAGTTTTATTTTTTATTATAAAATTAACTGTGATTTGTTGAATATTTTATTTTAGTCTCCTTTAGTGCAAATATTAAAGTAAGCTCCTAGTTTCTCATTTTACCGTCAAGTAGAACCAACTCCGAATGGGCACTTAATTTTGCTTCCGGAATAGAATCATAAAAGGGTCCTACCGCAATGTCAGAGTAATACTGCTACGTTTCTAGATGCAGACAAAAGTATTAAAATTAGAAGATGTAAAAATACTGTGAAATTTGTCAATTGACGAAACGATTGGAACAGAAACTAATGTCACTCAAAATTTATCTGGATGAGGCTTTGACGACGATCAGGGGGTTATTGCTCAGGACAAAGAAGACCTTGAATTTATGACAAGAAAACTATTTGAAGATTATAAAAACTAGGGTTTAACAGTTAATTACCAGAAAACCAAATATGTGTGAATAGGAGAAGGAGGTAAGGGACACCTTACTCTAAATACTCATGAGGTCAGTGATGCTGGTGAAGAGTATATATACAGTCAGTCCAAAAAGTCTCCATACTATTTTTCTGTTATATTTAACTAATTAATTGGAACTATGAGAAAACAAGTTTAAATTAATATTTGAAATTTAACCAACGAGGATTAGTATTAAGAACAACTGCGGAACATTTTATTTCGAAGGTACATCATTGTTGTAAAAATGTAAACAAAATTAATGTCAAAAAAGTCTCCATACACTCAAGAACTGTTGAACTGAAAAAAACACATTATAATCAGCCGCATTTTATCAAGCTGTCTATTGCTCGCTAAACTGAAAACAAGTGTCTGAAAATGATTTTCGGCCATACTTTATAATCTGTCACTTGTTGCCAGTAATTTTGCAGTGGGTTTTCAAAGTAGTATTAAAAATGAGCGAAAGAAATTGTGAATTTCCATTTCAAGTTCGAAAGATTATAGTTGATTTATGGAAAGATTGTTCAGAAATATAGGAAAAATTGTTAAAAAAGTCGCATGCTACTGTTCAGTATATTGTAAACCAGCATAAATCAACGGGTTCCTATAAAATGCGACCACGCTCCGGTCGGACAAATAATTATAGATCTCAAGAAAAATGCACCAAATTTAAAAGAAGAAGTACGGGAACTATTTTCGAAAAATGTTTGTTCATTAACACTAAATTGTTTACACATGGCAGGCTATAAGCAGCCAGGAAGAAGCCGTTAATTTCGGAAGCTAATCGCAAAAACCGGTTAGCTCTTGCTAGGAAATACATTACTAAACCTCCTCAATTTTGGGAATCCGTAATCTTTAGTGATGAAATTAAAATTAACCTTGTTGGGTCTGATCGCAGAACTAAAGTTTGGAGAAAGAAGAATACCGCATTCGGTATTAAAAACATTTGTTCCACGGTGAGACAAGGAAGTGGCAATGTTCTGCTATGGGGATCCACGTCCGCTGGAAGGGTTGGAAAATTACATTTTATTAATGGTACCATGGATCAGCATGTTTATATGAACATTTTGAGGGCAATTTACGAGAAAGTGTCCAAAAGTTAGCACTAGAAAAAAGATACATTTACCAACAGGACAATAATCAGAAACATACCGCAAACTTGATGCGAGAACTGATGATCCATAATGTGCCACAGCAGCTTCATACACCTCCGCAATCACCCGATGTTAACTCCATCGAGCATTTATGGGAGGAACTTAAACGACGCGTTCGCAGACATAATGTTTCAAATAGAGAAGAATTAAAAAATAGAATATTAAACGAATGGGAGAACATGCCAGCAGAAGTTACTAGAAAGTTGGTTGCAAGCATGACAAAAAGGTTTCAGGAGATTATCAAGGCCAACGGTGGTCCCACTAAATATTATTTTAAACCAAGTTGTTATTTTCCGTTAAACTCCGTCAAACTATTATTGGTAATTGTTAAGTGTATGGACACTTTTTTAACATTAATTTTGTTTAAATTTTTACTGGCAACAAGTGACAGATTATAAAGTATGGCCGAAAATCATTTTCAGACACTTGTTTTCAGTTTAGCGAGCAATAGACAGCTTGATAAAATGCGGCTGATTATAACGTGTTTTTTTCAATACAGTTCTTGAGTGTATGGAGACTTTTTTGACATTAATTTTGTTTACATTTTTACAACAATGATATAACTTCTAAATAAAATGTTCCGTGGTTGTTTTTAATACTAATCCTCGTTGGTTAAGTTTCAAATATTTATTGAAATATGTTTTCTCATTGCTCCAATTAATTAGTTAAAAATAACAAAAATAAAATAGTATACAAAGCAGGTAGTGTATGGAAACTTTTTGGACTGACTGTATATCTCGGAACTAACATAAGTAAAGACGGCAAAACGGAAAAATAAGTGGAGAGTAGAATAAATAAAGGAAAGACGGTCATAAGACACCTAAGCTCTGTTCTGTAGTCCAAGAAGATAACACCACAAAGGAAGCACCTCATTTATAATGCAGTATTTAAGAGCATCGTGATATACAACTGTGAAACTTGACAATTGATGAAAGGATTGGAACAGAAACTAATGGCATTCAAAATAGATTACTGGCGAAGATCGGCTGAAATGTCAAGAATGAATAGATTTAGAAGTGAAAGAACAAGGGATGTAATAAAAGTAAAAAGTACGATTATTGAGGAAATTCAACAACGGCATCTTCTATGGTACGGACACGGGGAAAGAATGGAAGAACACCGAATACCAAAGATGATTCCAAAGAGGGTACCAAGCGAAAAGAGGAGAAGAAGGAGACTAAGAGCGACATGGTTTGAAGGTGTTCAGATGGCAATGTCAGAGAGAAATCTATGACCGGAAGGCGAAGAACGCTATAAAAAAACCCGAATTGATGATGATAAAAATACTCTGAATAAGGAGCGACGACCTTTTCCTCACAGTTCTCCGTACATGATGGATGGGTCGGTTCTACTCGAATAAATCACAATTTTACTATAAATAGTCTAATTTTTACTTTTAGATTAAGTGAAACATCGCTCCTGATGAAACCCGCGTCGAACGTAAAAAAATGTTTGAGTAGTGGTAATAGCTGTTGTGTAGTGTCATTGTGCCAAAGATTCCAAAATCCCAAAGTAGTGGCGTCCTCAAGATAATACTGACAATTATTTAATGTAATAATACAGAAAATACAGACCCTGGGCTCAAACTAAAGACTCATGCCTCTCATTCATAATACGAGTATTTAACATAAATCACAGATTAAATTATTAAGGTCACTGCAGTTTTGTACATCAAATGATTTTCATGGTAATGAGTATGCTTGTTTATAAACGATGTGGGCATATTACCAAATAATAAAAGAATGGAAATAAATAAAGCGGCAAAAAACCGCTTTCTTTGTCATTTCCCGTGTGATTGCATTGTTATATTGTATTTACACGCTGTTGATTTTTTTCTACTGAATTACTAAAGAGAAACTAATTGTAAGGCGGCCTAACCGATATTCCTAGATAGCATGCCATGCGGGTGGAATTGTGTTTAGAAATCGAATTATTACGAAATATAGTTATGAAAATTCATTTTCATTAATTACCTACTATAGAAAAATATATTAAAATTTTTAATACTTTATTTATTAAATAACTACTAATTCTAATTATTATGTAGTCCATAGAGTATATAAATGCCCTTCCAACAGCAAGCTTTGGTTCTACCGAAAATGCAGAGAAGCTGTTGCTTCTTCTAAACATCTTAGAAAATCATCAAACATCTTTGTTCGTACCGAAAACAGATGCAAAAAAACTATTGACGAAACCGAGAAGGCATTCCTCTCTTCGCCATCTTACGTAAAGACGTGGTGATATCGTGGTATTTGTAGCCCATATTTCTCGATCTTGGGCTTGATGTGTTGCTTCCGGCAATGTGAGGCCAATTTTTGTTTTAATCTGGTCCGACCACCATGTAGGAGACCGTCTTCTCGGTCTTTTGCCGTCGACATTACCTTCTCAATCAACCACTCTACTGTGTCCCTCCCTCTTGCTATGTGACCAAAGTATCTAAGTATTTTTCTATTGACTATAGTAGTAAGTCTTGTTTTAATGTTAAGCTCATCTAGGATGAAAGCATTTGTGCGGTGCGTTGTCCAAGGTATCCGGGGCATCCTTCTGTATACCTACATTTCAAATGCACTGATTCGATTCTTGTCATTTTTTTTAATGGTCCATTTTTCAGCTGCGTAGCAATTGGGAATATTAGTGAGAAGAAGGCACAAAATCAAAGAATTAAGAATAAACGTCTTGCTAGCCCCAACAATTCCAGGTCCTTTTAGTTAGTCTCTATGGCCATTAGTCAAAATTTCACAAAATATACCATATAGCTACTCACACGGCCAGATAACCTTATTGCAACAACACCGACGTGGTGACCCGTGGCTTCGTTGCGTAGTAACTTGCTTGCGGTGCAGAAGGACTCGGGTTCTAATCCCGGCTGGTCGGTATATTCTATTTGTTAATTTATTTAAGTATATTTCGCTTAGCCACGTACATAGGTAGTAGTTGTTTGCAGAAATGCAATAACGCCCGTGGCAGCACTACCGCGTTGTCTAAAAGGTGCTGTGAAATACAAAAATGTATGTTTCGGCACTAGGACAACATTCATGGGTATTACGACATGCCCGCCGTACCCTCAGGATATGAAAAAGGGTAAAAGCCCTACTCAGGCGAGGAGGTGAACAATAAAAAAAAACCTGTTGAGAAAGCCTACTTGGTGGTTGAACTCTTTGCTTCACTATCAGTTTTCAAGGAAAAACACCACCAACTATTACCATATTCCAGTCGAGGATGCCCGATAATGTCTTCGGACAACATATCATAAAACGTGTTTTAATGAAGCTGGTCACCAAAAAAGCTTCTGGCGCTGATAGAGTACATCATAGTACTCAAAAACTGCATTAACGAACTAACGCCCGTTTTTTAATCTATCCTACAGAAAGGGAATATTTCCTTCTTGCTGGAAATGCGCTACAGTTCAGCAGATTCCCAGAAAAGGCAAGAAGCCCTTGCCAAACAACTACCGACCAGATGCACTGCTTTCAATAATATCGAAGATTATAGAAAACGGTATCAATCAGCCTCTTCTAAAATATCTAGAAGGATTCATTATTATCAGCGATGATCAATATGACTTTTTAATAGCGGTGGGTCAACTCGAGTTACGCTTAGCTCGAGTTAACCCGAGTTGGATTCTCACTAACTCGAGTAGTATAATAATTAAATACAAGTTCCTATTGCAACAAACGAACAAAGTCAACAAAGAGTAATAGCTACTACCAAAATAATTTGTTATTTAGAATAGCAAATTTATTTAGCAATATTCTGATTGTGATAATTAAACTATTAATAGCATAAGTGCCTACATTATAAAGTTAGACTGATATTATTTTGTGAAGATTGTCTATATAACTAGTTTTGTTATTAAATATAGGTACTTCCTATAACTAAAACTAAAACCAAAAATACATATATGCTACATATTATAAATACATTTTTTTATTTTAATCCTACCTACTATGTTTAGTAATGATAATTGTCCCAACATAGTGTTAGATGGAAGGGCAAATATACAAATAATTTGTAGCAAATCATTTACTCAGCTTCATACTGCCAATTCGAGTTGTGTAACTCGAGTTAAATTCGAGTTACGGGAATTTCAAGCAAGGACGGACAGGAAATCTTGTAACATATTTGGAACAACGCAATATGTAATTCTATTTGGCTCGATGTCACTATTCTATAATTTGGTGTTGGCCCTATGCGCGTTATATCCGTCATATTATGCCATAATTTTTTTAAATCTGAGGATGGTTTTTGAAGAGACCTAAACCTTGTACTATGTAAATCAGGTTAGTTCAGATTGAGAATTGTTAAACGTAACAAGTTCATACAATCAACGAACTACTTCGATGTTCTTCTTTCGCTGTCTTATTGATACTAGTAAAAAGAAATCCACATTTTTAGTAAGTCTTGTAGTCGAGGCATGACCCTTCAAAAATGCGAAAAAAGAATTTCAAATCAATATCATCCATTTAGCTAGGAAATGCCACAATAAAATAATGCAGCTGAAAATGGACTAGCATGGGATAATTAATCCGTTTTACAATTTTTGTTCGTGTTTTCATTATCTACCAAAAATACACTAGGCTTAATTTTATTTATATTTCTATTGTTATTTTAAGAACAAAAATGGTAATTATTTTACGTTATTTAACTCTGTACTATAAAGAGTAACAATTAATTACGAAAACACACAGCTAAATGATGGAAAAGAATGCGTGAAACTGGAACAAACCCAGAAAGTATCTAAAGAAACACCTTTTCAGCTGGTAATTTCTTTTGTAACAGGTAACAGTATAAGCCGTTTTAAAGTTCAACCACTGTCTGCTGTGGTATGACCTCAATTCGATAGAAATGCATTTTTACGGATTTAACCAATGTGAAATAGACCTTTCTCTTCGTTATACTATACCGACAACATTTGCTAAAATTTACTATTACTAATATATTATTCTACCGAAAGTTCTGTTGATTAAAGGCGCCTGTGTGACTCTTAAACTCACGCTTTCTTTAATCAAATTTTAAACGTGATTTAATATTCTTTGCAAGTACACTTTGTCTTCCTGGGATGCAATGTGCTAATTCGGCAGAGGAAAGTACCCTAACATTATTGTGATAAATGATGAAAACTAGAATCCATAAGTTATGGCCTAACGCACATCGGCTATAACTTATGGATTCTAGTTTTCATTATTTATCACAATAACGTTAGGATACTCTCCTTGGTCGAATTAGCAAGATTTGGAGCTACAAAGCTATACAGGGGTCCAGAACCAGCCATTAGTATATCAAAACAGATGGTAAAAACGACACTCAACAGATGCTCATATCAGCAAGCTTTAGATCGTTGGTCGCAACATCTGGCCCAAGACATGCTAGAGACATAACTGGCCGCCCCTTAAAGAAACTAACTGACGTCCTTTGTTTAACAAGGGTCTAGACCCAACTAGTGGTGGAGCTAATTACCGGCTGCTGCCACCTAAAGAAATATTTACAGAAAATTGGTATCCACAATGGTCTCACTACATGTAGACTCTGTGGTGAAGAGGAAGAAATCTCTGTGCACATCCTACGGGTTGATTTAACTCGAAACAGATATAAATTGTCCAGAGATCTACACTGTGGCAATAAATTATCATATGAAGGGTTTGGAACGAAGCTAAAAAATCTTCTTAAGGGGACGACAGTCATCTAACCAAGAACAGGCACAGTTGGTTATTCAGGATTCAACCAACCAACCAACTATCCTCAGCAAGTCTGAGTCTATTATACCACATCAGTTTCTTCTGTGGTCGAACCACAAACTTTGAAGTAGTAAAGTACTAAAAACTAAAAACTCGCTTTAGCATTCTAGTTTTAAGTGATTATGTTTCGATATCATACAGTAAAATTGATCGTATATAGCATCAATTACTCATAATCGGGAAAATGTAAAAGCCTAAAAGAAATAAATAATAATAATCATTTTAGAAAAAGATCTGATTTGCTTCTCAGAATAACAATCATATAAAAAAAAACCGGCCAAGTGCAAGTCGGACTTGCGCAATTAGTGTCTCGTAAATTCTTCATCCAAGAGTGACGTCGTCTTCCTGGACCTCTCACCTCTCTTCGCCTCAAGTTTGCTCTAAAGTAGAAGTATTAGGAAGGAAAATATCTTTCATATCTTTATCTTAATTTCTAATGTTTTATTCAGAAAAGTGAACCAAGCGAAAAAAATTGTCAAGAAAATTACAAAAATAAAAAAACTAAGATAGTAAAAACGAAGATAGAAATACGGAAGCCAGTTTTCTCTAAAATACACCTTTTGGCCGATGTACACTGCCAGTGTGGAAAAAAATATCATTTAGCTGTTAATATCTCGAAAACTGTTGGACTTTGATGTAGTGTTTGTTAAACAGAACTGCCTAGAATTATACATAGAATTCAGCTATAGCATAAAAAGAATATGTTCTAACTTAAATTAAATAAAACCGGTCAAGTGCAAGTTGAACTTGCACAATTAGTGTTCCGTATGTTGATTGTTTTTAAAATAAAAAAATTTATTAGGGTGGTATAAAATGATCAGTGACTTCACAAAACACACCCCAAATGACTTTTCAACAAAGTTTGTTTCCAATCTTTACGGAAAACTGGTGACGTTGAAATTTTGGTTTTTTTCTATACCAGATAAATTATTAAAGGTAATGATAATTTTCGTTCAATCTATACCCCGTGGAGAATAATCCAGGATTTTTTCTAAATTTTTTGATCAGTACTTTTCGAGATAAGGTAGGGGACAGCGATTTTTCACGATTTTTTAAAAGTAATACGAAGAAAAGTGTGCGCAAGTATTACATTATATATATATTTTTTACTCGTGTTTTCACAAGCTTTTATTTGACACCACACACGATGACCTAGTAAAAAATTTTTTTTTTCACTTCCTATTTCACCCCTCAAAACGAATCCCTTAAGTCAAAATTTATGTTAAGGTGATATAAAATGATCAGTGACTTCACAAAACACACCCCAAATAAGTTTTCAACAAAGTTTATTTCCGATCTTTACTGAAAATTGATGACCTTGAAATTTCTGTTTTTTTTTATATACCAGATAAATTATTACAGGTAATGCACTCGTGATAATTTTCGTTCAATCTATACCCCGTGGAGAATATTCCACAATTTTTTCAAAATTTTTTGATAAGTACTTTCCGAGATAAGGCGGGTGGACAGCGATTTTTCGCGATTTTTTAAAAATAATACAAAAAAAAGTGCGCGCAAGTATTACATTATATATATATATTTTTCACAAGCTTTCATTTGACACCACCCTCGATTACCTAGTAAAAAAATTTTTTTTTCACTTCCGATTTCACCCCCCAAAAACTAACCCCTTAAGTCAAAATTTAGCTTTCAAAACTACATGGCTCTGATGAGGCCATCAATTCCTATATTACTACCAAATTTAAACTTTCTATGACAAATAGTTTCGGAGAAAATCGGGTGTGACAGACGGACAGACACCGAAGTGATCTTATGAGTGTTCCGTACGGAACACTAAAAAGAACCAGCCAAGTGCAAGTCGGACTTGCGAAATTAGTGTTCCGTACGGTGATTGCTTTTAAAATAAAAAAATTTGTTACCCTAAATGCGTTTTCAACAAAGTTTGTTTCCGATCTTTCTTGAAAACTTACGACCTCGAAATTTTTGTTTTTTTATATACCAGATGAATTATTAAATATAATGCACTTGTGATAATTTTTGTTCAGTCTACACCTTGTGGAGAATATTCTGGGGTTTTTTCAAAAATTTTTAATTAGTACTTTTCGAGATAAGAGAGGCAGCGATTTTTGGCAATTTTTCCAAAAAAAAATACAATGAAAAGTGCAAATACTACATCGTATATATGTTTAAACTTATGTTTTTACAAACTTTCATTTGACACCCCACTCGATGATGATTTATTACTCGGAGCAAAAGAAATCGTATAAAAATAAAACTCCCCAGTGATAAATGTTTATTCTTTTATTCATTATTTGGAATTTTTTAAATAGTTAAATATCTAATTGATAATTATTGCTTCATTCTAATTAATTTTTAAAAGCAAACTAAGACCCAAACTGTTATCTTCTTAATATACTATATATAAAATGTAACCTCTCTCTGTCTGTCTGTCCGTTAGCGCGCTTAACACTCGAGAACCACTTATCCGATTTACGTGTTTTTTTAGTGTTCCGTACGAAACACCTATAAGATCACTTCGGTGTCTCTTTGTCTGTCTGTCACACCCGATTTTCTCCCGAAACTATTTGACATAGAAAGTTAAAATTTGGTACTAATATAGGAATTGATAGCCTCATCAGAGCCGTGTAGTTTTTTGAGAGTTAAATTTGGGGGATGAAATCGGAAATTAAAAAAAAAAAAATTTTACTAGGTCATCGGGTGTGGTGTCAAATGAAAGCTTGTGAAAACACAAGTAAAAAATGTATATATGATGTAATACTTGTGCGCACTTTTCTTTGTATTATTTTTTAAAAATCGCGAAAAAAAAATCGCTGTCCCCCGCCTTATTTCGAAAAGTACTTATCAAAAAATTTTGAAAAAAAAACACCGGAATATTCTCCACGGAGTGTAGATTAAACGAAAATTATCACGAGTGCATTACCTTTAATAATTTTTCTGGTATTTAAAAAAAAACAAAAATTTCAAGTTCATCAGATTTCAGTAAAGATTGTAAACAAACTTTGTTGAAAACTCATTTGGGGTGTGTTTTGTGAAGTCACTGATCATTTTATACATCTGTAACAAAATTTTTTATTTCAAAAACAATCAACGTACGGAACACTAATTGCGCAAGTTCAACTTGCACTTGACCGTTTTTTTTTTAAATTCATACATATGTTTTCTGGCCAGGTTATAGGATATATTTTATTACGTTAGGTAAAATAGGGAATAAGCAGAGACGATAATAGTGTTAGTGTAGTTAAGAATAAAGTAGGTACACTTTTTAAGGGAATCACATACACGGAGTGTGGTACTGTTTCAGCGGCAGGAGGGAGACCTTATAAGTAGTTCATTCCAAAGTGATTAGGTGCTTCATATAGATGAGTTCTGGTAGAAGGTAATACGATAATATGAATAACTCTTAGGGAAACTGAAAAAAATCGTTTTTAATTTTAAAGAGTTGAAGATATGCCATATTAAAGTTGTAGTTAACTTAAAAATCAAGCTCGATGACATGTATTGTTTGCAGTTTTTATTTTTCACAATTTTTATTTAAGAATACGCCAGGTAGTATGGGGTGTTAAAACTAATTTTAAGATAAACTCTATGAGAACTCCGATCAATAATTGATATTGGTCAACGTGCCTCTTAGTGTTCACACGTGTTTTCAAGGTCGACATTGACAGAATCTTTTGGTCTCTGTTTTGCTATTTGACTGTTGATAAATTATTTATTTGATCTCTGTAAAATAAATTTTTACTAAAGGTATTTGGTTTATTTGCTTATTCGTTATTTAAACTTTTAAAATAATGGGCTAATTTAAATGAATCCTGTAAACTTCACATTGCAAAGTTTTATTGTTAATATTCTTGTTTTTTTTTGAGATTTCTATGGTTTTAGCAAATATTTTGAATTTAGGGCCTATTTTTTATGTTATTGTCAATATTAGAAAATAACAGTTGGCGCAAATATAATTTTATATTTAAATAATATTTATTTTGATAGCAAATAGACGTTTGCTGAAGATCATAAAAATATTGTACATATGCTAAGTAAAGGTTTTGTCATTGTGGTAGGTTAAATAAATGTGTAATGTTTCGTCAACCACAAATATATTTTTTTTTTAAAGAAACGATTAATTAGGCATTAAAATATTATAAGGCAATTCATACGTTCATATTCTTGTTCACCAATCGTGATAAACAGATTGATTTTTCAAAGAAATAGGTTCCAATCTTGCTAATTTATTATATATTATTATTTATTTTTAATCCTCGGTTCTTTAAAGTTCAACAAGGTTTTTGAAAAAAATTAGTGAATGAATGAATTGTAGTAAATTTTACCTCCGGAAACTGCTTCGATGTCTTCTGATGATATGTGCTTAAGGGCATATACAGTCTGTCAAGTACCGTTCGTATTCTTGATAAAATATGTTTCTAGAAATTTTTTTCTATCAATCTTTGGTGTGCTAACAACGGCACAATTACCTTAGTAAGTTGTCCAATCACCTCCTACATCAATAATCGCCTGGCATCTTCGAGGCATGCTGTCGACGAGATTTTCTGCATACTCAAATGCAAATTTTTCGAATCTCGCAAGACAAGTCCTCTGAGCGTTCTCTTTACAAGGGACCAAACGTTTTCAATAGGGTTAGCGTCCGGCGATTCTAAGGGCCAGTCTAGTATCTTATCGTGGGCCCAAGCGAGACGTTTCGCGACGTGATTTTCGCTCAGTAGAGGTTTCTTCAACGTGCTCAAAATATTATATCATGAGCACGAAGATGTCAAATGGTTTCATGGGACACATTCAAACCCGATTTTCTTAATTTTGCCGCTTCTTGAGGCAGCGTCAATTTCGGGTTCCGTGAAAACAAATATACGATTCCTTTTTCGAAGTGACATTGCCTACCGAACCACGTTTTGGCAAGTCGTTGACATTTTTTCGTTTCGTTAAAACCACTTACCCACTTCTTCACAAACGATACCGACTTTTTAATATATTTAGCGGCCGCGGAATGTGTCATTTTAGGCCGCTTTCGATGGAAAAAAAAAGACTGCGTCGAACCGACGCGCAAACAAGTGACTCGTTTTGGATTTTACGTGATTTCGACGAAAGTTCGAAATCGACTGATCATCATCAATCAGCCTAGTATTTAGCTTTAGGGTCACATATATTACTCTAGTGGACACTGCCTTTATGGATATTATGTTGTCAATTCGTTTCTTGTTTAGAGAAAGCCCACCCTTCCCACGTAATTTTGTTCTTCGCCTATGTGGTAGAATATATGGCCTGATTTTAGAATCTCGAGGGATTCTCCTCTTCTCCTGACCTCGCACACCTCGACTATGTCCCAGTTTGTGCTTTCCAGCTCCGTCTCCATCTCATACAGCTTTTCGTCCGTTAGCAAGGTTCTAACATTGAATGTGACAATGTTCAGTGTTGTTGATATTTTCGATCTCAATTTCTCCACCAAAAATTTGTTTCCCCCAGAATCCTCGGAACAGACTGACGAATCAGTGTGAGATTCTGGACCATGGGTCCTACTCACCTGAGGTATTCTTGTTTTAATATTTGGCATTTTTCATCGAGGGTATTGGCAAATTTAAAACGCCACGCCTGCCGGGCGGGTTGGCCAGTGGGTTTGGGAGATAGGTTAGGTTAGGTTGGGTGATAGGTACGGTAAATATATGGAGTTGGGGAAAACGGGATTTGGTTTGGACATACCTCTCCTTAAAAGGGGACAGGAGAAAGGTATGAGCTCACGTAGGCAGGGCTGCTAAAACCTGTAGTAGGACTGTCCTTTGCCTAGATCGCAAAAGAGTTCCTAGTCGCTATCTAAATCGACTAATACTTTTACTAAAATGCGTCGTAGATAAAGGTTCCCCCTACCGATTTTTTGTTGAATCGCCAGAATCGCATCTATCAAAAATGAATTATCGCGGACACGTTCTTATTTGACAGACTGTACCTAATCACGGAGCCGAAAAAAACTATTCATTGTATAAGTCAGGTTTTTATTTTATATAATAATACATTGCTTAAAATACAATTTTTAATATTTTAATTAAAAATAAATAAAAAGTGGCGGTGCTGTACCCGTTCCCCTGCGACACCTTTTTTAAGGGGCATTGCGGTGCGAAGGAATTTTGATTTTATCAAGAACTTTAATTTTAATTAGCAAAAATGTGAAACACGATGACGTCATTTTTTCGCTTTTTTGTTTAAACCAATGCCATTTAATGAAAAACAATTTTTTTTAAATCCTTTATTCAAGAACAAGATTGATCCTCTAGTAAACTAATTTCCTGGGAAATTTTGATTTCAGATGATCCAGTAATCGTGCGCACCACCAATGCCCCTTAAAAAAAGGAGTCGGGGGAACGGGTACATCTTAAATTTCTTTTAAATTAAAATTTCACAAATTTTATTTTAAGTTATATATTATTATATAAAATAAAAAACTAATTTATATAATGAATAATTTCGCTAAAAAAAATCCTAAAAAAAGCATTTTTTCAGTTCCGTGCCCTTAAGATCGAAACAGGTAAACACTGGCATATAAAATAGGAGAAGCAATACTCATAATATGTAAGAAATTGATACTATCCGATACTATCAGACTTTTTGGTACTCTTATATAGAGTATTTTTCCTTTATTTGTTTTAGCGTTATACGAATTTGTACTTAGTTTGCTGATATAAAATGAGATACCTCTAGCAGATTTTTAATAAAAGTAAAGTACAGCTATCATTGTGACTTCCTAAACTGGTCCAAAGTATTTAATGGTATTAAAAAACTGCAGCATCAGATTGGACTCGTAAACTTTAAAATAGTTTAAATTTTAGAGTAGTTTATATTGGATTTTTCAAGCAAGTTTAAGCCATCTTGAAAATGTCGGCGCCAACTTTCATCTTCTCAACACCCTTAACATTAGAGAATGAAAGACGGCGCTAAAATTACAGTAATTCTAATATAGTTACGTTTAATAACAGAATCGATATTTTTACAACGAAAAATGATAATTAAATCTCAATAGTCATTGATTCACAAATTACACTTCAATATAAATAGTAGACAATGAGAAATAACACGGAATAAAATATTTTCAGCCGTGGTCAAGGTTGTCTGTACTTGCTGGATTTTTTAATACTCAGACGGGAGTTACAGCATTTTTTAATTAAACAAATCAGAATCTAATATTTGTTTGTCTGTCACACCCGATTTTCTGCGAAACTATTTGACATAGAAAGTTGGGAGCTGTATAGTTTTGAAAGTTACATTTAGGCTTACGGGGTCAATTTTGGGGGTGAAATAGGAAGTGAAAAAAAAATACCACGTCATCGAGTGGGGTATCAAATGAAAGGTTGTGAAAACACAAGTTCAAAAATATATTTGATGTAATACTTGCACACACTTTTCTTGGTATTATTTTGAAAAAATTGCCAAAAATCGTTGTTCCCCTTCTATCTCGACAAGTACTGATCACATATATATTCTCTATAAAGTCAAGTTTGGGAAAAAATGTGCATTACGTTTGATAATTTATCTGGTATAAAAAAATATATGAAAACTATGTTGCTTGACGATATGGTGGATATTTTTGTAATACACTTTTTAGTATACTAGTTACCGAATGGCACGTCGCTTCTGTAGAGAAACATAATGTTATTTTATTTGTTTATAATGAAACATATACAGTATTCCCCATATGTATGGAATAATGATTCCACAGCATTTATTAATCAGTGTATCAACAAAATATTTAAATAAAAGTTACAGGGTGTTATACGGCGCACATGCTGACGTTGACAATAAAATGTTTTGAACTGTCAGTTCGAAGAAATTACGCCATCTTGATTTTTTTTTGAAATGGAAAGCCCTGTATATTATTTTATTTTTGAACCCTACTAAAAATTCTATTTGTCTAACATACCATATGTCTAAATTGAACTGTTTTGGAATTGTCATTTGAAATTTAAAATAAAAAAAAATAAAAAACTATTCATAAATACTCTAGGTTTATTTTTAAAGTAACAATTGCTCAAAATGGCTACCGTTAACAGCGAGGCAATGACGCAATCTGTCATAAACAGCCTGAACAGAGTTTTGTAGAGGATCCGAGGTGATCTGTGCTACTTCATATTTAATTCTTTGTTGTAAATCTTCTAAAGTTTTAGGTCGACTTCGGTAAATTTTGGTTTTCAAATGACCCCATAAAAAAAATCGAGTGGCGTAAGGTCGGAACTCCTTGGAGGCCATTCTACAGCTTCCCTCTCCATCGATTAGGAAAAATCGCATCCAAATATCTGCGAATATTGATTTCATAGTGAGGAGGTGCTCTATCCTGTTGATACCACAGATTCCTGTTAGGAGTATCCAAATTATTTTCATTGGGTAAAAGACCTGCACAAATTGGAATAACTTGCTCTTGGAGTAACTGTAAATACCGCTCTCCTGTAGTATTTCCATCGCCCACACGTTTATCTTTTGTGGTCTTTGAGAACGACTGTCGATTATCCAGTGGGGTTTCTCAGTAGACCAGTACCGGCAGTTATGCCTGTTAACTCTTCCGTTAAGACAAAATGTGGCCTCGTCAGAAAAAACAATATTATGAATAGGATTCGTTCCATCATGACCTCGCAAAATTCAACGCGTCTATCGTAGTCATCTTCAGATAATTCTTGCAATAGAATGGGTTTGTACGGATGCAATTTTTCTTCATTCAGTATATGCCTTGAGGTGCCTTTACTTATGTTGTGGTCTAGGCCAAGCTGATGAGTGGCTGTATGGAGATTTTCTGTAATTTTCAATAAAACATCTAACTTTTTATCATCGTTTGTTTTAACTTTTATAGGTCCAGATTTAGAACGATCTTTAACATGACCTGATTGTCTAATTCGTTTTATTGTTTTGCTCACTACGGATTGGGTAATAGGTTCTCGATTCGGAAATTCTTCGTTAAAAAGATCATGTTGTGTTCTCCTACGGTCTCCGTAACCAACCATTATTAACAAAGTGATTCTTTTAGTTTCTGTTAAATATACCATTATGATATTACACTCAAATTACAGTTTCACAAAATGCAGCAATAAACGTTTTCGTCAATAAATCATTTTTTAACGCGTTGAGTCGTTACCTAACAGTTGACACAAACTAGCTTAATTTTTTTTAATTTGATCTCCTTAATTTTAAATATCAATAATAAGCATGATGACTAACTAATTTTGAAAAATTATTCCACGATGTTCTTACGGAACTACTATTTCCAAGAAAATATATTTCTGGATAAATCACAGGTTTCCTAGCTTTTAATTGGTCTTTTTTAAACTAATTTTGAATTTCACGCCAAAACGCTTGCACGTGTCATGGCGTCTGCTCGTGACGTCACGCCTTTGTAAACTCCATTTCAACAACAGTGAAGTATACAGTATCTATACAATAATTTTGTTATTTTGTGTGTTTAAAATAAATTCTAAAGTGTATAAGTGGTGTGCGGTCCCTCAATGTAAAAACATCGATAAAAACTTATTTGTTTACGTTCGAAACAAGAAAACAATAAGAAATAAGTGACTAACTCTTGCACAAATTCTTCAATTTATTTCTGTGAAGACCATTTTAATGTAAGTTTTAACTTAATATTTTATTATTATAAATGAGGTGTGTCGTAATAATCTTGTTTGAGAAATTGTTAATTATCTAAATAATACCTTTAGATAATCACATCACTATTGAGGTTATGTTTTATTTCTTTAATGTTATCATCTATTACTGTTTATTTAATGGATACTTTATTCTTCTTCCAGTTGCCAAATGATATGGAGAATTACATTCAGTATATATCAACATTTTCATAACAATCATAACCTAATCTAAAACTAATAAAACTATGACGTAAAAATAAAGTGCAGTTTCTATGAGTTTTTGAGATTTAAATTGTAGTTTTAATGCAGATTACTTATATACTTACATAGAAATTTCGATATTTCTAAATTCTGCTGACAGTGTTTTTTTTTCACGCAAGAAACTCTCCAAGCATCAACAAATCAATTCTAGGTAAATTAGAGCTATTTGTCTTGATAAATCCGTCCTCCATCGATAACGTTTCTTGGTTCTACTTTTTGTAACACAAAACTAGGCAACTCGATAGTTTAAAACCACAAATTAATTGATAAACGGTGCAGATATTATCGTTAACACAAGATAAGTTCGACCGAAATAATGTTTACTTAGGCGTGACGTCATTCGCTGTGATTGGTGTTCCACATAACATGGCGGATTGCTGTATTTTGCATTTTTATTTTAACAAAAATAATATTAATCTCACTTTTAATATAAAAATAAGAACATTTTTTAAAAACTTTTTAATCTATTTCATTATTTAAAGTCATAATTTCGGTGATTCATTTTTACTGTCATCACGCCTATTCCAAAACAGTTCAATTTTTGGAGATATGGTATGTTAGACAAATAATATCTAGAATTTTTAGTAGGAAAATAATAGGGCTTTCCATTTTAAAAAAATTAGGATGGCGAAATTTCTTCGAACTGACAGTTCAAAACATTTTATTGTCAACGTCAGCATGTGCGCCATATAACACCCTATAACTTTTATTTAAACATTTTTTCGATATACTAGTTAATAAATTATTCCATACATATGGGGCATCCTGTATATGTTTGTGTGTAAAGCCTTGTATCCACTAGGCAACAATTAACGCGCAACACGTGACGCTCAACATATTCGGCAACGTTGCACAACAGCGCGCGACGTTCCCAGATCGCGCGCAACGTGACGCGCGGCTTGTTTCTTTGCTTGTATGTTGTGTGGACAGACAACGTTGCTAACCAAAAGTTCCGCGTCGACGTTCAACATGATAAGCAACATGTTGTACAACATGTTGCGCGTCAATTATTGCCTAGTGGATACAAGGCTTTACACTTTTATTAGTAGATTCTAGACTGAGCTAGATTGATTTATTGGCTATTAGGTAGCTAAGGTGCTATAACGATTATACATTATTGACTAAGAAAAAACGTTAAGATATACATGTCAGGGACCTAATTAACTTAGCCTAGATAAGGATTTTATTTTATCTTAAAAGCAATCACCGTACGGGACACTAATTGTGCAAGTCCGACTTGCACTTAGCCTTTTTTTTATAAAAAAAAACATCTGTTTTGCTTAACATATTATTAATAATTTAAAAATGTGAAGACAATTTTAAATATATTTTCAAGTTAAACAACCTCTGGCACAAGCAATGATGGAATATTCCTAAAAATGGCAAAACTTTTTTCATTTCTGTCTTATAACATCAGAGTTTCTCGAACTTTGTCAATACATAATGTTTATGTATTACCCTGGTAATACATGAGAAAACTGCAAAAAAGTTGATAATTAAAGATGCAGTAATTAATATTGGCCTTGATGAAAATACCAATATTATTGCAGTCTGGCTAGTCGAATTTTTGAACTGCAGCGCTCCCCGATCGGTAGAAAGTTATCAAGGTATGGCGGTCATGATTGACTGCACCCTAACTACATGTTATGTAAGAATATTGGATCACGGGTTTTTTACCTATCAAATTTTGAAAAATTTATGTTTCTTTACATACGTTTATCAGTGTTTTGAAGAAGCGACTGTTGGGAACAATTTAATGTCCAAATAACCATTTGTAGACCTTTTCTCTGTTTATTTATTGCGGAATTACATAAAAACGGCTGAACGGGTCTAGTCTATTGTGACGAAACAATCGAAAAACGTCTCAAACGATCTTGACAAGTTTTTGCGTGAAGAAAAATAGGACCCTACTCAGGTTATAGACCACATTTTATCTTGAAAAAAAATATAGTGTGTGTTACAAAATACACAATTATCATCGTTGGACGATTTTAAGAAAAATTTGCAAGCTCGAAAAAATGTTTATTTATATGGTTGAACTCACAAAACCCAAAAATTAAGATCGGCACGGAAGAGATTGAGAAAGTAGAAGAGTATACATATATACTTGGGACGTAAGATTAGATTGGATAAGGACAATCAAAGAGCGGAAATACCAAGGCGAATTTGTCTCAGCCGCATGCATTTCAAAACCTGGGATTCACTATAAAAAAACCGGCCAAGTGCAAATCGAACTTGCGCCATTGGTTTTTTTGAATAAAAAATAATTATCGATTTTTTCTACTTTTTTTTTAACACTTTATCATAAATAATATTGATAATTGATGCGAAAAACTTTTTACAAATTATAAATAAATTAAAATTTATAAATTTTTTTAGAAAATCATGTGACTACGAAAGCGCCACGATTGGCTGCTATGTTTGTGACGTCATTATGTTAAAGTGTTTTCACGTAAATACCGTCAACAGCTTCTACCTGTGTATATACTGTCAAAATTATTGAAGTTTAGTGCAAAAAAAATTATTGTTGGTTACTAATTCAATTTAATTTAATCTAATTTAATTCAATAATGTGTGACAATTTACGCTGTCCATTTGGTCCAGTGTATAACCTAGCTGGATATATAAATTTTGAAACACTAAATAAAACAAAAATCATTTGATACTATTATTCTAATATGAATGATTATTAAATACATTATTATATTAAAATACTTACATCGAAGTGATATATAGAACAGAACAAATTTGATGTTGTTTTAGAATTAATACGTCGTGCTGCTTGGAATCATTGATTTCGACGTTTAACGTCTTGTGGCACATTTAAAAACATTTTTTCGGGAGTTGTTTTTGTAGTATTTGTACAAAATGGCACAAAACAGGCACGATAACTTTTTAGATTAGACACTTTCAATAAATGTATCCATACACTGATGATAATAACAAGAAGAAATTTATTGAAAACTAAAACACTCGTATCAGCTGTCTGATGTTGAGGAAAAATAAACAATGTGATGTCACACGCGCTCGGGTTTTTTCGGCGCGTTATCGGTAATAAGTTTAAAAATTTATTTTCAATTTAATATAACTTTTTATTTATAACGAAAACAAATAAAAATAGTTTTATTGTAAAACTTATATATGATCTTTCCAATTATGACAATTTTTTTTCAAAACCCCAATTAGTGTTCCGTACATTGATTGCTTTTAAAATAAAATTTTTGTTACGGAGGTATAAAATCATTAATGAGTTCACAAGACACACCCCCAATTCGTTTTTTCCTATCTTTACTGAAAACTGGTAACCTTGAAATTTTTGTTTTTTTTTATATACCAGATAGACTTAAAGGTAATGCACTCGTGATAATTTTCGTTCAATCTACATCTTGTGGAGAATATTCCAGAATTTTTTCAAAATTTTTTGATAAGTACTTTTCGAAATAAGGGGGAGAGCGATTTTTCGCAATTTTTTAAAACATAATACGAAGAAAAGTGTGCGCAAGTATTAGATTATATATATTTTTGAACTCGTGTTTTTACAAAATCTCATTTGACACCCTACTCGATACCTGGTATAAAAAATTTTTTTTTACTCCCGATTTCACCCCCCAAAACTAACCCCTTAAGTCCAAATTTACCTTCGAAAAGTACATGGCTCTGATAAGGCCATCAATTCTTATATTTGTGCCAAATTTCAACTTTCTAGGTCAAATAGTTTTGGAGAAAATTGAGTGTGACAGACAGACAGATGGACAGACACCGAAGTGATCTTATAAGTGTTCCGCACGGAACTCTAAAAACAGAAATATCCCCATAACCTTAAAAAGAAAAACGTACGAGAGCTGCATACTTATGAAGAAGAAGAAGAAGATGAGTATCATACGAGGTCTCCATTTTTTGAGAGTAGAAATATAATATATAAAAATACATGTAAGTTGAATTATATACACGACGGACGTTCCAAAAGTCCTGGGCCTAACAAAGAAAACGTAAGGTTAAAGAGAATTTGCAAATAATACATTGAGTCCAACGACTTTCAAACTTTTTAATGCCCTAATTATAATAGGATTTATGCAACTCTGCAAAACAAGCTTTCGTCTCAGCTTTAACTTCATCATTCGAAGTGAATCTTCGTCCAGTCAGCCATTTTTTCCGGTTTGGAAATAAGCAGTAATCGCTGGGAACCAAATATGGATACGGTTGATGTAGAAGCACTTCGAAGCGAAGGTTATGCAGTTTTGCAGCAACAATTTGAGATTTATGTGAAGGCGCATTATCGAGATGTGGCCGTTTCGCTTCAATTGGTTCAGTAGTAAAGCATTATACTCCCCGGTGCGGGTTCTACCTTTCTCTGGGTCGTCTATGAGCACCATGACTCTTCCTGCAAATAAAATTGTTTTAGGTGCCTTCGGCGCACTTTCACTTACTCCCATCAATTATTCCGACTACTCCTGCATCTTTGGAGTGTAATGATGAATCTGTGTTTTATCTACAATTATGAAACGTCAAAGAAATGCACTGAAATTATATTTAAACAAGTCTAAACACTTTTAGGAAATGTTCATTCAAATGCGTTGTTGGTCGATTGTTAACAAAGCTTTTTTATACCCTAATCATCGTGTAAAATGTTGTGGACACGGCCTGTCGACATATTTACAATGTCAGCGAGCCCGCGTACTTTGAATCGGCGATCATTTAATACGCCGTTGAGAATTTTTGTCGCAATCTCGTCGATCGTAGAGGTTTCCGGACGTCCAGGGCGTTTATCATCTTGAATGGATGTACGACCACGTCTAAAAACGAAGAAGAACAAACATTAAATATGACATTTAATTATTTTTGAATGCCCATAGGAGTTAAACATTTTAAAACGAACTATTTTATAACAGCTCGCACTTCAATTTTATCCATTTTTTTAGAAACTGTTATTTTTTAGAAAATGTTAAAACTTGTTTATTTGCACGATCGCTACAAAAAGACAGCTAAAAATATATGTCTGAAACTTCACATCATGCGGTCTAGTAACAAATTTAATAATTTGGTCATTTTGGCGCCATATCTGGTGAGGCCGAAAACTTTTAGAATTTCAAATGCTTACACGCAGATTCTAAAAGTTACGAAACATACAGCCCCCAATGGTAATAGTATTTTTGGTTAAACACAGAAAATACACCTGAGTTAATCATGTCAGTTACATCTGAGTCAATCAAATCAAACTTTAATAATACTATAATAAGGATGTAGTAAACACTGAACATCTAATAAATATATATTAGTAATTGCTTTTTTATGAGACCCCGTATTCACTAAAAATGTTTAAATTTAAAACTGGTCTAATTAGAGGACAAAAAGTTTAAATTGAGAAGTAAGTAAACTCATCTTAAAAAGCTCAGTAGTATAAGACCAGAAAATTCGTTATTATTTATGATCAGACAAATAACAATGTAAAAATGTTTTAACATATTAAAAAGTATTAAATTTCCTATATGTTCGAAGGTCTTGATTCCCAATATTTATTTCAAATTATTTTATTCTAATTTTATACTTATCATAGAGGCTTCCTTAGGCATTTCTAGACATCGGTTCACCTTTTTCGTTGTAAAGCGAATTTTCGACATCAGATGTTTTCTAGTACCCGTAAAAATAGAATACTAAATAATGTTTTTGACACTGGCAACACAGGAAAATTATATCATCCAATAATACCTCGGTATTAAAGCATTAATACTGATGAATTACTATCAAAAAGATTGGATTAATGCTGAAATATGGGCGATAGGTGTGAGATTATGTAAATACTGTGTGTCTGTAGGGATTATTGTTTTTGCTGCTAATTTTAGTAATCTTCTACTAAATAGTGTTGATAAGCTTTTGTATATTATTTTTGGAGGTTAAAATTTGTTCGAAAACAACAACTACTTAAATCTGAAACCAACATTGCTTATTTTCAATTAAGGATAAACTCAAAATATAAATAAAGTTGAGTTTAAAATAAAAAATGAACCCTTACTTCTAACATGTTTAAGAGTACTTAACATACATTTTTAATTGAACAAACAAACGTAATTAGAATCTAACTAAAGCTATAAAACGAGTGTAAAGTAAAAGTATGAGGTTATTTAGTATTTTCTAAATGTAATTAATGCAATTTCTTAAAGTCAGCTTTTTCCTACATTTTTAAATCATGCCTCGAATTGAATTACCTCTTAAAATGAAGTTTTGGTGCTATCTGTATGTATCAGAAATATTGTTCTTTAGGCCTCCCTTCAAGTATACGGCGTGTTCATCTGTTATCATTTATCCTTGCGATATGCCCCGCTCAATTCCACCTTAATATACATAGTCGTTGTATTACATCTGTCACTTTTGATCTTCTCCGTATCTTGATGTTAGGAATACGATCTAATATTTAGCATTCTCCTCTCCATTGCTCTTGCTCAAAGATCAAAAGAGCAGTAAATAATATCGGTATTTAATTAGATTTAAGATGCATGCTTAGTTAGTTCAATTTTTAAAAAAGTAAAAAATGTGTAATCGGAACTACCTATTCTCACAGGAGTTCAGAAATATCTTAAATCATCTGTCTTATTAATTTTGATCATTTCTTGTAACCTTCCCTTAGACTTTTTTTCTTCCTTTAATGCCCACTTACCTGAAGTCTCGCTGGCTATCCAGAGTAACGAAAACCTTGTTGTTATCAACCGCAACTATTAAATGGTTTCCCAAAAGTCATATAGAGCATACCAGCAAATCGACCATGTGAAACTGACCTTACAAACGAATTATGACTTTCAGTTAGAGTGAAGTTCAGGACTATTTTTGCATGAGCTTCGAACTCACTTAAAATTGTATAGACAAATTTCATAGTTCCCTTAATGTAAATTAAATATAATCCGCTTAGTGGCAAATAAAAAAAAGCAAAACACACACAGCACTTAAATAGCATATTTAGTCTGTTTTTTTTTTTATAATCATGACAAAAGGGATGTAAATTCTGTTCTTGGTTATATAATGAGACTGGAACCGTACAAGTATCGAAATAATATGCCACTAGTGTTGAAACTACATTCGGCTTATCTCATAACTTGGCATCAGGTGCGTATAGTTTGGGAAGTGTATAGTAATTTACGATAGGAATTCTTTAATGAAGAAAAACCGGTAATGGTATATGGTAAAAGAATATTTTCTTGGTCAATAACATGTTGAACATTTTGTGAAGATTTTCAGTCTTTATTTATAGAGATGATTCCTTAAAAGTGCCGTTATTATTAGTTTCATTGACTTCTTCACGTGGTTTAAATATGGATTCTACATATTTTTGAAAGATTAAATAGTAAAAACTTGTTTTCAATTTTATTTAATTTGTCTGAAATAAATTAAATATGCATTGAAGTTGGATATATATGGAACTGGGGGCAATGTGGCTATAAATACTGATAAGTGGAGGGGAAAAGGAAAAATTGCTCAAAACAGGGACATATGGAAGCACATGACAGATGCCTACATCCAAAGGATAGAGAATGGCTAGAGGAAGAAGAAGGAAGATATATATAAATATATATATATATATATATATATATATATATATATATATATATATATATATACACACACATATATATATATATATATATATATATATATATATATATATATATATATATATATATATATATATATATATATATGTTATAATAGAGGTTTTCACGGATGGTGGAATGTAATACATTAAAATTCCGGGTTTCAATCCGTTCGTTAACAATGAATTTGCACGACGTTTCGCCAAAATCTCATTTGGCATTATCAAGTGCTCTTGCTACTGCTGCTACTCGATGCTGCGATTTTGCTGCTACTGCCGCTCTAAGCTAAGTTAGCCAAGTTGCCAAATGAGATTTTGGCAAAACGTCGTGCAAATTCATTGTTAGACGAACGGAACGAAATCCGGAATATTATTGTATTATATATATATATATATATATATATATATATATATATATATATATATATATATATATATATATATATATATATATATATATATATATATATATATACGGTGTTATGGAAATCACTTAATATATTGAAACGTGTGACGCGTCGGGTCATATAGAAGCACATTCAATTTCGAATTCGAACATTTTTAAAAAATTTAAAAAAAGGCAAAACTGTATTTTATCGCCAAACCAACCCGCATCTGATAGCCTGCCGTTGTTCGAAATAGCTCAGGCGCATTGTTGCTGTGTTACATACCACACGATTTTCTTCAACAATTATAGATTTTCAAATTTTAGGTACAATAATCTTATAACAAATAAAAATAATAATAGATAATACACTGTATACCTAGTAAAAATTATATTTACCATAATTAAGAAGATTACTTATTTAATTTATTATTTCAAAAGAATTTTCTTGGTAACACGCAACAGCAACTGTGTTTAAAATCGGGGTCATTGCCACTTCACGTTCTACCTACCTATCTATATATATATATATATATATATATATATATATATATATATATATATATATATATATATATATATATATATTTATATATATATATATATATATATATATATATATATATATATATATATATATATATATATATACATACATATATATATATATATATATATATATATATATATATATATATATATATATATATATATATAATATATATATATATATATATATATATTATATATGTATATATACATATATATATATATATATATATATATATATATATATATATATATATATATATATATATATATATATATATATATATATATATATTTACACATACATACATACCTACAAGATTAGCGCGATTAAATGTCACCAGGACAGACCCCATGCTCACACATTGACCGTTGTGATGGTAAAAGTGCATGAACTGGTCTTCGAGATAGTTAGCCACCCACCCTCTTACCTTAGACTTTATTTTATTCCTTATCCTCAAAAATTGGCTTGGGAGGAAGAGATTTTAGTCGAATGAACAGGTTTTCTATGTAAACAGTTCAAAACAATTTTTTTTCTAAGAAAATAAAAAAATTGGAATCTCACTGGACCAAATGTGTTAATGTCAATGGAAGTTATCTTGAGAAATAATTTTTTGTTTTTGCAAAAAATGTTATTTACAATCTATCCTCGTACTTTTCAATCTACCCTCGTATATATAAATTTTTCAACAGAATTCCGTTCTATCAAATCCACAATTATATTTTAAAAAGTAACAGATGTCGGGCTTGATAAATTTCCTACTTTAGCAGATTACATTTTAATCATTAAATATAAAGAATAATTTGTCATTTTTCATTCCGTAAAGGTATATTATGTCGGTCGTAGTAAAAGCAAAGTAAATGAATGGACAGGGCTACCATCGGGCGCGCGGCCTCCTTGTCTTGGTAGCTCATCCGCGACTTGTGAAAGGCGCTCAAATAACACTAAGGTCGTTTACACTAAGTTACTGTTAGCTCACGGCAAAAATTCAACATGCTCTTCTTTAGCCGCAAGTAAATCGACGTTTGTCACTCCATTTTAAGACCATTGTCACGTACGGACTTTACGAGCACATCAACTGCTGTTTCAATTACTTCTATGATCGAATAGTTTTGTCAAATTATACTGGCCTCGCTTTATATCGTAAATACGTCATTATAATATCGTAAGTGAGATTTACCTAAATAAGTATTACTTCACATTTATGGTGCGAGTGGGGACTTATTTCTATAAAATTTTTGGGAGTTTAAGAGGTTACGCCACCTTGAAATTTTCAGAAAACCGATTGGTTAGGTTTATTATTTATATTTTTAAAAATATTTCCAGCTTTACAAAATGGAATCGCAGATTGAAGGTAATATAAAAAAAATTATAGACTTTTAAGGCGCGGACGCGGTACTTTTTTCTTTCACGTCTTTCTCGAAACTACTTTTTTCAAACTGGTGGAGAAAATATCTCGAGATCAACTGAACTGATTTTGATAAAATTTAACCACATTCTTTATAATATTATCTTGAACTTGACATATGTGGCGACTTAGCTATGATCTTTCTTAACAGTAAAAAATAATTGGTTTAGTTTTTGGACGATTCTTGACTGAGAAAAAATTCCACTGGTATCAAAGATTTTTAAAAGAGAGTCCTACAAGATGGTTCATATGTCCGCCATTTTTAATTTTGTTTAATATGTATTTTTTTTTAGTTTGTTGTTAAAACTATAATGTATTTGTGAAAAATATTTTTTTTTGTCAAGGAGAAATCCGCCTTATGGATTGAGGAGCAGTCTGCGTCACCATAAGGGTGCCCCAAAGTGTTCCAGATATGTGGGGCTCTCCAACCTGAAGGGTTGGCATACCCACTAAAACTCCTTGTGAGCCGGGAAGACCCTTTAGTCCTTTTACATGACTGATCTTGTTATATGTCTAGATTGATTTGTTGAATTTTTAACTCTAAGGTTAATTTTCTAATGGCTAGAGCTAACCTACCTTAACCTAACTTAAATCTAACCTAATCTAATTCCCCAATGCTGGGGGTGTTGTGTTATTTTGTTAGTGATGTATATTGTTACACTTTAAACTGAAGGAGTGGCTCAACTAACCTACGGCTTTAACCTAAAACTAAGTCAAGGGTAGTCCAAGTTCTGTCTAATGTTAGTCTGGTGGTAGAATGTCTGTTGGTCGTAAGTATCGAATGTCGACATTTACGTCGCCTCTGAAAGTGTTAGCAATCTCAGAATTAGAATGGGCCGCTGCTTTCTCAAGGAAGCGAAGCTGGGAATCACGAGTGAAATCTTTAATCATGGGTATATCAAACTCCCTGTGCAACGGATTGTTGCGGACGAACCAAGGAGCTCCTGCGATGATGCGAAGGGCTTTATTTTGAACTGACTGGACCTATGAAAATAATGATTAATAATAATAAAAAATAAAAATTATATATACACTAGTTTCGTCAAAAAAATTTTTTATTTTATGTCTATTTTTCCGAGCGCCAAGGTGGCGTAACCCCTTAATACAACTTGAACTGAGTAGTTACAGCAACTTATTGCTAAATTAACTTTAAAACTCATTTAATTTGACAATTAGGGTTTTATATTGACAAGAAGGACAGTAAACCAACTAAAATTGTGAGACTGAGCAGTACGAGACTTGAAAATTCATTTTCCTTTATCATTAAACCAATAAAATGAAAAATTATTTTAATATTCTAAAAACTACTCGTCTCAAGCTTTTATCTCCCGATTTTTGTGTTAAATTTTGATCTAACAAAAATTCTTTGTTGGCACTTATTTTTGCAATATAACAGTATCAAAAGTAAAATAGAGGATTCAAATTTTATGGTAAATAGATCGGGTTTAAGTTTACGATTCTCCCATTGAAGCTGTTAATATTAATATATTACACATTGATTATTATTAATTTTTGATGATAAATCGACGCCATTTGATCGATATATACTGGTAAGCAAAAAAAATCGACTCAAACTATTTGGCTTCATTTAACACGGATCCTAGAATTTAGTGTTCATACATTTTTACGGATTTTAGTATCATTTGAGAGCCCATTCTATTCTCCGTCTAATGATACATACTGGTTTCAGCAGGTTTTCCATAGAGCTGGTGCACTTTTTCACCATTGTCTGTAGGATTCTTCTCTATTCTTCCGCCATCGCAACTTTTAAGTCTCTCAGCGATGCAGGGACTGAATTTCTAGCTCGAACCCTTCTTTTGAGCTTATCCCACATTTGTTCATTTGGACTGAGGTCAGGACTCCTCGCAGGCCAGTCTTTTGTAGGTATTCCCACTTCCGCCAGGTATTGCCGCACCGGTGCAGCAGCATGTTGCCTCGCATTGATGTGCATTAGCACGAAAGTATCGCCAACAAACCCAGTGTAAGGAACGGTACGTGTTTCTGACGGATCTCCTCGATGTACCGATGAGCAGTTAATTCGCCATTACGAGTCTCATCAGTCACGAAAACCAAATCGATTTTCGCATCCAGTGAGATGCCTCCCCACACCATGACAGAACCTTCTCTGTATGCGTCCGTTTCAGTAATGCAGCACTGCGCATAGCGCTCCTCAGGCCTCCTGTAGACTCGTCTTCTTTCATCATTGCCATGTAGGCAAATTCGGAACCAGGTCCAGTCGACATGTTCTCGGGCAAATCTGACTCGCGCTTGTCGATGGGCTGCTGTCAATTTGGGTCTGTTAGCTGGTCACTTCAACTCTTCTAACTGTCCAATGATCAACAGCCCGACCATGAGCTTGATGGAGCTCCTGCTGGACCTCAACGCCGGTCAAGTAACGATTTCTTAGAATTGTGTTGACAATGAAACGATCGTCTCCCTCCCAGGTGCACCTTCTTCCTGATCCTGATCTCCATAAAAAGGCACCAGTCTCTTGGTAACGTCTGTAGACTCTGGAGACAGCTGACTGGCTCAGGTGCAGTTGGGCAGCAACTACACGTTGGCTATTCCCTTCTTGCAGTAGGGCAATGACTTGAGCCGTTTCTTCCGGGGTGGTATCCATTTTCCGACGACGTAATTAGTAACCAGATATAGCAGAGATGTTGACGGTTCAAGGTCCGATAAAGGAATGATAGGAAAATGCAGTTGCTTGTGTTTTAATAGGGATGAATAGCACGCAACGAGTGCGTTGCTGAGCGAGCATAAACAGTTCTATTGAGTAGGCCTTTTTAATCAGTAAAACTTTTTGGAAATCCAAATGTTTTTGGTATTATTGTAAAGAGTAGAAAATCATCATTCTAATCATGCCAAAAATAATACCACTGTTTGAAAAATAAATTCAAGGATCGGTGTTAAATGAAGCAAAATCGTTGAGTCGATTTTTTTGCTCACCAGTTATCAACTTTTTTTATATTAAATTATCCACTACTCAGAACCTTGTTATGATTCATTCAAGGTACTCGAAAATATTTATATACCCTTTAAACATATACAATACCCAAAATGACTCATAATTAATAGTGTTTTTAAAAGCTGGTTTTTCCCATTTATCGTTATCCTGCGTTATCAACCGTATTACACATACACATTCATTGCGTAACTTCAAAGACCTGATAGATTCATTATTAGGCTGAGATTATGTAACCCTTTAATTCATAAACAGCATAGTTAATCTTGTGGATCATTAAATGTCAAGGAACAGTGATCATGATCAATTAAAATTAATCAAATTGAATGTGATCGTCGTTGTGCATATTAAAAAGTAAGGGCTGTTTAAATTAAAATTTAAAATTCCGAAAAGTAATTCTTCATCTTGATCATTAAATGGATTTAGCAAAAACCATACAAAACATAAAAGTTGTGTTGGTTCTCCAAAAGCTAACGACAGTAATATTGCAATCAGCAGTAAATAAACTCCTGGACAAAATTAACGCAACAATCTGAAAATTAATTTATCTTTTTCTTATGTCAGTTTTAAAGTTTATCGAATATTTGAATAGTAGGCTATGCATATTTTGTTTCGTTGTTCATGACAGAAATCAAAACAATTCGTTTAGATTTACAGTTTTAAAGAATTTTTAGAAGATAAACAATTTTCTGTAATAATGCGATAGATTTTCTTTAAAAGTAAGCTTATAAATTGTTCCCTTTTTCAAAGTAATACGTTTTTGTGGTAGACTGTTTTATTTTTGACCCCGAAGAATTAGAGAAATGAATCGAGCAAGGAATTTAACTGAACACGAGGTAGTGCGAGCCTCAGTTTTATTGGACGAGGGATATTGTCAGAGTTATGTTGCCAATTTGTTAGGCAAACATCGTTCCACAATAGGTCGTATGGTAAGACGCTTGAATGAAGTAGGAACTTATTCTAGAAGGCTAGGGCAAGGGTGAAAACGATGCACTAGCGACCTAGATGAACGTTTTATAAGACAATATGCTTTAAGAAACAGGACTGTCACTAATTCTATAATAACAAACGAACTCGAAGCTGTTCGCAATGTCACAATTTCTTCTAAAACAGTTAGAAGACGGTTAAATGAGGCTGGATTAAACAGTAGGAGACCAGCCACTGCGCCCTTGCTTACTAGAGAGAACAGAGTTGCCAGGTTACGTTTTGCTCGAAATCACGAAAACTGGTCTGTGGATGATTGGAAACAAGTTTTCTTCACAGATGAAACTAGGGTTAGTCTAAAACATCCAGATGGTCGTGAGCGAGTATGGCGAAGACCAGGAGAGAGGTTTGCTCCTTGCAATATCTCTGCAAGGATTCCATTCGGCGGTGGCATCTGCTTTGATGCTCACACAGAGTTAGTTCCTGTCCGTACCATGAATGCTGACTACTATCGTGAGAATATTGTAATAGAACATGTGATACCTTTCGGTCATTTTGTGGGATCTAATTTCCGGTTTACGCAAGACAATGCTCGACCTCACGTGGCTACAGAGGTACTGGATTATCTTCATCAAGTTGATATACCGATTATGCAATGGCCAAAAAGCCCGGATTTGAATCCGATAGAACATGTATGGGATCACCTTAAGAAAAATGTGAAATGTCATATACCTGCACCTAGAAACCTGAGAGAACTTGAAAATGCAGCTATCACAGAATGGAAGCAAATTCCTCAAGATTTTATCCAAAATTTAATTAGAAGCATGCCTAGGCGCAATTAAAATTAATTCATTATAGAGATTTGTATGATTTAATATATTGTTGCGTTAATTTTGTCCAGGAGTGTATTTTCACTGTTTTACAAAACTGTTATTTGTTTTTTATTATTGAAATTTATTTAAAATGCTGATTAATTTTATAATTGCAATGTTGGTCTCACGGGAGAGAGGTTTTGAGATTACTTGGACGAAATACATAATTTTTTGCTGACTTGGTATACACATTTCTAACAGTGTGTACGGTTATTTTAAAGTGGCTGCTAAAAGAAACTTTAAATTTCGAAATTTTTTACGTGAGTAATTTATCATAAGCTGCAGCAAAGTTTGTTTAACATTAATTACATAATTTTCTATTTTCCTACTTCGATAAAGAATAAATCATAATTAACAATCACAGTCAAAGCAGACGTCCAAAGGTCAATATTTCACAAAATTATGGTCACATAAATCAATAGCTGGGGAGTTGGATTACTGCTTTTCTAATTTACCTCCTTCTAAACAAAACTTCTTCGATAATAAAAAAACTAACTAAAATATCAGTACCAATAACTGTCAACATCTAAATCATTACTTTTTTTATTGTAACTGTTTAGTTCTCTCGGCTCGAAAAATAATAAAATTAAAAAAAACAAAACAAAAAACTTCAGAACGTGACGGTCGCCTCTCTTTGGAAAGCAATGGTAAACCATCCGTACTATCATATCTAGTAAAGCCTCTTTACTTTGGCCGTAAACTGTAGGTACCCTTTGTCTGTGGAACACTTAAAAAGGCTCCAACTACAGGCAAAGGCGAGATAGTCGGATATGGCACTTCAAGAAGATAGTTCTGTAGAGGACTGGGAACATCGCGCCCTGCTAATGGATATTTAGCTTAAAAAGAACCTCATCAAACGCCTCAAAGACGCCATTAATTAAAAAAAATGAACCAACCCAGTATTTAAATTTCAAAAGATCTTTCCTAAATGTAAACAAATTCCCACTAATTTAAATACATTGTTGTCTGAGAGGTTGGAAAACAGGCTGTGCGGTTCGTTCAAACCCGGTTTTTAAACATTCTCGATTATTGCTAAGTGTCTAATTTCTATTGGTCGAGTGTAAATTCAATTAGTTAAACAGTAAATATATTTACTTCTTGTTATGCAGTGGGATAAAATTACAACTCAGTCCATAAAATAAACGTTCACTTATCAGTATTCTCGATAGAAATGTTTTAAATCAAAAAGTTTTGCAAAACAACTGGATGCTAACATAGCAATAAGAATATATTAGCAATGGAAATTGTTTTTTAGTGTTCTGCAGGGAACACCTATAAGATCACTTCGGTGTCTGTCTGTCCGTCTATCTACCCGTCTGTCACACCCGATTTTTGACATAGAAAGTTGAAATTTGGCACTAATATAGAAATTGATGGCCTCATCAGAGCCATGTAGTTTTAAAAGTTATTTGACTTAAGGGGTTAGTTTTAGGGGGTGAAATCGGAAGTGAAAAAAAAAATTTAACCAGATTATCGAGTAGGGTGTCAAATGAAAGCTTCAAAAACACAAATTCAAAAATATATATTCTTTTACTTTTAAAAAATTGCCAATAATCGCTAACCCTTATTTCGAAAAGTACTGATCAAAAAATTTTGAAAAAATTCTGGAATATTCTCGACAGGGTGTAGATTGAACGAAAATTATCACGAGTGCATTACCTTTAATAATTTATCTGGTATATAAAAAATAAAGATTTCAGTAAAGATCGGAAAAAAAAACATTTGGGGTGGTTTTGTGAAGTCATTGACTATTTTATACCTCCGTAACAAAAAATTTTTATTTTAAAAGCAATCAACGTACGGAACACTAATTGCGCAAGTCCGACTTGCACTTGGCCGGTTATTAATTTATGAAAATGGACCTATCAGTAGATTTAAATCGATTGCTTGCCATATTACGAGGGTGTTTTTTTAATTTACCTAACTCTGAAGGAAAACTTGCTGAGGTTAAAAAACTATTTTCTACATAACTATCATCTGCACTAATACACTTAGAAATGTTTCTCTTGTTGTTTTATTCCATCCAAAAAAAAATCTTTTGTTTGCGCCTCAAAAAATGACGCTACAAAGAAATCCCAGGGAGCTAAATTAGGGCTATTGGGTGGATGTTGTAACTCGATGAATTCACACCTTGTAATAATGGCTTGGACTGTACAAGCCTTGTGAACCCTGCAGTTGTTATTCATCGATATTATTTCTCAGTCGCCCTGATTTCTCCGAGGCTCGACGCGTTCTAATGCTATTCCAAAAGTTACTTTATTCTACATCCATGGGACGCGAGAAAACTACATGGCGACCTGTTGTTTTGGAATGCAAACTCCTTTGGAAGTCTGTGTGTGAATAAATATTACCTATTGTTTACCATTGAGTACAAGCGTAGAAGTATCTGGGTTGTTGGGTGAACGAAAAATGGAACTTATCCCAAGAAATAAAAAGCAGAATAGAACAAGCAAGCATATCATTTATGAAAATTCAAAAAGTGTTAACCAACAGAGCTCTAAGAATCCACTTAAGAATGCGGTTATTAAATTCAACATTCTATTCTATGGGATGGAAGCTCACTGAAACAATGTGCCAAAGGATTCAGGCCTTGGAAATGTGGGCTTACCGTAGAATGGTGAGGATATCGTGGATGGACAGAGTGATTCACAAACAAAGAGAAGTTTGGAGTACTTTGCCCACGTAATGAAAAATCAGAAGTATGAGTTGCTCCAGATAATTATTCAGAGAAAAATAGTAGTAGTAGAAGTAGTCCTGGCTGCCGGAGCACATCCCGATTTAAAAATCTTCGCCAGCGGTATAGAGTATCACCACGACACTTTTTAAGTCCGCTGTAGATAAAGTGAAGATCATGCGACTGATCGCCATTGTTCTGGGAGGACAAGGTACTTGAAGAAGAAGAAAATTGTTTACAATAACACAATATAGAGTTATTTTCCTTCAACTATGAGGTCTTTTGCATAAGAATATCGACAAATATTTCCTGCAAATGTAAAATAAATATATAATAAGAAATAGACTCTCAAGTCTTATAGACCTATTCTGGAAATATCCGATGGAATACCACTCATATATCCAAAATAATGGATCCTTCTACACTCAACCATATTATTTAAAAGGGTCGGTTTTTAGTGTTCGTCGTACGTCGGTCACACTCTATTTTGTCCGAAACTATTCGACACAGAAAGTTGAAATTTGGTACTAATATAGGAATTGATGAATGACTCCATCAAAGCTGAGTTTTGAAAGTTAAATTTTGACTTAAAGGGTTGAGGTTTTGGGGAGTAAAATCGGAAGCGAAAAAAAAAATTATCGGGTTATCGAATGGAGTGTCAAATGAAAGCTTGTAAAAACACGAGTTGAAAAATTAACAGTGTGTCTCAAAAAGTTTTATACAAACGGAAAAAAAGTTTATCTTACATATTGCAAACAAATTATTCTTGATAAAAAGTTCTGCATTACATGAAAATCCATAATCAAGCGTAAAAAGTTTAAAACACAAATAACTACAGTATACAGGAAAAATAAAAAATAATGATTTATAATGAAGAGTAAAGTGTGTTTAAATTTAAATACAGGGCAAAATATTAATTGAAAAAACGTTAATAGGAACTGAAAAATTATGCTCATGTTTAGATTTGTGGCCTTCCTAGTTAAAAATTCAAAAAAAAAAACAGTAAACACGTCAGTAATTGTCGGATTATTTATTGAATAAAGGAAAACGAAATTAATTAAAAACTAGTGCACTGATTTTGATATACTTCCATAAATCTTGAATTTATTTATTATATATCCTACAGTTGTGAAGTGTACATTTTTATTAGGGTGTCTTTTATTAAAGATTTCTGCTACTTCTCCACAAGTTTTATAATTATCTTCAACTGTGAGAACAATTTCAATTTTATCTTCAACACTCAACTTTACTGGCATTTCTAATTATTGTAAATACAGACTGGCGTTAGCTTTGAAGTTTATTGACAGTTGTTAGGTATTTCCAAAGATACGTTTATTTATTTTCAGCCTAAAATTTGTAGTGATTTCGTTTTCTTTTATTCAATAAATAATCTAACAATTACTGAGTTGTATACTGGAGTTTTTTTGAATTATTAACTAGGAAGGCCATAAATCTAAACGTAAGCATCATTTTTTAGTTCCTATTAACATTTTCATTTAATATTTTGCTCTGTATTTCAATTTAAACACACTTTACTCTTCATTATAAATCATTATTTGTTATTTTTTCTGTATACCATCAAATATTTTAAACTTTTGATGCTTGATTATGGATTTCCATATGATGCAGAATTTTTTATCAAGAATAAATTTTGTTGTAATATGTAAGATAAACTTTTTCTCCATATGTATAAAATTTTTGGGATACACTGTATATAATGTAATACTTTGTAACATTTTTAAAAAGTAACGAAAAATCGCTGTCCTCCCCTTGTCTAGAAAAATTCTGGAATATTCTCCACAGGGTGTAGATTGAACGAAAATTGTCACGTGTGCATTACCTTTAATAATTTATCTGGTATAGAAAAAAAAAAAAATTCAAGGTCATCACTTTTCAGTGAAGATCGGAAAAAAATTTTGTTGAAAACTCATTTGGGGTGTGATTTGTCAAGTCATTGATCATTTTATAATTTTTATTTTAAATTTTTGCTCAAGATCGACTTCTACTTGGCCAGTTATTATTTTTATGTTTAAGTTTCTTCATGATCAGGCTATTTTTAGCTTCATACCAAAAATGGAAATAAACTAATTAATTTCAAACTAGCATGGGTTTACAGAAATTTATCGGTAATTTTGGAACCACTAAAATGGCTTTATTTTCGACAATATTTTGTTATGCTATTAATTTGACTCTCGTATCGAAAGTTGAATTATTCAATAATATATTTTTTTTTATTTTGTTTGTTCTATCTTGCATTTTATCCCACAGTATGCTCAGTATTAGCCAATGCCAGTCTGACTGCATTAACTTCATGAAACTATACAACCACGTGCTTTTTCAATTTTTTAATGTTTCTTTGGACCAAATGTCATGGTTGTTCTGTTTTATATAAATAACTGTTACAGATGCATATATTATTACATCATATACATGTGATATATTTGTTGAGATTTCTTATACAGAAGATGCATATTAATAACAACACACCCCTCTGTTATTTGATATAGGGGGGTGTAAGTGTTAACCAGCATATATCTGGACGTATTTGGGTAACTAATATACTCTATTTAACTTCAGTTATAACCAGTTATATTGTATTTTTATAGATAGTTTGATTAGTGCTCAAAACGACATTCCAGAAAACATTCTAAGAAACAATAACGGAATCTTATCATCACAAAGGGGACGAATCGTGAAATTTGGTTCAAAATGAAAAATACGTGTACTAATATACACTAGTGAGCAAAAAAAATCGACTCAAACTATTTGGCTTCATTGAACAGGGATCCTATAATTTAGTGTTCAAATACTTTTACGGATTTTAGTATCATTTGAAAGCCCATTCTATTCTCTTTCTAATGATAACAAATTCCATAGCATATCTCATGCTTTTTACTGATTAAAATGATTGAAAGAGGAAACAAGGAAAATAAAGATTGAAAATAGGGATAAGAAAAAGGAAAAATTAAACGAATTTTAAGTTTAACAATTAAACTTATTGATAAAAATCAAAATCAATATTACCCCCTCTATCCCTTATTACCAGTTTTTCATGGAGCGGATAATCTTTTTCTGTCTGTGGGATTCTTCCCCACTCTTCCGCTACCGCAACCTTTAAGTCTCTCAGCGATGCAGGGGCTGGATTTCTGGCTCGAACCCTTCTTTTGAGCTCATCCCACATGTGCTCGATTGGATTGAGGTCAGGACATCACACAGGCCAGTCTAATGTGGGTATTCCCACTTCCGCCAGATATTGCCGCACCGATGCCGTAGTATGTGGCCTCCTCGATGTATCGGTGAGCAGTTAATTCATCACTGCGAGTCTCATCAGTCACGAAAACCAAATTGGTTTTCGCATCCAATGAGATGCCTCCTCAGTAGGCGACCGTTTCAGTAATGCAGCACTCATTGCCATGTAGGCACATTCGAGACTAGTCGGAGAATACAACGGAGCGCCATTGCTCTAAGGTCAAGTCGACATGTTTTTGGGCAAATCTGAGTCGCGCTTTTCGGTAGGCTGCTGTCAATTTGGGTTTCTTCAGGGTGGTATCCATTTTCCGATGACGTAATTAGTATGCAGGTATAGCAAAGAAGTTGACGGTTCAAGTTCCGATAACGGAATCATAGGAAAATGCAGTTGCATGTGTTTTTATAGGGATGAATAGCGCGCAACTAGTAGGTTGCTGAGCGACCAAAAACGGTTCTATTGAGTAAAACTGTTTTAATCAGTAAAACTTTTTGGAAATCTAAATGTTTTTGGTATTACTGCAATTAGTAGAAAATCAGCATTCCAATGATACCAGAAATAATACCACTTTTAGAAAATGAATTAAAACTTAAACTAAGCAAAATATTTTGAGTCGGTTTTTTGCTCACCAGGGTAAATGCAAAAAAAGAAAAACGCAACTTTTGATCAAATTATGTGTAACTTTGCAAATTTGTATACTCAATCAGTTTATTACTATAGTTTATGTATACCTTTTTTCTTTGCAAGTTACTAAACGACTAAAATTTTGTTTTGCCCATCAGTCATATTATATTCTTAATCTCAAAGGCCCATATTGACCATCGGTTTTTAAACAGAGGCCTCCCTCATCGCACCCCGTCTATCTCTATCTAGTGCTTTTCTCAGTTCAGCCTTGCAGGCAGTTTCAGGTCATTTGTCCAACGTGTTGGTTGGCGTCCCTTTTTCTTTTCCCGGTATAATGTGTCCAGTGAAGGATGATGTTGTTCCATCTAGAGTCACTTTATAGTGGTTATTGTTTCAACTGTATCTTTCATCCCTGTTATTCGTCTAATCCACTTATTGGTCTTCCTGTCCCTCAGAGATATACCAATCATTTGCTTTTCCATAGCCCTTTGTGTGACAGCTATTTTTTTTATTGTTTGTTTTGTCCAAGTTTCACCTCCGTACGTCCGCACTGGTCGAACACCCTTGATTTAAGTTTTAAGGCAACAAATTTTTAAGTATATATGATAGCCTTCCGAATACAGACCTTCTCCTTCTATATATTTCACTCATTTGGTTTTCTCTTCCTGGTTGTATTTGGTGTTCGACCTTTTCGATATGGCAGTTGTTAATTATTATGTGTGTGTCTCCATTACACATGATTTCAGATTCGTTTTCAAACCTACTGTATTTGATTGCCTTCCCAATTCCCTCAACATATTTTGTAAGTCTTCTGGATTTTCTGCTATGATGATAACATCGTCGGCGAATCTCAAGTTGCTTAGTCTATGCCCGCTTATTACAATACCCCCGTCTTCCCATTTTAGATATTTAAGGACCTCTTCCTTTGCTGAGTTAAATAATTTTAGTGAAATAATGTCTCCTTGTCTAATTCCTCTGCGGATTTTAATTTTGTGTGTCTTTATGTAATTTGATAGTCGATGTTGCCTTTTGATATATATATATATATATATATATATATATATATATATATATATATATATATATAGGAAGGTTGCCATTTAAGTTTTTACAAACGACCACTAGACAACGCTACTGAGATGTGACATTACCATTGTTGTAAATTTGACATCTGTTGTTAAAATAGCGGCAGCTCAGAAATTGGCCGAGTAGTTGTGTAGTGAGCATTTAAAAAAAAACAGTTTCGTGAACAGATGGAAATTTCACGTGAGGGTTTTCATTGGATGAGTTTTTACGATTTTAGTAAAGGTCTAACTCAACACTTCGTTCGCTTCGTTCAACTTTTGGTAATGAATCACCATCAGAAAATCCTGTTTACAATTGGTTTGTAGAATTTAGTCATGGCCGTGCTTCCGTCAGCGATGAATTCCGTGAAGGTCGACCAGAATCGGTTGTTGTTCCAAAAAACATCGATGCTGTGCGCAACATGATTGAAGAGTGAGATAGAGGCAACCTTAGGCATATCGTAGACTGCGGTACTTTCGATTTTGCATGAATATTTAGCTGTGAAAAAGATCTGTTCCCGATGGATTCCGCATAATTTACCCGAAACTCAAAAATAGGCTTGTGTCAATTAGTGTAAGGAAATGCTCAAAAAATTCGACCGAGGACATGCAAAATCCTTATAGCACATCAAACAGGAGATGAAACTTGGATATATTCGTACGAGCTGGAAACTTAACAACAGTCAACTGTGTGGGTGTTCCAAGATGAACCGAATCCAACAAAAGTGGTTCGTTCACGAAGCACGCTTGTTTCTTTGGTTATACTGGATACGTTGCAACCATTGCTTTAAAGAATCGAAGAACAGTTAATACTAAATGGTGTATAACAATTTATTTGCCAAAAGTCATCTATGAAATTAGGAAAAACAGCCTAAAACTCTCACCCAGCACGTCAAACAATTGCCAAAATAAAATGCGTGGACAGCGATTTTTATCGCCTCAAGAAGCTGTTGAATCCTTCCAAAACCATGTTTTTTAGGTACCAACTTCAAAGTGGAAAAAATGTTTCGAGACTTGGTTCAAACGCACAAACGATAAAACGATTTGTATAAAAATTTTTTTTTCTTTCATTGTTTTTGTAAAAACTTCAAAGGTAGCCCTCGTATATATTATCGTAAAAAGGTCAAAAATCACTTCTAAAAATGTCTCTCCAACTAGTGTATTCTAAGAAGCGTAATGGTTACAAAAACTATTTTGGATTTCCCCGGATGTATTAAAAATTCAAACATGTCGGGACCTTTGGAAACTCCACTTTGACCGAACCCTGCACACTGTTTAAGATATGTTATATGTACGTACACTTAACTCATATTTTTCCTTAATCTAGAAAGATTAAGTGTAAAATCAGTTGTAACAAATTATTGGCAGAGAATAATAGATAATCGTAACAGGTTTTCACATCATGTTAATTACAGATAAATAATATTAAAACATTAAAGAAATGGGTTTGGCCTTCACCTTGACAATGAAAAACAGCAAATTTTTCCTAAGGTCAAACGACTGACTATACGAATTCACTTACAAACAAAAATAAATAAAAACGGAGATAAGTGATGTTATTTCGGCAAAAAATAAATTAATACACAACTTGATGTTATTTATCATTTTTTTTTGTGTTTTATGTATTTTGCTTTGCACTTTGCCTTGAGACGAGATTTAAATGCTGAAGTTATTCTAAGTGTATTTTTACATTTATTTCTGTATAGCGGATGTCTGAAATAAAATTCTACCTACACCTCTTTATCTCGTATACGAACAAAGATAGAAGAAAAAGTAAAAGTTGACTGGCATCTAAAAATTCTTATTTGTTATATAAAGTATCTCAACAATTCTGGGCACTTACCCCCTCTTTAGTGTTCCATACGGAATACTTACGGGATCAGTTCAGTTCGGTGTCACACCCGATTTGTTCCGAAACTATTTGACATAGAAAGTTAAAACTTGGCACAAATATTGGAATTGAGGGCCCAATCAGAGCCGTATAGTTTTAAAAATGAAATTTTGATTTAAGGGGTTCGTTTGGGAGGGGGGGGGGTGAAATCGGAAGTGAAAAAAAAATTTACCAGGTCATCGAGTTCAAAAATATATATAATGTTATACTCGCACAAATTTTTATTCATAATATTTTTAAAGAAATCGCTGTCTCCCTTCCTTATCTCGAAAAATACTTATCAAAAAATTTTGAAAAAAATTCTAGAATATTCTCCATAAATTGTAGATTGAATGAAAATTATCACGGGTGTGTTACCTTTGATAATTTATCTGGTATATAAAGAAACAAATCTTTCAAGGTAATCAGTTTTCAACAAAGTTCAGAAACAAATTTTGTTGAAAACTTATTTAGGGTGTTTTTTCTGACGTCACTGATCGTTTTATACCTCCGTAACATTTTTTTTTATTTCAAAAGCAATTACCGTACGGAACACTAATTTCGCAAGTCGGACTTGCACTTGGCCTTTTTTTAATTTTAGCTAGAATATACTATTTTTATGCTATACCTAATTTATATGTATAGTTCTAGGCAGTTCTGTATAACAAACACTACATCAAAGTTCAGTTTTCGAGATATTAAC
Source organism: Pachyrhynchus sulphureomaculatus (assembly GCA_019049505.1). Lineage (NCBI taxonomy): Eukaryota > Metazoa > Arthropoda > Insecta > Coleoptera > Curculionidae > Pachyrhynchus > Pachyrhynchus sulphureomaculatus. The sequence goes on along the minus strand of CM032454.1, from coordinate 148,688,877 downwards.
ACCTAAAAATTATATTTTTCCATCATTAGCAGTGTACAACGGCCAAAAGGTGTATTTTGGAGCTGGAGCATATTTTTGTAATTTCCTCGACAATTTTCTCGACAATTTTCTTCGCTTGGTTCACTTTTCTGAGTAGAGCATTAGAAATTAAGATAAAGATTTGGAGGATATTTTCCTTCCTAATACCTCTTCTTCAGGGCAAACTTGAGGCGAAGAGAGGTCCAGGTAGGCAATGTTACTCTTGGATGACGAATTTACGTGACTGGTTCGGACTCAGCTCAACTGAACTCTTCCGCATATTGAGAAGAAGAATACTTCTTTTATATCCTACAGGCCCACAAATAGTGATAAATGTCACTTATTAGATGTTAATTTCTATAAAACAGTTGAATTTTGGCATACAGTCGTCCAGTCGATAAATTATTTTGCCTAGAAATTATTACTAATGGATAGTAATGACGTACATTGCAATGTGCAACAAACACGTATACATTAGTGTCCTTCAGGTGGATTTTTAAAATTAAAAGTGTCCCCGCAACCAAACTTTGAACCTAGAATTGTCTGCCTTTTAGCCACATCTCTACTTTTGATGCCTAATTGGTGTCGTTATAAATCAATGACGTATCCAGAGAAAAAACAAAATAAGTCTTAAAGTAATGATGACTGTGATTCCTTCCTCTCTAATTTTTAGACCATGACCTACGTGAGCAATTAATTCGCGAGCGATGCGACATGCTAAACAAGACGATCTATCATTAGTAATAATAATATAGGAAATTCCATTAAAAATAAAAAGTTTGCCTTTTAAGTCGGATTTAACCGGAATATATAAAATTCACGAGAAAGCTCTCTTTGGGGTTAGTGTCCTTAGTCAGTGCTGCCTAGATACGAATCAAGACATTTATGTCTGTTTCATTGACTTCGAAAAGGTATTTGACAGAGTTAAACATGATAAGTTACTGGAATTCCTTCAAACGAAAACTTGGATCCGAGGGATATTAGAATTACCAACTTATACTGGACACAAAGAGCCAACATAAAAGTAGAAAATACATTATCCGAGGACATCGAAATACATCGACGAATAAGACACGGTTACATCCTTTCTCCACTCCTGTTTAATATGTACAATGAGGTTATCTTTAATGAAGCCCTGGAAGAGGAGGCAGTCGGCGTTATCATAAATGGAGAGACAATTCGATATACAGACGGCACAGTCTTACTAGCAAGTAATCTTTCAGAATTACAGCATCTATTAGAAAAAATAAATGATAGCTGTACTGAGTACGGATCAAAGATCAATCTCAATAAAACTAAATGGATGTTAATAACCAAATTGCCACAAAAGCTTAACTATTGCAAACACTGTGATAGAAAGAGTTCAAACCTTCAAATACCTTGGAGTCTGGATGGAACAAACGGGAGATCAAACTTTAGAAATATGAACAAGAATAGAAATCGTTAGAACAACATTTGTATCGCTAAAGAAATTATTATTGAGATGTTAGCATTGCACTTACGTTGCAAATGCTTCGATGTTTCGTTTTCCCTATGTATTGTTGTATGGAGTGGAGACTTGAACACTAAAAAAGAACCAGTTAGATAAATTTCAAGCTTTTGAGATGTGGTGTTACCGCAAAATGCGGCGCATACTTTGGACTGAAAAAATGACAAATCATGAAATCCTTGTAAAAATGAACCAAGAATACAAAACCTTATAAAAAGACGAAAATGTGAGTGCTGCCACATAATAAGAGGATCTAAATATACTCTGCTGGGAAAAGTAAAGGGGAAACGAAATATTGGCCGGCGTAGGATTTTATGGTTGAAAAACTGCGAGATTGGTTTGGTTGTGGCAGCGTCGAGTTATTTCGAGCGGCTGAGAGCAAAGTCAGAATAGCGATAATGATTTCCAACCTCCCATAGGAGAAGGACGAAGTTTTTAATCAAATCGTTAAAAAACCTGTATTTTTATCGTAGTTGAGCATGTTCTTTAAAAAAATGAACAAACAATACAGCAGTATGATAATAATAAATTGTAAATACCATTTTTGTAACTATAGGACTTTACTAGAGTTTTGATTTTCATAAAAGGAAAAGTATATGTTTTAGTAAATTGTCAACTAATGTACAAAATTAGGTAATTTGAAATTTATTAATCAAGATTAACTGTGAAAGTTTTTTGTGATCGCAGATTTGCCTATGACAATTGTCGCTCTATATGCCAACAGAAAGTGGGTCAAATCAAATGTTAAACATGAGCATATATGTAATATTAATGTGGGAAAATGTGTGGTAATCTGCAATCTAAATTCGTCGCAAGACGGATCCCTTTTTAATCAACAAGTATGCGATCATGATTGTATTTATAGATTATCAAAAGGCTTTTGATATTATCAAGAGCTGAGCCGTTGAAAGAGCCTTGTATAACAACAGAATAGACTACGAGGCTGGTTTGAAAAGTCCGTGCAAAAATAAAAACTACTTATGTGTTTGGAGTAAACCTTTTTTATTTTTTCGACATAGTCTCCTTTTAGGCTTATACACTTCGTCCAACGATGTTCTAGTTTGTTGATCCCTTCCGAATAATAGGATTTGTCAAAGTCTGCAAAATATCCATTAGTGTCTGCAATCACCTCCTCGTTTGAATAAAATCTTTGTCCCGCCAGCCATTTCTTCAAATTGGGGAACAAATAGTAGTCCGAGGGAGCCAAGACTGGAGAATAGGGGGGATGTGAAACGAGTTGGAATCCTATTTCCATTAATTTTGCGACCACAACTGTTGAGGTGTGTGCTGGTGCGTTGTCGTGATGGAAAAGGACTTTCTTGTGGGCCAATCGCGGGCGTTTTTTCTTGCAGCTCGGTTTTCAAACGGTCCAATAACGATGAATAATATTCACCTGTAATAGTTTTACCCTTTTCCAGATAGTCGATGAGGATTATCCCTTGCGAATCCCAAAAGACAGTCGCCATAACCTTTCCGGCCGAAGGAACGGTCTTCGCCTTTTTTGGTGCAGATTCCCCTTGGTAACCCATTGTTTAGATTGTTGTTTGGTCTCAGGAGTATAGTAATGTATCCATGTTTCATCTACAGTGACGAAACGACGCTTAAAGTCCTCCGGATTCTTCTGGAACAGCTGCAAACCATCCTTGCAACACTTCACACGATTCCGTTTTTGGTCAAGCGTGAGCAATCGCGGCACCCATCTTGCGGATAGCTTTCTCATGTCCAAATGTTTATGCAAAATATTATGTACCCGTTCAGTCGAGATGCCCACAGCACTAGCAATCTCACGCACCTTAACTCTTCTGTCATCCATCACCATATCATGGATTTGATCAATGATTTCTGGAGTCGTAACCTCCACAGGCCGTCCAGAACGTTCAGCGTCATTTGTGCCCATATGGCCAGTCCGAAAATTTTGAAACCACTTATAAACTGTTCTAATCGAAGGTGCAGAGTCACCATAATGTTTATCAAGCTTCTCTTTAGTCTCCTGAGGCGTTTTGCCTTTCATAAAGTAATGTTTAATCACCACACGAAATTCTTTTTCGTCCATTTCTTGAAAATCACTCGACTTCCTTGATTCACACGAATGCCAAACACAAAGAAATAGATCAATATGGCTGAAACTTGGTGTGCGTTCATTGAAGAGATGCTACTAACTAAACATGACCTCGATACGCGCCGGTGGTGCCATCTCTCGGACTTTGCACAGACTTTTCAAACCAGCCTCGTATATGTATACATAAGAACAATTTGAAACAAAGCTCAAATGATAGATTCCATGAGCCCAAAACTATTTATGGCAGCATCAGAAGAGAATTTCAAGGAACTTGAATGGTAAAAAAGGATATCAATATAAATGGACAAAAGTAAATCATCTGCGTTATGTTAATGATGTAGTGCTAATATCAAATAATTTTGATGACATACAGGAAATAATTACTGAACTACAAAACTAATCAGAAGGCATAAGTCTACTGCTGAATAGAGATAAGACAAAGGCTATAACAAAGGAAGACAGTCCACGAGGCTTGAGAATAGAGGGCAAAACACTTGAATACATAGGGGAATACATCTACCAAATAATAAAGTGTGAAAAAGCAAATCAAACGGAGAAATAGAGAAGAATCAGACCGACCTGGGCAGCATTTGGTAAACAAAGGAAAATACTAACCAACAAAAGAATTCCTCTGAAACTAAAAAAAATGGTATTTGATCATCCGACATTGACTAAGAAGATGATGGACCAACTGAATAAAACACAGAGAACAATGGAACGCCAGATGCTGAATATAAAATTACAAGACAGAATCAGAAACGAAAGTATAAAACAAAAGACCAAAGTGATAGACGTAAGAGATGTAAGAGCACAGGTAGCAAATTTGACATAGAGATAGGCAGGTTACACGATGAGATAACAAGATGAAAGATGGAATAATAGAATACAAGAATGGAGGCCATGGTTGGAACAAAGATCCTGAGGAAGGCCCCAAACAAGATGAAAAATGACCTGAAAAGAAAAGCTGGTTTAGGATGGATCAGAAAAACGCAGAATCGAGAGGGATGGAAAAAGGAAGAGGAGGCTTACGTCCGACACTGGATGAAAGAAGGCTTATTAGCTAGATAGATTAGATGCGTTCATGGATCAGATCCTACAAAATTCTACGATTTTTTTACTGCACTAATTAGTACTTCTATTTAATTTCACCGCATTTTGTGCGACAGGTTGTAAATTTTACCAAAGCCAACAACAAATGACGTAAGTCGCGCGATAACTTTTTCCGCTTGAAAAACTCTAAGAATCGCAGATTCTGCTTTAGTTACATGTACCTCCTATGAAAAATACCTTCATATAAATGTATTGCTTGAGTTTGTCGCTCTAGTCGCACCACTTATGATGCTCTCTGCGAAATGCCGATGTAGGACACAGGTAACTCTCTCATTAGGCTTGTAATTGCCAAAAATCGCAGGAAGATATAGAATAACATAAAAATTAAGAGTATTACCGAATGTTTCATTTAACTCACAAAGCTTCGTAGGTCAGCCAGCAGATTATAGAAAGCTCAAAGTTCCAGGTTCTAATTCCTGTCGAGGTAAGTATATGTACAAGGATACTATTTTCAGATTCAAAAATAAATCTGAATGCTACTAATAAGTGTAACACATAGGCTCAAAAGCTTTTGGTCTAGCTACTTAAAACACATTTTTTTTTGCAAAATTCGACTTTATTTATCAATATAGTCTCCTTCAAGAGTAATACAATCAATCCAACGCTTTTCTAACATTTCTCTACCTTTTTTGTAGAATGATTTGTTTTTGCCTTCAAAATAGGTCTCAGTTTCGGCGATAACTTCTTCACTGGAGCCAAATCTCTTTCCTGTGAGCATTTTTTTGAAGTCTGCGATTAGATAATAGTCGTTAGGGGTCAAATCTGGAGAATGCGGTGGATGAAGCAGCAATTCGAAGTTTAATTCATGCAATTTTGCCTTCGTAACCATTGACTTGTGACACGGTGCATTGTCTTGATGAAATAGCACTTTTTTCTTGTTCGCGATGATGATGAAAATTATTCCACGCGCATCCCAAAATACAGAGGCCAAAACCTTCCCAGCCGACTGTCGCGTCATTGGTCGCTTCGGACGGCTTTCACCGGCTGCTGTCCACTCAGCTGACTGCCGATTTGATTCCGATGTGTAGTGGTGGATCCATCTTGCATCCATTGTCACATATCACATGAAAAAATCCTTTTTATTCCCCTTAAACAGGTCCAAACAACGCTCAGAATTATCAACACGTTGTTGTTTTTGGTCCACTGTGAGCAAACGCGGTACCCATTTCGAACAGAGCTTTCTTATGCCCAAATGTTCATACAAAATATGACCAACACGTTCTTTTGATATCTTTAGGGTGTCAGCTATCACATGCAATTTCACTTTACGGTCATCCAAAACAATTTTGTGGATTTTTTTTAAGTTTTTCGGTGTAACTACCTTATTTGGGCGTCCAGAACGTTCAGCATCATTTGTATCTGTGCGACCGTTTAAATTTAGCATACCAGTAAATGATGAGTGATTTTCTAGGGGCAGAGTCCCTGTAACACTATCAAGTCTGGCTTGAATGGTATTTTTTCCCATCAAAAAACAGTGTTTAATCAACACACGAAATTCGATTTATTCCATTGTTTTGAAAATATCAAAAATAGCGTCACAAAAACCACTGTAACTTGTAAACTAATCGTCGAAATGTCATGAAATTTTGACACGTATCGTTTGAAGGTTGGTACTTCCTAAAAATCTAATGGATTTTTTGGAAAGGGTAACAACTATGTGTCACACCAAAAACTTTTCATCCTACGTGTTACGTTAAGCTTAAATCCGATCCTAAATCGCTATTTTCGCTTGGACTACACTAAGATCAGAATAATCTAAAATTATATTTTGTTGATTACACTTAATTAATTATATTTTCTTGGTTTCTTTTTGTTAATTGGATTTACAAATAATTAAATAATTTCTATGAAATACGCGAAATCGGCATAAATAATAAGTAACAATTAAATTGTATATTTCTTGGAAATCGTTTTTATTTAAATAAGCGGTTTCTTGAAAATTGTCCTTACGTAACAATCGTTCTTACATTTATTTACTACTCGACCTTTATTAATAAGTTATTATGAAAATGTATTAAGATGAATCCATATTTAAATCTCATGTATTGTATTATTGTTTCAATTTAATTTCTTTCTCTGTATTCTTTTAAGTCAACATCGCTTCAGTGATAATAAATAATCAAACAGAAAATTTCTGGGAATTATATGCATAATTAAATTATTTTTGAAATAATAACACCTGCTAAAAAAAAAAAAAAATCTAAAATAGAAAACATTTGATGCGTTTTATAGTAGTAAAAGGGACAGTGTGGCGAGAGGTCGAAAAATGAGTTTTAGTCAAAGAGCTGCTATCGTTTTAAACTATGTAAATGTGTTACCGAAACGCATCAAATGCTTGAAAAAGCATACGGTGAAATACTGATTCTATACTCAACTATACGTTGGTTTAAGCGGTGGCGTAGCCAAGGGGGACCAGATAGGTATATCCCCCGATTCTATGGATGTAGCAAAGAGCGTCTCCTTAGTAACAGTTTTTTTTTTTATTAGGAGTTATTACTCTTCAGGTATCGATTTGTTAATGGAGTAAAAGTTTTTAAAATTTCACGAATCCCGGTCATCAGTTTTTCTATCGAGTGCAAATTTTTAAACTTCTACTACGTGGTAGGGTTTTTTTTGTAAAAAATTTCAATTCTTAGTTTACTGTATTGGCAAGGGCCTAAGCTTTTAGAATTCCAGTGGATCCGTCCCCCGATTGCCGTTGGGTTCCTCTCCTCTCCCGTTTGTCGAATGGCGCCCTCTTCTCGAAGCAGTTTCGCCTTTAGGGTTTTGTTTTTTCCTTAAAAAAACGCTCTTTATATCAATATATCTTCGTCCCTTGCACCTGGCTACGCTACAGGGTTTAAGCGATTTCAATAAGGTCCTAAGTACGGATGGGTTTCTTTTTTCATATATTGATAGTTCGCACATATATCGAGTAACAATAGGTCGATATATCGATAATTATCGACATACATATAATTATTGATATATCAATAACTATACCCTTTTCTACACCCTAAAAAATGAATGACCGGGAAGCGAGCTCCTTCAAAAAAATCCTCTCGTGCCGAAGAACTTGAAAAGAAAAAAAAAACTTTCCTTACAGCGAAATTTTAAAAACTATACCCCTCCCCAACACAGTTAAAAAATCAAGGATAGGGGGAGGGACACTTTCCATAAAAACAACCCTTTCTTACAATGCAAGTTTTTGATAATATAAGAAATCCATAATGCCGAACATACGGTTGACAATAACATATACTTAAACTTATCTATGTTTAAAATCTTAAATTTCGTACTTGACCTTTCTGTGATTTTACATTTGATGAGAGTAAATAGATTTAACATTAAAATTAAAACACATATCTAAATAGATTGGTCTATCTACAATTATCTGTTAATACTAATTTGTATTGATATGAGAGAAACATAAGGGCAAGTCTATTTATGAGTATATTGGCCGTGCAAATTTTTTTCCTGCCATCAGATTCAGTTTACGAAATAACTAGATTTGATTAAATTTAAAAATCTATGATACCTGCAGAGAAACCTCATGTAATCATAAAATTCTGAAGTGTTTTTCTTCAGTTGTTGTTTGGTTATTTTAAGGGCATTTCGATTTAACTCAAAAAAAAAAAAAATTCCTCCTTTGGGATAAACCTCTATCAAACAGTTTATTTTATTTTTAATTTAGGTACCATTATGTGAATTCCTGAAACCTTTTCCAACGCAAGTTTAGAAAATTGATTTCCGGTGTATGATATATGGATATATATATATATATATATATATATATATATATATATATATATATATATATACGAGGCTGGTTTGAAAAGTCCATGCAAAAATAAAAACTACTTATGTGTTTTGGGGTAAACCTTTTTTATTTTTCGACATAGTCTCCTTTTAGGCTTATACACTTCGTCCAACGATGTTCTAGTTGGTTGATCCCTTCCGAATAATAGGATTTGTCCAAGTCTGCAAAATATCCATTAGTGTCTGCAATCACCTCCTCGTTTGAATAAAATCTTTGTCCCGCCAACCATTTCTTCAAATTGGGGAACAAATAGTAGTCCGAGGGAGCCAAGTCTGGAGAATAGGGGGGATGTGAAACGAGTTGGAATCCTATTTCCATTAATTTTGCGACCACAACTGCTGAGGTGTGTGCTGGTGCGTTGTTGTGATGGAAAAGGACTTTCTTGTGGGCCAATCGCGGGCGTTTTTCTTGCAGCTCGGTTTTTAAACGGTCCAATAACGATGAATAATATTCACCTGTAATAGTTTTCGCCTTTTTTGGTGCAGATTCCCCCTTGGTAACCCATTGTTTAGATTGTTGTTTGGTCTCAGGAGTATAGTAATGTATCCATGTTTCATCCACAGTGACGAAACGACGCTTAAAGTCCTCTGGATTCTTCTGGAACAGCTGCAAACCATCCTTGCAACACTTCACATGATTCCATTTTTGGTCAAGCGTGAGCAATCGCGGCACCCATCTTGCGGATAGCTTTCTCATGTCCAAATGTTTATACAAAATATTATGTACCCGTTCAGTCGAGATGCCCACAGCACTAGCAATCTCACGCACCTTAACTCTTCTGTCATCCATCACCATATCATGGATTTGATCAATGATTTCTGGAGTCGTAACCTCCGCAGGCCGTCCAGAACGTTCAGCGTCACTTGTGCCCATATGGCCAGTCCGAAAATTTTGAAACCACTTATAAACTGTTCTTATCGAAGGTGCAGAGTCACCATAATGTTTATCAAGCTTCTCTTTAGTCTCCTGAGGCGTTTTGCCTTTCATAAAGTAATGTTTAATCACCACACGAAATTCTTTTTCGTCCATTTCTTGAAAATCACTCGACTTCCTTGATTCACACGAATGCCAAACACAAAGAAATAGACCAATATGGCTGAAACTTGGTGTGCGTTCATTCAATAGATGCTACTAACTAAACATGTCCTCGATACGCGCCGGTGGTGCCATCTCTCGGACTTTGCACGGACTTTTCAAACCAGCCGTATATATATATATATATATATATATATATATATATATATATATATATATATATATATATATATATATATATATATGTATATATGTATATATATATATATATATATATATATATATATATATATATATATATATATATATATATATATATATATAGGAAATTAAAAGCCGAACTGTTGTTCAGATTTTCACTATATTTTATTTATCAAAGTGAAATATAAAAATAATACAACTTAAATTAGCCGTGACATGTTTCGGTAGACAGTCCCTTTCTCAAACGGTAGTTGAACTTCTACTATTTTGCCTAATAACTAATATAGGTACAGTGATCTAAACCCTACCTTAATTATACGGAATTTTCTAAAAATGCTACAAATAAATTGACCATTAAAAAAATTATGTAAAATTTTTGAAGAGATTAAACTTGGTACAATATGAAGATAATTACCTGAACTTAAGATTTAACAAAGTAGGGTTGTATGAATCTAGTTGAATATTTAGCAGTACCTGGGAATCCTTTAATTTGTTAATTTCGAACGACTCAAGCAACTTTTTATTTTTTTTATTAATATGTAATATATCAAAGTTTTCATCGAAACTATGATTTTCAGAAAATAAATGAGAGGCGTAATGTGAAACTTCAGTCTTATTCTCAAATGCTTTTTTATATTATTTTATTCTTTGTTTGAATGTTCTACCCGTTTGACCTATGTAAAGTTTGAGGCAGGAGCTACTTCTTAATTTATAAACCCCAGATTTATTTGTTTTGAAGGCTACCTTTATTTCAATATTTTCTAAATGTTTCGATACTTTATAGCTGGGTATGCCACAGTTTGTGTTAAATTTAATGTTTTTGTTTACTGATAAAGAGTAAATCAACTTATTAGCTTTTTCTGTTTTTTTTTATGTAATAATCGGTCTATTATCCTGTTGTCATATCCATTATTTTTTGCCATTTGTTCAATGATATTTAATTCTTTTTGAAAATTCAAATCGTTCATTCGAACATTAAGTAGTCTATGAATTTGACTGTGAAAAGCTGCCATTTTATGACTGTAGGGGTGAAATGAATTCTGATGGATTACCGTGTTTGTGTGTGATGGTTTATGATATATAAAGAATTCGAACTTATTTTTAGATTTCGTGATTGTTAGGTCTAAAAAATTAATTGAATTATTTTTTTCTTTTTTGATTTTAATTCTATGCCTATAAGGCAAGCTAAAGTGTCATCTACGTATCTATACCAAAACAGAAATTTGTTAATAAATGGATGTTTATGTATTAGTTCTTCTATAGTTCTTCTAGGTGATGCATGAATATCTCTGCACATAAGGGACTAAGAGAATTTCCCATTAGTCCGTTATTTGCAGCAATTTTTCATTAGGTTCAAAATAGTCTTTTAATTTCCTAAAAATGGATTTTCTTTAAGTAAGCGCCAAATTTATTTAGTATATATATATATATATATATATATATATATATATATATATATATATATATATATATATATGTATATATATATATATATATATATATACACAGTGACTCACAGCTTAAATGATGTAGTCGCTATAAGAAAAGACTAACTGGTCTCAGTGCCTCTTTATTTATTTGGAAAAAACAACTTATTGAAATTAAATTAATAAAGTCTTCTAAAAAAGTATGAATTACTTTTTGTCTTAAATATGCCTTACTTAATTAACAATAAATAATTAATCAAATCATATGCAATTTTAACGTCACAGCTTAAATGATGCAAAATAACAACAGGGGTCAAAACTTATCGCATTTTGAAATTTACGAAGGCGGCGTTGCTTTGATTTCTTAGTGCAATTGTTTTTTGTTTAGTTTGACATTTTTTTTCACTCAATAAAACGAAATTGTTTAAGAATGGATCGTCGAACTACAATTTCTGAGAGAAATTTAATTATTACTCATTACAGGAATGGATACAGCCAAAGAGACATAGCCAAAATGGTAAATAAATGTCCGTCAACTGTTCAGCATATCATTGAACGTTACCGGAATGAAAATAGAGTCGGGAATAAGTCAAGGTTGGCTCCAATTAAGATCTTCAATGAACGTGAAGAACGATGGATTTTAAGAGAGGTATCAAATAATCCAAAAAAAAAGTGCGCCAAAGTTGTGCGCCGAGGTGGAAAGACAGTTTGGAAAAAGGTGTAACCCCGAAACAGTTCGACGGATCTTGCGAAATAATAATTTACATGGTCGAACTGCTAGAAATAAGCCTTTCATTAGCCAAAGAAATAGACGCGTGAGATTGGAATTTGCCAGAGAGCATACCAATAAAGACTTGAACTTCTGGAATTCAGTAATATTTGCTGATGAGACCCAAATAAAGTTATTGGGACCGATGGAAAAATATCAGTGTGGAGAAAGCCTAACGAAGAATTAAAATTGAAAAATATGAAAGCTACGGTAAAGCACGGTGGAGGTGGAGTGATGTTATGGGGCTGTATGTCATCTGCAGGAGTAGGTAACATGCATTTCGTCGCAGGGAATATGAACCAATATGTGTACTTGGATATACTAAGGCAGCATCTCGTCGCTAGTGCCCAAAAATTAGATATTGAAAACAATTATCGGCTCTATCACGACAATGATCCAAAGCACACGTCATTTCGCGTCCGCAGTTGGTTGCTTTATAACTGTCCAAATGTTATTAAAACACCAGCCCAGTCACCAGACTGTAATTGAAAATTTGTGGCTGACATTAAAAAATAAAGTAAATAGTGCCCCAATATCAAATAAAACTGAATTAAAAGTAAAAATTACTGAAGCATGGAACACTATTTCCCCGGAGTATACTAGAAAGTTAGTTGAATCAATGTCCAGAAGATTACAAGCCGGTATTGATAATGAGGGAGGCCCGTTCAAATATTTCAAATTCTACAGTTTGTTTTCTCTAATAAAAGACTCTTTACTAATTTAATTTCAATAAGTTGTTTTTTCCAAATAAATAAAGAGGCACTGAGACCAGTTAGTCTTTTCCTATAGCAACTGCATCATTTAAGCTGTGAGTCACTGTATGTATATATATATATATATATATATATATATATATATATATATATATATATATATATATATATATATATATATATATATACATACATATGTATATATGTAATCAATTAAATATCTATGCTACGTACGCACGTACTACAAGTAAAATATTTATTGAATTCTATGGTAATTCCCAGAATGTAACAGAAATACAATAACATAAACTTGATTTTTGACCTACTTTAATTGCATTATTGACAAATCGACATTTTATGCTGATTTTGTTTTTTATTTTTTTACAGGTAAGCATATGAGTATCTTTCATGTGGACAATTAATAATAGAGTGTAGGAGAGGGTAAGTTTATAGAAAAATTAAAAGTAATACTTGATTTGTTATGAAAACTTATCGGGTTAATATATTTGATTTGTTATGCAAACTTATCGGGTTTATTTCAATGTAAAGTCGGTGAACTGAAGTACGTTCCTCGCAAGCACAGGATTCTAAAATAATACTGAATTTGACTTTCGTACACTAATAACTGGACACAATCGATATTTTAAATCATAGTTGCTTTATAGCGAGATATTAAACACAAACCTATAATTTCCTTCTACATACGTAGTTCTATTAAGATCGAAAATAATGAGAAAATAAAATTATTTTCAGATTTCTCGACTCACAGAACCTGAAAAGGACATATAACATGATAAGTTTAAAACAATCCTCCTAAAATGCTACTAAAATAACACGTAGGCTGAAAAGTTTTTGGTCTAGCTACTTAAAACACCTTTATTTTGCAAAATTCGACTTTATTTATCAATATAGTCTCCTTCAAAAGCAATACAATCACTCAAACACTTTCCCAACGTTTCTATACCTTTCTTGTAGAAGGATTTGTCTTTGCCTTCACAATAGGCCTCAGTTTCGACGATAATTTCTTCATTGGAGCCAAATTTCTTTCCCACGAGCATTTTTTTGACATCTGCGAATAGATAATTGTCGCTGGGGGGCCAAATCTAAAGAATACGGTGGATGAGGAAGCAATTCGAACTTCAATTCATGCAATTTTGCCATCATAACCATTGACTTGTGACCCGGTGCATTGTCTTGATGAAAGAGCCATTTTTTCTTGTTCATTTGAGGCCGTTTCTTTGCTATTTCTGCCTTCAAACGCACCAATAACTTTAGATAATATTCGCTATTGATGGTTTTTCTCTTCTAAGCATAGTCGATGAAAATTATTTCATGCGCATCCCAAAATACAGAGGCCAAAACCGACCCAGCCGACTGTTGTGTCTTTGGTCGCTTCGGGCGGCTTTCACAGACTGCTGTCCACTCAGCTGACTACTGATTTGATTTCGGTATGTAGTAGTGAATCCATGTTTTATCCACGGTCACATATCGCATGAAAAAATCCTTTTTATTGTGCTTAAACAGATCCAAACAGCGCTCAAACAGGTTGTTGTTTTTGGTCTATTGTGAGCAAACGTGGTACCCATTTCGAACAGAGCTTTCTCATGCCCAAATATTCGTACAATATATGACCAACACATTTTTTTGATATTTTAAGGGTGTCAGCTGTCTCACGCAATTTCACTTTACGGCCATCCAAAACAATTTTGTGGATTTTTTTCATGTGTTTTTTTTTTTTTATGGGTCAAGCACACGTGCTGCAGGCAAGTCCCTAAAGCGCTCCAGGAGCGGCATGAGTGCGGAAAAAGCGATTCACGTTGTTCTTGAATCGCTGTAAATTGTACTCGGTGGGAAACACAGCGCCGGGCAAATTATTCCAAAGGGATGACGTTCTCCATATAAAAGATTGCTTGAAAAGCGTTGTACGCGGAGTAACAAGCTGAACCTCATACGGATGTGAAGCACCAGCGCGACATGTATTTCTAACATGCACCGCTTTGGGAGGAATTAAGCGGGCTACATCCTTCGAACACTTTCCATGTGTTCCGGTGTAACCACCTCATTTGGGCGTCCAGATCCTTCAGCATCATTTGTATCTGTACGACCGCGTTTAAATTCAGCATACCAGTAAATAATGAGTGATTTTCCAGTCGCAGGGCCCCCGCAACACTTATCATTCCTTGCTTGAACGGTATTTTTTCCCATCAAAAAACAGTGTTTAATCAACACACGTAATCAACCACTGTAACTTATAAACTAATCATCGAAATGTCATGAAATTTTGACACGTATCGTTTGAAGGTTGGTAATTCTTAAAAATTATATGAAATTTTCTAAAAGGGCGACATCTATGTGTCAGACCAAAAACTTTTCAGCCTAGGTTTTAGCTTAGTATAAAAAAATATAAGAATATGAAGTTTTAATTTACACAGATTAGTTCTAAAACTGATAATTATTAAAAAGAACATTGTTTATGAAGTAATAAACAATTTCTCTTAAAAAACAAAATTTTTTGAATGGAGTTTGTTTAAGAAATTGTGTAAATATCACGTTAAATATACAATAAAAAGTAGTCAACATTTTTAATACGCCAGATACAACACTGACGTTAGTTTTTTTTTATTAAACAAGTCTGGCGGATTTGTTAATGTCTGGTTAACGCTTAACTCCAAGTTATACATAATTGTTAGTATGTAGAACCGAAATAAAGACGGCTTACTGGTGTTGCTGTTGTGCTTAACTTTGCCTTAGTTATATATATATATATATATATATATATATATATATATATATATATATAAATATTAGCGACCCGTCCCGGCTTTGCACGGGAATTGTTGTTATGTTACTATATAACGCTTCATTATAATTCAGTGTAGACAAAAATAGCATATTTTTTAAGATAGTTTAAAATATTTCTTTTTACACCACATTAAGTCTCTCTTCCCCGGGTGCCAGAACAAATAGTCTTCATAAAACATTCTACCTATTAGTGAAAAACGGAATAAAATCCGTTCAGTAGTTATTAAGGAAATCGACAAATAGGCAGACTGACACGGCGGGAGACTTTGTTTTATACTATGTATTGATACTTAATGTCTGTCTTCCAAAATGAGGGTATATTACCGTCATAAAAAATTATTTTTAGCGTACCCCTCAATGTCTTTTTGGTCAGCTGACCCCCGCATTGTCATAATAAGGACTTTTTGGCTTACCCTTTTCTACTCTAACTTCTAACTCCATATAATTCCTTTTTCAACTTCTTTAAAAAAAAAAACACGTAAAGACTTTTTGGTCCGACGATTCTACCCTCATATAAGGCCTTTTTCATCTACTTTTTAGTGGAAAATAACCCATATTAGACCTTTTTGACAATCTTTTTTAACAAAAAACACCTCATATTAAGCCTTTTTCATCAACTTTTATCAAAAAAATAACTCCATTAACTTCATTAATGCCTTTTTCACATCTATACACGCACACATCAACCCTTCTCTAATGCCTTTTTAACAAGCTTTTTATCAGAAAACAACCAGTAACCCTCTTTAATGCCTTTTTGATCAACTTTTTATCAAAAAAATACTATTAACTTCATTAACGCCTTTTCACATCTAACTTACCCCCATTATACACTACAAATAACTAAAACAATTCTAACAATAAACCTAATCGTTATAATAAAGACTGTGAACCGACTCCAGCATACCCCTCATCACCATAATAGGGACCTTTTGCTCAACCAACTCCTCATCACTATTAACCCCCATTTGACCTACAACCTTACACGCACACTCGACGACGATGATCATCTTCAGCCGAAAAAAATACTACTTCACGTAGAGTTGGCAACACTGTCTCATAACGCCCTTTTGACATCTAACCTAACGCCATTACACACTGACAATACCCTAGACAGTCGAAAAATTGCTTCTTCACGTAGAGTTGGCAGCACTGTCTCACCCCCGGCCCAAGCGTGCGTACACCGGAATTGAAACATTTTTATTCAAAAAAGAACTCTTATATTCTCTATTACAACACATGGTAAAGAATGTCCTTTAGATTAACCCTGGTAAAACTGCATATCGCTAACTGCTAAGGTTTTTTTTTGGACTTTAAGTCTTCGCAATACACCCGAAAACATCGAAATTTTACAATAAATTAAAAATTGAAACATTTTTATTCAAAAACGAACTTTCCTCGCATATTCTCTATTAAAACACATGGTAAAGAATGTTCTTTTGTATAACCCTGTTAAAACTGCATATCGCTAACTGCTAAGGAATATTTTTTTTGGACTTTAAGTCTTCGCAATACACCCGAAAACATCGAAATTTTATAATAAATTAAAAATTGAAACAGTTTTATTCAAAAACGAACTTTCCTCGCATATTCTCTATTACAACACATGGTAAAAAATGTCCAAAAAATGACACAAAAAATACAAATTTTTTTCTACTTGCCAGAATTGATTCAAAAGGTCTTTTTGGTCATCTAGTAACAGGCATTCTTTTCAGGTATCCGTACCAAATTAACTTTCTGGTTTCTATTCTTTCTGCTGTTGAATGTATTCTTCCTGTCCGTCTTCTGATTTCTTCATTTTGGACCTACTCCTATCTAGATATTCTATATGATCTTCTTAAATAATCCATTTCTACCACGTCTATCTTTTGCTTAGGTTTTTTTGTCAGTTGAATTAGTTAACACCACATTAATAATTTCGGCTTAAAGACACTATAATTTGAATTTATCAGTTATTTATAACCAAGCATTTAAAAAAGTATCATCAAAAGCTCAACGTTTGTCAGGAGCTTGTATATACTATCTTCATTAGTGTTCAGCTCCTGAACATTGTTTCCCTTTTCTATGTAGGGAAAATATGGTTATAGTTCATCAATAAGTGCCCAGAAAAAAACACTTTAAGAACTGAAAAATTAAATTAAATTTAATATTTACAAAACCAACTAAATATTACATTTCAATGGCAAAAATTTCCGCACGACGATATTTTCCAATATACAGGAAAATTTACCTGCACCGACGAATATAAATTCATATTGTCTATTGAAATCATTTTCGGTTGATCGATGTCAGTGTTTTTTAGATACCAACCTAGTATTACTTTTTTAACACTAAATACATATGTATGCATTTTAATTAATTATAGTTATTATGTACTAATACTGCTGAGGTCATCATTATTTTCAGTAAGGTCGCGGTTTTTATTGTATGATAACCCGAAATTGAAAGGGAAGATTGCCTTCCATTTTTATTATTATAATTCTGGTTCTGCAGTTTTGCTACTAATCAATAAATGACCTTTGAAATTGATAATATTGTATGTTATTAGTAATGCAACATGGCTGTACTCTACTGTTTTTTTTTGCAAATATGAACATTTTTTTATATATCTATGGAATGGTTTAGCCATTGTAAAATTCATTATAAATATTAATTTAGGAAATGGAAAAATAGAAATAAGAAAATTCATGACATTGGACCAGCTGTATATAGTTCCTTGTAAAGAGATAAAATTGATTTAATTGAAAACATGTAAACATATCAAGCAATAAAGATAATCAGGTAATTCAATACAACACTACCACACAAACATTTTTTTCGTGTTTCTTTAAAAAGAAAGAATAAAGCCAAAAATTAATTTTTAAAAATTTTCTCTCGAAAATAACTTAAGGACACTTAACTAAGTTGGGAATGTGATATCTTTGGCACAATGATACTACTCAGTATATATCACCACTACACCAAACACTTTATTTTTGCACTAGACGCGCGTTTCGCTAACCATGTTAGCTTCATCAGGAGCGATGATTGACTGCTAAGCTAACATGGTTAAGGGCACTTGCTATTAATATTTCTTACGCACCACCCCTGAATTAATAACTTTCAAAAAGAAAAGAAGGAAAGGTATCAGCAGTATCGACAGTTCCAAGTGTTCAATGACTTTAGAATAGTATATTGAAATCTTGTAAAACCGCCATTATCATTGAAAAAAATATCAAAAACGTATAATCTCCCGTATTATTCAACTTTTACATAAACTATAGATACGAAATGACTTACTTCATCATCATCCTTAGCTTATTCTATCTATAGTTGGATGTAAGCGTCCCCAAGTTGTCTCCAATCAGCTCTGTTTGCTTTTTGCGTCCAATCGTGTCCCGCTAATTTTTTTTATGTCGCCGTCCATCTTACCTGTGGGCTACCTCTGCATCTTTTATGTCCTCTAGGCCTCCATTCAATCATATGGCGTGTCCATCTGTTATAATTTACCCTTGCGATATGCCCTGCCCAATTCTACCTTAATATGCATATTCATTGTATTATATATATATATATATATATATATATATATATATATATATATATATATATATATATATATATATATATATATATATATGTGTATATGTATATGTATATATATATATATATATATATATATATATATATATATATATATATATATATATATATATATATATATATATATATATATGTATATATACGAGGATCCTAGAGCATCTCGCATTTCGACCGCCATATTTTCCTGTCTTTCCAATCATTCTCGTGTATAGCTGTGTTTCTAATTATGTCCATTATTCCGTTAAATCCATGTTTGTTCTGGTCTTCCTTTCTTTCTTCTACCTGCCGGAATATATTCAAAAGCTCTTTTTGGGCATCCAGTATCGGGCATCCTTTTCACGTGTCCGTAACAAATTAACTGTCTGGTTTCTATTCTCTCTGCTGTTAAGTGCATTCTTGCTGTCCGTCTTCTGATTTCTGAATTTTGGATGTGCTTCTGTCTACATGATCTTCTTAAACAATCCATTTCTACCACGTCTATTTTCCGCTTATAGTTTTTTGTCAGTTGAATCAGTCAGTCAGTGTCACTTTTGATTTTCTTTCGTATCTCGATGTTAGGAATACGATCTTGAAGTCTAATATTTAACATTCCCCTCTCCATTTCTTTGGGTTACTAGAAGTTTGTATATTATACTTTTATATAAAGCCCACGTTTCAGTGCCATATGTTAATACCGGCAGTACATATTGATCGCACACTCTGGCTGTAATTGTATTTTTTTTTTTCTAATTTAAATGTGGATCGTAACCTTCTTCTTCTAAGTCAGCTTTTAATTTTTTTTTTTAACATTTTTGCCCTAAATATATATGGTAAATGTGTGTATCTCTCCTATTCTTTCCCTTTCTATTAATAGTTCCTGGCTTTTCTCCTTTCGTTGTTCAAATATTTGGTTTTAGTGAAGTTTATTTTTAAACCTATTTCTCGAGAATTGTTTTTTAATTCCATCAGCATTTCTTGTAATTTTTCTTTTGTGGTTTCAACTTACTTCAGTAAGTAATAAATAAAGCTTGTTTAAAAAAATGTCTTATCTGAGGAGACACCCTATAGAAATAAGAATGAGCTTCGGGAAAACGATTTTTGGAAATCTGTCGCGTCTCCAGAGGTGTTCGAATTAAAACTGTTACAAGCACTCTGAATATATTTTCCTAACTGCTTGATTTAACTTAAAACCAACGATCTAATAAAGATCTTTTTATTCAGACAGTATTAATAAAAATGCAGTTAATAAAAAACATATAACAATGAACTTTAGAGCAAAAATAGATCTTTATTATTCATACTATTCAAACAAAAATAAAACCCTGTCGTTCGGGAGAGGCAAATATCCTATCAATTAAGAGCAAACAAGATCGATGTAATAGTAATTTCGCATGACTTTGAACCAGTTATATAAGATGTTTTACCGATTAAATGTTTGTAGGTTGATTGGCGTATTGAAGTCGAAATTCCTTAGTTGATTGATCAACTTTCTAATTTTTATCTCCGTGATGAATCTGTAGTAAAGAATAACCCTCTAATTGCTAATGTTTTTGCGTATAAAAATATTAATACATTTACTATTAAGTAATTGATTTCATAAGTCAGATTTTCACCAAAAATTTTGGAGACAAATATCCTGATATAGACATAACATTTCTCATGATAAAAAATAATTATATAGGTAATTCTGAGTCCATTTATAAAAAAAATCGGCCAAGTGCAAGTCGGACTTGCGCAATTAGTATTCCGTTCCGTGATTGCTTAAGTATTCTATGAAATTCAGTCACATTCATCTTCAAAATAAGAAAGCGATGACCGACGCGATAACAGTAATGTACTGAAAATATATTAAAAAATCTCCACCATATTGTCAAGCCATGTAGTTTTTTTATACCGGATAAATTATTAAAGGTAATGAATCCACTTGTGTGATAATTTTCTCTCAATCTTATCACAAAGTGCCTATCAACAATATTCCACAATTTTTTTCAAAATTTTTTGATCGGTACTCTTAGAGATAGTGTGGGGGACAACGATTTTCTATGTCAAATAATTTCGGAAAAGATCGGATGTGACAGACAGACAAATACCAAAATGATCCCTTAAGTGTTCCGTACGAAACACTAAAAATTAATGATTATACATTCTGTAACCTTCCAAACTTTTATGTGAATTTCTATGACACTACATAGATATGTGGAATATACTACCCAAAAATATGTAATGAAATACATATATTTATGTAAAATTCCATTATTGATAGGAATATTTTACATTCACAATATGTAAATTACGTTTTATTAATTATGTGACCTTAAAAAAGACTGGGAAAATTAAAACAAACCGAAAATAACGGTAATTATTATAACACATACAAACAGACATACAAACTTATGTAAAACTAATTTACCTATTTCAATAATACAAGGCGCTCATACAAATTTACTTTCAAATTGTCATGTTCTAAAATAAAAATAAAAAAATGTAGCATCATTAATAAGATAAAAGTATATACAATTAACCTTAATCTGATAAGTAATGTTGGATATACTATGGACAAACTTTAAGCGTATTCATAATCATACATATAGGGCATTAAATTGGTGGAAGAGGAAGTTAAAGTAGTTACCTTGTATATACTGGGTTATTCAGGTTCCTTGGACTCGAGAAATTTGAAAATTGTGCTATTATTTCATTACTTCCGATTTTAACAGAACCCATTATGCTATTAAACTTTCTTTTTTTATGAATCTTATCACAAAGTGCCTATCATTTAAAAGATCGAGTAGAAATGCTAATGTGAATATTCTAAAACGTCCCGTTTAAACTTTTTTTATTGTTTCCAAGAACTCAGTACCAGTTTGGGACACACCGTATTTATAATGATGTGGGTGAAACGAACAGATATGAGATATAGGCCAACAAGCTTTTGTATACTAGATAGGCGTGTTTCTGTTTGGTAATACGTATAACACGTGAAACATGAAAAAAGTATGTGAAATCATTTCTATTGTCATCTAACAAAATTAGAATTTAATAATTTATTATTATAGGATACACATATCTATATATTATATAGTATCTATAATATATATAAAATGCAACGTCTCTCTGTCTGTCTGTCTGTACGTTAGTGCGCTTATCGCTCGAGAACCACTTATCCGATTTACGTGCTTTTTTTAAAAAAAACATACATATGTGCTCTGACCAGGTTATAGGCTATATTTTATTACGTTAGGTAACATAAGGAATAAGCAGTGACGATATGGTAATAGTGAATCAAGTCGGAAAAAAGTTTGCCGCTAGCGCGTTTTCTTGCAATCCACTGCCTAAACCAGGGGTGCTCAAACGGTCGATCGTGATCGACAAGTCAATCGCGAGTGCTTTTTGAGTCGATCTCGAGAAAAAAATTCCGATATAGAACCATTCACAGATTTTGTTTTAGGTAACTAAAACAAAATGTAATGAATAAACTACTAAAATTTATTCGATCCACAATTAGGCCAGAATAACCCCTCATCACTTTCTTTTATAGTAATAACCCCCTGCTAGCAGCAAAAGGCGGCTTTATCAAAGGAACGCGCGGTACTTGTCAAAGAAAAGCTGCGTTTTTGATTCCCGCCGATTTTTCTAGAAACTTCGGGCGGCGTGTTTGACGGGAACATTCGAGACTTCGTTCGCGCCTGCAGGAATAGGAGTCAGTCTGAGTTGTAACTTGAAGGCGATACATCGATACAAAGTTTATTGATAAATAATCCAAAATGAGTGCGGCGAAGAAAAGTAAAACTTATCATTTTAATAACGATTGGGAGGAAGAATTTTTCTTTTGTATGGTAAAGGATAAGTGCATTTATCTCATTTGCCGTGCGTCAGTTGGGATACCTAAGCGTGGGAACTTAGAGAGGCTCATAAAACGGTTCATAAAAACTATGAAAAGGATTTTCCGTCACAGAGTGAATTAAGAAAACGAAAAGTACGTGATTTGATAACTTGTTTGAAAAAAGAACAAACCATGTTCACAAGACCAGCCAAACAATCAAAAGCTGCAACGATCGCGACATTTAAAATATCTCATATATTGGCGAAACACAAGAAACCATTTGATGATGGATTGGTTGTGAAGGAAGCATTTATTGAAGCGGGTGAGACTTTATTTGGAGATTTTAAAAATAAAACAGAGATTATGTCTGCTATTAGAGAACTTCAGATATCTCGTCCGACTGTCACAAGGCGTGTTGAAGTCATGAGTCAGGACATGGCAAATAAACTACAACATGATATCATGGAATGTACATACTTTTCTTTACAGGTCGACGAATCCACCGATATGACAGACACTGTCCAGCTGTGTATTTTTATTCGAATAGTATTCAATGACATGTCGGCTAAGGCAGAGTTTTTGACAATGATTCCTCTAAAAGGAAAGACCCGTGGCGAAGATATATATGACGTTTTCTTCAATTTTGTAATAAACTACAAGCTACCAATATATAAAGTAGTGTGCATTACAACCGATGGAGCACCAGCAATGACTGGAAACGAAAACGGTTTTGTGGCATTGTGTCGAGCTAATGATGATTTCCCTTCATTTTTCTCCTTCCATTGCATTATACATCAACAAGTTTTGTGTTCAAAAGTTCTAAACATGGAGGAGATTATGGGCATTGCAATAAAAATTGTGAATTCTATCCGTGCACGTAGCTTGCAACGACGGCTCTTTAAATTGCAGTTGGAAGATAGTGAGTCAGCTGAACACACTGATTTAGTTCTTCACACGGACGTCAGGTGGTTGAGTAGCGGAAAATTCCTAGAAAGGTTTCAAGAATTATTGCCCGAAATAACAGCTTTTCTGGACGAAAGAGGTGATGACACTCAGATGCTGAAAAACGGAAAATGGCTGACTGATTTGGCATTTTTGACAGACATCACAATGCATTTAAACACCATTAATTTAGAGCTTTAAGGTAAAGGAAAAACTATTATTGAGATGATTAGCGCAATAAACGCATTCAAAAGTAAATTGCAATTTATGATAGATCAACTGAAAAGAAAGGCTCTGAAAAATTTTCCGTCTTTGAAAGCAAGGATTCCTCAGTTGAATTATGATATTTTTGAGGCAGAATTATGAAATATTTTGGGCCAATTCGAAATACGTTTTTATGATTTCAGTAAATTGGCAAATATCGCATCATTTATGAGTTATCCTTTTTGGTGTAAAAACATTGAGGAATTAGCTACTGAAATAGCAAGTCAGTTTAACATGGACTCATGTCCTGTTGAAAATGAGTTAGTGCAGATTATATCAGATATACATCTCAAAGCCGCAGCATCTGATACAAAATTCTTTTTTTTTTATCTGAAGATAAATATCCGAATCTAAGGCAAATCGCCTTTCAACTGACGGCAATGTTTGGGTCAACTTACTTGTGCGACTCTGCATTTTCTGAAATGAAGATAATTAAGTCAAAATATCGCAATCGACTAACTGACGAACATATGTCACCATGCTTGCGATTAGCACTCGGTAATTACGTATCATCTTATGAAAAGTATGCTGAGGACATGCAGTGCCACGCTTCAACATCCAAAGTCACTCTTTAGTTAAGTTTAGACACTAGAACTCGTTTGTTTTGTAAGAACCAATAAACTCACAATTTTGAATAATTATGAGTTTTTTCATTGACTTTTTAAAGCAGATCTACACTTACCTTGACTAAAAAAAATGCATATTGTGCGGAAAACTAATATCTATGCCACGGTACACCCTACCTAGACGACAATCCTGCATCACACTTACTTGCAGCCTCTCAGAGTCGATCGATCGTAGTCTAACAATATTGAGGTAGATCGCCAGCAGTTCAAGTTTGAGCACCCCTGGCCTAAACCATTAAATATGGAACAATATTATGTAGCAAAGAATATAATATATATAAAATGCAACGTCTCTCTGTCTGTCTGTCTGTCCATTAGTGCGCTTATGACTTGAGAATCACTTATCCGATGTACATGTTTTTTTTTTTTTAATTCATACATTTGTTCTCTGGTCGGGTTATCTATAATCTTCTATAATATATATAAAATGCAACCTCTCTGTCTGTCTGTCTGTTTGTCCGTTAGTGCGCTTATCACTCGAAAACTACTTATCCGATTTACGCGTTTTTTTTTAATTCATACATTTGTTCTCTGGCCAGGTTATCTAAAATCGTCTATAATAGATATAAAATGAAATGTCTCTCTGTCTGTCTCTTTGTCCGTTAGTGCGCTTATCACTCGAGAACCACTGATCCGATTTATGTGTTTTTTTTTAATTCATACTCTCTCTAGCCAGGTTATCTATAACCTTCTATAATATATATAATATGCAACGTTTCTCTATCTGTCTGTCTGTCCGTTAGTGTTTTTTTTAGATTTATACATATGTTCTCTGGCCAGGTTATAGGATATATTTTATATATTATATAAGAAATAAGCAGTGACGATAATAGTGAATCAAGTCGAAAAAAAAGTTTGCCGTTAGCGCACTCTCGCGCACGCTGCCTAAACCGTTAAATATGGAACCATATCATGTAAGAAAGAATACAATATATATAAAATGCAACGTCTCTCTGTTTATCTGTTCGTTAGTACGCTTATCATTCGCGAATCACTTTTCCGATTTACGTGTTGTTTTTTAAATCTTACTTATCAAAAAAAAATCTATAATATATACAAAACGCAACGTCTCTCTGTCTGCCTGTCCGTTAGTGTGCTTAGCACTCAAGAACCACTTATCCGATTTACGTGTTTTTTTATAAAATACATATGTTCTATGTTACGTTAGGTAACATAAGCAATAAACAGTGACGATAATAGTGAACCAACTCCACGCGAGCGGAGCCGCGGGCACGGCTAGTCATATATATTTTTAAACTCACAGTTCACAAGCTTTCTTTTGACATCCCCTCCAATACTAACTACTACTAAATACTAAGGTCAAAATGTAACTTTCAAAACTACACGGCTCTGATTGGGCCATCAACCTATATTTGGGCCAAATTTCAATTTTCTGTGTAATAGTTTCGGAGAAAATCGATTGACAGACGGACAGACGGGCACCATAAGTGTTCCGTACGGAACACTAAAAATGTTCAAGCAAGCAAGACAGAGCGTCTAAGGGGAGACTCACGACATAATATTTTCAAGACACAATGTCAAAACTGATCAAAGTTGGGTCAAAATTTTTTTTTTCTTTTTTCGATTTACGAGTATATCTCGTTAAGCATGCTGCGGAAAATCAGTGTGTAAGACTCTGTTGCCATGTGGCTGTTTTTATTAACGCATTAAATTAATTGTTTAATGCGTTGTGTACATAATTTTTAATCTGATATATGGCAACAATCAGTAAATCAGGTCAACATGTTAACTTACATTATGCTAGTTATATAAATGATGACTTAAACATACAGATATATTGTTTAATTAAAACCATTCGGAAAATGCTGCTTCTAAATGTTAATGGTTTTTGAGGATTTAGGAATACCCATAGTTGACTTTCGGATTTCTTCTTTAAATAAAATAAGTTTACTGAAAGCACAACTCTCTTCTACTAGTATAGTACTATATAATCTAATACAGGAAAAGAATAAATTGCCGGATTCAAATATTTTTTTTTTTTAAGGGGCGAACCCCTTTTATGGCACTGGAACTGAGCCAAATGACCAACATCTCTCTTTATTCAGATATATATATACATTTTTACTTAAATCTAAACTAAACCTAACTAAAGACACACACAACACCCAGCCCAGACACGGAATCGAACCGCGGACCTCTCGGACAACAGTGGGCAAGGCTAACGCCTTAACCCACTGCGCCAATCGGCCGGACATTCAAATATTAAATTAATTTTAGACAATTAGCATTTTTATATATTATATTTCCAACTTGCCAAAATATCTTGGCTGTGTACCCTCCATTTATCCACGTCTCATCTAAGTACCGAGTGTACAAGTATGAAATGCGGATTTTTTTTCTAAAAAAACATGTTAAATTCGGAAGAATGATAAAAAATGCTTTATTCAAAGTATGCTCCATCGCTTGTTATACATTTTTCCATCTTTCGGGCAATTTGTGTATACCTTTTGCTGCGAACCATTCATCGAGCCATTTTTTCACATCTTCGTACGAACCAAAGCGCTGCTCAGCAAGTGCGTAACCCATCGATACAAACAAGTGGTAATCGACAGGAGCCAAGTCTGGTGAGTAAGCCGCATGGGGTAGAACTTCCCAGCTGAGTGCTTCCAACGTGTCGCGAACTGGTTTTACCGTATGTGATGGAGCATTGTCATGAAGAAAAATGACTTTGTGATACCTCTTTCAGTATTCTAGCCTTTTTTCAAACAGCGAACGGTTCAAATCGGTCAATTGTTATTGGTAACGTTTAGTATTAACCGTTTCCCCAGGTTTTAACAGCTCATAAAAGACCACGCCCCTCGGGGCCACCAAACATAGAACATCGTCTTTCTGCCAAAGCGTGGATGGTGCGTCTGGGTCTCCCCATGATTTTTTGCGCTTGGGATTCTCAAAATAAATCCACTTTTCATCCCTTGTAACTATATGATGCAAAAACGACTTCCTTTTGTACCGAGCGAGCAAAATGTCACACGGGTTTTTGCGCTTTTCCATTTGCCTGTCGTTCAACTCATGTGGTACCCATCTACCGTCTTCTGAGTCTTTCCCATCTCTCGTAGCCGATTGGAAACAGCTTGTTTACTAACGCTTGCAATTCCACATCTTCGTAATTTTTTGGCGGTTTTCCACGTTCCTTGTCTGCAACATCGAAGTCACCACTTTTGAAACGCCGAAACCATCGTTCACACGTATCTTGCGATGGAGTATGTTCACCATAAGCTTCTTGAAGTAATCGGTATGATTCAACAACAGTTTTCTTCAAATGAAAACAAAAAATTAATGGTGTCCGCGAATGCTCTTTTTTCGGTATAAATTTGGACATATTGAACACAACAACACAACACTATGCACACACTTTTCCAGTTTATCACTCGTGCGCGTCTGACACTTGTTTATGACACAACAAAATGGTGCAGTGTCAAATCTTTATAGCACAAACTGCATCGGTGCACCATCTGTTGTCTGAAATCCGCATTTCATACTTGTACACTTGGTAATATATCCTTTTTCCTTCAGAGCAAGCTTTTCTAACTTTCCTTAAATAGTCTCTTCTCCAGAGTACAATTTCTCCACTTTCTATCAATAAAGATTTTCTTTCACACTTTTTCCAGTAAAAATTCATACCTTTTAAAACGCTCCATAGTTTTACTCTACTAATTTTCAATATTTTTGGATGACTTGTCGCAGCCCGCAAGATCATATGCAAAGTTGGAATTGTTTTTTCCATAAAAAAGTCAGGAACAATACGCCTTACTGCTTGTTTTCTGTCGTTTGTCAGCTAAAGTTCTTTTCTGCGTGGTCTATTTTTTGCAGAGTCTATACCTCCCTCCTTTTCTTCTCTTAAAATTCTGTAAACTATGGTTTTACCAACTCCGGTCATTAACGAACACTTTATCACACAATGGTCTACACTTAAATCACAATTTTGATCATTTTTAAGGTAGTCAAATACATTTTTAGTGTTCCGTACGGAACACTTATAAGATCACTTCGGTGTCTGTCTGTCTGTCTATCACACCCGATTTTCTCCGAAACTATTTGACATAGAAAGTTGAAATTTGGTAATAGTATAGGAATTGATGGCCTCATCACAGCCATGTAGTTTTGAGAGTTAAATTTTGACCTAAGGGGTTAGTTTTGGGGGGTGAAATCGGAAGTGAAAAAAAAAAATTTTACTAGGTCTCCGAGTGTGGTGTCAAATGACAGCTTGTGAAAACACGAGTAAAAAATATATATATAATGTATTAATTTGCGCGCACTTTTCTTTGTATTATTTTTAAAAAATCGCGAAAAATCGCTGTCCCCCCGCCTTATCTCGAAAAGTACTTATCAAAAAATTTTGAAAAATTTCTAGAATATTTTCCACGGGGTGTAAATTGAACGAAAATTATCACTAGTGCATTACCTTTAATAATATATATATATTGTATGTGTATGTATATAAAAAAAAAACAAAAATTTCAAGGTCATCAGATTTCAGTAAAGATTGGAAACAAATTTTGTTGAAAACTCATTTGGGGAGTGTTTTGTGAAGTCACTGATCATTTTATACCTCTATAACAAAATTTTTTATTTTAAAAGCAATCAACGTACGGAACACTAATTGCGCAAGTTCAACTTGCACTTGACCGATTATTTAATTATACGCTTTTCATTATGGGTTAGCTGCCCAAACTTTTGGCGTTTCGCAGGAGAAGACATTTCGTTAACACACTAACTGACTTGTCACTAACTGGCTTGACACTTGGGCATGCTGTTCTAAATATGTATTTATAGTTGGGGCAACAGGAAAGTATGCAAATAAAATGATTGTATCGACAATAAAATGTCGTTACAAAAGAGCATAGTTACCTGAAAAATACCTGGAAATAGGACTGCCGGTCAATCCACTGACATTTTTATTACTATCAGTTTCAAATAAATAGAGTATAGATCAGAGTTTTGTAAATCCAACAAATTTAACTCTCTCTGGGTATGTTATTTTATAACTATTTTATTTAAAATTACGCAATTCATTGGTATATTTAAAGTATGGTGTTATACATGTGGTATATTAACACTTACTTTCTCCAGCACTGATATCTGTACAACTATCTAATTGAATGCAACTTTTAGTGAAAAGCTTTAAACATCAAACCCTTGTTTAAATTGTAGTAACACCAAATGTCATGTTGATGGTAAGATAACAAGATTAATGGTTCGTCTGAAGTTTCTGGAAGTGGTTTCGTTTTTTAGTCAGCAACTTGTTTACGGAAATGCATTTACATAGTGATCATGCAATAAGTTGAGGCTTTATGGTAACCTACCAAGTTCCGGTCCGGTGTCACCGTTCTTATGTGTGTCTAATAAATCATTATGTTAATTTTTCGACCAATGTTAAATAAAGAAGTAAATGAATCATTGACAGCTATAAAGTAGGTTAACATTATGGTAAACTGTTCTTCCTAAATGAACAATAACATGAATCATAATTTAAAGACACTAAGCCCCAGTTATCACAGAAATAATTGCATTAAACATTTCAGGTAGACATAAAGTAAATACAGTCTGTCAAATAAGAACGTGACCGCTGGTATTCTTAAAAAAATGTGTTTCGAGAACATTTTTTGCGATCAATATATTCTTTGGTGTGCAGCAATAGCGCAATTATCTTAGTAAGTTATCCAATCGCCTCCTGCATTAATTGCCTGACATCATCGAGGCACGGCAATAATCAAATCTCGTGAGATAACCGGGGCAAAGTCCTTCTCCTGAGCTTTCTCTTTACAAGGGATCAAATTTTTTCAATACGGTTGGCGTTCAGCGATTGTGAGGGCCACTCTAGTATCTTATCGTGGGTCCAAGCGAGCCACTTCGCGACGTGATTTTCATCCAATAAACATTTCTTCACCGGGCTTCGGAATTTGTTATCATGAGTAAGAAGATGTTGTCGAATGGCCTCATGGGACACATTCAAACCAGATTTTCTTAATTTTGCTGCTCCTTGACGCAGCGTCAATTTCGGGTCCCGTGAAAATAAAGACGGAGTGATTTTGCCTACCGAGTCACATTTTGGCAAGTCGTCGACATTTTTCGTCTCGTTAAAATGATTTACCAACTTCTACACAAACGATACCGAGCAGGCAGGGGTCATTTTAGGCCCTTTTGGATGGGAACAAAGAAAGACTGCCTCGAACCGACGCAGAAACAAGTGACTCATTTTGGATTGATTGATTTCGACGAAAGTTCGGAATCTACAAGGCACCAGAGACAAAAGTTCCCTCTACCGATTTTTCGTTGAATCGCTAGAATCGCATCGACCAAAAATGAATTATCGCGGATACTTCTTACTTGATAGACTGTATGCCGTGCTTTAATAACTTTTTTTTTGTTCTGAATTGCCGCTACCTGCTTTATCAAAACCATAATCCCTGGCAAAGAAAGCTGGATAATTCAAATTTAAATTCTTAAACCGATCTTAAATTATAGCCGAATTCTTCAAAATTGTTATAGTATTAGTATTATTAGTCTCTCCATAAATTCTTGCTCCACTTAATTAGATTATTTAGAAATAAAACCATTTCGGCCCGATACGTCAGAGAATAACTACGGAGTGCAGTATCAAAGAGAACGGTTTAGACGTGATCGCATTGCACAACTGCAATAAAACTGTTGCAAATGTAAAAAAACTTATTTATCGAACCAAGAATGAAATGTTCTCTCCCTCTCTCTCTCTTGATCTGCTTCGTAGGCAGATTTTTTTTTTTCCCAGAAGTGTGTGTGTATCGTTTCCTTACTTAATTATGCCAAAGGAAATCAGCGGCCAAATAAACCATTTTTGAATTGGGTTCAGTTTTTCCTTTATTAAAATAAAACAATATCCGCTGCTGTTATTATCATAATAAACAAAAGTCCATATTCTTGTCTTACTCATCCGATGTAATAATAGTGGTCATAAATTCTAATTTTAAATTTTAAGTGTCCTGCCTATATTAGAATGTTACTGTTTTGAGCGATGATAATATCAGATCAGTCAGTGAACTTAGAATTTTTTGGGAGAAAAGTTTTATTATCAATAACTCAACAATTTGCCAAGTTTAATATTTCTCTTTTTCTTAGAAGTTATTTTACGTTAATACAGAGATTTACAGGTTTGCACGAATAATATCTATTATTCATACTTTTTTTAAAGTATTTCCGGTAACTGATAAAATTCCCAACTTCCGTGGTTGACTAGTTCCCGATATCCTCATGAAATTAATATTTTCATTATCTTTTTATGTCTACAAAAAATGGTAAAGTGAAAACCTTTTTGGAAGGGGCAAGGAGAAACACGGTAATATTGAAAATATTTTTTTCTTATATTGAAATAAATGTAAATAAACATTTCTGGCTATATATATATATATATATATATATATATATATATATATATATATATATATATATATATATAGGGTGGCCCAAAAATTACCGAAGGGGTTTGAGTTCATTATAACTTTTTATTTAAGACAATTATAATTTTTTTTTTTAAATACAGTATATTAATGGAGAATATTTTTAATTTAATTATGAAAAATTATATCTCGCAAGTGGTGGCCATTTTCTACTTCGCATATTCGTGCTCTTTCCAAAACATTTTCCATAACCTTTCGCAAAACTTCAGGTGTTATGTTGTTGATTTCGTCGCGTATATTGTTTTTTAATTGCTGGATAGTTGTAGGCTTATTAATATAGACTTTTCCTTTCAAATAACCCCAAAGGAAAAAGTCTGGAGCGGTTAAATCCGGTGAACGCGGAGGCCAATTAAAATCGCTTGTACGCGAAATAATTCGTTCACCAAAGATGTCGCGTAAAAGAGCCATTGTGCCCCTCGCAGTGTGCGCTGTGGCTCCATCCTGTTGGAACCATACTTGCGGATGGTTTTCCACGGCTGGCCTTAAAAAATTTTCCAACATTGTCCGATATCGAACACCAGTGATGGAAACGGCGACACCGTGTTCATTTTCAAAAAAAATATGGGCAAATTATCCTTTCCGACGAAACACCGCACCAAACAGTACACTTAAGCGGGTGTAATTGTCGCTGTTGAACTACTCTTGGATTTTCCGTAGCCCATATCCTGCAGTTTTGCCTATTAACGAACCCATTTAATTGGAAATGGGCTTCGTCGCTCATAATTAAATTATGAATAAAATCATGATTTTCTTCTGCTTTTTGCCGGAAATAAATTGCATAATCAAGTCGTTGCTGGTAATCTGTCGTTTCAATTCTTGGACAAGCTGAATTTTGTATGGAAACATTCTTATTGTATGCAAAATTCTCTGCAGCCCTCGTGAGAGGCCAAGTTGTGTCGAACGTCTCCTGGTTGATGTTTCTCTCCATCTTCCCGAATACTCTCCTGTACCCGTTCAATATTGTCATCCGTGTGCACCGTTCGTCGTCTGCCGGCACCAGGAAGGTTCCTTACTGCCCCTTATTGTCGAAAATTTGCAACCAGACGGTTTATTGTTGACTCTGAGGGTCCAACCCGCACATTAAAATAACGACGATATGCACGCTGAGTCAAAACAATGGACCGTTGATTTGAGAAATAAAGTTCAACGATTTGGGCACGTTGTTCAATTGTGTACTGTTCCATTTTAAATTCCCCAAGTCTTCTTTACAAAATACTGAAAAGAAATAAAAAACAAAATTATAATAAAAAAGTTATAAGGAATTCAAATCCCTTCGGTAATTTTGGGCCACCCTGTATATATATATATATATATATATATATATATATATATATATATATATATACATACATACATACATATATATATATATATATATATATATATATATATATATATATATATATATATATATATATATATATATATATATATATATATATATATATATATATATATATATATATATATATATATATATATATATATATATATATATAACATATACATATACATATACATATTACAGAAAATCTCCATACAGCCACTTGTCAGCTTTGCCTAGACCATAACATAATAAAGGTACCTTAAGTTGTATACTGAATGAAGAAAAACTGCGGAAAAACTTCGGTACGCGGGCTTTTCAGAAAAAGGTTTTTTTTTTTTTTGGAATAGGCTTAAAATGGTCTAATTTTGAAAGACTTACGATAAAATACATAAATAACTTACATCACTGACAACTGTAGATAACCATTGATCGAAACTGTCAGTTATTTTCAGAAGAATAGGCTCTATTCACACTAATGGGTGAAATGTATAAGTCAGCCTAATCTTTTCAAAAAATTATTTTTTTTTTTCAGCTATAATCTTTATCAGAAAATTGTTTTAAGCCTATTCCAAAAAAAAACCCTTTTTCTGAAAAGCCCGCGTAACGAAGTTTACCAAAATTGTATCCATACAAACCCATTCTCTTGCAAGAATTATCTGAAGATGACTACGATAGACGCGTTAAATTTTGCGAGGTCATGATGGAACGAATCAATAATGATCCTAACCTAATTCATAATATTGTTTTTTCTGACGAGGCCACATTTTGTCTTAACGGAAGAGTTAACAGGCAGGTACTGGTCTACTGAGAATCCCCACTGGATAATGGACAGTCATTCTCAAAGACCACAAAAGATAAACGTGTGGGCAGGGATTTGTAGACGTCATATCATTGGTCCCTTTTTTATCGATGGAAATCTTACAGTACAGCGGTATTTACAGTTACTCCAGGAGCAATTTATTCCAACTTGTGCAGGTCTTTTTCCCGATGAAAATAATTTGGATACCTCTAACAGAAAACTGTGGTATCAACAGGACGAAGCACCTCCTCACTATGAAATTAATGTTCGTAGATATCTGGATGCGATTTTTCCTGATCGGTGGATAGACAGAAGAGATGCTGTAGAATGGCCTGCAAGGGCGACCTTATGCCACTCGATTTTTTTTATGGGGTCATTTGAAAACCAAAGTTTACCGAAGTCGACCTGAAACTGTAGAAGATTTACAACAAAGAAATCAATATGAAGTAGCACAGATTACCCCGGATTCTCTGCAAAACTCTGTTCAGGCTGTTTATGACAGATTGGGTACTGCCTCGCTGTTAATGGTAGACATTTGGAGCAATTGTTACCTTAAAAATAAACCTAGAGCATTTATTAATAGATTTTTTTGACTTTTTTTTATTTTAAATTTCAAATGACAACAATTCCAAAACAGTTCAGGTTTGTTAGACAAATAATATCTAGAATTTTTAGTAGGACTCAAAAATAAAATAATATACAGGGCTTTCTGTTTCAAAAAAATCAAGAAGGCGTAATTTCTTTGAACTGGCAGTTCAAAACCTTTTATTGTCAACGTCAGCATGTGCGCCGTATAACATCCTATAACTTTTATTTAAACATTTTTTTTATACACTAATTAATATCATGGAATCATTATTCCATACATATGCCCTGTATATATATATATATATATATATATATATATATATATATATATATATATATATATATATATATATTGTATATATATATATATATATATATATATATATATATATATATATATATATATATATATATATATATATATATATATAGTAGAACCCCGGTAATCCGAGGTAACGTGGGGGGCACCCTCCTCGGATAACTGAAAACTCGGATAATCTGGATTTGTTTTTTATTCATTCAAAAAATAAACACCAATACTTTAAACTGATGTATTAACGTTTTTAACATATAAAAATAGGTACATACATTATAAAACAGTGAAATAGGTATCTATGCGCTTCTGTTTCATATTGCATCTTCTTTTTCTCGCTGCAATGTTTCTCCATCTATTAAGAAGAAGCAAATCCGCTGGGGTTGCCTCTGGTTGTTGTTCGATATACCTCAAAGCTTTTTCCAAAGAAGCAAAACCTTCTTGATGAGAGATCTTAGTGGGAGACTGTTCATCCACCGCCGCTTCGTCATGGTCATCTGATTTGTCGGTTTCCCGAAAGGCATTCGTTATTTCTTCAATACTCATTTCTTCTTCTAAATCATCTGCTGTAATCCATTCAACAACATCTTCTCTTGTCACATTTTCGCAACCTTTTAATTTTTGCATTAATTCAAATAAACTTTTTTCTTTTTTTTCTATCTCGCTGTCCAAATTTGAACAGGACATTTCTCCATGGCTTCTCAGTTTCAAAGCTAATTCATTTAATGGAGTATCATCTTCACTGTCATTATAGTCCTCAAAATCAATAACTTTTGACCAAGATTTTTGAATAGTGCTAGTACGCACAGAATCCCAAGCTTGACTTACCCAGTAAATAACATTTTTCAGTGTAACCTTTCTCATCCCATTCATAATCCTCCTTTTCTGTGTATTCTAACAGATGTTCAAGATATAAACGCCTATAATTTTTTTTAATGTTTTCGAGGATGCCTTGTTCCATTGGTTGCATTATGCTGGTTACATTTGGAGGAAAAAACTTTACAACAATTTCGCCCACATGAAGTCCTTCTCCAGGGTGAGAGGGGACATTATCCATTAACAAAATTGCTTTAATAGGAAGAGGGTTTCTGTTCAAAAATTTAGTCACAGATGGCACGAACTCTTCTTCAAACCAGTTAGTAAATAAGGTCACATTCATCCATGCGCTCTTCTGACTTTTGTAATAGACTGGTAGGGCTTTGGGTGAGATGTCTTTTAAAGCTCTTGGACGTGCAGACTGGCCAATCACCATCAGTGGGATTTTGTGCTTGCCAGATGCATTGGAACATACCATTATAGTTAATCTTTCTTTACTTCGTTTGTGCTCAGGAGCTGATTTTTCCTGTCGAGATGCCAATGTTTTTGATGGAAGTATTTTATAATTCAGACCAGTTTCCTCACAGTTGTAAATTTGATCACATATGTATCCACAATCTTCGATTTGCTTTTTAAAGTTCTGCTTAAACTTCTCAATTGATGACACATCAGCAGAAAGTTTTTCACCACATATAGTCAGTTGTCGTACACCGTACCGTTTTTTCCAGCGGTCAAGCCATCCAGAACTGGCGGTAAACTGATCTATCTTTGGGAATTGCCTACTAATTATTAATGCTTTCTGTTGTAAAATTGGACCTGACAGAGGCACACCTTTTGATCTCTGTTGGTTAAACCACATGAATAAAGCTTCGTTAACCTTTTCATAGTCGCCGATTTTCATTGATTTTCTTCCTGAGGCTTGATTTATACACCACTCTTCTATTTTTGTGCGGTTTCTTTTCCAATCTCCAACTGTTACCTCACCTACTCCATAATCTCATGCAACAACTTTAATTGTCTCTCCTGCTTCAATTCTTCTGATGGCTTTTAATTTTTCTTCAATAGGAACGACGATTCTTTTACGCTTGTTTTGCTCCATTATAATACGACAAATAGAAATTCAAACAAAGCAGTTCGTATTAATTACACTTAACTACCTCCAATCAAATAAATTATGTGAGTCTACTCGTACTTCTCCGTAGTAAACGCTATAACGCACTGCATTCACGCAAATTTAAATGCTGAAAGAGTGCAAAAACATAAATAGGGGAACCCCTCACACGGGCCAGGGGGATTCCCCGAAGGCCCCGACGATGTTAAATGGAAATATGTACATACATATTTTAGAAGCTCGGTTAATACGCAGCATAGACGCGCGTACCTCAAATAATCAGATTCTTAGATTGGCTCGGTTAATCCGGAGCTCGGATAGTCGCGACTCGGTTAATCGGGGTTCTACTGTATATATATATATATATATATATATATATATATATATATATATATATATATATATATATATATGTATATAATAACACGTCTCAGAGTATTTATCTGAGTGGCATTAAAGTAGTATAAGATTCATCTAATTACTGAATCAACGACATTAAATTCCCAACAATAATAATTATTTCCACTAGGAATTAAATTCTGACAATATATAAAGAATAATTATGATTAATTTACTAACTTCACACAAAGACACTTTAGTAATTATGTTATATAGAGTTGAACTAATTAATGCTTATAACTGTCTAATGCATGCACTTACCAAGTTTATTAATACTTTTAAACGTTGTATGATTTTCAATTTAAATAATTAATATGAAGTTTACTCTATGCTGCTCGGCATCGTCACCTTCCTTTTGAAAAAATATTTTATTAAAAATTTTACGGATGTCATCAATCTAAGAAATTTTTTATTATTTATTTTTTTTTTAAACTAATCTACCGTCAACTGAAATTAACATTTTAATAGATTTGACAGTAAAAAGACTCGTAAATATTACTTTTCATAAAGTGTAAAATATTGTGTAAGTATATTTACTTTTACTTAATTAACTTGTGTTTCAAAAATTCCGTCAGAGCATCGTTGTGATTGAATCGATGGTAACATAGTGCAGTAAAAAAAGCATTTGAAATTGCACAGTCTAGATACAGCAATATTATGATTTTATCCTCTCTGAGGTATTGTCCTGAGTTTTGGACCTCGAAAAACTTGTGATCAATCCTCGTTGGTTTTAAGTCTCTCAAGTGAGTACTACAATATTGAAAAAACATGCAAAAAACTGTTTTTTTTTTCAATTCATTGTACAGGTCGACTAAGTGAACCGATCGACTTGA
Organism: Pachyrhynchus sulphureomaculatus; assembly: GCA_019049505.1. Classification (NCBI taxonomy): domain Eukaryota; kingdom Metazoa; phylum Arthropoda; class Insecta; order Coleoptera; family Curculionidae; genus Pachyrhynchus; species Pachyrhynchus sulphureomaculatus. Next base: position 148,650,605 of record CM032454.1, on the reverse strand, counting down.
AACTTTCAGAAAATATGCCTTTTGTTATAGCAACAACACCCTGAAATTTTGGTACAAATATATTGAACGTAGTCGGCACAATTAAATTTGTTATTTAAAATTTGAATTGCCCGCCATTTTATGCCATTTGGTCTAAAATGGATCTTTATTTTTCAAAAGTTAGTTGGTACTAGCCTTCCGATGCCATTAAAAAATTTTTTTAGGAACTATTTCAACCGTTTTTTTTACATTTATTTATTAATCAAATAACAACAAACGCGTTTTTTCGGCCATCTTGAAAAAAAAATTGAAAATTTTTTGTCACATCTGGTAGAGATATGCCATAGAATTATGGGGTTGTGCCAGCAAGTCAAATATTGCTATTATGCAGCGAAGCCAACCAAAAATACTGAGGATGCTAACAAATGCACCATAGTACGTAACAAATCAGGCCCTACATGAGGACTTAAAAGTACCCTTCATCAAAAAAGTGATTCAGGAGAAAAGCATCGTAACAAACTAGTACACCACAGCAACCCTACCGTGATACCCTTACTAGAACAAAGACAAAGAAGAAGGCTGAAAAAATCCTGGCCAGCAGACCTAATAAATGGATGAAGAGGACCTCTCACTGGAGAGAACCTCATCATGTCTTTACAAGCACACATCGGCTGTGCCTTATCCAGCAAATTAGCTCATAGAATATATCTAATTCTGATTGCTAATAAATTTAAATAAATAAAAAATCTGGTAGAGTCGCCCATTTTCATTAATGCAAAAATGGCCGAAAAGACGCATTTGTTGTTATTTGATCATTAAACAAATGTAAAAAAAAACGGTTTTAAAATGACTCCAAAAAAATTTTTTTAATGGCATCGGAAAGTTGGCGTCGAGACTTAAATTTTGTAAAAAAAATCCATTTTGGACCAAAATAACAAATATAATTGTGCACACTGGATTTAATATTTTGGTACAAAAATTTCAGGGTGTTTTTGCTATAACAAAAGGCATATTTTCTGAACGTTTCAAGCGTTTCACTTAGTCGACCTGTACAATAAAATGAAAATAAAACAGTTTTTTGCCGGTTTTTTCAATTTTGTAAAATATGTACGCACTTGACCGACTTAAAATTAATAAAAATTTATTGGAAATTTCATTACGAAGAGTTCGATTTTTTTTTTGTCTCGATCCGACTTAGATAACCGGAGTTATTCACATTTTAAGCCCAAAGAACGTGTTTTGAAAACTTAAATTATTTATAAACAATAGAACACAAGTTTTTTGAGCTCCAAAACTCAGGACAATACCCCTGGTGATATCCCAGAGAGGACAAAATCATAATATTGCTGTATCTAAACTATGCCTATCTCATCATTATTTCGTCCTTTTTTTACTGCACTAACAGGCGATATGCGGGACTTCTACCTGAACCTGTATTTATGTTACGAAATCATATTTCTACTATTGCTATAAAGTACAGACCACTCCTACAACATAATTAAATCTTTATTGCACTGCCGGTAATTTGTAAAATATTAATTAGGAGATAAAAAAGGCACAGAATTTTCATTCTACGAGTATATCTTCTTCTGGTTTGGGCACATTCAAAAAATGGACGAGGATCCAATCTCAAAATAAATACTAAAATGGCAACCAGAAGGCAAGAAAAAGCGAGGCAAACCGAGAACAAGTTGGAGAGAGGGATAGACAGGGAAATTGAGGAAGAAAACCTGGAAGATCTATGAAACAACCGAAAATGATGGAGATTGGAAGTCGAAAAAAGTCGAGAAACAATGTAAAAACGGTATATATATATATATATATATATATATATATATATATATATATATATATATATATATATATATATATATACGCAAAGATGTGCTTTGGCAATCCATTCTGTGGATAGCGGTCATTCTTTCAACTTTTTTCAACCAAAAATACTTCATTTTTCAAAAAATCTGTTCAAGAGGGAATTCCTAGAAATGACATACATCAATGAAAATCCCACACAACATCAATAAAAGAACCGATCTGGATGGTTTGAGTAACATATACAGTTTTCTCTTTTTTTGTGATGTTTCTATGCCATGTGACAACTCCCTATCGTCATTCGAATCATGATATTTTACCTTCAAAAATGGCTGTTCGTTACTAAACAGACCAACTCCCAATACTCTAATTCTCTCTCCTTTCCTTTATTTTGTTTCATCATTCTTTCAACTTCAATGAACCAAAAATACTTCATTTTTCAAAAAATCTGTTCAAGAGGGAATTCCTAGAAATGACATACATCAATGAAAATCCCCACAACATCAATAAAAGAACCGATCTGGAAGGTTTGAGTAACATATACAGTTTTCTCTTTTCTTGTGATGTTTCTATGCCATGTGACAACTCCCTATCGTCATTCAAATCATGATATTTTACCTTCAAAAATGGCTGTCCGTTACTAAACAGACCAACTCCCAATACTCTAATTCTCTCTCCTTTCCTTTATTTTGTTTTTGTTGGTCCCTTAGTCCTGCGGTCTTAGGAATTGTTCCCCTTACTTTTTATTCTAGTGATTTGTTGCCTTCCTTCCCTCTTGGTATTCTCATACTTAAATACACCCTTTGGTGAATAAACCTTCTTTTTCTCAAATTAATTAAAATTTTCTCAATAATTAAATCAACAAATTATATATAAGTTAATTAAATAAATTGATTCAGAAATTAATATAACATTCCTTCCTTCCTTCTCTGTGTCTCTTTTGCTAGAACTCTTGTCCCCCTTTCTACTAAAAATTTATGGTCGTCTTCGATCCGAATTTCCTTATCGATTTTTAGGTCGTTCAATTGGTAATTTCTTCTTCTCTCTGTTTGACCATTTATGTCATTTTCATTAGACCAGTTCTCTCTCTCTCTTTCCGGGTGTTTACATTTTCGGTTTTTAGGTTTTCAAAATAGTCCCTTTCCCTGTCAAGTAACCGTCTTTTGTCAGTGGTATGCCAATCATTTTGGGTATGGCGCCGGCCACAGGTGGTTTGTTCGGGCGAATTAATTAATAATTAAAAATGTTTTCAGCATCCAGAGTTTTAAAACACATCCCTGTTATAAATTTGATCTTTTTAGTTTTGTGTATTAGTGTGTGTTTATTTTAATTGATTGTTAGTCGTTTCTGTGTTACAAGCTAATAATGGCCATTCATGTTAACTCTACTTTTCACTATTCATGTGAGTCTTTTTCTTTTATTTTATATTACATCTTATACTTCATTGTACTTCTACATTGGTTTATTAAAAATAATAACAATAGTAATAATTCGAATAATTTAATTTTTCTGCCCAAGCTCTCTCAGTTAGTAGACGGATTCTCTTTTTCAGTTCTTGCCCTGAAGAAGGTCCCAACCTAGGACCGAAATGTTGGCTGAATGAACATTGTGTGAACTTTTTTCACGCCGTTTGCCGAGTTCCCCAACAAATTTTATATTTAAGTATATATATATATATATATATATATATATATATATATATATATATATATATATCTATATATATATATATATATATATATATATATATATATATATATATCTATATATATTATATATATATATATATATATATATATATATATATATATATATATATATTCATTGAAGCTTAAAAAAAACATAGTGCATGACGAAATTTATCATAGACTTAAGCTTTTCTTTCAATAAGCACATTGAGCCCCGGGTGCAATAGTGAATTATTAGATACTCAGATTTTCAACAAGCTTAAGGTTCTAAATCTGGCCCTGAAAACAACAAGGCTAATTGGATTTATTAATTAAATGTAAGAAATGTGAAAGGTTTTAATTTTTTAAGTCTTTAAAACCCGCTAACCCAAATGACATCATTATTAAGTATCTTTAATAAATAATTAATTAGGACCAACGAAAAAATGGTTAATAGTTTGTATTCATAGAAGCACTTGGAGGTCACATTATCATTACAAGGCTTACATGTCTAGATAATTTGTTTATTCAGTAATTTTGAAAGTGCATCTTAAATAAACAATAAATTATATTTTAATTTTTGTTTATTAAGAATATAATATCATAAACGGTTTAGTTCAAAACATAGAAATGAAAATGGAAAGTGGGGCATCTTTATACTGTTTCTATTACGAAATTTTCCAATTTTCTTTATTCGCAGGGCCCGAGGGGGCTACGCTACAGTCTAACAACAACTTTTATAAGTTCACGATGAAAATCATTACTCAGGTTATTATGGCCGACAGTCCTGCCGCACAAGTAATATGCCATCTGTCTTCTGGTATCTTTCCTCCCATAAAGAATCAGTTAGCAATAAATTATGTAAGAATAGGCTATTACAGTACTCCTTGAGTACTTTCTAACTGATTTTAGATGCCGTAAAATATATTTTTAAATGTTATACTAAAACTAAGAAAATATTCATTCGTTTTCAAACTCACTACAGAGAGAGACATACATCTTGAAGGCAAGATTTCTTTTAGAAATCACTAGTTTTTGTTTCATGTTATTTTTTTTTTATAAAAAAGAGCTCTTGAAAACCTATTATAATGTCAGTAAAATTTGATTTGAAATTATTTAAAAGCTATATTATTTGGATAATATAGTGTGTAACAATGTTCCCGTACCAGAATTATTTTCGTGGAAAATATAAAAGATTCCAAAAGATACTTAATAAAACTAGGTTATAAACATACACTGCATTTGTTGGATTCTATTCAGAAGACAGCTAGCTGTTCGCGTGATTGGAGAACCCGAACTGACCAGCAGAGTTGATTCCTTGGAACATCAAAAAACGGTTGGCGACTTGAGTCTACTCTACAAGTAATTTCATGGAAAGTGTTCAATGGATGTAGCCCACTTAATTCCTTCGAAAGCGGTGCATGTTAGGAAGCACGCCACGCTAATACTTCACATCCATATGAAGTTCTTGTCACTGCTCGTACAAATCTTTTCAAGCAGTTTCGTATATGGGGAAGCTCATCCCTTTGGATGATTTGCTCAGGACTGTGTTTCCCACCAAGTACAATTTACAGAGATTCAAGACCAACGTGAATCGCTTTTTCCGCACACGTGTCGTTTCTGTAGCGCTTTAGGGATTTCTCTGCAGCACGTGTGCGACGCCCATAAAAAAAGAGAATAAAATAATAATATGTAATTCGAGACCCAAGGATTCCTGATTTCTTCTCAGGATCGAGTGGTAAGAACTCAGAACTACAAAAATCACAGCCTAATATTAACAAACGCAGGATTTGTTTTATAGGGAGGTATCCGGCTTGTGAATAATGAAGGAGTCTGCGTTACCTTAAAGGTGCCCCAGAATGCTCCAGGTATGTGGTGGTTCTCCAGTCGGAGTGGCTGGCATACCCACTAAACCTCCTTGTGAGCTGGGTTAGTTAATGTGTAAATCTATGCTACCTTAATCTAACTAAGTCTAATTAAAAACTAAAGCTAAGTTCCCGGCCATTTCGAGACGGTTGTATTATAATAGTGTTAGTGGAGTGTGACGTTTACATGATCAGCTTATTTTTTAGAGAGAGCTAGCACAACTACACTACAACCTTATATACTAAGGACGTAATATAGGCCGTTTTGGTAGAATTTTAGTCATGTTTATTGTTGGTTTATTTGTAGAATGTCTGCGAGTCGTAAGTAGCAATTACCAACGTTTGCGTGCTGTATGTCGATCTCTCACAGACAGTACATATATCTTTGTCGATAGAGTCGAGTGGCTAAAATGGTTCATCAACAACTTACCTTAATTATCAACATACCAACCACTTAAGGTAGAAAGGGCGATGCTGTACTGAGAATGGAAGAAACCATTATCGATATTACGGCGTCATTGTGTCACACCTTTAAAAAGGTTATGGTAGAAGTGACTACTAAGTAAAAATTTAAAACAAATAAAATAATTCTCAATAAGTCAAAATGCAAATGATTTAAAGCGGCCCACCCGAATTACCAGTCCAAATAAAATTTACAATTTTGTCGGTAATTAGCGTTAATTAGCCTTATATTCCAAATTATTAGGTTTTACTACTCACTGTCATACAGACTAATTAATGCCAATTAGCCATAAAAAGTAAAAAATTATTAAGACCGGTAATTACCATTACCACATTACCACCATTTTACACTAGCTTAATTTTTCAAGTGTATAGAAGATTCTACAGGTATACTGGCGTCTCCTTGTTTTCAATATTTTTCATTTGTGTCATTAATTTATTATTTTTCGCTGTGTACAATACATGGATCATGATGTCAGCAGGTAGTTCCCAGTCACTATTTTTTAATTTTTTTCTTTACGTAATATATAAATAAAACAATGGTGCATCACAGCAAAGTTGTTATGGTACGTGTTGTGGTTTGTTAATTTTAAAAACATCGTGGATATCAATTTATACACGTATTCATTCGGTACTTCTCTAGCATTTGGCTACGATAAAGGAGTTAAAACATTAGTCTGATTCTGGAACAAATGATTATTTATAAATTATTTTAGTGTTTTCCATCAAATAATTATTTTAATTCCAACAAGTGAAAGCTGTAGATGTTATTTTCTCCTTCTGCTTCTTAAAATAATTATTGTTTGGATCAAATTTATGACGTTAAATGAAAAATAAAAACCTGCCAAGTGGAAGTCGAACTTGCGCAACTAGTATTCCGTACGGTAATTGCTTTTAAAATAAAAAAAATGTTAAAAAGTTTGTTTCCGATGAAAACTTATGACCTTGAAATTTTTGTTCTCGCGATAATTGTCGCCCAATCTACACCTTGTGGAGAGTATTCCAGAATTTTTTCAAAATTTTTTGATCAGTATTTTTCGAGATAGGGGGGACAGCGATTTTTCGTAATTTTTTAAAAATTATACAAAGCAAAGTGGAGGCAAGTATTACATCATATATATTTTGAAACTCATGTTTTTACAAGCTTTCATTTGACACCCCACTCGGATGACCTGGTAATTTTTTGTTTCACTTCCGATTTCACCCTCCAACCTCCTAACCTGAACTAACCCCTTAAGTCAATTTAACTTTCAAAACTACGCGGCTCTGATGGGGCCACCAATTCCTATATTTGTGCCAAATTTCAACTTTCTATGTCAAATAGTTTCGGGGAAAATCGGGTGTGACAGACCGACAGACATCGGAGTGATCTTATAAGTGTTTTTGTACGGAACATTAAAAAATATTGTTATCAGGATAGTAATAAATGTTGAATGAATAAGAGTGAATAATGCGGGCTCTATCTCTCCAGCAACAGGTCTACGTTGCCAAGCTTAGACGATAAATAAAATAAACCGGCTCGCCGGGTATTTTAAATATTGATTGTCGAAAAAGTACTGAGCCTCGTTAGATCAATTTAGCGTTACATATCTAAGGTAATATAAGTCGCTTCGGGCCATACTTAACGTCAGTTGAAAACTGACATATGACAGTAGTAGACGTGCAAAAACTGTTCGAATTGGTTTATTCTGACTTATTTTAGAGCGCCTTGAAGATGTGCTGCAAAAGTTCGCTACATTTTATTTCGATAACGGCACAAATGCTGCCCAGGACTTTGAAGAAATTTGTGCTATTTATGGTCAAGATATATTATCAAAGCTAACAGCCAAAACATGGTTCGGTAGCTCTCAGACTGGAAAGAGTAACCGCAAAAAAGTGTGAATTTTAGCCCGTTTTTGCAACCATCATAACTTGGAGACAAAAAAAGCAAACTTAACTTAAAATATGTTAAATTAAAGCTAATTAAAAATCAAGAATGACATATTTTTCAATTTTTTTTATTTAGGGGTAACTACACCCTTCATTGGGGGTTAAAAGTGTGAAAAATATTTATGATTCATGAAAATAGGTCAAAAATTTATAGTATTTACATATTTTCAACCCAATACCGTATAATAAATTAAAAACCACCCTCTAAAAGGGAGTCGCAATAAGAAGGGTATCCTGCTATTTATATATCCTAGGTTAAAATAGCACCAACAAGAATTTCAACCCCCTTTTAGGGGATGGTTATCGCTTAACGATAAGTTTGGGAGACGTATAAGTTCAGTGCTGTATTCTCAGTATTTTGTTTATTTCTTTGTATTTTTTCCTAGTCTTGGGAGTCATGTTTGTGAGTATGGCAGGATCCTCTATTAATTGCGACCCCCTTTTGGAGGGTAGTTTTTGATTGACTATACAGTATTGCGTAGAGAATATGAAAATAATTAAAGTCACTTATTTTCATGAATTATACATCATAAATATTTTTTTTTTATCTCTGTTAAAAACTTATTTATTTTCACTCTTTTAACCCTCAAATTAGGGGGTAGTGACCCCTAAATAAAAAGTCCTTCTAGATTTTTAATTAGCTTTAATTTAAGACCTTTTGCGTTAAGTTTGCTTTTTTGTCTCAAAGTTGTGGAGGTTGCAAAAAATGGGCTAATTTGGGGTCACTCGTTCGATGTCAAAGATGCTCCTCGCACTGGTCGACTGATGACAAAAAAAGTTTATAGAATTTTGGCAAAAGTTGAGCAAGAGCGGCACGTAAGTAGCTGTGACATCGCCAAATAGTTTTAAACCATTTGGAGAAAGCTGACTACAAAAAGAAGCTCGGTGTATGGGTGCCACATGATTTGACGCTTGGATTTCCGTCTGCAAATCTTTACAGTACCGTAACGAAATCGAGCAATTTCTGAATCGGTTGATCACGAGTGATAAAAAGTGGATCACGTATGACGAAAATGTGCGAAGAAGGAAGTTTCACAAACGATGGCAAAGCCCGAATTGACGCAAAAAGAGGCGGTGCTTTGTGTTTGATGGAATTGGAAGGGTATCGTGAATCATGAACTGTTGCAACCTAGCCAAACGATTGATCCTTTACTATCACCAAGTGACAACATTGAAGCAAGCAATTAAAAAAAGAAATCGTTCGGAATTAGTTAACAGAAAGGGTATGGGGATTGTAGGTACCCCAGGACAAAGTCCCACATTGAGGAAGGACACCTCACCATTTTACATGAATATGTAAACTACAGTGAAACAAAATCGAAAGAGGAAATAAATAAATAAGTTTGATCAAAATTTTGCATTAAGAAGGGGCATCGTCGAGTTCCCTTCAGGAACCGGCGGTGGTAGTGGGAGGTGGGACTCCTCCTTCGATTTATTTTTTTTAATAGAAAGGGTGTCGTCTTCCAATATGACAACGCCAGACCACACCCATCTTTGATGACTCGTCAAAAATTGAGAGAACTTGACTGGACTGTTTTAATGCATCCACCGTATGCCCGGACCTTGCACCGTCAGACTACCATTTGTTTCGGCCTCTGCAGAACATCCTGAATGGTGTGAAGTTAGTTTGAAAAGAGGCCTGTGAAAACCAGTTTGCACAATTTTTTGCTCAGAAACCACAGAAGTTCTACAGTGACGGGATTATGGTGTTGCCAGAAAAATGACAGAACGTCGTCGAACAAAATGCACATACTTAATTTAATAAAATTCTCTCAAAATATAAAAAACAATTGCCTCAATTTTGACTTTAAAAAGCTAAATACTTTTTCTTTAAAATGAATGAAGTTTACAAAATTTTTAGATCATTACTTCGTTTTTCAGTTTGAAGATGGAGCAAATGCTCCTTTACCTCTGTCAATGACGCTTCTTTAAAAAAGGAAAATCTTGTAAACGTGGCAACAGTAAAGTGCATGCATACTGCAGTTCGAAGCGAACAAAAGATACAAGGACGCAAAAGATAGTACCATCTGACTAAACTTGCAGTCGGTTTAGTTTTGACCTGATAAAGGTTGATTAACTGCATAATTTCATTCGTTTTCGGTGGGTTAGTAGAAGAGAAAAACAACAAACAAAGCTAAAATTAAATTCGCACCTAGCTCTTGGTCTAAAACCGCAAGTCGTCTCACATAGCCTTGCAAAAGTATAGGAAATCGAATGAAATTTTACATTGTATCATAGTGTGTCGTGTCCGCGCTTGGCTTTTGTTTTCTTAAAACAATAGAATAACTATCCGGTATAAGAGTGACTAGTTACAAGTGAAACTCCATCCCGGAATCTTGTTTTATAAAGAAAACGCGTGAATTTCTATTGGTTGTTGTGTCAAGGAAAGCACGTAAGGCTTTTGTGCATTTTTTATGATAATTGCATATATTTAAATACATGCAGACAATGTTGTTTAGATTTTTAGGTTGTTAACAAATCATCGGTAATGATCGGTCTATAAATAAATATATACAAGGCACAATAACTTATAAAACAGTGGTAACCTAACTATTTTAGCAACTGTCAGTTTACTGTCACTACTTAGAATAAATATATATATATATATATATATATATATATATATATATATATATATATATATATATATATATATATATATATATATATATATATTTTACATAAAAATTTTTACAGTTAGTTTAACCTTCGCGTAACAAACTTGATTATAGTGGAACATTGTTTTAAACTCTATTGCACTTATATTAGGCGTGCATGAAATTACTCATAAGATCCGACAGAATTTTAGGTATTAGTGGGTGTGATTAGGTTTTTTGGTGACAGTTATCTTGCGGCTCTCCACTATTAGATTTAAGTAGCAACTTGAATAAAATGTTACGTGATCTGTCCCCGATAGCGACGTAAAGGAATATATTAAAATGTTAGAATTCTATTAAAACTTCTGTGCATTTTTAATAGATTTTTTAGATGCTTATTTCAACTGATTCAACTTTTCTGGTTGCCGTGATGACCAACGAAAATTTTATTACTTATCTTAGGCCGCTCCCTGATTTGTCGGTGCGGTATCGTTTTTCTGGGTGTGCCTGACTTGCGCGGGCGCGGAGTAAGTCAGGTGGGTTTCATTGAAATATAGGTGTTCGGCATATTTTCGTTACTGAATCGGTACCGAGTACACTGAGAAAAACGATACTGCACCGACAAATCAGGGAGCGGCCTTATAGGCAACTTGCCGTGATGGATGTAGTAGGTGTCAGCGGTGCAAACGGTGTGTGCTCATCGGGAGGTGCTAGCGGCTCGACGGTTGGGACATGAGTGTCTTACAAACTCGAACCTTCCTGGTTAAATATTGTATTATTAAAGGGTCTATTTTTAAAGTGACCAGGAACAACATTGTTAACGTTTATTGTGGTGTGGAAATTTACATCCAGTTGAATAAAAAAACGTCAATGACTAGCATAGTACAGTCTGTCAAGTAAGAACGTGACCGTTCGTATTCTTAAAAAATGTGTTTCGAGAACATTTTTTGCCATTCAAAGAATATGTAACTCGTTTGGACAATATTGTAACAGAATAACTGAACTTTTAATTAAAAAATACGAGTTAGATTTTTAATCGTTCACGTCCCCACCTGAGTAAGAATTTTATTCTTTTTCATATCCTAAGGATAGCGACAAAAAGGTTGTAATACCCGTCAGCGTTGTTAAAGTGCCCAAGACAGACATTTTTGTATTTCACAGTACCTTTTAAACAACGCGTTAGTACTGCCATGGACGTTATTGTATTTCTGCAAACCATGGCCAGGCCAAATATACTTAAATAAATAACAAACAAGTAACCGACCTGCCGGGATTGGAACCCGAGACCTTCTGCACCGCAAACAAGTACGCCATGGAGCCACGGGCCGCCACATGGTATGTTACAATCTAATTCCCACAAGGCATTAAAAAGTAGGTAAATAAAATTACGTCTATAAATTTGAAGTAAAATTATTCAATTGTACGATGACGGAATAAAGATAGTTCCCAGTCGTGCTTTATTTGACCTTATGATGCAGAAAATATTTCAAGATGCTTAGTTCCTTTCCCACGAGGCCAGGGACGGACCGGTTCTGTAAATCAGTAACGCGTAGAATAATTTTAGTAAAACCTTTAAAGATTTTCTTGACATTAAGTGAAAGAGCATGTGATCAAAAAATAGTAAGACTTTTGAAATAAAATGCAAACGGGTTATTTATTTTTCCAAATTTATTTCGTCCCCTTCAAAGTAATCCCCCGTGGATACAATGCATTTATGCCAACGTTTTTTCTAGTCTTCGAAACAGTTGTTGAATTCGATTTCTGGAATGGCCATTAAAGCCTTTTTCGATTCTGTTTTAATCTCCTCAATCGACTCAAAACGATGACCTCGAAGCGGTTTTTTGAGTTTAGAGATTAGCCAGAAGTCCGACGGAGCTACTAAATCAGGCGAATAGGGCGATTGCGGAATAATATGAGTTGAATTTTTGATGAAAAAGTCGAGAAGAACCAATGTTGTGCGGGAAGGCGCATTATCGTGATGAAAAAACCAAGAGTTATCGGCCCATAATTCCGGCCTCTTGAGACGAATAGCTTCACGCAAACGACGTATAACACTCAAATAATATTCCTTGTTGACAGTTTGGCCCGGCGGAAGGAATTCATAATGAACAACACCACGATAATCGAAGAAAACTGTTAACATCACCTTGATTTTCGACTTGCTTTGGCGTAGTTTCTTCGGTCTCGGCTCACCTCTAGCACTCGACGATTTTTTGAGCACCAAGTCCTTGATTTGCTTAACGTGGTTCTCATAGGTAGATGTTGAAGGACGACCAGGACGTTCATCGTCCTCCACACGTTCTCTGCCTTCTTTAAACAATTTATACCAATCAAAAACACTTGCTCTGGGATAGAGCATCATCACCAAATGATTTTTTTATCTTTTTGAAACGTTTGAGAAGCCGAAAAACCATTTGACAGTTATGGTCCTACCAACCTAACGAAAAAAAATCAATCCGATTTGGAAATGCCCGGGCGATTTAAATTTAATAGTCTTACTACTTTTTGATAACAGTAGTAGAACTAAATCATATTAATTTTTGGACTTTTATAACATCACAAAGAGATAACTGGCATTTCCAAATTTGAGAGGCGCTACGTTTATTTCTAAATTCATATTAACTCTTGTTCTTCCCTAACTGTAGGTATCAAAAAGCTTTCTAAAGTGCTCGTCCTCAACATACCTAGTCTGTCTGAAAAGTTCTCGGCTTGGCACATAGATGGCGTTAAAAACTGTGAAACCCTAATTGTATTGGAAAGTTCCATCCTTTATATGGACACATATAAAATTTCATTTCAATCTGTCAATTCATTCGAGTAGTAAGTAACAGCTGTTTAATATTGACATGTCATTAATTTTTTTAAAATGGAAAAAATTGAATATGGTGCACTGATTAAATTCTTTTTTTGGATGGTTTAACACCAACAAAAATTCATCCGAAATTGTTAAACGTGTATAAGGATGCATTCACTTTCCACTGTGAAAAATGGGCTGCGCTTTTTAAATCTGCTCGTACAAGCCTCGGAGATGATCCAAGCGAAGGTCGTCCAAAAACTGCTATAACACCACAAATCATTCAACAAGTCCAGGATATGGTGTTAGATGATCATCGAGTGAAAGTTCGTGAAATAGCTGAGGCCATAGGCATCTCAAAAGAACGAATTGGAAATATGTTGCACGAAGAATTACATCAGAAAAAGCTTTGTGCAAGATGGGTGCCGCATTTGCTAACAGTTGGCCAAAAACTCTTTCGAATGCGTATTTCTCAAGCGTGTTTGGATCCTTCTAAGCAAGTTAAAATGGATTTCAAGCTTCGTTTAATAACTATTGTTGAAATATGGATCCACCACTATATACTAGAGCAAAAAGAACAGTCGTAACAATGAATTGAAGCCGGTGGAAGTGTACCAAAGAGGGCAAAGTCGGTTCCATCAGTAGAGAAGGTTATGGCAACAGTTTTTTGGGATTACAAAGGTGTTTTGTTAATCGATTATCTTCAGAAAAGTAAAACAATTAACTCTGAATATTATTGAAACCTTTTAGATCAGTTGGATGCAAAAATTCGTGAGAAAAGACTGCTTTAAAGAAGAAAAGAATCATTTTTCATCAAGACAATGCACGTGTTCACACAAGTGTTTTGACGATGGCAAAATTTAATGAATTAAAGTACGAATTGCTTGAACATCCAGCATATTCACCAGGTTTAGCTCCCCCTGACTATTATCTGTTTCCAAACCTGAAAAAATTCCTCGCTGGAAAGCGTTTTACATTAAATGACGAAGCTATTGTAGTCGTGGATTTTGTAGACCTTCCGGAATCACACTTTAATGATGGTATTGAATTATTGGAAAAACGTCGGAATAAATGTATTGAAGTTTCAGGAGATTATATTGAAAAATAAAACATATTTCACGTCAAAAAAAAATTCATTCATTGTTAGGCCGAGAACTCTTTAGACAGCCCACGTAGTTTTTACTGTTCACTGCATCATAAATATTAGCAAGTCCCAAAGTAGAGTAGATATTAGAATGGGAGAGGTATTCACATCATAAGATGTTCTAAGGAACGTGTTTGGGCAAGCTGCTTAAGAGCAGCACGCAGACCTTGGTTACGCAGCGACGCAGTCAAAATACACTCTGTAATTCATTGTCTAATCAATATGGATAACGATACCCTAAAGACTTCCTTGAAGGTTATTACTTTTTTTTTTTTTATACAGGGAGAAATCCGCTTTATGGATTTCTGGAGCAATCTGCGTCACCGTAAGGGTGCCCCAAAGTGCTCCAGGTATGTGGGGCTCACCGACCTGAAGGGTTGGCATACCCACTAAAACTCCTTGTGAGCTGGGAAAACCCTCTACTCCTTTTATAATTCTGGTTTGTCAATGTCTAGATATTTGATGTATGCTAACTCTAAGGTTAATTTTCTAATATGTGGATCTAACCTACCTTAACCTAACTTAATGCTAACTTAACCTAGTTCCCCATTTTCCGGGGGTGTGGTGTTATAATTGTGTTAGTCGTGTGTGTTGTTTACACTTTTTAAAACTGAAGGAGTTGCTCAACTAATCTACGGCCTTAATTAATCAAGGGTAGTCCATGTTGAATCTAGTGTTAGTTAGTCTAGTGGAAAGAATGTCCGTTGGTCGTAGGTATCGATTGCCGACATTTACGTTGCCTCTGAAAGTGTTTGCTATCTCGGGCTTAGGATGGACCGCTGCTTTCTCAAGGAAGCGAAGCTGGGCATTACGCGTGAATTCTTTTATCGTGGGCATTTCAAACTCCCTGTGCAACTGATTGTTGCGGACGAACCAGGGAGCTCCTGCTATGATACGGAGGGCTTTATTTTGGACTGTCTGGACCTTGGTCCGATGAGTTTTGGACATCTGGCACCAGGCCTGACAGGCGTACGTAAGTCCGGCCCTGATTATCGATTTGTAAATTAGCAACTTGTTGTTAGTTGATAACTTACTACGATGATTCAGGAGCTGATACAGCTTCCCTAGAAGCTGATTTCCCTTGCGCACGACCATAGGCACTTGGTCGTATAGAAGGCCCAGGTACTTGATGTTGTTGGCCCATCGGAGCCTGGTTCCATTCAGTGAGAGTTGAGGAGGGGGTATGCGGAAGCCTTTTCCAAAGATTATGGCCTGGGTCTTGGCTGGATTGACCTTAATCCTCCACCGGTCAAACCAGTCAGAGAGGCGCGTTAGATGACGTTGAAGTCGGGCCGTGATGTGATCAATTCTCGCTGCTGAAGCGGTAATGGCCGTGTCGTCACCGTACAATTGGAGGTTGGTGAATCGATCCTTAGGGATATCGGACGAGAAGATATTGAAGAGGTGCGGGGATAAGGCGGAGCCTTGTGGGACTCCGGCCCTTATACTCTTTTACCTCGGACAGGGATTGTTCGACACGGACTTGGAAAGTCCTATCGGAGAGGAATGATTGAACCAGAGTTGTTAGGTGAGAAGGGTAGCCAAAAGGGATAAGCTTAAGGATTAAGCCTTCGTGCCAGACTTTATCGAATGCTTTGGAGATAGGTTATTACTAAAGTTTAAAGAGCTCGGAGCGTTCAGTGATGCAAATATATAGGTCTAAAATAAGTTCTTTCTCGAGTAAAGAGAAAGTAAATTTACATAATACGAATAAAACCATATAACATATTTACACTCACCCCTTTTACTCCCTCTCCTATCTTTCTAAAGGGCGTATTTTCTACAATCGAGGGGACGGGGTAATGTGCAGCATAACCCCCCTTGGCGACGCCACAGATTAAAATAGTACTTAAGGAACACAACCGGCTCGACCTGATCGACAGTGATTGTATAGTTGGACCGGTACAGTTATTATTTTCTTGACATGACTACAAACCATGCTGTTAGCCTCAAGTTGTATAAAAAAGCAAATCGCAAAACTAGAAGTGTGAAAAAATTAGAAAAAAAGTAAATAGTTACTTAAGAAAAGGAATGTTGTGTCTAATATTTACATCACCTTTCAATCTTCGGCATTCAAAGGTCGCCTGAATAAGGTCAAATTTTACGGTTGTTAAAGCGTTTTATGTTTTGTGTTGCTTCTAATGCAACAGGCAATGTTTGCTATTACAATGGCACTAATGAGTTTGTTGAAAAAATACCATAAAATATTTAACGCCAAAATCATTAAAATATATCCTTGTCTTTTATTAACTTACAATTAAATCCAAATACGTCCTAGGCACGAATGCGATTATACATTCGTACTTTTAACATAATTATAACCACATGCCTACTTCTATTCATCTAATCTGCAATTAAAAAACAATTTTCCTTCAATTACAGCTTTTCTATTGTTGCTTAATGCCGGCTTTTTCTTTTTGTACATTTAAGGGCCTTGCGAAGGTTATATTTGTGAACATTCACTCGGAAAATTATAACTTTCTAATATATTAATTAAAGTGAAAAAAACCCAAACTAATGCGAAAAATAAATATTTCCATATGATTTTATTGTGTCATAAGACTACAAAAGCCAGTAAAAACAAAGTATCTTCTTCGTCGGGTACCATGACCGTTCAACGATCGTTGGTTATCATGTTGGCTACCATGTTGATAATGTTCGTTTTATTAACAGCCGCTCGGAAGAGTTGAACCATAGACTTTCCGTACCACTGCCTCAAATTTTTCAACAACGATATTCTCCTCTCTGGACCACGTCTGCCTGGAATCTTTCCCTCTATAATCAAATGCAATATTTTATATTTTTCTGGATGTCTCATAATGTGGCCAAAATATTCTAATTTGCGTGGCTTGATGGTTGTGTGATCACTTTCAAGTCCTTGTCCATACGAGTGAGAACGCTGTTGTTCCTAATTCTGTCCATCCAACTGATTTTCAGCAGTCGTCGATACACCCATATCTCGAATGCCTTCGTACGTTTAAGCATTGCTTCAATTAGCATCCATGCCGTACCAGAGAACCGGAAAGACAGCAGTCTACCATTTTCATCCGAAGTTTCAATAATAGGTCGTGACTGGTTAAGTTTTTTTTGTTCTTCATCAGTGCGGCTCGAGCCTTCTCTATTCGAATTTTGACTTCCACAGTCGGGTCCCAGTGGTCAAAGTATAAATCAAAATATTATTCGGGACAGAGCAATGTAAGCACGGGCCGTTGTGTCACTTTCATTGTCCTGGCTCCTGACACTAAGAAACGCAGTTTTCAATAGTAATTAGATTGGTAGGAAGTTAAGGGAAAAAGATATACTATAAGCAATTAAATGGTACAGAAAATTGTACTTCCCGAACTTGTTCGGATAAGAGAGTTATAATTGTCTGAATAAATGCCCAAAAAGAATCACAATCAACAACCCACAAACCTTTTTCAGCACCAAGATTCATCAGTATCTTTATTGAATTAAAAGTAAGGCTAGGCCCCTTACTTACATTAACGAATGAATGCTAAAAATAACTTAAAATGAATGTTTGCTTATACTAACTTAACCTAAGCTCTTATAATAGTGGTCATATACTAACTTAACCTAGGAAATGTGATTTAGAATACATGGTTTTCTTAATACTAAAGACTTAAACTACCTTAGCCCAAGACTTACGCTAACTTAACATAGGGCTTAGTATTAACTTAAACTAGGACTTATTCTAACTTAATCTAGATTAACAATTTCTTTCATGGTGGGCGAGGTGGGTCATCGTATTCATCCGAGAGAGGGTCAGACGGTCTTGGAAACTGGCGGCGGGCATGTGACGGGAGTCGGAAGGCGTCCTTGATGCGTGGGTTTGGGTGCTGGGACGCCTTAGCACCAAGACGATACTTGCTGGTTTTAAATAGTATTTACCATTTGTATTTGAGGAAGTTTGCTTGTTCTCCGTTGACGACATGCAAAACTCTTTGATACGTTATCATACTTTAACGCTAACTTATTCTCACTGCCTTTTTCTAATTGTACAGGTGTGCTTTTTGAGAATGTTATAAGTTGTTTTGTAATGATTTCGATTTAGAACTAATAGATTTGACCATGAAATGTGGTGAGGTCCAAACTTCCCGAACCGACACTATATAGCGAGATCGTGAAATAGTATCGGCTCTTGCCGATAGGTGGCAGTAGGTACATCCTTTGTTTTAAGCTCGGGAGAAGTGCTATTGAAATGTATAAAATAATTCAGAAAGCATTTGCTGTTTAAAGCCGGCCGAACTTCAGTGCAACCCTGCCTAAAATCATCGCCAAAGTTCAAAAATCATTCGTGAAGACCATCGTCGAGCTATTCTGCGTCTCTGACCAACTTCCTTCTGCCGCACGATAATGCAGAGTTCGTTCTGTAAGCAACAATTTTTGGCGAAGAATTCCATGACTATCATCCCCTTTCCCCCTTACTCGACGGATTTAGCACCCTGTGAGTTCGGGCTGTTCCCTCACATGAAGGTGAAGTTAGAGGGTCGCCGCTTCGAGACGGTAGGGGAGATACAACGCTAAATGGGTAAAATAAGTATAAACTCAGTAATGTAATATTATTATAACTATAATATCATCAAGCTTGAAGATAGTAATGGATAAGATTTTAGGCTTCTAATATAAAATTGTATATAATAATTACAGAAAGTATGTAATAATTACAGAAATACCAGCTATTTAGTCTCATATTTAGTACCAATAAACATGCATTACTATATATAAACTTTTTAAATGATTTTAATTCCTTCATTTATTTATCAGAAACGAGGATTTACGATTTTAATGTCAAGGTATTAGTAAATTATACAAATGCATTTTTAATTCGCACTTCAACCAACGCCCATAATCGAGATATTAGTGCGATAATCATGTTAGAATATTTCCAGTTAAAGTAGAATTTGTATTACACTTTTCATATTTATCGCTAGTACCGATAACATAGGCAATTTATCGACGTGACATAAGGCTGACTTTTAATTAATTTGTAAATTATAGCCAAAAATATAACAGGGGAGCAGGTAAGCCCGTTGTAGACTGCTGACTCTTATCCTACATCTACAATCATCTGTGTACCGTAGGTGTGTACATATAAGTGTTAAATAGGTATTTCTTTTATAACAATATTAAAAATTTGGTTTCTCTATCTGCTAAGGAATTTTTTTTATTTGAATTATAGTCTTGGCCTCAAAAACCAGAATTTAGAAAATTTACGATAACTAAAATTAAAGCACTGCTATTTAAAAACGAAACATTGCAGCCTATTGTCCATTAGTATACATAATAAAAAGTGCCTCTTTTATAACATATTAAAATTTGGTTTCTCTATCTGCTAAGGAACTTTTTTTATTCGAATTATAGTGTGTACCTGACACCCCAGAATTTCGAAAATTTAGTAGGACAAGTTCGTCTTGTAGAGTCAGCGATCTAGTTAAAGTTCCTACAATACTTTAGTTCAATTAGCGATTGACTTATCAGTAAGTGCGAAGAAGTAAGTGGGGAAACACAGTTTGGATTTATGAAAGGTTTAGGGACGAGGGAAGGATTCAATGAAACTTCTTGTACAGGATGTAATTATATGTTTCATTGACTATCAACGGGCCTTTGATAACATAAAGCATGACTTTCTGATACAGCGGCTTCATGAGATTGGTATAGATGATAAGGATGTAAGAATAATAAGACAGCTATATTGGAATCAATCTGCCGAGATCAACATAAATAAGGACATTTCAACAAAACCTTTCAGTATCTTAAAAGGTGTTAGGCAGAGGTACATACTGTCGCCAGTATTATTTAATATTTACGTAGAGAAAATATTTCAACTTGCTTTAGAAGATGAATGCAGAGAGATAAACTTTAATGGAAAGCCTATACATAATATTCGGTATGCAGACGATACCACAATAGTTGCCAATAACATGGAAGATCCGCAAATTCTAATCAATGAGCAGAATGATATTGGCGAGGAGTATGGTCTACGTATAAATATTGGGAAAATCAAAATGATGGTGATTAGTAGACACCCCCCAAGAGAATGTATCCCTCTTTATAAAGGATCAAGAGATTGAAATGGTTACT
Source organism: Pachyrhynchus sulphureomaculatus (assembly GCA_019049505.1). Classification (NCBI taxonomy): domain Eukaryota; kingdom Metazoa; phylum Arthropoda; class Insecta; order Coleoptera; family Curculionidae; genus Pachyrhynchus; species Pachyrhynchus sulphureomaculatus. The sequence continues at coordinate 148,630,269 of CM032454.1, read as the reverse complement.
AATTGCAATTATCTTGTCTCTGTCGTCAACGAACGATGGGATTGTAATGGGGAGGTTAAACTGCGATTTGGCATGGCAAAGAATACCTGGAAAAATATGGTGCTTCAAAGACAATTGCCACTCGCCCTACGTCTACGAGTAATAAAATGCTATGGCGGACCCTCTTATATGGTGTAGAGACATGGTCGTTAAAAGTGGGACTATTGAATCGTATCGAAGCTTTCGAGCTATGGATACTGTGATGTTTGCTACGAATTTCTTGGACAGAACACCTAACCAATGAAGAAGTGTTTCAAAGGGCCAGGGTCGAGAGGCAACTACTTAATAGCGTAAAACAAAGAAAAGTGTTTTATTTGAGACATATACTAAGAGATGACCGCCACTCAATTCCAAAACTTATTCTTCAGGGAAAAATGGAGGGTCGGCGAAGACCCCGTAGAAAGCAGCATTAGTGGCTCCGGAATATCAGGGATTGGTGTGGAGTTCCGGACGCTGCGTCCATTTTTCGACTAGCAGAGAATAATAACCTCAATATAAATGGAAGAAATGGTACAGAGTCCCCGACGTATGTGAATACATGAGACAGGAAGAGGAAGAATTAACAGAAAAAGAGCGCAGAGGAAATGTTTTTCGCAACCAAAATTTCTTAGGATTAACCAGACTAGTCAAAATAGATAATTCTGGTTGATATAAACATCTTCTCTGCGCTCTTTTATATCTAGTGTTGTAAAGGGGTTTATTGCAAATATTGATAGACAGATGGAATTAACATTCTGTTAGTAAATAACAAATTAAATAGAGTGTCAGGGGTTATTAAAGAGGTAGGAGAAATAAGAGAAAAAAGAGTATCGAATTGATGCTATGCTGTCTCGGTCAGTCAGAGAGATCTTGCGGTTTTTACCGAGTGATCAGCTTTATTGTGTAATTTTATCTACGTCTTCCAGGTAACTCACGACCTTCTCATACAGCGTCAATGGAAACTTTTGAGCTTCAAAGGGCAGGCCAGGTCCGGTCATCTGTGGCATAAATTAATCAACTTGTGAAAATTTATGTGTGTTTACTAAGTATTGTTGAAATTTCTAGAAAACGAAAGTTGCTAGATTTGCAGACATTCAACGAAAAATGAAAATAGAATACTTTAATTTTTTCATTTAAAATATCAATTAGTTTTCTGATTTTTTCATAACATATAATTTTTTGCAATACAATATAAAAAAATTTTATTAGTTGATGAATAATGTCTGAAGTAAACATGTTTATTCTTAAATTAATTGATTACAATCAAACTATGACAAAATTGGACTCAAGGAAACTAAAGTAAAGTGGTCCGTATTATCTCCTAGGCATGCTGTATCTCGTGCATACCCACACGATGATTGTATTTATAGAGGAAACTCAAGTCACCAGCCTTTTTCTAGCTAGTTTTCGAGTTTCTGTTCATTAAAAGCTATTATGAGAGTATATGGTGTTCCCCTACAAGATAATGTTTCAAGCTTTCGAGAAATTTTCTTTACTATGCCTGCATCCTATATCGTGGTCATACCAAAACATATTTACTTTCAAATTAACGCTTGACAAGCTTAGTGACGATGCTAATGAAATAGGAACCGCTGTCGGGTTTTCATAGAGCTGCTTAGTTACCGTCACTCCAAGAGAGAATTTCTTACAGGCTTTTTTTAAGTTCTAATACTTTATAACATCTGGGAATATAGGTGATTGGATTGTTGGTGTTTTCCAGCAAACCGTTAATGTTAAAAGAAAGATAGTGGAAAAAAGTGTGGCATCCTGGAACACTGATAGTCAAGGTGTCGGAAAGGAATCCATCAACTGCTATTTGCAAAGAACAAGCTCTCACGAAACTTAAGAATCATAAGCAAAACCTTTTAAATACCATAAGAGCCAGGTCGTTCGACAGTCCATCATGGGGAGCACGGTCGAACGCCTGAGATAGATCAAGCGCAACCGTTGGGAACTCTTGAATGGCATTATTTCAATGATGTGTGACACAGGGTAGTAGATCTCCTGTCAATCTTTGTTTACGAAAACTATATTTTTGATCGTTAAAAATAGTAAATCGTTCTAGACATTTAAATATTCACTTATTATTAATTAATAAACACGTACAATACTTGTTACAAATTAATCTGTTCCGTCATAACTCGTAATTCAAAACATTAGTAACATTACTTAACGAAAACACACCTATGCGAAATTTGCTGATATACCGTTACATGACTAAACAATTTGATTAATACAGTAAGTTGAGCAATCACATTTTTTGCAAGCATATCATGCCAATGAACCTAAACACCACTATTTTATAAACTGGTCAAAGTTTGATACATTTTTTTGAAGATATCTTTTTAATAATTCTAAGGGTACGTATTTATGCAGGATGTCAGAAATAAGTTAAAAATGTATTTGGTTTATTGCGTGATGGGCAAGACAAGAGCACAAAGCGTATCCCCGGTCCTTGGAAATTAAATTCCATGGAGCGTTTTATCGGAGTGGAACGTGCCTTTTGTGTGCGAGAGTTTTACAAAAACAACAATTCTGCAATTTTAACGAGATGAAAATTTCCCGTTTAATATCATTTATACAGGCTGCGTAAATGAAACTAAGATATACTTCGGACAGGGCGACCAAGAATATCAAGGAGCAATGCAAACGTGGAGTACGTTCGAGTGTCAGTTCGCAAGAATCCCGACCTTTCAATAAATGTAAATGTATGTAATGTAAATATGTTGAGGATTTCGCTACAACACATCTGGCGTGAAGATTTATGTTTATATCCCTATAAGATATGGATAGCTTTTAAAATATAAGCCAGCTGATACCGCTCAGAAGCGCAACTTATGAATAAATTGAGAAAGAGGTGACATCAGTTGCCTCCTCGTAGTCCGGATTTCATGCTGATGAATTTTTTCTTATTGAGATATCTCGACACTAAAGTCTACAGTAACAATCCGCGCTCCCTGGAATATTTATAGAAAATATCCTGCAAAAAATGGCATCGATAACGAAAACGATGTTCGCAGCCATGATAAACAATTTCACTACTTGCTTAGGAGCGTGCAGGGAACATTTCGATGACATTATTTTTAAAATATAGTTTTTCTAGGACTGTAATTTCCTATACAATAAGAGTTATTTTCATTTATCAATTTTTTTGTTAAATTAAAGTTTTTAGGCAATAATTACTTGGCTAATCCTGAGTCCATTTATAACCAGCGATTATTCTTGTAATTATACACAAATTTCTGTAATCTTCCCAGCCTTTCTGTAAATTTACATACAATTATGTAAACTAGATTACCTATATATATGAAATATATAATGAATATATTTATGTAAAATTTTACAGTTAACGGAAATATTTTACATTTAAAATATGTAAATTACGTTTTATTATGAGATCTAATAAAGAAATGCAAATATTAAAATACATTAAAAATAAAAGCGAAGTTCTTTAATAACACAAAATTATACATAAAATTAAAAGACACACACACACACTTATGTAAAACTTATCTACTAAAAAAATCGGCCAAGTGCAAGTCGAAGTTGCGCAATTAGTGGTCCTTACGGTGATTGCTTTTAAAATAAGTAAAATAAAATTTTTTATCTCGGGGCTATCCGTTGATCACCAGTGTGTGTATTGAAAAGTATATTAAAAAACCTCCACCATATTGTCAAGACAAAGTTTTTTATACCAGATAAATTATTAAACGCAATGCCCTTGTGATAATTTTCACTCAGAGAGGAGAATAGTCCAGAATTTTTTCAAAACTTTTTGATCAGTACTTTTCGAGATAGGGAGAGACAGCCATTTTTGGCAATTTTTTAAAAATAATATGAAGAAAAGTTTGCGCGAGTATTACATCATATGTATTTTTGAACTCATTTGACACCCCACTCGATGACCTTAGAAAAAAAAATTCTCTTCTTTCTATAAGCTAACCCCTTAAGTTTCAAAACTAGACGGCTCTGATTGGATCTTCAATTCCTATATTTGTGCCAAATTTCAACTTTCGTTATCAAATAGATTCGGAGAAAATCGGGTGTGACAGAAAGACACCAAAGTGATCCCATAGGTGTTCCGTACGGAACACTAAAAATAAGAAGTTAAAAGTTCTACAATACTTTTTAACAACTTAAAACTGAATTAACGTATAATTTTTTAAATTATTCTGAGCAACTGTGAGTGTATAGAAATTTAATAATTAAGAAAGGCACTGGAGTTAAGGAGATTTTTTTCAATAATGACGGTATACAAAATAATTAGTTTCAAGTTGTACGGGTTTCTCGTTTTTGAATGTAAGGCATATGGTTAAAATCAAACTTGGACTGGTTTATTTTATTAACATAGAAGTTCTAATACAAGTTTTAATATTTTAATTAGACACATTTTTATAGGTTAGCAAAATGCCAATGTACTTTAACCAAAATTGAGAACCTTTCACTAATACATGATAACTTAAGGCTTTTTAATGTCAATCTATTATGGGGGATCTTATTATCGCACACCCCTCCTTCACCTTGTTATTAAGTAATATCAGATGAAAATACATATTTAAATTATTATTTTGCAAGTTACAATTGTTTTTTTTTGCATCGTAATTTAGAACAAACACAATAGTTATCAAATTTAATCTTATTCGTTATTCTAGTGTCACTATTACATTTTTAATATTTTGGTTAACACGCACATTCAACAGTGAGTTCCAACATTGTATTGTTTGCATTTGTGTTGTCACACTGATGTAGTGTCCACATCTAAATTAACCCCGTTTGAAAAATCAAACACTAATATGAAAGGTTTCAACATAACCTCTATTTTATGTTGTGTCTCCTGATATCAAATGAACTTTGAAAGATCTATTTCAAAGCGTGTACGAGGGCTACCTTTTAAATTTTTACAAAAACAATGAAAGAAAAAAATTTTTGGTACAAATCGTTTTATTGCTTCTCAAAATATGCGTATTTAAGATTTATACACTTTGACATTCGTTCGAATCAGTTCTCGAAACATTTTTTCCACTCTGACGTTGGTACCTCAAAAAAATGGTTTTAGAAGGATTCAACAGCTTCTTGAGGTGATGAAAATCGCTGTTCGCGCATTTTTTACATTCTGGAACAAGAAGTCGTTAGGCGATAAATCAGATAAATACGGGCAATGAGACATTAATTCGATGTTTTTCTCCGTCAAATAATCAATTGTTTGACGGTGTTGTGTGAGAGCTGGCATTGACATGATGAAAAATGATGCGACATTTTCGGTTGTTTTTCCTGATTTCATCGATGACTTCTGGCAAACAAATTGCTGCATACCATTCAGCATTAACTGTTCTTCGATCCTTTAAAGCAATGGTTGCAACATGTCCAGTATAACCAAAGAAACAAGCGATCATTTTCTTAAAAATGTGTCATGAACGAACCACTTTTGTTGGATTCAGTTCATCTTGGAACACCCAAACAGTTGATTGTTGCTTAGTTTCCGGCTCGTATGAATATATCCAAGTTTCATCTTCTGTTATGATATTGTATACGGATTTTGCATGTCCTCGGTCGAATTTTTTTCCTTACACCAATAAACACGAGCCTGTTTTTGAGTTTCGGTCAAATTATGCTGAACCCATCGGAAACAGATCTTTTTCACAGCTAAATCGAATGTACTGCAGTCTTCGGCATACCTAAGGATGCCTCTATCTCACGATAAGTTACATGCCGATCCCCTTCAATCATGTTGCGCATAGCGTCGATGCTTTTTGAAACAACAATCGATTTTGGTCGACCATGACGAAATTCTGCAAACCCATTGTAACCAGTCTTTTCTGAGGCGATTCATTACCAAAAGTTAATCGAAGCGATTCGAGGTATTATTTTTGAGTTAGGTCTTTACTAAAATCGTAAAAAAATCATCCAACGAAAACATTCACATTTCCATTTGTTCAAAAACTGTTTTTTTTTAAACGTTAACTGTAAACAAACTACTCGGTCAATTTCTGAGCTGCCACTGTTTTAGCAATAACTAATGGCAAAATTTTACAGTGGTAATGCCACATCTCAATAGCGCCATCTATTGGTCGTTTGTAAAAAAACTTAAAAGGCTACCCTTAAAAACATAGGAATCAGTTTCCAATAATGTTTTCTTTTCCGGTTACATATGCTAATTTAAGATTATATTTTATCCACATCTGATAATATCGCCCCTCTATGGAAAATATTAGAGTGGGAAGTTGTAGGTATCTTAGCCCCTTTAACCCAGAAACCATAAAAGCGTCACATAAAAAACTGCTTAACTAAGCAGCGTGGCAAAATCTAGTCTCAGTTATATACTATATTCTTGAAATATAACACTGCAGAATTTTTCAATGTCGTTACGTGGTTTCATAAAAAACAATTAGAGGCGCCAAAGTCGGTGAGTGCTGCATGAGCAGATTGAACATAAAATTATTCATATTATAACTAATTAGTTAAATAATTATTAAATAGAGAAATGTTAATTGACATCAGTAATCATAATTTTACTCATTTTAAGAATATCATAAAACACTGACCCTCATAGTAATAAGGGTACTTGAGTTTGTAAAAATGTTTAGAACAAGAGACAGAGCGGGAGGTCACAAATGTGCGAATATTTTTTTACGATTAAATGGTGGAAGAGCAAACTTTTAATCTTATTTATTTAAATCTGTTAATCCATTTCGGGACGTATTTCGTCGTATCCCAGCTAGGATCTACAAACGAAAGAGCAAAACCAATATGTATTTACAGATCAGAGAACAGTAGTCACTGCTGAAATATGGGCTTTGTTCATTTTTAAAAGTTGACGTACATTTTTATTACTAACGATTGAGCTTCCTCACGGTAATTGTTAGTAATATATATATATATATATATATATATATATATATATATATATATATATATATATATACATACATACATACATATATATATATATATATATATATATATATATATATATATATATATATATATATATATATATATATATATAATCTATAATATATATAAAATGCAACGCCTCTCTGTCTGTCTGTTTGTCCGTTAGTGCGCTTATCACTGGAGAACCACTTATCCGATTTACGTACTTTTTTTTTAAAAACATACATATGTTCTCTGGCCAGGTTATAGGCTATATTTTATTACGATAGGTAGCATAAGGAATGAGCAGTGACGTAAAATAGTGAGTGAAGTAGGAAAAAAATTTGCCGCTAGCGCATTCCCTTGCAATACACAGCCTAAACCATTAAATATGGAACAATATTATGTAGCAGAGAATATCTATAATCTATAATATATATAAAATGCAATGTCTCTCTGTCTGTCTGTCTGTCCATTAGTGCGATTATCACGCGAGAACCACATACCCGATTTATCTGTCTTTTTTTAAATTCATACATATATTCTTTGGCCAGGTTATATAATAATAATAATAATCTATATCAATAATATATATAAAATGCAACGTCTCTCTGTCTGTCGGTCTGTTTGTTAGTGCGCTTATCCCTCGAGAACCAATTATCCGATTTACGTGCTTTTTTTTTTTTAAACATACGTATGTTCTCTGGCCAGGGTATAGGATATATTTTATTACGTTAGGTAGCATAAGGAATAAGCAGTGGCGATAATAGTGAATCAAGTCGGACAAAGTTTGCCGCTAGCGCGTTCTCTTGCACGCACTACCTAAAGCATTAAATATGGAACAATATCATGTAGCAAAGAATATAATATATATAAAATGCAACGTCTCTCTGTCTGTCCGTTAGTGCGCTTATCACTCGAGAACCACTTATCCGATTTACGTGTTTTTATAAATTTATACATATGTTCTATATAATTCGATATAAGCCTAGATAATGGGAGATAAGGTGAGATAATGGCAGATAAGGAGAAATAATGGGAGATAAGTTGAAATAAGCCTCGATAATGGGAGATAAGGTGAGATAATGGGAGATAAGTATAAAATAATGGGAGATAAGGAGAAATAATGGGAGTTATGGTGAGATAATGGGAGATAAGAAAAAATAATGGGAGATAAGGAGAAATATTGCGAGATAAGTCGAGATAAGCCTAGATAATGGGAAATAAGATAAGATAATGGGAGATAAGGAGAAATAATGGGAGATGAGCAGAGATAAGCCTAGATAATGGAAATTATGTAGAGATAATGGGAGATAAGGAGAAATATTGAGAGATAAGGGGAAATAATGGGAGATACTTTATTACGTTGGGTAACATAAGGAATAAGCAGTACCGATAGTAGTGAATCAAGTCCACGCGAGCGGAGCCGCGGGCCCTGCTAGTATATATATATATTGATATCATTTTAAGGGAAGGAGTGAAAGGGTCGGGGGATCGAGATAAGTTTTTGTATATTTTTATTAGGATTTTGATAATTGCTCTTGGTTGTTGGTTAGCATAATGAATAAATTTGAGCAATAATATAGTTAAATATATAAGAAGTTAAAGGTGTGGAGGGTGGGATTAAAAGGATGGCTTCGAATATATCGAGCTGTTCGTACTTTTCAGGATTCTTGGATTCTGAAAACATATTATTTTTTCTTTATTTGTAACCTTAACAAAAATAGTATCTAAAGGTTCGCAATTTTATAGCTTGTATTTTTGAAAGGAATTACTAGATAAATATCTTTTCCAATTTTTCAATTAAAAAAAGTGCTTGTCCTGAAGCAGCAAACTACATTTTCAGTATTAAAAAACTAAATTCTCTTACGAGAATAATATATACAAACGATTTTGTATCCAAAACTGATAGTTTTCTTAAGATCTATACTCAGTAGTTTCCCATAAAAATTGTTTAGCTTTTATTATAGTTTCATTAACGTTACAATGATACAGTACAAAAAGAGCCGGAATGTAGTTTTTTATTACTAACCGCTAAAACAGAGCTTAAACAATTTGAAAACTATTCAGCAGAACACGTAAACGAGGTCTAAACTATAGAAAACGGAAACTAAAAAGACTATCTAGAGAAACATTCGCACTTGGCCTTAAAATTTAAGGAGCTGTCAACACACATCAACTAAATTACCAGGAAACAAGTGACGTCTACAGTTACACCGCCCGAGCAGAAAGATCTTCTGATATTAGACTTATCAAAATTTAAGAACCCATCATTTTAAATATTTCTCATGAATTTTTAATTCAAACAGAAATATGTTTTTAAATTTGATTTTAACTATTATATTATAGGTTATAACTTGAAAATTCAGTTATTTTAGGCAAATATTTTTTATCAAGTTTATGATCTACCGTGTCAAAAAGGTGCACTAATAAATTTACAGTAAGATTTATTGTATTAGAGCGGCTTGCTTATAATCAACTAAAAACAATTATTCATAGATCGTACATACAAAAATATAACTGATACTAAAACAACATCATTTATCAGAATCGAAAGAATATTATGAAGCCATTTAAAAATCTTACACAAAACTCTATTCACTCCCAACCTCGATAATTTGAGAAACCTTAGAGAGTTGTCTTCTGAAAACTGCAATTTTTCTATAGATCTGTTATGCCTTTTTCTAAACACGTTTACTATTTATGTAATGGCACATACAGTCTGTCAAGTAAGAACGTATCCGAAATAATTTATTTTTGGTAGATGCGATTCTATCGATTCAACAAAAAATCGGCAGAGTATCAGTCAATTCTGAACTTTCGACGAAATCACGTAAAATCCAAAATAAGCCATTTGTTTGCGCGTCGGTTCGAGGCAGTCTTTCTTTGTTCCCATCCAAAGGGGCCTAAAATGACAGATTCCGCGGCCGCTAAATATATTAAAAAGTCGGTATCGTTTGTGAAGAAGTGGGTAAATCGTTTTAACGAGACGAAAAATGTCGACAACTTGCCCAAACGTGGCTCGGTAGGCAAAGTCACTCCGAGAGTCGAAAAACGAATCGCGTCTTTGTTTTCACGGGACCTGAAATTGACGCTGCGTCAAGGAGCGGCAAAAAATTAAGAAGATCAGGTTTAAATATATCCCATTCGACAACATCTTCGTGCACATTATGTCAAATTTTGAAGCCCGATAAGATTTTAGAGTGGCCTTCAGAATCGCCGGATGCCAACCCTATTGAAAACGTTTGGTCCCTTGTAAAGAGAAAGCTCAAAGGAAAGACTCTTAGGACTTTGACTCAGTTGCCTCGCGAGACCATTAATCTTGATACACTGATTTAACATTTTATTTATATATTAATTTCTTTTCACTGTATATATATATATATATATATATATATATATATATATATATATATATATATATATATACATATATATATATATATATATATATATATATATATATATATATATATATATATATACAGTGAAATTCCCAGTCGCGGACAACCCTCTTACACAGACACCTCCCTTGAACGGACAGTTTTTCATGATCCCGACCGACTCTTATATAATTGGCATTGTGTTAACATTGTCTTGAGCGGACGCGGACACAAAAAAAAGTTCTCTTAACCGGACAAAAAACAGTAAAAAATAAACGCCTTGTCTCATTTTTCTGTGGCGAGTATCGCTGTTGCGTTTCCCAATCGCGCCGCGCGCCAACGTCTCTGCTTGCCTTCACAGAGGGACTTCCCCGAGTAAACCGGGGATTTACCGATCTCAGTTTTTCGGTGCACGCGGGGATTTAATATTAGTCTGACGCCTATGCGAAAAAAGAGACACAGTGGGCGACACATTCATTGTAGAAATGGCTCCAAATAAAAAAAATCTCACACTTAAACAAAAAATTGAGATTGTTGAAGTTCACAATACCGAAAAGTTAAGTGTAAGGGACTTATCCAACCGTTTTAATATCGGAAAAACACAAACTGCTGATATAATTAAACATAAAGAAATCCTTCTAAACATGTGGATGTCGAACAACAATTTGAATGAAAAAAGAAGCTTATATATATATATATATATATATATATATATATATATATATATATATATATATATATATATATATATATATATTCGAAATAAAATTATCTATAATTCAGTATTTAAAAAATTGAACATGGTTCTGCGTTATATAATAAATAATCATTATTTCCATGTGCAGGAAATGATTAGCAACTTCCGTAAATTATAGTTAGTAACATCAAATTATAGATAATTCATCGACATCGTATGATATGCAATATTTGTATATATTACAGTAGATGGTCTGTAACCGGAGGGAGAAAAAAAATAAAATAGCCTCTTATGAGCCAAAAATTTAGCTAAAATAAGGTATTTCATTACTTTGTACACAGTATAAGATAAATTAAGTCTTAGTAGTTACATTATCAATTCATCCATACTTGTCGATAATGGTACCTCATATTGCGAACGCCATTTTGTATTTGCGTTTTCGGTCGTGCCGTAAATCACAATTCAGTTCTTAGTAATCTAAAAAAAACCCTTTGGAAAAACCACGATACTATAACGACAATTATACGTTTCCAATTCGTACAGGCCATTTTTTTGAGTGGATTAACTGGAAACTAAGGAAGCATTCGGAAAATACAGAATAATTCGTAAGGTTGCTAAAGTGCAGGCGACTATCAGTATTACTCACGTCTAATTTTCGTGCCCATTTACCTTCTGATAATCTCCATCATTTGAATTAAATGGCTTAAAAAAAAGCAAAACACAAAAATGTGGTAACCCAAAACAGAAATTTTGGAATTGATTTAATCGAGGAGAAAAGGTAAGTTCCTAAGGAGGACATGTACCAAAGAATGCGAAAAATTAATGAATAAAGACATTCAACGAGGATGTCCTAACCCTAAATACACTAGGTCTTTGCTAAAATTAAGCTGGGAAAGCCCAAAGTTGGTAACAGAATTCCTTCCAGGAAAATGCCACCGGAATAAGCACCTTACATGAAGAAGCAATTCTTCATGATGTCATGTCTGGCAATCCCGAGGGCTAGACAGACTTATCTGGGATCGCCAATAATTCTGGATCAGTAGTATATTAAGGAGAAAGCTGCCCAGTAATGTATCGCAAACATCCAATTTCAGGGTTATTCAAATGCATCTCTTCATTCCGTTGTGCGATATGGGAAAACTCCTGCACAAAGCTCAATGCCGGGGTCAAAGCTACATGACAGTATTAATATATTGGTTGCATGGTTGTATATATACGTACATAAGTACGAGTCCATTTTTTGGCTCGTAACTTTTTAACAGCGCATCTAATACTTTTTTTCGCCCAGTATAAAAATAAATGATTGAAATAAAAATGAAAGAGCCAGAAATCTGACTTGAGTGTAATATTTTACATAAAATTATACGTTTTGTTTTTGATTTTAATTGTAATCAATAATTGATTGATACCCTAATAATTTAGTATTAGTCACCACAGGAAGGTTACGTTATCTGATAACTAGATTATTACATAAAGACTTAGGGTTTATCCATTGGCGTGAACAGGATGCATTAAATACCTGTTACCACCATACAAGAAAAGAAAAGTAATACTAAAAATCAACAAACTATTTCAAGATTTTAGCATGAAATCCTAATTAAAAGCCCACATCATTGTCACTAAAACACAGTGTTCAGTCGAAATAGGAATAAATACTATTAAGGCTGATGACAACTACTTTGTAGTTGTTACCAACAAACAGAGACTATAAATCGTAATTTCTCTTAAACAAAACGTTTTTTCAAAAAATGCTTGATTTTTGACAAAATTTTTTATGCTTTTTCTATGCGTGATCTACAATTACGACATAGAATATTCAATTCTGTCACTTTTAGTAATGTTATGAATTAAATCCGATGACTCAGGCTGTTAGAGAATGAAGAAAGCTACCTTAATTATAATATACGAATTTAGATTGTAGTTACCACGTAATTGAAAATAACCTTTAGAAGAACATATGCATATTATGATAGCTACAAAAACTTACTTCCTATAACCCAAAAGAAAACTAAAATTGACATAGTTGGATGAGAGTCCTGTTAGCTCTTCCCGCAGAAAAACTTTATATATTTATAACGAATAACCCGAATGTTATTACAAAAATCTAGTCTTGTAATTTAATTGCAAATCCGTAAATTTTGGGAATGTTTTCACTTTTGTGGCATGCACATATAAATAGAGCATGTAAGGGTAAAAATGAACAATACCTTTTCTAAAAGTAATCTTTAATTACGTCATGCATTTTTTTATTTTTCCAATTTTAATCATGTCATAAACTAAATCGGATGACAGGATCCGCCTAAGTAAAACGCCGCTTCAGCTCTTACCTCAATAGTTACCTACGTACGTGGGCTATCTGAAAAGTTCTCGGCCTAACAATGAAAGACATTTTTTTTTAATGTGAAATTGTTTTATTATTCAATATAATCTCCTGAAACTTCAATACATTTATTCCGCCCTTTTTGATTCCGGAAGGTCTGCAAAACCTCCATCCACGGCTGCAATAGCTTGGTCATTTGATGTAAAACGCTTTCCAGCCAGAAATTTTTCAGGCTTGGAAATAGATAATAGTCAGAGGGAGCCAAATCTGATGAATACGCTGGATGTTTAAGCAATTCATACTTTAATTCGTTGAATTTTACCATCGTTAAATCACTTGTGTGAACTCGTGCATTGTCTTGATGAAAAATGATTCTTTTCTTCTTTTAAGCACGAATTTTTGCATCTAACTAATCCAAAAGGTTACAATAATATTCAAAGTTAATTGTTTTAGATAATCAAACAACAAAACAACTTTGTAATCCCAAAAAACTGTTGCCACAACCTTCCCTGCTGATGGAACTATCTTTGCCTTCTTCAGTGCACCTCCACCATCTGCAATAAGTTATTTCGACTGTTCTTTTTGCTCTAGTGTATAGTGATGGATCCAAGTTTCATCAACAGTTATGAAACGATTCTTGAAATCCATTTTATTTAGCTTAAAACAATTCAAACACGCTCGAGAAATACGCATTCGAATTCGTTTTTGGCCAATTGTCAGCAAATGCGGCACCCATCTTGCACAAAGCTTTTTCATATGTAATAATTCTTCATGTAAAATATTTCCAATTCGTTCTTATGAGATGCCTTTGGCAGCATTTCACGCTTTTTCACTCGTCGATAATCTAACACCATAACATGATTTGTGCTGTTGAAGCAGTTTTTATCTTCGAGGCTTGCACAACCAGATTGTTTCACAGTGGAAAGTGAAGGCATCCTTATACACTTTTAACAATTTGGGATGAAAATAAAGGAATTAATCACTGCACGATATTCAGTTTTTTCCATTTTAAAAAAATCAATGACACGTCAATATTAAACAGCTGCTACTACTCGAATGAATTAACAGATCGAAATAAAATTTTACATTTGTCTATATTAAGGATGAGACTTTCCAATACATTTATGATTTCACAGTTTCTAACGCCATTTATGTGTCAGGAGGGGAACTTTTCAGACAGCCTAGGTAAATAAATGGGCCTGCCTTCGGTTGTAGTTCTTTTAGATCAATTTAAATTGACAGTATGACGTAATTGTAGATTACTTTTATGAAAACAGGAAAAGGGTATGATAGATTAAATGTAAGATTTATTAAAATATGCAAATTTTCAATTGTAAGTACTTTTATTACAGTAATTAACTGATTGACATCGTAGCAATGGGGTATTAGTCACCACAAAAACATCACATGATTTGATAAGTAAAGTGCTAAATGTTTAATTAAACTTTATCCCGATTCGTGAACAGCAAGCTTCACACGGCCGTTGTCATGTTACGAATAAAGAAAAAATAATTTATAAACCTGTTACATTTATTATTAAGTTTGTAGTAAACTTTTAGCATCGGATCTTAATTGCTAAAAAAACTCACATGTCCTTGTCGATGGTTGTCTTTTAAACACAGCACTCAGTTACTATTACGACTGATAGACGATTTCTATGTATTTATTCATCAGTCGAATTATTTCCAGTAAACAGAGTATAACCGAAATCGCAGAAACTATAGCTAGATGCAGAAAGACAAATACGTGAAATAAAACGTCGCCGCAAAACGAAACCTGCTGGCTACGAAAGTCGCCTTTTAAGTTTTTATAAACGACCACTATATGGCGCTATCGAGATGTGACATTACCATTGTTGTAAAATTTGTCATTTGTTATTTGTAAAACAGTAGCAGCTTAGAAATTGCTCTAGTAGTTTCTTTACAATGAGCGTTTAAAAAAATAGTTTTGTGAACAAATGGAAATTTCACGTGAAGGTTTTCGTTGGATGATTTTTTACGATTTTAGTAAAGGCCTGATTCAACAATAATGCCTCGAATTGTTTCGTTCAACTTTTGGTAATGAATCATCATCAGAAAAAACTGTTTACAATTAGTTTGCAGAATTTCGTCATGGTCGTGCTTCCGTCGGCGATGAATTTCGTGAAGGTCGACCAAAATCGGTTGTTCCAAAAAACATGCTGTGCACAACATGATTAAAGAGGATCGGCATGTGACTTCCCGTGAGGTAAACAGATCCTTAAGCATATTGAAGACTGCAGTACATTCGATTTTGCCTGAACATTTAGCTGTGATAAAGACTTGTTCCCGATGGATTTCGCATAATTTGACCGAAACTCAAAGGCTCGTGTCAATTGGTGTAAGGAAATGATCAAAAATTCGACGGAAGAAATGCAAAATCCGTATACAGACGAAACTATTGGGTGTTCCAAGATGAACCGAATCCAACAAGAGTGGTTCGCTTGCGAAGCACTTCCAAGAGAATGATTGCTTGTTGCTTTGGTTATATCGGCCATGTTGCAACCATTACTTTAGAGGATCGAAGAACAGCTAATGCTGAATGGTATACAATTTGTTTGCCAAAAGTCGTCGATGAAATCAGGAAAAACAACCGAAAACGTCGCATCATTCTTAATCATGACAATGCCTGCTCTCACACAGCACGTCAAACAATTGATTATTTGGCGGAGAAAAACATCCAATTAAGATCTCATTGCCAGTATTCACCTGATATATCGTCTAACGACTTCTTTTTTGTTTTAGAATGTCAAAAAAATGCATGTACAGCGATTTTCATCACCTCAAGAAGCTGTTTTTGAGGTACCAACTTCAGAGTGGAAAAAAATGTTTTGAGAGTTGGTTTGAACTTAATTTTTTTTTTCTTTTATTGTTTTTGTAGAAACTTAAAAAGTAGCCCTTGTACCACTAGATCTTTTTACCTCCTTTTCCTGTCGCTCAAAAACTATCAAATCTATACCGGCTTAAAGTACTCAGTTTGAAATAACCGACGGAAATAAAAACTGATTTTCGCGATCTATGAACACTAAAGGCGAGGAAAAGCAAAAACCTCGGAAGGTTCTATTTTTCACGAATATATTCTCTTTAGCAAAGGAAGTAGCAATGCATTACTAGATGCAATTAGACTCGCGCAAGTTATTGCGTGAGAAAGTTGCGTTTATGTTCTACGACCATAACGTACGTAATACAATTAAAGGCCATACCGTACATTGCAATTTATTTTATCACCGTTACTTGACCGCATATAACAATAGTTATTTGAATAACAAGATACGAAAGTGTAACATTTCCTTCAACGAATGAAGTTAAATGCTTGATGCCAAGAAGAGCCCCGTAATCACCTAATGAAGGAAAATGTCACTGTAACTTTTCTCCTTGACATGCTATTTTCTCTACTAAACCGATAATGAAAATATACATATAATATGACAGCAATTCTATTTATTTATTTCTTTTCCTCCGTTAAATGTTAAAAAATAACTTTCCGTAAATAGTAGAAAACCATAAACCACAAAAGCTCACTTTCATTTTCACAGGAGACAATTACACAATGTCATAACAATTTAATAAATGTAAACCGGAAACTAAAACATATATTTTTGCCATTTATGTACCTTGTAAATCATAATTTAAATTGTGTCTGTGGGTAAAGTACCTAGTTTCATACCAACAATGTCAAATGGTGAACATAAAAAATGATGAGAATTCATTCATGAATTAAAATATCTTATTTAATGGGTTTTTTTCATATACATATGTAGTCTTATTATAAATTCTGTCAGTACTTCTAATGTAAATATTTAACTGAAGGCTCAGTCCAACAAACCTAAAAATATTTGTATAAAAGCTATATACAGTTATATGTATTCATCGACTACGGAACGTATTTTTTGAATCCAAATTTGGGTGGTTACACCGACGATATATATATATATATATATATATATATATATATATATATATATATATATATATATATATATATATATCAAGGATTTTTACAGCTGACACTGTCTTCCTTCTCTCAGCCTTTGATTCCATCCGTTTCTATCTTCCCAGTCTCCATCTGTTAGACCCCAGTCCTCCATAGCCTAGTCCATATCGTCTCGCCACGATCGTCTGGGTCTTCCTCTTTTTCTTCTCCCTATAGGGCTCCACTCCGTTATTTTCTTTATCCACCTACTATCTTCGCTTGGTCTTATGTATCCATACCATTTTAATCGTTTTTCTTCAATGGTGTTTATTGCATTCTCCTTGATGTTCATTCTGCTTCATATTTCTTCATTTGTTATTCTCTCCATACGTGTCACTCTACAACATCTTCTCCAATACTCCATCTCTACTGCGTTAATTTTAGATTTATGCCTTTTGTTGATCGTCCATGGACATGGACGATATTTTTTTAGAAACTCCAAATTCCACAGTCTGTACTCGAGTAGGAAGGCCAATCTGTAGGTTTAATAAATAATGGAACATTTGCGTTGCCTTAGCCTTCTTCTAACCACGCCGTCTTCTCAGGAAGATTGGCGAACCATATAGCTAAACAAACTTTATAAACTCCTGCTTTAGAAACATTACTCGAAGCACATCCAAACCACCTTGTCATGTCCTTCAGCCAAGAATTCTGTTGTCTTTCGATCGATCGTTTGTCCTTTATTTTGCCTTCAATAATTAGACGTAGCAATTGGTACTCTGGGCCCCTCATTAAATGTCCGAAGTATTGAGTTTTTGTGAGCCAGGGTCAAAGGTCCAGCACTCACATCCATACAAAAGCACGGAGAATACATACGCTTTCCCCATTCTCATTCGGAGTTCGAGGCTGAGACTTGTGCGATAGAAAAATTTATTTATATTCATGTATGTTCCTCGGGCCTGTTCAATTCGGGAATATATTTCCTTTCTTAGGTCCCACTTGTCATTTATATTGGTTCCCAAAGATTTAAATGTGGAAACCTGTTCTACGGTATTGTCCCTAATTTCGAGGGATTCTGGTGGTAGATTTTTCTTTGTTGTCCAATCCAAAACTTTCGCTGGCTGTTACGACTCGATTGATCAGTTGCTTGAGATCCTTGATATTATCTTCTAATAGAACAATATTATCAGCCTACCCTAGGTTGTTCAGTGTACACCCATTAACTGTTATTCCTTCAATGGATTCATAGATGGCCTCATTAAACACATCATCAGAATAAAGATTTAATTGTTTGAAGCCTTAGCCTTAGTATTTCTTATTTTCTTAAATTTTCCATTTAATAATTAAATGGTGACGCACTCATTCCTAAATCTTCTTTAATAATCCAAGGCGTTGTGCGCCTGCCATCACTTCTTGTTTTCTCAGAGTATTTTCATCAAATGGGAACGCACGGCTGTGATTCCTTCTTTTTTTCGAGAAGAGTGAAGGCAACCTTGTCGCGATTTATCAACATTCAACATTTTGAGTTTCTTTATACCTTTGTACCTAACGATTTTAATAACAAAAATCTCCCTTGCACTTTTCCCTACTTTGAGCAACGCTTCCCACTCCTCGATGAGAAAAGAAAAATTGAGTTTAATTGTGTATGTTGCCTGTTTGCCCACAAAGGATAAAATAACATATCTATAGTGGTACCGCCAGTTTGCACGGGAAATTTCCGATTGCATCGCACGATTGACAGATTTTATGGTTTGACATTCAAGTAAGTAAGACGAAGAAATAAATGATAAAGATTTGAGAAGTATAGAACAACAGAGGCTATCAGTTTTACAATTTTTTCCTTTTAAATGGAATTGCGCCACACCTATGGCATGTTTTTCCTCTGAAGCGATATTACTGAAAAACTATAGGCTCCATTCCTTCTATAGGGATTATATGTATAGCAAACTTAAAATCGATATTTTACTTCGTTCGGAAATTATCGTGCCAACAGACCGACGAGACCAACGAAAGACCAGTGAAAATGAGTAACTATGTTTTTTTGATCTTGGTACCCTAAAACATGAAAAAATGCAAAAATTTCGGAGGTTGATTTTGACGAATACATCATTTCCCTTTAGTAAGGAAGATGATAAGTTAGTTTTTAGTTGGAGAAATATTAAGCAAATCTTTATCAAGGATATAACACGTAGGCTGTAAAGTTTTTGGTCTAGCTACTCAAAACATATTTTTTGTGCAAAATTCGACTTTGCTTATCAATATATTCGCCTTCAAGAGCGATACAATCAGTCCAACATTTTTATATCTTTCTGGTAGAAGAATTTGTCTTTGCCTTCAAAATAGGCCTCAGTTTCGGCGACAACTTTTTCACTGGAGCCAAATCTCTAGTCTGCGAATAGATAATAGTTGCTGGGGGCCAAATCTGGAGAATACGGTGGATGAGGAAGCAATTCGAACTTCAATTCATGCAATATTGCCATCGTAACCATTCACTTGTGACACGGTGCATTGTCTTGATGAAAGGGCACTTTTTTCTTGTTCATTTGGGGCCGTTTCTTTGTGATTTCTGCCTTCAAACGCACCAATAACTTTATGCAATATTCGCTATTGATGATTCTCAGTATAATCGATGAAAATTATTCCATGCGCATGCCAAAATTCAGAAGCCAAAACCCTCCCAGGCGACTGTTGTGTCTTTGGTCGCTTCGATCGGCTTTCACCGGCTGCTGTCCACTCAGTTGACTGCCGATTTGATTCTGGTGTATAGTGGTGGATCCATGTTTCATCTATTGTCACATATCGCATAAACAAATCCTTTTTATTGCGTTTAAACAGATCCAAACAGCGCTCAGAATCATCAACATGTTGTTTTTGGTCCACTGTGAGCAAACGCGGTACCCATTTCGAACAGAGCTTTCTCATGCCCAAATGTTCATGCAAAATATGACCAACACGTTCTTTTGATATCTTTAGGGTATCAGCAATTACACTTTACGGTCATCCAAAACAATTTTGTGGATTTTTTTGATGTTTTCCGGTGTTCAGCATCATTTGTATCTGTACGACCGCGTTTAAATTCAGCATACCAGTAAATGATGAGTGATTTCACAGGGACAGAGGTCCCGTAACACTTATCAAGCCTTTGCTTTGCTTGAACGGTATTTTTTTCCCATCAAAAAACAGTGTTTAATCAATACACGAAATTCGATTTTTTCCATTGTTTTGAAAACATCAAAAGTAGCGTCACTAAAACCACTGTAACTTGTAAACTAATCGTCGAAATGTCATTCAATTTTGACACGTATCGTTTGAAGGTTGGTACTTCCTAAAAATCATATTGATTTCTTGAAAAGGGCGATATCTGTGTGTCAGACTAAAAACTTTTCAGCCTGCGTGTTCCAAATTTTTTAGTTTAAAAATTTGACTTACTTAAACTCGTCATTTTTTCTAACAAACCTCTGTATAAATATTTACATTAAAACACCATCCGCAGTCTTTCATACACAATCGTGCAGATAAAATTGGTCGATTGCATCGACTAGTAACGAATTAGTCAATTTATGGTGTTGTCAGTCTTTTAAAATTTAAGATTCCTTGATTCACCAGCATTCACAATATCGTTAAAGTAACTATAACTATATGTTATAAATAATACTTAAGAATAATTTACTAAATTGTTTTTCCTTTTTTCTAGGTAAGTGGACTGATACCTTCAGAGTTTATTAAGTTAATTAATAAAAAACAAGTAAGTAGTATAATATTACATTCAAATTAAATGAAAATATGTTTCGCAAATAAAGGTTCAAGACGTCATGTAATAAAATATGATGTTTAAGTGGTTGCCAAGAAGACTGCACTTTACTGACGTCAAATATAGAGCTTATAATCTAATGGATATCTTGTGTAAAAAGCTGGTATATGCAAAGATTTAGCTAAAGAAAATCCACATTTTGTTGCGTAGGACGATTACAGAGTTTGACGCTTGCACACTCTCAAAAACACTCTTAGCCTCTATCCGAACTTAGAACCTAAGCTTACGATTTACAATAATTTAAATTCTATTGCAGTTCAAAGTAAATACATCTTTTTTAAATAACTTTTTTACAATC
The DNA here is from genome assembly GCA_019049505.1 of Pachyrhynchus sulphureomaculatus. Lineage (NCBI taxonomy): Eukaryota > Metazoa > Arthropoda > Insecta > Coleoptera > Curculionidae > Pachyrhynchus > Pachyrhynchus sulphureomaculatus. The sequence continues at coordinate 148,608,939 of CM032454.1, read as the reverse complement.
GCAGCTACATGAATAGGGCTAGTCTATTTTTGAACAGGTTTTTTTTATATCTTATGCAATAAATTTTTTAATAAATACAGTCTGTCCAGTAAGAACGTGTCCGCGATAATTCATTTTTGGTAGATGCGAGTCTAACGTTTCAACAAAAAATCGATAGAGGGAACCTTTGTATAGGACACATTTTAGTAAGAGTATCAGTGGATTACGAACTTTCGTCCAAATCACGTAAAATCAAAAATGAATCACTTGTTTGCGCATCGGTGAGGCAGTCTTTCTTTGTTCCCATCCAAATGACACATTTCGCTGCCGCTAAATATATTAAAACGTCGGTATCATTTGTGAAGAAGGGGGTAAATCATTTTAACGAGACGAAAAATGTCGACGACTTGCCAAAACGTGACTCGGTAGGTAAAGTCACTCCGAAAGTCGAAAAATGAATCGTGTCTTTGTTTTCACGGGACCTGAAATTGACGCTGCGTCAAGAAGCAGCAAAATTAGGGTTTGAATGTCTCCCATGAGAGCATTCGACAGCATCTTCATGCTCAGGATGTTAAATACCGAAGCACGTTAAAGAAACCTTTGCTGGGCGGAAGTTACGTCGCAAAGCGGCTCGCTTGGTCCCACGATAAGATACTAGACAATCGCCATACGTCACCCCATTTGAAAACGTTTGATCCCTTGTAAAGACTATAACGGCGTTGACTTAGTTGTCTCATGAGATTCGAAAAATTTGGAGATCGTTACCTGAGTCTGGTCGACAGCATGCCGCGAAGATGCTAGGCTATTATTGAAGCAGGAGGCGATTGGATAACTTACTAAGATAATTGCGCGGTTGTTAGTACACCAAAGAATACATTGATGGCAAGAAATGTTCCTGAAACACATTTCTTCAAGAATACGAGCGGTTACGTTCTTACTTGACAGACTCTATTCTGAAAAACCAGCTTAAATTCTTCTTTCTAAAACTCATCTGTTGAAACTGGAAATTATTAGTTTTAATCTGGAATATTGGAATCGCGATTTTGATTTAGCGAATGAATAATGTATTTCTAATTGATGACAAATACTAATTTTAAGTCCAAATTGAAAATTATTGAACTTTTAATCCGTCATTTTAATAGAATTTTATACTTCAAGCTCATCTTTGTGAAACCTATTCCAAAAGAAAACTAGATTGAAATATTTCTAATAGTTTCCTTTAACCTTTAACATAACATTATAATAATAACCGGTCAAGTGCAAGTTGAACTTGGACAATTAGTGTTCCGTACGTTAACTGCTGTTGAAATAAAAAATTTTGTTACGGTAGTATAAAATGATCAGTGACTTGACAAAACACACCCCAAATGAGTTTTCAACAAAGTTTGTTTCCAATCTTTACTGAAAACTGATGTCCTTGAAATTTTTGTTTTTTTATATACCAGATGAATTATTAAAGGTAATGCACTCGTCATAATTTTCCTTCAATCTATACCCCGTGGAGAAGAATCCAGAATTTTTTAAAAAATTTTTGATCAGTACTTTTCGAGATAAGGTAGGGGGACAGCGATTTTTCGCGATTTTTTAAAAATAATACAAAGAAAAGTGTGCCCAAGTATTACATTATATATATATTTTTTACTCGTGTTTTCACAAGCTTTCATTTGACACCACACTAGATGACCTAGTAAAAAAATTTTTTTTTCACTTCCGATTTCACCCCTCAAAACTAACCCCTTAAGTCAAAATTTAACTTTCAAAGCTGCACGGCTCTGATGAGGCCATCAATTCCTATATTAGTACCAAAGTTCAACTTTCTATGTCATATAGTTTCGGAGAAAATCGGGTGTGACAGACAGACAGACACCGAAGTTATCCTTATAAGTGTTCCGTACTCTAAAACTGGTGTGAAGGTTGCGATAAAACAAAACTGTTTGCAGGATAACAAGTGAAAATATTTGAAAATTTTGTTTCCGAAAATTCCTCAGGGATCTTCGAGAAAGATTATTTCCGTTTCAAATCATGACGTAATTACATACGCAACTAAAAACCGGTCATCGATAAAGAAATATTGAATTAAACACTTCAATGCTCAGCATCTGTATTTTCATTCATTGAGTAGGACGAAGTGGCAATTTTAGTCCTGACAAACACCCCACTTATATAAGTCCGCCTACATTATTTTCTTATTTTCGCAATTTTCATAATGCCTTTCTTGACTTTTCATCACCTACACCCTTTTTAGTGATGCAATGTTTGTTCCGTCTCGATATAATAAAACACTCACTGAAGTGGGTGGATGGCTTTATTGTCTGGTCCTGTTTTAGACAAATAAAATATAATTTTAGGGCGATAAAAATATAGGTTTTAGAGGAAAAAGACGTAAAGCGTCGGTTGTAGTAAATAATTTCTTTTATGAAATATTTAAAAACATATTTCGCTGATATTATCAAAATATATATTATAAAACAAATTTAAGCGACACAGTTTTAAATGATGTATTTTCATTTGCAAAATTAGTGTACTTTCATTGTGTCCCAGAACATTCGTTAACAATTATCGACGGAATAACTGTTTTTTTCTATGAATAATCCAATAATTGTTCAGAACCATTACCTAATTGATTTTTCGCGTATATTTTTACGTCGCTAATCATTGATTGATGACGAACGGTCTCTTTACCTTTATCAGTACGTTTAGTTCATATTGAAAACCGACGCTGTACTTCAGACTTGTTTTTGCTACTGTCACGAGGGGTGCGGGTGACTTGTATTCATTGCGACATATTTGAATATAACTCTTCACGGTTCACGTGACATCGTCGCAAAATTGATTTGCCTACGCTTAACTGATGAGCTCCAGCAGATCGAAAGGCATCATAAATTAGCAAATAGGTGGTCTGTAAACAGTAAAAGTTGATGGATACAGCTCTCAGGAGGTATTATTTTTTTTTTTCCAGAAATAAAATTTCAAATTAAATTTTTCGAATTTGATTAAATATTGTTCTACCGCTCTCTGGCGCAAATGTATAAGAACTATGAATCGTCATTTGATTTTTGTAAATTTTTCGAGCAAAAATTTATTAATTTAAAAAATTAAAAATATAGAAGACTATTTATTTATTTATATATATATATATATATATATATATATATATATATATATATATATATATATATATATATATATATATATCATCATCATCATCATCATCAGCTATGCAGTTCTTCGTCGGACATAAGCCGCCCCTAACTACGTCCATCGTCTTCGGTTTTGGGCCCTGTTTATCCAGTTTTATCCCACTAATCTTGTGATGTCGTCAGACCATCGGGTTTGCGGGGGTCCTCTACTTCTTTTCTCATTCCAGGGCCTCCAGTTGATTACTTTATGGGTCCATCGATTATCAGAGAGTCTTGCAATATGACCCGTCCATCACCACTTCAACCTGCTCATCCTCCCAGCTACATCAGTTGTCTTGGACCTTCCTCGAATTTCTTCATTAGTCAGCCTATCCTTTAACGAAATTACCAACATCCTCCTATCCATTGCTTGTTGAGCTACTTGTAGGCGATGTATAATCTTGACTCAAAGCCCACGTTTCCGTTCCGTATGTCAATACTGGCAACACGCATTGATCAAATGAGTTTGCTTTCAGCGTATTTGGGACATTTGTGAATTTCGCGTTTTCAATGTTCAGTACTGCTTCTTTATCACAGTCGTCATTTGTCATACACATGGTTTGGGCGATGTTTGTTTTCAGACCGATCTCTCTGGACTTGTTGTTAAGTTCGTTCAGCATTTCTTCCAATTCTTCTTTGTTGTTAGATATAAGCACAATATCAACCGCAAATCGCAAATGATGAGTTGCTCTTCTCCTGTATTTATACCCTTACCTGTCGATGGAAGTTGTTTGAAAAGATCTTCTAGCGCCAACATAAAGAATTTCGGCGAGATGGTGTCCCCTTTTCGTACACAGGAGATGAAGAGGTAGACCACATACAAGATAGACGGACGACATAAAAAGATTAGCAGGACACGATTGGATGCAACAAAGCTCATTGGAGACAACTTGGGGAGGCTTACATCCGACTATCGATGGAATAAGCTAATGATGATCATAATGATGAGATATACCATATATGTATATTAGGGTGACAAGCTAAATTTTTTTTTTATTTTCTTTGGTCCTACTCCCGCAAACTGTTCAATCCTATAAAAGAATAAAGCCTCTAAATTTTTAGAAAAAAATATTAATATTTAGAGGTCTCATCCAACGATTGAAAATACATTTTTTCTTCTCAATCGATTAGCCCCCCGTTAGACCTCTGATTTGAATTTAAGGGTTATGAAAGTGTTTCCTTGTACATTTTTTGATGCTGAATCCATTCCCGAGGGCTATTTCCCCCTAAAATTCTTCAATTTTCCGCAATGCTCATGCTAAGTGCGCATTAAGAGTGAAAAATTGCGTTTCCTTTCAAAAAGTTCCGCAAAATTTACAGAAAGCCTTGTAGATCAAGTTTTATGATTCAAAATCATAGATATGACACAGATCTTTGAGACATTTTCATGGTGCACGAGTAATATAGGACAAAGACAGCGAGAACGAAGCACTTTGTTGGAAAAAAGATTGACACACCTAAAAAAAATGTAAAAGAATATGTAAACAAATAACAATGGTAATATGGAAAATGTATTCTCTAAAAGTTTTCAAATGAAGCATGTTACTAGGAAAGTTTGACGCTGCATGAGGGGGGAGATAAGGACTCCTGTAAATACGTGCTCGACGGAAGAAAAACAACAAAATATTGGCTTGTCACTCGATTTTTACCTTAGTTATTAGGTTTTAACACGGATATAATTCTTTACAAGTGCTGCATTTTATTGTAGTTCCATTGAGGCCCAACCAGGCCCAATCAAAATTTAATGTTTACTCAGACTTAAAATTCTAATATCAAATATGTATTAAAGGTATTGGGTTTCCATTTAAATTTTCAATTTTGGGACTCATAGAATCCCGACAGGGCGTTGGACCCAAAATCTAATAGATCTTCTCAATTCCCAGGTAAAAATGGTATAACTTTTGTCTGAAACATTTTTTCTGAAGTTGCCTTCTTGTCGCGTTTTTTTTGGTGTGTCAATCTTTTTTTCAACAAAGCGTTTCGGAACGCATTCAGCATCAAAAAATTTACGAGGAAACATCTTCATAATCCTTAAATTCTAACGGGGGGCTGTTGAAGGGCAAAAAATATATTTTCAATCGATGGATGCAACCACTAAATATTAAAATTGTTTTCTAAAAATTTAGGGGCGTCATTTTTTCATAGGACTGAACATTTTGCGGGTGTAGGACCAAAGAAAATCAAAAAAAATTTTGGCTGGCTTGTCACCCTAATGTATGAGGCTGGTTTGAAAAGTCCGTGCAAAAATAAAAACTACTTATGTGTTTGGGGTAAACCTTTTTTGTTTTTTCGACATAGTCTCCTTTTAGGCTTATACACTTCGTCCAACGATGTTCTAGTTTGTTGATCCCTTCCGAATAATAGGATTTGTCCAAGTCTGCAAAATATCCATTAGTATCTGCAATCACCTCCTCGTTTGAATAAAATCTTTGTCCCGCCAGTCATTTCTTCAAATTGGGGAACAAATAGTAGTCCGAGGGAGCCAAGTCTGGAGAATAGGGGGGATATGAAACGAGTTGGAATCCTATTTCCATTAATTTGCGACCACAACTGCTGAGGTGTGTGCTGGTGCGTTGTCGTGATGGAAAAGGACTTTCTGTGGGCCAATCGCGGGCGTTTTTCTTGCAGCTCGGTTTTCAAACGGTCCAATAACAATGAATAATATTCACCTGTAATAGTTTTACCCTTTTCCAGATAGTCGATGAGGATTATCCCTTGCGAATCCCAAAAGACAGTCGCCATAACCTTTCCGGCCGAAGGAACGGTCTTCGCCTTTTTTGGCGCAGATTCCCCCTTGGTAACCCATTGTTTAGATTGTTGTTTGGTCTCAGGAGTATAGTAATGTATCCATGTTTCATCCACAGTGACGAAACGACACTTAAAGTCCTCCGGAATCTTCTGGAACAGCTGCAAACCATCCTTGCAACACTTCACACGATTCCGTTTTTGGTCAAGCGTGAGCAATCGCGGCACCCATCTTGCGGATAGCTTTCTCATGTCCAAATGTTTATGCCAAATATTATGTACCCGTTCAGTCGAGATGCCACAGCACTAGCAATCTCACGCACCTTAACTCTTCTGTCATCCATCACCATATCATGGATTTGATCAATGATTTCTGGAGTCGTAACCTCCACAGGCCGTCCAGAACGTTCAGCGTCACTTGTGCCCATATGGCCAGTCCCAAAATTTGAAACCACTTATAAACTGTTCTAATCGAAGGTACAGAGTCACCATAATGTTTATCAAGCTTCTCTTTAGTTCTCCTGAGGCGTTTTGCCTTTCATAAAGTAATGTTTAATCACCACACGAAATTCTTTTTCGTCCATTTCTTGAAAATCACTCGACTTCCTTGATTCACACGAATGCCAAACACAAAGAAATATACCAATATGGCTGAAACTTGGTGTGCATTCATTCAAGAGATGCTACTAACTAAACATGACCTCGATACGCGCCGGTGGTGCCATCTCTCGGACTTTGCACGGACTTTTCAAACCAGCCTCGTATATTATATATATATATATATATATATATATATGTATATATATATATATATATATATATATATATATATATATATATATATATATATATTCTATTAGTTGATGTTCTATCTAAAGGCATTTCATGAAACATCTAATTCAACATATTTAAAACCAGAGTTAGATATTTAAAATCGATTTTAAACTAATTTATCTTCAAATATTCCATGAAAACGTATAGTTCTTCATTTTGAATAAATTTAAGAACAATTAGTGTGTCATCGAACTTACAACCGAAAATATTTGTCAAGTAGTTGTTGTCGGCATACTAATTAAATACAAATATTCAGGTAGAATCAGCAAGTGTACAAGTGCATTTAACATTCGCATTCGGACTCTAAATGGCAATTGTGTAGTAATTTTCATAATTATTTCGTAAATTATTGGAATATTTGCGTATTGCTTAAGTTCAAACTCACTCGTTTTTTTCATGTAATTGGGCTGCTTAACTTCAGTTGTACCAAGCTCGATTAAAAATTTTAAACACATTATTAAACCACTTTTAAAAGAAAAGAAAAATAGATAGTGAAGGCAAATGCCCTGAAGTTTTCATGATTTTTGGAATTTTTTGGGTGCAGCTTGGAAAACGATTTAACTACTTTAAAACAGTGCCAACATAATATAAACGAGTTTTCTCAGCCTAATTTTGACCGCAAAGCTACTTTTCTTGTATTTTAGTGCATTTTTTCACTTTTTAAACGCTTTCGGTTCTTAAATATCTCAGCTTCTGCTGAGCAGCAACCTTTTTACTCGTCATAAAATTCCTTAAAAAGCTGCGTAGACTGTTCCGTTCAATTCGATATTACGGCTTCAAATTATAGGAAAATATAGCTTTTATATTAACAAAAACTGTGCCAAATTTTATTAAAAAAAGGCCGTTTGTTTGGAGTTGATAGCACACAACATGGGTTATAAACATTAAAATGTCATAAACCATAAACGTTCTACCAATTATTTGCATTTTTAATTTTAATCACCTTTATTTTCTATCTCTGTACAACAGTGCGACCTTTTTCTAAAAAATATTTTATTACATGTCTTCTAAACTTTACAATAAGCTATATAAATCAACGCATTTCAAAGTTTATTTTAATGAGTAAATGATGAAACTAAAAATCTTATTTGTATGATAGAGGCTTAAACGAGTACAATTAACAATTCTTAAGAACTAGAAATCTACAGCGTTATAAAGCTTAATGATAATAGGTACAATAAAATTATTTGGGATTTTAGCAGTTATTGGAATATAATTAACCAAAGTACTTATTGGTAGGTAGGTGCCTAAGTACCTGAATATGCAGTAAAAATATTCTGTGTATGAATAAAAATAAAGCAAAAACCTATAATATGCTTAGTTCAAATCAGAACAGCGATGGCTTCAACTTTCCGTTTTGCCCCGGTCAAACTTCGCGGAGTCTGTAAATCTGCAATGATACTTAACGTCCACGATGCCCTAGTGCATCAACAGCCAACAAGCCAAGTCCGTGAAATTCTGGAAACCTGTGCCAACATGACGGGAGTTGGATCAGCAACTATTTATAGATTTCTAAAACAAAGAAAACGCGATCCTTGCAACGAACCTCAGAATTACAAAGGAAAGGAGCCCTTAGAAGTCGATAAAGACTTTAAAAACGCAATAAGACGAAAAGTACACAATTTTTTTATTAAGGAAGAGATACCTACATTACATAAAGTTTTGCAAGAAATTAGAGAAGACTAGGACTTACCAGATTTAAAAAAATGGAAATTATGGAAAATCCTTCATAACCTGAATTTTCGTTGGGAAAACACAATAGAAAATCTATTCTTATCGATAAAACAGAAATAATTTGTTGGAGAAGAGAAAATCCACAACTTTGTCATAAATCGTTATCTAATTAGTTACCTACCAACATTTATAGTGACCGTATCAGTATTAGACATCTTTTCTTCTATAATAAATATAATGACTTGGCAATCGCACGGCAACATAATCACATAAGAATAATCTACTATTTCGATTGCTAAGTAAGTCTAAACAGTGCACTTAAGAATAAAGTATTTTAAATAGCAGATTATTCTTATATGATTATGTTGCTGTGCTACTGCCAAGTCATTATATTTATTATAGAAATAAAGATGTCTAGTATTGATATGATCACTATAAATGTTGGTAGGTAACTAAATAGATAACAATTTATGAAAGTTGTTGAATAGGTGCTTCCATAGATACTAACTAAAATAACTGACTTGGTTTTACATGAGATGTCACATTTTTTTGTGGTGGAAGGACTGCGTTGCGAGTCTTGGCATTTTATTACATTTTATGTTTTTGATGGGATCTCATTTCTTTGTAGGTAATACTCTTTTTTTTTTCTTCTCGGGTAATATTTCTTGTACGTCAGCTATGGATTTTCTTAAAGCCCACTCCCTATCTCTATTGATTTTTCTCAAAGGCTCTGATGTAACAATTTTTGACAAGTCTGGACGATAAGCGCTTCTAAGTCGATTATATTCAACGATTGTGGGCTCCTGAGCTTTGATATTACCGAAGTCGACATTAATTAGATGTAATCCACCCAGACTTGTGACTCTCGAAAGTGCCACGTATGCTTGACCGCATGTGAACACTGAAGAACCTATGGCCATCAGTGCACTGTTTAGACTTAGCCCCTGACTTTTGTATATGTTAATAACATAGGCTATACATATTAGAAACTGTTCGCGATGAACATAAGCTTTATTAATAATTTCAAATTTAGTTTTGACTGGACCAAGCTCGTAAAGATGTTCATTATTAAATGTAATATGTATTTTTTTTTTTAATTTTATTTGTATTTTTTAGAATCAACCTTTACTCCTTGTACTATACCGATAAAACCGTTGACTAAGCCAAGACTCACGTCAATATTTGGTCTTAACATAACTTTTGTTCCTATTTTAATAACTATATTCTCTTCTAGCCCTGCTCTCACGGAAGCATCATCGTCATACTTTTTTATAATTAAAATATACTTAAATTATTTCTCTTAACTATTTTTTAATTACACGAAGTAGGTAAGTATTATTAAACGAATATATTTGATAAATGAAAAATATTAAATATAATATATTAATTAATAAATAATACAAATTATTCATAATTATGGATTTTTTAGTGATTAACTCACGGTTGACCTTGCATTATGCTATGTATGGCTGAACGCTGCGGGCTCTCCGCGCTCTATCTCAAAAAACGGTTGAGCGTATAAAAAATTTTTAGAACAAAATTTGTAGAGAATTTTATGCTCTACAATTTTCATAATAGATGCAAATATCATTGAAACCATAGAAAGCGAGATATTTGCGAAAAACCGACTTTTGTGACCTTTGACCTTGAATATCTTAAGACACGAGATTTTATGAGACTTTTGAGACAACTTTTAGAATGCCAAAATAAAGGTTTATACAAGCTTACAGCTTATTATTAGAAAATGGGACTGAAATTTCGGGATGTTTCTGTTTTTCCTTCCTTTATAGGCAAAACACTAACTTAATTCAAAATTTGAAGTTTGTGTGTCTGTTAGAAGTATTTTAGAATTTTGATGATCGGTGAGTGTGTCAGTGACAAAATTAAAGAACTTCGACTGGCGATAGTTCGTAAACTATAAGGTATACATAGTAGGTAATTTAGGAATATAGCTAGTATAGTATGTCCTCTTGGTCACTGAAAATTCAGGCTTCTAGCGTTATCTACAACGAAGTTACAGGGGGGTCGAAAGTGCCGTGAGTGACTTCGAGAAAAGAATGGTACGGCTGTGCTTTCTGCTCGACTTGGCGGGGGCACTGCCGTGCCCCCCGATATTGTATCTGTGATAATTTTAGTACATGTATTAATGGTTTGTCAGTAAAAGTTTCTGTTATCTAAATCATAATTTTACTGTAAAATAGGTAGCATTTGTCTCACTTTTTCATGTTATATTTAAAATATTGAATAGAAATAAAGAGAAGGAACCAGACCTTTTCTAGAGCAAAGGTGTAAAAAAATTGAATTTTTCGTAACGAAAAAAGTGAAAAATAATGTAGTTTTTTTTGTGTGTTCTTTATTTTTCCTTCTAACCATCTTGAAGTACATAAAATTTCGCATATTTTTTTTAAAAAAAGCTTTCTACGACCTTTTACCCACAAGAAAAAACCATAATAAGATTTGGACTAAAATGCGAATTTTGACCAATCCTCTAATATTTTTTAATAAAATTTGGCACACTTTTTTGTTGATATAAAAGCTATATTTGCCTCTAACTTGAAGCCGTAACATCGAATTGAACGGAAGTTTCCCGGAAAAAAAAAACCATTATTCAATTTGCCATAATAAAATTTTTTTTTAGTTTATTTACTTAATATTTTTTAATGCAATCTACACAGTTTTTTTGGTAATATTATGACGAGAAAAATGATTTTTTGTCGCATAACAACGGCAGAAGCTGAGATATTTAAGAAATAGTGAACCGAAAGCGTTAAAATGTGAAGAAATGCACTAAAATATAAGAAAAGTGGCCTTGCGTTTAAAATTAGGCTGAGAAAAGAGTTAAATCGATTTCCAAGCTGTGCCCAAAAATTTCCAAAAACCATGAAAATTTTACAGGGGGCGCACATAGCAGAACCCGATCGGATCTGGTGGAGAATCAACTAGGTTCGAGAAAAACGGCGCTTAAATTTAAGCTATCAGGGTTTTAAAAAATAAAGCATAAAAAAGTATCATAATATACGTAAATATATACCTGACCCAAATTTATAGCATTGAAAATGCTACAAGAATATGCATCTAATTTAAAAAAAAAAACATAACCTCAAAAATTTTAGGCCAAAAAGCTGATTTTTAGTTTTCCGTACGGAACACTTATAAGATGACTACGGTGTCTGTCTGTCCGTCTGTCTGTCTATTTGTCCGTCTGTCTGTCACACCCGATTTTCTCCGAAACTATTTGTCATAAAAAGTTGAAATTTGGTAATAATATAGGAATTGATGGCCTCATCAGAGCCATGTAGTTTTGAAAGTTAAATTTTGACTTAAGAGGTTAGTTTTGGGGGGTGAAATCGGAAGTGGAAAAAAAAAGTTTTTACTAGGTCATCGAGTGTGAGGTCAAATGAAAGCTTGTGAAAACACGAGTAAAAAATATATATATATAATGTAATACTTGCGCGCACTTTTCTCTGTATTATTTTTAAAACATCGCGAAAAATCGGTGTCCACCTCGAAAGGTACTTATCAAATAATTTTGAAAAAATTCTGGAATATTCTCCAACATTGAACGAAAATTATCACGAGTACATTACCTTTAATAATTTATCTGGTATATAAAAAAAAAACAAAAATTTCAGGGTCATCAATTTTCAGTAAAGATTAGAAACAAACTTTGTTGACAACTCATTTGGGGTGTGTGTTGTGAAGTTACTGATCATTTTATACTTCCGTTACAAAATTTTTTATTTTCAAAGCAATCAACGTACGGAACACTAATTGCGCAAGTTCAACTTGCACTTGACCGGTTTTATTTACTATAAAAAAAGGAACCTAGTTACTTGATTATATACACTCTAATAATTTATAATATTAGCTGGACCGCTTAAGGAAGTCTAGTGACATGATTATATATACTGTTAAAATTTATAGTATTAACAGGACCACTTCCAAAGGCCCAAGGGAATCTAATTACATGATTATATACATTCTAATAATTTATAGCATTAGCAGGACCGCTTCTAAAGGCCTAAGGTAGTCTAGTTACATGATTATATATACTGTGACGATTTATAGTATTAGCAGAGCCGCTTCCAAAGGCCCAAGGGAGCCTTCTTACATGATTATATACACTCTAATAATGTATAGCATTAGCAGTACTGCTTTCAAAGGCCTAAGGGAGCCTAGTTACATGATTATATACCCTCTAATAATTTATGGCATTAGCAGAACCGCTTCTAAAGGCCTAAGGGTGTCTAGTTATATGATTATATACACTGTTACAATTTATGGTATTAGCAGGACCGCTTCCAAAAGCCCAAGGGAATCTAATTACAGGATTATATATGCTCTAATAATTTCTAGCATTAGCAGTTAGTTAGTTACATGATTATATACCCTCTAATAATTTACAGCATTAGCAGAACCGCTTCTAAAGGCCTAAGGGTATCTAGTTATATGATTATATACACTGTTTCAATTTATAGTATTAGCAGGACCGCTTCCAAAAGCCCAAGGGAATCTAATTACATGATTATATAAGCTCTAATAATTTCTAGCATTAGCAGGACCGCTTCTTAAGGCCTAAGCATATCTAGTTACATGATTATATACACTGTTACAATTTATAGTATTAGCAAAGCCGCTTCCAAAGGCCCAAGGGAGCCTACTTACATGATTATATACAATCTAATAATTTATAGCATTAGCAGTACTGCTGATTTTATACACTCTAATAATTTGTAGCATTAGCAGTACTGCTTTCAAAGGCCTAAGGGGGCCTAGTTACATGATTATATACCCTCTAATAATTTATAGCATTAGCAGTACTGCTTCCTTACATGATACACTCTAACATTTTATAGCATTAGTATTACTGCTTCCAAAGGCCCAAAGGAGCCTAGTTACATGATTATATACCCTCTAATAATTTATAACATTAGCAGGACCGCTTTTAAAGGAATAAGGGAGTCTAATTACATGGTTATATACACTGTTACAATTTATAGTATTAGCAGGACCGCTTCTAATGGCCCAAGGAAGTCTAATTCAACAAAGTCACATGATTTTATACACTGTAACAAGACCTTGGTTTGAGGCATTATATCTTCCAATTATTTTGTAGCTTTAAATTTTGGTCAGGTATATATGTCTGTATGGTACTTTTTTATGCTTAATTTTTGAAACCCTGCTAGCTTAAATTTAAGCTAGCAGGGCGTCGTTGTTCTCGAACCTGTTTGATGCTACAAATTTTTTCTTGGTGGCTGTAAATGTGCTAGAAAAATTCTCCACCAGGCCCGGTAGGGTTCTGCTATGTGCGCCCTGCTACCTTAATAGAGTTCTGAATGATGTAAATAAATAAATTACCTATAACACCTTCTATACCATTACACATATGCAACAAATAACATCAAAATGCCTAGAATCGTTGACAAATAGGTTAAAATTGAAATAGTTCTTTATCAGGCTATGCCGTAATTACCATAGCCGTATGTAGGCGCGCTCGAAAGTTACATCCACGACGGTTTAGTTGACGATAATGACATAAACTAGGTGATCATAATTAAAAATTTTAATTAGAATATACATAATATTTTGTAATTACTTTTATCTAGATCCTCGCAAACTAAAATAATTTTCCTATTGTTTATATTAGCTATAAAAGAAATCCTGTCACTGGGTGTTCCATAAATAAGTTCAAATTTGTTTAGTTTATTGCTTGAACGCAACAGGCGGGAAAAGTAACGTGAGGGCATAAAGCGTAAACTTGGTCCCTGAAAGTTTAGTAGTATTTCACCGGTGCAGAGAGTGCCTGCTTTAGGCGTGAGTTTGCATAAAGATGTAATTTTTACTCTTTCAGGATACAGCTGCTGTAAAAATTAAAGCCAACCAATCTGATTAGTTTAAAAAATTAAATATTTGAATGATGACGCACATTTCCACCTTAACGACGACGTCAATGAACAGTATTGAAATTATTAAAGTGCGACATATTTAAAACTAAAACATTAAATGCCTTTGCATTTCATTAAGTGATAGCTAGGGCCGCAATGACGGCACGTGGCTTTAGGGATGGCAGAGATCGCACAACTGTTAATTTGGAGCGATGCGTTGAGATAATTGAGAACTTCTACAAATCGGCTTCATAAAACTTTGATGGTTATAATCAGAGTAGCTGGATACAGTACGATGTGGCAACACACACTTGATATATATCGTTGCCTGTCATTCGATAAATTTTCCCGAATAAATTGATTTCTAAAACAGGGGACGTATCCGGAATAATTAACATCAGGATAGGATAAATTCATTAAATTATTCGCTTAGAAGAGGGCCGGACATGTACGGCCTCACATTCAGACGACATGTTTTTGGGGTTCTGTATGGAACACTTATAAGATCACTTCGATGTCTATCCGTCTGTCACATCCGCTTTTCTCCGAAAATATTTCACGTAGAAAATTGAAATTTGACACTAATATACGAATTGATGTCCTCATCAGAGTACTTTTAAAAGTTAAATTTTGACTTAAGGGGTTTGGTTTGGTGGGTGAAATCGGAAGTGAAAAAAAAAATTTTTTATCAGGTCGTCGAGCGGGGTGTCAAATGAAAGCTTGTAAAAACACGAGTTCAGAAATATATATAATGTAATATTTGCGCACACTTTTTTTCGTATTATTTTTAAAGCGATAGATGTCGCCACCTCTTGAAAATTTACCTTACATATTAAACAACCCCGTAGTATTAAGTCATTTTGTCAAATACAGTCTTTATAAAACTTGAATAAGAAAGTCATTCAAGTATGTTGAAATGATTTAAAATTTTTTCTTCACTCTTGTGCGAATAAGGTTTTCTCGTAGTGATCTTATTTACTGTTTCTCGATATTGTCAGAACTATTTTCTTAACATTAAACGACACGCATTTCCATTTGAAAACAATAAATTTATATTTTATGGAACAGCTGTGCCGCAAAATGTGTATTATCAATAAATAACAACGTAGGAGAAATTTAATGTTTGTTTTTTATAAGTGGCGACCTTTATTAAAAATATTTGCATGGATATTCAGACAGAGTCGTACTTGCGCGAAGTCAACGCTTTTGTGGTAATTTAGGTACTTTCCGACAGTGAATGCGCTGTGGAGGAGCTACACCAACGTCTAGAAAACTTCATAGAGACAATTCCAGAACATGCTTCTCTTTTATTTGTATGCACTCTTGCCGAAAAATAAAGGTAACAAAGTTTCTTGTTGGTTAAATAATTTCTTGCTGTACATATGTACAATCGCTTTCCGTCCCCTCATTTCGAAAAGTACTGATCAAAAAATTTTGAAAAAATTCTGGAATATTCTTCACAGGGTGTAGATTGAACGAAAATTATCACGAGTACGTTACCTTTAATAATTTATCTGGTATATAAAAAAACAAAAATATCAAGATCATCAGTTTTCAATAACATTTGGGGTATTTTGTGAAGTCATTGATCATTTTATACCTCCATAACAAAAATTTTTATTTCAAGAGCAATCAACGGCAACGTAGGGAACACTAAGTCCGACTTGCATTTGGCCGGTTATTTAAAAATAATTTTCCTCGAGGTACTGTAATTTCATATAAAATAAAGGTGTTTTTTCATTTACCAATTTATAGTTTTACCCTAAATATGTATTTTAAGGATAATTTAACAAATTTAGAAAGTAATTTCAAACTTAACACTTTTAACTAAAATATTTCTGTTTTTGACGTGTTTCCCTTCCCACCTTCATTTCTATAAAAATTGTTCCTAAAAAACAAGCTTACTGGCATTATTTTAAGGTTTCCAAAAATTTCCGTTGTTTTCTTTTTCTTTTTACATCAAAAATATCACTTCCAATACATTGTTAATTAAATCAGTTCAGAATAGCACGATTGGGCTATCAAAAAATTCATGGGGGGCCTGTCCTACTTTAGGACCCTTTTCTCGTTTCTTCCTTTACTATACGAGAATTACATATATTATAAAACCTTTAGGCCAAAAATAGCTGCCACGTTAATGGTCTCAGTGTTTCTTCGGAGGTAGTGAATTAACATTCAGTAAACAAATTGAAATGTTTTTATTTTGGCTCTCAGAAAATATGCAGAGCAAATTTAAATGAGTTTTTTTGTTGAGTTTTAGTTGAGTTTAACATTTTATTTTTAATTTATAAAACACGGGGCAGTGCAAGTCGGACTTACATAATTAGTATTCCATACGGCGATTTCTCTTAAAATAAAATAAAATTCTTACCTAGGCTCAGTTAATTAGGTCCCTGATATGTATATATCTTAAGATCCAATATGTATTTTCACGATTTTTTCTTAGTCAATAATGTATAATAGTTTTAGCATTTTATCTACCTAATAGCCAATATATCACTCTAGCTCAATCTAGAAACTAGTAATAAAAGCGTAAAACAAATATTTACTACTTAAATATTTGTTTAATTATAAACTAGTAAAATAAAATTATTTTTTCTCGGTACCCATCCGTGTGTATGCTGAAAAGTATATTAACAAAATCTCCACGATTATTATAAATTACCACCATTATTATTATATTATAAATTATCAAACGTCATGCATTCGTGAATTTTCGCTCAATCTACACTTTATGACGAATATTTCAAAATTTTTCCAAAATTTTTTGATCAGTTCTTATCAAGACATGGAGTGGAACAGCGATTTTTGGGCATTTTTTACCAGGTCATCGAGTGGGTTTTTTTTTTTTATGGGTCTAGCACACGTACTGCAGGAAAGTCCCTAAAGCGCTCCAGGAGCGGCACGTGAGCGGGAAAAGCAATTCACGTTGTTCTCGAATCGCTGTAAATTGTACTCGGTGGGAAACACAGCGCTGGGCAAATTATTCCGAAGGGATGATGTTCTCCATATAAAAGACTGCTTGAAAAGCGTTGTACACGGAGTAACAAGCTGAACCACATACGGATGTGAAGCACCAGCGCGACGTGTATTTCTAACATGCACCGCTTTGGGAGGAATTAATCGGGCTCCATCCTTCGAACATTTTCCATGAAAATACTTGTAGAACAGGCTCAAGTCGCCAACCGTTTTCTTCGATGTTCCAGCGAATCAAGACCGCCGGTCAGTTCCGGGTCTCCATTCAGACGAACAGTTCTTTTCTTATCAGAATCCAACAAATGCAGTGTATATTTGGGAACGGAGTCCCAAAATATCAAATTAAAGCTTGTAAGAACACGAGTTCAAAAATATATATAATCCAATACTTGCGCACACTTTTCTTTGCATTATTTTTAAAAAATTGCGAAAAATCGCTCTTCCCCCCATATCTCGAAAAGTACTATTCCAAAAATTTTGAAAAAATTTTGAATATTTTCCACAGGGTCTAGTGAACGAAAATTATCACGAGTGCATAATTTATTTGGTACATAAAAAAACAAAAGTTTCAAGTTTTCAGTAAAGATCATAAAAAAACTTGAAAAGTCATTTGGGGTGTGTTTTATGAAGTCATTGATCATTTTATGCCTTGCACTTGGCCAGTTATTTTAAATTTAATGTGGTCTTTTTTATAGAAAATGTATTTGTTTCTATAATTTCACGTTAAGCTGGACTCTTGTCAGTATATTGATCCTGTAGGGCAATTTAACATGATATTAAATGCAATTCCTAATAACTTAATAACCAGATTATTAATACATTGTGTAGGCTTATAGGACCATTATAGTGATCGGTATCGGTTTGTCTGTCTGTCACACCCGATTTGCTCCGAAGCTATTTGATATACGGTCAGTCCAAAAAGTCTCCATACACCACCTGCTTTCTATATTATTTTTCTGTTATATTTAACTAATTAATTGGAACTACGAGAAAACATGTTTAAATTAATATTTGTTACTTAACCAACGAGAATTAGTGTTAAAAAGAACTCCGGAACATTTTATTTAGAAGTTACATACATCATTGTTATAAAAATGTAAACAACATTAATGTCAAAACAGTACACTCAACAATTACGAATAATAGTTTGACGGAGTTTAACGGAAAATAACAACTTCGTTTAAACTAATATTTAGTGAGACCGCCGTTGGCCTTGATAATCTCCTGTAACCTTTTTGTCATGCTTGCAACCAGCTTTCTAGTAACTTCTACTGGCATGTTCTTCCATTCGTTCAATATTTTGTTTTTTAATTCTTCTCTATTTGAAACATTATGTTTGCTAACGCGCCGTTTAAGTTCCTCCCATAAATACTTGATGGGTTTAACATCGGGTGATTTCGGAGGTGTATGAAACTGCTGTCGCACATTATGGATCATCCATTCTCGCACCTAGTTTGCAGTATGTTTCGAATCATGGTCCTGTTGGAGAATGTACCTTTTTTCGAGTGCTAATTTTTGAATACTTTCTCTTAAATTGTCTCTCAAAATGTTCAGATAAAAATGCTGATCCATGGTACCATTAATAAAATGTAAATTTCCAACCCCTCCAGTGGACATGCATCCCCAAAGCAGAACACTGCCACCCCCTTATCTCACCGTGGAACAAATATTTTTAGTATCGAATGCGGTATTCTTTTTTATCCAAACTTTAGTTCTGCCATCAGACCCAAAAAGGTTAATTTTAGTTTCATCACTAAAGATTACGGATAGTAACATATGCCCTAGCAAAAGCTAACCGCTTTTTGCGATTAGCTTCCGAAATTAACAGTTTCTTCCTGGCTGCACACCCTTTATAGCTTGCCCTGTGTAAACAATTTCTCACTGTTTGTGAACAAACATTTTTCGAAAATAGTTCCCGTATTTCTAAATAAAATGTTCCTTAGTTGTTTTTAATACTAATCCTCGTTGGTTAAGTTTCAAGTATTAATTCAAACATGTTTTCTCATAGTTCCAATTAATTAGTTAAACATAACAGAAAAATAGTGTAGAAAGTAGGTGGTGTATGGAGACTTTTTGGAGTGACTGTATATAATTGAAATTTGGTACAAATTTGGGAAGTAATTGCCAAACGGAGCCGTGTAGTTTTGAAAATTAAATTTTGACTTAAGTGCTTAGTTTTGGGGAGCGAATCGAAAATGAAAAAAAAATACTAGGTCATCGACCGGAGACGAGTTCAAAAATATGTATATATGATGTAATACTCGCGCACACTTTTCTTTGTAGTATTTTTAAAGAATTTCCAAAAATCGTTGTCCCTCACCCTATCTCGAAAAGCACTGATCAAAAAATTTTGAAAAAACTCTAGGATATTCTTCATAAAATGTAGATTGAGCAAAAATTATCACGAATGCATTACGTTTGATATTTTATCTGATATAAAAACAAAACCTATGTGTCTTGCCAATTGTTTTTTTAATATTCTTTTCAGTACATTACTGTTGCCGAGTCGCGCGTCGCTCCTGTACGGAGACAAAATAATTTTATTTTATTTGTTTATATTTAAAAAAATATTTAGGTAGTAAATATTTGTTTTACATTTTACTACATTCTAGATTGATCTAGATTAATTTATTGGCTATTAGGCAGCTAAGATGTCATAACTATTATACATTATATGTATATATATATATATATATATATATATATATATATATATATATATATATATGTATATATATATATATCCGATTTTATAGCCCCTGGTTGTAGATTTCGTTCTCACATGGCTCTGTATATTCACTCATCCATGTAGCCTTTAGTTTTCCTTTTTTTCTTTTCTCTGTCGGTGTCCATTTAAGTATTTATTTTGAAATTCGTACGTCATCCATCCTCTCTACATATCCACAGCACACCAGTTGTCTTCGCTTATTATTATACGTTATTGATTAAGAAAAAAAACGTGAAAATACATATTGGATCTTAAGATATATACATGTCAAGGACCTAATTAACTGAGCCTAGGTAAGGATTTTACTTTTATTTATTTTAAAACTTACGAAAATATAACCTGAAGATATATAGGTGTATGGAATGGCTGAAAAGCAAAAAAAAAATTAAGTTATGCAAAATAAATAACTTTTTATTTTCCTTACATCATTGTTAATTTATGTTGACTTAAGAGAAACATATCGAAAGGGTAGTCTATATATTTATGAAGGTGACAGTTAAAGTAACAGTGACTACTAAAAGCTTCTGTGTCATCCGATTTAGAATACGACATGACTGAAAGTAAAATAATTAAAAACCGAATAACGTAAATGTAGGTAGCTTTTGGAAAAATCGTACATATCGATTACACTAAAGATTAATTGGTGAATTAAGTTTGGAACACCTCTGCAAAACATAATCACTACATCTTTTTATAAGATCACTTCGGTGTCTGTCCGTCTATCTGTCTGTCTGTCACACCGGATTTTCTCCGAAACTATTTAACATAGAAAGTTAAAATTTGGTACTAACATAGGAATTGATGGACTCGTCATAGACGTGTAGTTTTGAAAGTTAAATTTTGACTTAAGGAATTAGTTTTGGGGGATGAAATCGGAAGTGAAAAAATTACCAGGTCATCGAGTGGCTTGTAAAAACACAGTTCAAAAATATATGTAATGTAAAATTTGCTGCCACTTTTTTTTGTATTATTTTTAAAAAATTGCAAAAAATCCCCTTATGTCAAAAAGTACTGATCAAGAAATTTTAAAAAAATTCTGGAATATTCTCCACGGGGTGTAGATTAAAGGAAAATTATCACAAATTAATAATTTATCTGGTATATATAAGAAAAAACAAAAATTTTAAGGTCATCGGTTTCAGTGAAGAACTTTGTTGAAAACTCATTTGGGCATTCAACATTTTATACCTCCGTAACAAAAATTTTTATTTTAAAAGCAATCGACGTACTAATTGCCCAAGTTCAACTCGCACTTGACCGGTTTTTCTTTTTCTTTCCCATACTATTATTCATTTTAGTGATTCAACATAAATCCATAATAAACGGCCTAAAACTTGGCTTGTTTATTTCAAATAACGGGAAAACGCGTAACTGGAATTACTGTAATGACGACACTTGCATTTAAAGTCAAATACGTGTCGAGATTTTAAAGCTTTAGCATATTATGTGATACTATTCACTAAAAGCAGAAGTAATAATAAGAATAATTCTTCGGCACTTCTCTAGGCCTTTGGAATGTTGAAATGGATGAAAAATCATGCATATGAATCGAGGTCCTAATGCTCGATCCCCTGTACTTCGAATGTATTTCGCGTAATCAAGCTGGAGCTTAAAGTGTCGTAATCAATTTAACGTCTCACCAGCAAGATTGCAAAGAATTTATATTCTCTCTTGGAAATTGTTTGCTACCATGAATGAAGAGGTTTTTATTTGAGCATTATAAGCATTATAAAACTATTTCTTAAATATTTTAAGAGAGTTTTTGAAAAAGTCAACGACTATATCTGCACTTTGGTTTCTGAAAATACTAAAAAATCGAAAAAAAAATTGTATCATATATATGTACTATATGTCTACAACGATAGTTTCGTGAATTATCAAATCTAATTAATCTATTTTTTAGTATTTTTACGAGACTTTATCGCGCCAGTCGAGAACCTTCAAAACTATGTTCAAATTAGCTGTAACGGTAAAAACGTCCATCTGGTAATTTAATAATAAGTTCTTAATAGGTGAGGCAAATGCGTGTGGTGTCACTGACCGGAAGGTTATCCCAAATTTGGGTGTGGAGAAAAGTAAGGAAAATAAAAGTAAAAATTTATTAAGCAATAACCAGTTGTATTTGCATAATATTTAATTAAAATCGTAAACGTATTTTTAATTATTGTCTGCTTAGACATATATATATATATATATATATATATATATATATATATATATATATATATATATATATATATATATATATATATATAGTAACGCACTTTACCATACAACTAATAAAAACTATGTGGTTTAATGTAAAACTACTAAAAACAGAAAAAGTTCTTATTTCAGCAGTCTACCCACTGTTTTCTTATTTGTCAATTCATCCCGAGACGCATTTCGGTGTATCACGGCTCATCAGTCGGGCTAGGATCGACAAATAAGAGAACAGAATTTACTAGTTCTTATCCAGGTACTTACAACGGAACGTAATGGTAAGATACATCGAATTGGACCAAATGCGCACACCTATTATTGTACGCTGACACAGCTTCAAGCCGACAAAGAGGTTGACGACAAAGTCAGCACTTCAACGCAGACAGCGCTATTTTCGAGGGATCCCTTAGGCATATGTGGATTAATGGAGGACTAGTAAGTTCTGCTAACTTATTGGTCGATCCGTGATACGGCAAAACGCGTCTCGAGATGGACTGACAAATAAGAGAAGAGTGGGTAGACTGCTGAAATATGGACTTGGTCTGTTTTCAGTACTTTTACATTAAACCACAAATACCTGAGGGGATCCCTCAAAAAACGCGCCGCCTGCGTTGAAGTGTTGACTTCATCAACCTCTCTGTCGGCTTGTGGCTGCTGTGTCAGTATGATGGAGTATTAGGTGAGCGCACTTAGTGCAATTCGTTAAATCTTATCATTAATAAAAAGTAGCAGGAACTAAGATGAAATAGTTAGAGTTGAAAAATAAACCGACCTATTTCTTTAAGAAGAATTAACAATAAAAATATATACTAAAATACTTTTATTTATTTCAAATAACCTCCCTGATCATCAAGATAACGTTCACAGCGATTTATTAATAATTCAAAAAACCTTTTTCAACTCTTATTTTATCACCTTCTTCTGTACGGTAATAACGGCGTCCTCAATGTGGGGAATGTCGTCATGACAAGTTCCTTTCATAGAAATTTTTAATTTTAGAGACAATAAATAGTCATAAAGAGCCATGTCAAGTAATTAAGGTTAAGGGTAACGACACCTTTTCGAGTCAAAATTCAGCAAAGAGGGCGGCCTCCTGCGAATTGCAACAGATTCCACTTTTCTTTCGTGTGCTTAAAATTTTTCTCCTAAGTTATTCTAAAATACCTAAATAAAATTTTCCTATGAAGTTCTGTCAATTTGGAACGAATTCTTTATGCACGATACCCTTTGAACACGTGATTATTGGTAGCGAGCTTTTTCGACATTTTCATCCTTAATCCATGTTCGGATTGTCTTCAACTGGCTCCTCGCCATTCTCGAATCTAAAAAATATTTCTTATACTTGTATACGGGATTGGCAATCAAACCTATATACTTGTTTTAATAACTTCAAGGTTTCGATAAAAACTGGACGGTTACCTATTTTATTACTTGCATGCTTCTACATATGTAACTAACAACTTGTCCCCTCTCAACAGTTCAAAAATTTCCTAGTAAATAATGTGTTAACACGTCACATATAGGTTTAACTTTCACCTCAATGTTTTTGTTTAATTAAACAAACCGTTACGAAGACTAAGCGCTACTAATCTTCAGCATCATCACTAAATCACTTAATGCACTTTTGGTATTACTAATTTGCTACATTTCACGAAGAAACATTTATTTTTGCAAAATTTTTCCAGACGTAAACATGTTAGATTCAATGTACTCTTTCACATATTCAGGAACTCCAATTTCAATAAAAATAAGTATTAGGTATGTCTTCAATATATTAAACCATTTTCATAACACCCTATATATATATATATATATATATATATATATATATATATATATATATATATATATATATATATATATATATATATGTATATATATATATATATATATATATATATATATATATATATATATATATATATATATATAAGGGTCATTCAATAAGTAAAGAGAATTTTACCTTATAATCGTCGATAATTCAACTGGTGCGTCAAAACTAGGGAAGGGCGTGGTAAAAATGGACTTTTTTACAATAACTTTTTTTATTATGTTTTCTTTAATTATTATTTAGTTGTATGGTCATTTAAAAATATCTGGGAATTTTGAAGTATTGCTAACAACCGTAATAGGCTCTTTTTCTGACATGGAAATTTTTGATCGATTTTAACACGGAATTGGTGCGTCTAATCGTGTTAAACTGAGAGTACCTTTTTTCGCCAAAGATCTCAAGCTTCCCTAATCCGACGCGAAAATGCAATAAAAATTATTGCAAAAAAGTCTATTTTTACCACGCCCTGCCCTACTTTTGACGCACCGGTTGAATTATCGACGATTATAAGGTAAAAATTCCGATTCAGCACATAAACTTTACTTTAGAACCTGAATTTCATGTTTTTATCTTTAACGGTTTCTGAAATATTCAATGAAAACCCATCTTCAGGCTCCCTATTTGGGTGGCTGTAGCTCCCTAACGGGGGGAAATAGGAGACATTTTTATAGGAACTTCTGACCTTATTTTGGTTCAATCTACTAGATCATATTCATTTTTGACCATACCTTTTGGGACACCCTGTATATATTTATATATTATATTAGTACAAATAACATTTCTTAATTGTCTTAAAAAACCGATGTTAACTATTATTAAATTTTAACATGATTAAATTACTAACTATGGTTTTTGAAATACTTATATAACGTTCTTATCAACAAAAAATTTTGAAAAATCCTATTTTTCTAGTTTTTAGGAAGATTATTTAAAAATAATTTATTTAGATAACAATTTATCAGCTGGAACAATCTTTTCAGAATGTAGTGTTTTATACGATACGTAATATTTATCGATTATAAGTATTAGTAATCTACTTTCATCAGTGTTTATTATCACCTTTCCGGTATAGTACGATTTTGTAATAATATATAATATTTAATTTTTATTAATTATATTACCTTGAAACTGATAATGTGAGGTCCAAAAATCACAAAAATAATTTTATAAATTAATATTTAATTATCTAATACCTAGGTACAGAGCTGTAGCTAGGGGGGACGTTAAAACGAATTCAAATTCAAGGAGTTACATGCTGTTTTAGAGAGAAAATTTAATGACGATTGAAAGGACGAGATACTCAACACCACTTTGTACAAGGATGTATTGATAAGACCGGTGAATTTCTACAAAATGGCAGGAAATTTTGTTAAGTGGCTTGACTGTTGCTAAGCGTGATTCATGTTGTAACGGTTATGTTCAAAATGCCAAACAAATGCAACGCGCAATTTGTTGGCACTAATTGATCGGTGTTACACGTGTTACGCATTCCGTAGAAATGGATAAAGCCCATGCAGTGATAAAACATTTTTATTTAAAAACATGTACTGCGGCTCAGGTAGAAACTGAACTGAAAGAAGGTAATGGGGACTTTGCACTAGCATTCAATATCATTCGTGTTCCGTACTGAACACTTATGAGATCACTTCGGCATCTGTCCGTCCGTCTATTACAACCGATTTTCTCGAAAAGTATTTGACATAGAATGTTGAAATTTGGCACAAATATAGAAATTGATGGCCCAATTAGAGCCGTGTAGTTCTGAAAGTTAAATTTTGACTTAAGGGATTAGTTTTAGGGGGTGAAATCGGAAGTGAGAAAAAAAATTACCAGGTCCTCGAGGGGGGTATCAAATGAAAGCTTGTGAAAATACGAGTACTAAAATATATATAATGTAATACTTGCGCACCAATTTTTTTTGTATTATTTTTAAAAAATGGCCAAAAATCGTTGTCCCTCACCCTATCTCGAAAAGTACTGGTCAAAAAATTTTGAAAAAATTCTGGAGTAGTCGTCGTCATAAAGTGTAGATTAAGCGAAAATTGTCACGAGTACATTACGTTTGATAATTTACCAGGTATAAAAAACTATATTGCATGACAATATGGTGGAAGTTTTTTAAATATAGTTTTCAATACATTACTGCTACCGCGTCACGAGTCACTGTTTTTTTTATGGGTCTAGCACACGTGCTGCAGGGAAGTCCCTAAACCGCTCCAAGAGCGGCATGTGTGCCAAAAAAAAAGCGATATTCACGTTGTTCTTGAATTGCTGTAAATTGTACTCGGTGGGAAATACAGCTCCGGGCAAATTATTCCAAAGGGATGATGTTCTTCATATAAAAGACTGCTTGAAAAGCGTTATACGCGGAATAGCAAGCTGAACCTCATACGGATGTGAAGTACCAGCGCGACGTGTATTTCTAACATGCACCGCTTTGGGAGGAATTAAGCAGGCTACATCCTTCGAACACTTTCCATGAAAATACTTGTAGAACAGATTCAAGTCGCCAACCGTTCTTCGAGGCCGCCGGTCAGTTCCGGGTCTCCAATCAGACGAACAGCCCTTCTCTGAACAGAATCAAACAAATGCAGTGTATGTTTGGGAGCGGAGCCCCAAACATGGGAGTAGTATTCCATAGTTGATCGAATTTGAACTTTGTAAAAAATTAATAGTTGTTGTGGAGTGTAAAGTTTTCTGGTTCGAAATAATATTCCTAACTTTTGAGCAGCTCTCCTTGTTATGCCTGCAACATGTTCATGTCAAGACATATTTGCTTCCAAACTAACGCCCAACAAATTGAGCGACGATGGTAGGGGAATGGAGTGCCCCGACATAACTATGTCGGGTTCAGCAACGTTAGCTTTTTTAGAAAAAACTACCGCCTGGGTTTTTGTAGCAGTAAATTCCATTTGGTTACTGTCACCCCAAGATAGAACTATCTGTATCGAGACAAAATAATTTTATTTTATTTGTTTATAATTAAAAAAAATATTTAGGTAGTAAATGTTTCTTTTAAACTTTTACTACAAAGATGTCTTGCTTTTTATATATTCTGGTAATTCTTATATTGAAAATGAATTGAATTAATTACGCAAATCCAATTTGCGCTTGACAGGTTTTTTAGTAGGAAAGCAGTATTCCATCAGCCCAGATATAGGTTGATTTGACAATAATTTTTGGAATATTAGTCCTTTGACGTCGCTTTTAATTTTATCGATTTAAAAATGTTTTCTCTATATTACAGAAAATAAAAAATGATGTAATTTTTGAAAAAAAATTGTTGTTTTTGCTCATGAATGTAGACCTATACTCGTACTTTAAAATTTATTCCAAGCAAATTTTAAATTTTGAGCGTCTCTTATACTCAAAATTCACTTGTAAATAGTCCGTCACAAACTTAGTTAAGTAACAACTGAAATTGCTTTAACCTCGTCCTGTTTCAAAGCTTTATACCATATAACATAATTTCAAAAGCAAATGAAATACTTGCTTACTGGATGTTACCATATAAATAATAAATGAATCAGTCAATAATGACAAACGAATGTATGTCAATTTTGAACTAATTTCAATAATAAGATGTAAAGATTTTAATAATTGTGACGGCCCTAGCGCTGTGGTTATTGTGCAGGCATATGGTTCCAGGTTCAATCCCGGCAGGTCAGTGTACTTATTTATTTAGGTATATTTGGCTTGGCCACATATACAGGTAGTAGTTGTTGCGGTATATTCGCATTGATGCTGCAACCAGTGAGCGGAATATATCCTGCGGTCAAATCATGATACCTTGTACTGAGTTATTTTTTATGGACGTTAGTTAGACTTTGACATAGTTCCATTCACGGAAATCACTGGTCGTTTATTAGAGGGAATTTGCGACGTTTATTTTGGTAGGCCACTATCTTTATCTTTATTTGAAGCATGCGCACACCGTTTGGAGCTGGAAACAAAATAAGAGAAACCTTTATTAAGGATATCCATCTCCTTTATTTAGGAACGTTTAAGAGAGGTTATTTGAAGTTCATTATTCAAATGAAAGCTTGTGAAAACACGAGTACAAAATATATATATATATATAATGTAATACTTGCGCACCCTTTTCTTTGTATTATTTTTAAAAAATCGCGAAAAATCGCTGTCCCCCCATCTTATCTCGAAAAGTACTTATCAAAAAATTTTGAAAAAATTCTGGAATATTCTCCAGGCGGTGTAGATTGAACGAAAATTATCACGAGTGCATTACCTTTAATAATTTATCTGGTATATAAAAAAAAACAAAAATTTCAAGGTCATCAATTTTCAGTAAAGATTGGAAACAAACTTTGTTGAAAACTCATTTGGGGTGTGTTTTGTGAAGTCACTGATCACTTTTTACCACCGTAACAACATTTTTTATTTTAAAAGCAATCAACGTACAGAACACTAATTGTGCAAGTTCAACTTGCACTTGACCGGTTTTTTATTTTCCTATTTAGGTATACAAACCACTAAGAAAATACAGTAAAATGAAATAATAATCTTTTATCGCAAATAACACTGACAACGGTTAATTAGTGTTCAGATTATGTTGGGATTATGCAATCTTTGGCACAATGGCATTACAATGTGTGTAGTGCTAATTTCAAATGAAATTTTATTTATCGCACATTCGTATTACCTTGACAATATTGAAGGGAATGATAGAAACATACTAGACCCAACTTTAATTTAGAAACTTGTGTTGACCCATCAAATACTAATAACCGATGTGCTAACCATAAAATGAATGAAAAAAAATCCCCTAGGTTTATAGAAGATGAATACTAATCTAACCTTACAGTTCAATCGCGTTAATACTGCGCATGCTTGAGATAACGATAAGGACAAAGGCATGTGAAAAATAAGCGTTGTAAAATCTCTCTATTGACTAAAAACAGCTATAACTAACTTTTAATATTACTCTGAAACGTAAATATTCTTATTTTATTTTAATATGAGACAAAAAATAAATTAGATAATTTATTTTTACCCTTATTACGTCACCCATAATAGATTACATGGTTGCATAAGAAGGGAAACCGTATAAAACTGTAATACCATTGACTAGTTATATGTTTCACATAATATTGTGGTTGTGGATTTAGTTGTTAAAAGCTACTTAAGGGATCACATTTTCGCGATTCATGTAATATTTCGCTTTAGTTTTCCCCGTTGTTACGTCTTTATCTTAAGAAATGTAATTTAATAAGCAAGGAAAAGTTGTAAGGACGGATATTGGATTTATTTTCATTGACGGGGAATTGACCTACCTACCTACATACGAAATGACTGGGCGGGCAACGACGAGAATTCTTAAACGGGCTATTTCACTAAATTGTAGTGCTAGTGCTATACTATTTAAGAGTTTGGTCTACCGCACTTTTCAGAAAAAGTGACAACATCAATTCGAAGCAACCTTCCTGATTTTTTTAAAGTAGTTGCCGGCAATTTAAATCTCAATAAACCAAGTTTGCCTGACGTGAAAGGATGTTTTCTGCGTCTCTTATTATAACATATGTAGGTATTACGACGATTTACTAAATTTATGGACGGTACAGCAAGGATTGTATTTATTTAACAATACCGCCGCCGTATTATGATCTTCTTTTAATAATTTTTTTTAACTAGCTTTTGATATACAGTTTTTCTTAAACCTATAATTGGAAGGTTGGCATCTACGCTAATTATTTTGGGGAATATTAAATTAAATTAAATTCTCCAGTAAAAAATTGTGTAAGCCACTGTTTTTTACCGATTGCATATATTTAATATGATATAAAAATTACAAAAAAACAAAAATGACACATCAATTTGTGCGGCTTGTAGTCTACTTATACTGCTAAAACTATAAAGCACAATTTTTTGGCTGAAAACTGAAGGAAATTTACAGAAATTTTTTAAACTTTCTTTGAATTCACTTTTCATTCGTAATTTTTAACGAAAAATATGATTTATGATTTTATGATTTTAATCAATCAATTTGTGAGGCTCTAAGCCTCACAAATTGATGGAACCGAACCTTTTAGTTTTTCTTATGATTAGGAGATTTCTAAAAGAATATAATTTTTATACCCTCAGAGCTTATAAACAGTAAAATTCTCTCAATATGAAAATTTTTAATTGAAATATTTACTTAAAATTAATTATTACGTAGCAGAAGAATATTGCGTAAACAAGTGTAAGTATTCACTTGTTTACGCAATATTCTTCTGCTCTTTGGTCTAACAGATAACCTATTTTTTTAGTGACAGTTTAAAGTCAAACGGAAAGCACCTCTTCTGAGTACATCCTAGGCAACGTTGCCAAATTGCTTAGGCGTTCTTTACTTAACAAAGGTGATTTTTTTCTTATTTTTATTTTAATGTTCATTGTAAACTAAAATTATAGATCTTAAAAGTGCTTAATTTACGTCTGGCCAGGGTGCTATTTGCCTGATTTCTTTTTAAATTTCGTAATAGCGGAAATATTTTCACGATTTTTTAAATTTTTTCATTTTAATCTTTAATTTGCAAATAGCGCCATGTACGGCAAAATTTTATGCTGCATGAAAGGAATAACTGGTAGAAAGCTCTTATCCGGCTCGAAACAAAACCAAAATTGGATTTGTGTTCTTTGTCTCTCATACCCTTACTCGACTCATGTGTCAGGGAAGGAATCTTGTTATGAATGCCAATGGTGGACATTTCAACAATAACATCTCTGAAACATACTCTTAAGAAAGTGTAGGTCACCGTAACAATTCAGATTGATTTTACTAGATTTTTATTGTAGAATATTTTTGAAGATTACTTGTAATAATAAAAAGAGTGGTATCAATAATTAACGAACATATTTCTAGACACCATTTATTTAGGACCGAATGGTTTTTCTATTAAATATGATACGCGATACTCAACAAAGTCATATTTGTACTATTACTATAAACTACAAAACACTCCCACAACATAATTAAATCTTTATTGCATTGTCTGTAATTTGTAAAACGCTAATCTGAAAATAAAATGATGAAATCATCATAAAAATGACCTCCTCAGTACACAAAGTGCATGTTTATTACTGTTGATATTCTGGATTATGACTTATTTGTATTCATTGAAATTTAACAAGGATTGGCCCAGGATTTTCTTTTAAAGGTTGTGCTCCAATTTGTAAAATTTATGTTTATCTGTACGTTTCGACTTTACTTCTACATTACACATGATAATATTGTGTTAAAAAGACAAGACTAATTAATAAAAAAAACCGGTCAAGTGTAAGTCGGACTTGCGCAATTATTGTTCCGTACGGTGATTGCTTTTAAAATAAAATAAAATCCTTACCTAGGCTAAGTTAATTAGGTCCCTGACACGTATATATCTGAAGATCCAATGTGTATTGTCACGTTTTTTTTTCTTAGTCAATAATTTATAATAGTAATCGCTTCTTAGCTACTTAATAGCCGATAAATGAATCTAGCTCAATCTAGAGTTTAGTAGTAAAAGTTTAAAAGAAATAATTAGTACCTAAATATTTGTTTAATCTCTCTCGAATCTTAAAATTTTTTGGACACATCTCGAGACGTAACAACATGGAGAAATTAATTGTACAGGGCAAGCCTATGGGTAAACGAACGCGTAGCCGTTCCCCGTTTAGATGGACAGATTTAGTTCTAAAACTCACCAACACATCAATGGGAAATACGATGAGAATTGCTGAAAATCGGCCCCGATGGCGCGAAACGGTTTCCAGAATCTTAAAGGAGCAAAGAGACAATCAAAGCTGATGAATCTGACAGATTTGTTTAATCATAAACAAATAAAGTATTTTTTTTTTGTCTCGGTATCTATTCGTTAGTCACCAGTCATAACTGAAATTTATTTTATCTGTGAGTAGACAAAAGTATATGAGTATATTACTGATTGCATCGAATATATATTGATATTTTGTAGCTCTTAGTCCCGGTTAAATTTACGACGAAAAAACCTTCACCATGTTGTCAAAACAATTGTTTTTTTTTTATACCAGATAAATTATCAAAACTGATGATAATTTTCGCTCGATCTACAGATCTACACTTTATGGAGAATATTCCAGAATTTTTTCAAAATTTTTAATCAGCTCTTTTTGATATAGGGGTGGAAGACAGCGGTTTTTGGCAATTTATTAAAAATAATATCAAGAAAATTTTGCTCAAGTATTACATCATATATATTTTTGAACTTGTATTTTCACAAGTTTTCATTTGACACTCCACTCGATGACTTTTAAAAAAATTGTTTTCACTTCCTCCTACAAGCTAACCCCTTAAGTCAAAATTTATCTTTCAAAACTATAAGGCTCTGATTGGGTCATCCTACCTATATTTGTGTCAAATTTCGACTTTCTGTGTCAATTACTTACTTACTTACTTCCGCTTCTGAGTAGGTCACAGACCTGTTCTACTTCGTTATTACGCCTCTTGTGATTCGGATTTCCAGCTGTCTCTCCATCTCTTTGGTGGTCGTCCTTTTGGTCTTGTTTCATGTGGTTTTTTGTTCATACATATTTTTATCATTCTCGTATCTTCCATCCTTTGTACACGTTCACGCCACTCTCTTCTTCTCTTTCTTCCCCATCTAACTATATCTTCTACCTTGCATTGTTCTCTTATGGTGTTGTTACTCACTCTGTCTAATAAACTTTTTCCTGTTATTGCTCTTAGTATTTTCATTTCATTTGTTCTTAGTGGCTGTTTGGTTTTGTTTGTGTCTGCCCGTGTTTCTATAGGGGCCAGTATGGGTCTAACGCAAATTCTATATATTCTTGTTTTTGCTTCTACACTTAGATCTTTGTTTTTCCAAACTACATCTCTAATGGCTCCTAATATTGCTGCTGCTTTATTTGTTTGTTGTCTCATTTCTTCTGTTATATCTCAATAGCTAGTAATTAGTACTCCAAGATATTTGTGTGTGTACGTGTCTATGTCAATTAGTTTCGGAGAAAATCGGGTGCGACAGACGAAGACCGCAGTGATCCAACACCAAAAAAGAAAAAATATTTTTAATCGTGTATAGAAGTCAGCAAAGTTTGAAATATATTAATTACGTGAGTGTGGAAATTATTTACACATTTTTTCCAAAAAAAAACATGGAAGATTTAATAATTCGTTAAAACTATTTATTATTCCCCATATTCTAAGGACGATTTTTAATTCTCTTCGAAAATTTAATAAAACCAAGTTCATTAGGTCATCGTCGCGTTTATTGTATTACTAGTTTTTATAAACTGGCATGGTCTATTTTCTTTTTTGCTGTACTTTCAGACGCACCTACATAATTTGTACCCTCCTACGGGATTAGAATGTAGAACATGTTATTTAGAAATTAACACTAATCTATTATAGCAAGCAGATTCGATATAAATATGAACAGTTTATTCGGCATAACGAATTGAAGCGAAATTTTTTATTTGTATTAAAAATGACAAAGTTTTACGTTATAGTGGCAGCTGGACTTGTTCTGAGATAATTGCAAAAATAACCGGTCAAGTACAAGTTGGACTTGCGTAATTAGTGTTCCGTACTGTTAATGCCTTTAAAAAAAATTGATTACAAACATATAAAATGATCAGTGATTTCAGAAAACACACTCATAAGACAAAAAGTTCCTGATATCTTTATATCTTAAGATCCAATATGTATTTAGACGTATTTTCTTAGTTAATGATATATAATAGTTATAGCATCTTAGCTACCTAATCTATAATATATATGAAATGCAAACGTCTCTCTATCTGTCTGTCCGTTAGTGCGCTTATCACTGGAGAACCACTTATCCGATTTACGTACTTTTTTTTTAAAACATAAGTATGTTCTCTGGCCAGGTTTTAGGCCATATTTTATTACGATAGGTAGCATAAGGAATGAGCTGTGACGATAATAGTGAATGAAGTCGCAAAAAGGTTTGCCGCTTGCGCGTTCCCTTGCAATACACAGCCTAAACCATTAAATATGGAACAGTATTATATATATATATATATATATATATATATATATATATATATATATATATGCAATGTCTCTCTGTCTCTCTATCTATCCATTAGTGCGTTTATCACGCGAGAACCACTTTTCCGATTTACGTATCTTTTTTTAAATTCATCCATATATTCTTTGGCCAGGTTATATAATAATAATAATAATCTATATCTATAATATATATATATAATATATATATATATATATATATATATATATATATATATAAATAAAATGCAACATCTCTCTGTCTGTCTGTCCGTTAGTGCGCTTATCTCTCGAGAATTACTTATCTGATTTACGTGATTTTTTAAATTCATACATATGTTCTCTGATCAGGTTATAGATATATATTTTATTACATCTATAATATATATAAAATGCAACGCATCTCTGTCTGTCTGTCCGTCCGTTAGTGCGCTTATCACTGGAGAACCACTTATCCGATTCACGTACTTTTTTTTTAAACACACATATGTTCTCTGGCCAGGTTATAGACTATATTTTATTACGTTAGGTAGCATAAGGAATGAGCAGTGATGATAATAGTGAATGAAGTCGGAAAAAAGTTTGTTGCTACCGCGTTCTCTTGCAATACACAGCCTAAACCATTAAAAATGGAACAATATCATGTTGCAAAGAATATAATACATATAAAATGCAACGTCTCTCTGTCTGTCTGTCCGTTAGTGCGCTTATAACTTGAGAACCATTTATCCGATTTACGTGTTTTTATAAATTTATACATATGTTCTATATAATTCGATATAAGCCTAGATAATGGGAGATAAGGTGAGATAATGGGAGATAAATAAATAATGGGAGATAAGGAGAAATAATGGGAGATAAGCAGAGATCTAGAGTCTAGATAATGGGAGTTATGGTGAGATAATGGGAGATAAGGAGAAATAATGGGAGATAAGGAGAAATATTGCGAGATAAGTCGTGATAAGCCTAGATAATGGGAGATAAGGTGAGATAATGGGAGATAAGGGGAAATAATGGGAGATAAGGAGAAATAATGGGAGATGAGCAGAGATAAGCCTAGATAATGGAAATTATGTAGAGATAACGGGAGATAAGGAGAAATAATGGGAGATAAGGGGAAATAATGGAAGATATTTTATTACGTTAGGTAACATAAGGAATAAGCAGTGACGATAGTAGTGAATCAAGTCCACGCGAGCGGAGCCGCGGGCACTGCTAGTAGCCAATAAATCAATCTAGAATCTAGTAATAAAAGTGGAAAACAAATATTTACTACATAAATATTTGTTTCATTATAATCAAATAAAATAAAATTATTTCATCTGGGTACCTATCGTCGGTCGCCAAATGCTTAAAGCCGTGGCAGTTTGTCTCGATTATATTAACCTTCACCATTTTGGCGGTCAAATTTTTTTTATCTGCAGATAAATTATCAAACGTAATGCACTCCTGATTATTTACTCTCAATTTACACTTTATGGAGAATATTCCAGAATTTTTTCAAAATTTTTTTATCGATTTCAAGATAAGGAGGGACGGAAATTTTTGGCAATTTATACAAAGAAAAGCATGCGAAGTATTACATCATATATTTTTTGAACTCAAATTTTCGCAAGCTTTCATTTGACACCCCTCTCGATGACCTGGTATTTTTTTTTTTGCACTTTCGATTTCACCCCCATATATCAGAAAAATTATTAAACAAAATGCACTCTTGATAATTTTCGCTTAATCTACACTTTATGAAAAACATTCCAGAATTTTTCCAAAATTTTTTGAGGAGTACTTTCCAAGATAGGATGGGGGACAGAGATTTTTGGCCGTTTTTTTAAAATAATACAAAGAAGAGTGTACGCAAGTATAACATCATATATATTTTTGAACTCGTGCTTTCACAAGCTTTTATTTGACATCCCACTCGATGACCTGGTACTTTTTTTTTACTTCCGGTCCCCCTCCTCCAAAAGTAACACCTTCAGTCAAAATTTAACTTTCAAAACTACACGACTCTAATTAGGCCATCAATGTCTATAAATAAATAAATGGCCTGGAAACATCCCTCTTGGGGTAGGGCCACCCTTTGGATTTTCCAGATCTAGTTTACGGGTTGATCAGTCCCGTCTGCCTTGTTGTTATATTTCTCTGCTTAAATGTTTCCAAAGTTTTCAGTTAGACGTCTTCTCCTTATAGTTTGTAATTCCTGCTGCCTTCCTATTCTTGGTCTACCTCTCCTTCTACATCCCGGTTCCCATTGAAGTATTTCATATATTGGTGCTCCTGGGCCTGCTCTCCATGTGTGCCCTAGCCAATTAAATCTCTTCTGTTTTATTTTTTTGACTATGTCGTCCTCTACTTCTTCCAAGAATTCTTGATTAGTCCTCCTTCTGTAGACTCCTTCACATATTCCTATTGACCCTAGAATCGCTTTCAATATCTTTCGTTCAATTCTTCTCATGTCTTCCTCTTGTTTCTTTGTGGTGCTTATCACTTCGGTAGCATACATTAGTTTTGGGAGTATTATTTTTGTATATCCTCATCTTACTGTGTCTTCCTATTATCGTACTACTTATCAATTTCTTATTGCTATGGAACAACTTGTTTGCTATTATTAATCTTTCCTTTACTTCCATTTCGTTGTTCCCGTCCCAATACAGCGTCACTCCCAAATATTTAATCTTCTCTACTCTTTCAAAGGTATATTCGTTTATTCTAAACCTTTCCATTTCCTGATCATTCTGTTTTCCATTTTTCTTATTTTGGTTTTCTCCTCGTTTATTTCCAATCCCATTTCTGCTCCTTCTACGCTTATTTCTCTCACCAGTTCCTTCATGATTTTCTGGTTTTTTGTAATAATTACTAAATCGTCCGCATACGCCACTATCTGGCTGCCCCTTGTTCGTATTGTACCTTGATCTATATTCCTTAGTACATTATGTAGTGGTTGAATAACGTGGCCGATAATGCATCTCCCTGTCTAACTCCTTTGTTAATTTCGTGTTAATCTTGTGTTCTTCCTGTCTGTGTTTTGACATTGGCAAATGTCTCCTTCAGTGTCATCATGCACAGTCGTCTTATCTTGCTCGGTACTCCCAGTTCTTTTAGCACTGTATTTAATCCAGTTCTCTTAACCGAATCAAACGCTTGCTTGAAGTCATTGAGTAGCAATTCCAAGTTTAGTGCATGTTGTTGTGCTCTTGCTAATGCTTGTTTGACCACATGTATTGCATCTACCGTAGATTTTTCTTGTGTAAACCCGCATTGGTATTGTCCTATTACATTTTTTATTACATATTTTAGTTTTTCTTGTATTGTCGTTGTAAAGATCTTGTAAGCGGTATTGAGCAGAGTAATTCCTCGATAATTTTCGCATACTCGTTATTCGCCTTTCTTGTGCATTATTACAATTTCACCTCCTTTCCAATCATGTGGCATGCGTTCTTCTTTCAATATCTGTTTAATTAGTACGTATATGCTTTCACACAGTTATTCTCCTCCGTATTTGAACGTGTACGCAAGTATAACATCATATATATTTTTAAACTCGTGCTTTCACAAACTTTTATTTGACACCCCACTTGATGACCTGGTAATTTTTTTTTACTTACGGTCCCCCTCCCCCAAAAGTAACACCTTCAGTCAAAATTTAACTTTCAAAACTATACGGCTCTGATTAGGCCATCAATGCCTGTATTTGTGTCAAATTTCAACTTTCTATGTCAACTAGTTTCGGAGAAAATCGGGTGAGACAGACGAACGGACAGACACCGAAGTGATCCCATAAATGTTCCGTACGGAACACTAAAAAAGAAGATTCCAACGGTAATGAAGCGGCAGCGTTTTTTATGTACTAATATGTAGTTCTTGGTAAAATACATTCATATTTACGTAAATGATCACGATCACTATAGACCATACAATATAACACCAATACCGCTTGAAATAGACCATAACTGTTGAAAACAAAGCGAGATACTTATTACAAAATTGTAAAAAATATTGCATAGCCAAGAAACATAACAAACCGCATGTAGATATTGTATATTTTAGCAAGTTACATTGCTTTTTAGAACGGAAACTTGTCAAAGTTGAATGACCCATAACACGATATTTAGCGGGTTCACTCCGATTACTTAAACCGGCTTATTTATCTTTTTTCGGTGGAAAATTAACATGAGACTGATAAGTTACTTTTTTAAATTTTCCCTTACAAGAATAATAAGTAACAAAAATAAGCATTTACATATTTGAGTTATATTCATTTACATTGAAAATAATAATTTCCATAGTTAAGGAAATGTATATACGTATAAAAGTACGTGTATACGAAAAATTAAATTTTCTTACTGATAAAACAACTTTTACTTTCACCGGTTAACATAATAATATATTTCAACTCTTTCGATTTTAAGCAGTTTTCCTCGGGGTTACCAAGCTCGATCGGAGCGCGGGGAAGATGTTCAGAGCACCGAGAATTTGGAGGGATTAACAATACCAATCAAAACATAACAATTAACTCCGCCTAATTCTATTAAGTGTTTTGATTGGTATAGTTCATCCTGCCAAATTCTCTTTGCTATACACATCTTCCCGGCACTCCTTTGTTTGCAGTGTCGTAGCGTTTTTTCCTAATGCATACAATACAAACGCCCATCATAATCAGTAAGACAAGCATCTCTGGCTGCTGTCGACCTATTTTTAAAGGCTTACCTGCCCCCCTATCGAGGGCTGTGTAATGCCACAGACCTAGAGAAAAATTGTTTAGCGAATTGGTAACAATTACCAGTAAATAGTGGCTTGGGTAGGGTTCTGTCCCGCGTATAAAAGAATCGATATCAACTATCAAAATTGACAAAAAACTCAATATTTAAGCAGTATCTAGAAAACGACAAAAAATATTAGTTTGCAAAGGTTGTAACTATAGAAAGTATTTTCTAGCTTTTAAAAATATTTGCAAAAATGCAGCCTTGACTGATTACTCCAAATTTTATCACATATTTAAACTGCACGCAAAATTCTAAACATTTTTCATATAACATAGTGTTAAATTTAGTTGTTATCGACATATTTACATGTAAAAATTGACATTTTCTTATCTTGCACAATACATAAAATATAATTTTCCTGCGAAATTACAATTCTTATAACCTTATTTTATTCATAAAGCCGTTCGCGATTTTTATCCTCCGGATTTCCTAAGTTAGTTTTTAAATTGTCTGATGACTCATAGTCTAACGTGAGGCCTACATTATTAAATACCTTATTCAGTCCTCTGATATATTTTGGATTACCCGATACCTGAGGACTTAAGAAGGTATGTAATAATGTAGGCTTCACGTTGGTCTATCAGATAACTCGAAAAATAACCTTATGAAATCCAAAGGATAAACTCGAGGATGATTATAACAAAAATTATGTTGGGCAAATAAGAAGGTCGATTCAAACAATACTTAAAGAACATTTACATCATTTAAGGTACAGTGAATCTGAAAGTCAAGTATTGCCGAACATACTCTTGAACAGAATCATAATTTAAGGTTAATAAAAAATGTATGTGGTGGGAAATTATTGGACGCTTACGAAAGTATTAAAATAATAAAACGTAAAAACAGTCTAAATAAGGACCAAAGACCTGTTCCTTACAGTTCTCTATTCCTGATACTTGACTGAAACTAATGTTCCGGTTGTAATTAGTTCCATTCGAGTAATTCCAATTTAAGAATAAAAAATCCAATTTATATTCTTAGATTTAGACAATCATCTCTCCTGATGATGCTAACATGGTTAGCCAAACGCTCGTGTAGCGTAAAAATAAAATGTTAAGTGTAGTAGTGATAACTGTTGTGTAGTGTTATTCTGCCAAATATTTCCAAGTCCCAACATAGTAGACTTATTACAATAAAATTTTATTTTTTCATTAAATCACATCATTAAATTGTAGTTTTGGATATAGATACATATATCTGTAATCTTACAACAAAATTACATATACTATGAAATTTTACACCAAAAACACATCGTACTATGTCGAGACTTTTATAAAACGAAAAAAAAAAACATTAATTACGGTGTTATTTTTGTATAAAGATGCATCTATCCACAAGAGTATATTCTCTAAATAGTTTCATGGAAAGTGTGAGTGTAGCTCACTTGCTTCCTTCCAGAGCGGTGCATGCTAGATACGTCGCGTTAATACATCTAATTCGGCATTTCTCATACCACTTTGCCCAAAAACTCTTTTATATCGGGTCTTCCATTAAGGACTTGACAACTTTTTTTTGAAATAAAACGCAACCCATTTGAGACATTTCGAAAATTTTACTATCGGCTTGAAGTACAATCAAAACATTTATGTATGGAATTCGACTTCATTCATATGTCCACCACGGGCACGTTTGCAGCGGTCGATTCGTTGAACCCAATTTTCGATGACCCGGCCACACATTTCGACGGAAACGGCCGCTATCTCTCTTTCAATATTGGCTCTGAGCTCCTCTACGCAGGCTTGTTAGCATAGACCAATGATTTAACGTACCCCCATAAAAAGAAGTCTAGAGGTGTTAAATCACACGATCTAGGCGGCCATTCGACGGGACCATTTCTCGATATAACACGTTCACCGAATTTAGATTGCAGTAAGTCGATTGTTACACCCGCTGTGTGGCTTGTGGCGCCGTCTTGTTGAAACCACATATCATTAATGTCTAGCCCATGCAATTGATCAAAGAAATAACGTTGCAACATGCCTCTGTAGCGATCTCCATTGACTGTAACGTGACGGTTATTTTCATCAACGAAAAAGAACGGCCCAATGACACCACCGACATGAAAACCACACCAAACAGTAATTTTTTGTGGATGGAGTGATGTTTCTTCAAGCACATGAGGGTTTTCACCTGACCAATAACGCGTATTCTGTTTGTTGACGAAGCCGTTTATCCAAAAATGCGCTTCATCAGTAAAGATGATTTTGCGATGAAATTGGTCATCTTCTTCCAACATTTCTAGAACCCAATTCGAGAACGTACGTCGCTTCATATGATCGAGTGGCTTTAGTTCTTGAGTTAACTTTAACTTATAAGGGTGCAGGCCAAAATCCTTTCGCAAAATTCGCCATAGTGTGGTCTGAGCGATGCCCAATTCTTGAGAACGCCGTGAAATCGACTGTTTTGGTTCGTTTGAGATGGACGCTTGAACGGCAGCAATATTCTGGCCACTTCGACCAACCCGTTGTCTCACTGGCACGGGAACATCCAGCAGCGAATATGTTAACTCAAATTTTTTCATTAGACTATGAATTGCTTGTCTACTGGGACGAGAATTACGACCAAAAATTGGCGTTAACCCTCTTAAAGTTGCAGTCACCGACTCCAAATTTTGGTAGTAAATTTTAATTATTTGTAAACGTTGTTCGTTCGTGTACTTCACCATGATGAAAATGTTGACTTTACTGAATGTTTTGACGTTGACAGTTCGGTGATTGGCTTAAGGGTGCGTTCACAGTGAAATTTGAAAGTTGTCAAGTCCCAAATGGAAGACCCTTTATAAAGAACATCAGCCCTCTGGAATGGATTGTGCAAGCCCGGCTTTTCCACCGAGTACAAACTTCAGTGATTCAAGACTTAACGTTAATCGTTACTTCTGCGCACGCACCGTTCTGTGGAGCTTTTTATACAGTGCGTGAGCTGCGCCCATAAAAAAAAAATGTTAAAATTAGGTATTTTAGTAAAATCTACAATCTATCTGATTATCAACCAGTATAACTGTTTGTACATTACCGTCTACTAATAGATTTTCTATCTACCTGTATAAGTATTAATTAAATACTTTTACCCGTTAGAAGCTTCTTCAAAAGCCAACATTAGAAATCAATTAGTGAGAAAGTTAACATTTAACGTCTGGTCTCATTAATTTTAACTTTTATTAGTTGTCAAATCTACCTTGATTACCTTGACCGTTTATTTAATCTTACATTAAAGGAAGGTATGGTTTTTTCTGTTATTTATTCTAATTATGGGTATTTATTTCGAAGTAAAATGTCCATTTAACTAATTTACTTTAAGGGGTGAAGTGTGGTAAATGCCACCAAGGTCTAACTGAAATTTTACTTCATATTGGGTAACACTTTTAATAGTTGTCAAGTTTACGTGCATCGTCCGTTTAACAATGTTTAATTTTTCCTTTATTTATTGTAATCATTCATTCTTCGTCTTGTTGAAGTATTATATCCTCGACGGACGTTGGCAATCATCAGCGTCGGTTCCAGTCATGCTGATGATTATCCTGGGGAGAATGATGAGGTGGATTCCCATTGTCTTTCTCATCACAGTATTACAGCCGATAAACTCAATATTTGGTTGTCGCCTGTAATTGTGAAATCAAACCTGTGGCGAGATACAAGTATTACCCCTACAGCCTCGATCCAGTAATAATATAGCTGCCGCCCTATACCATCTCCCCAGTTGATCTGCAGGTACTTGTCTAAGCCTTATTCATACCTATCCTGTATATCTTCAGGAGGACAATCCCTGTCAGTCATTAGGACGCACCTTCCCTCAAGGAAACTGAGGCCCTACACGAAACCACGTAGTTTCTAAAAGTAAGATTTGCCAATATGTTGTTAGTAATGTTGGTCGCGCCTTAGTATTTGTTTCAAGCATCTAGGCGATACAGGCGTAAAAAACTCGCACTTATTCGTTCATTGCCAGGCTTCAATCTAGCGCATTCTTACGTTAAAACACGCTCAGTTACCTAACATTAACTTAGAAGGGCTCGATTGTATCGACTGGTATCTAATGAGTCAAAATTTTAGGGTCGTCAGATTTCCAAAATTTAAAATAATAATCCTTAATTCATCAACTTAGTAAACAATATGATCATTATAATTAATATTTTCTAAATTTGTATTTTAATAACTAAATAAGACCAAAAACAGTATACAAGTACTAAAATTAATAAATTAAGTAGTGGCAACATCGCTACGGTATCCAAAGCTGTTTGCACTTTAAAACAGCAGGCCATTCTCTTTTGTTGCGGCGTTGCATAGATGCAGTGATCATCATCCATCAGTCATCCTCATCTACTGTGGGAAGAGGCCTATTCTCTAAGAACTTTCACCAATCTCTGTCCTAAGCGGTGTTAACCTGATTTCCTTCCACTCTTTTGATGTCATCACTCCATCTAGTTGGTGACCTATGTCTGTTCCTTCTGTCTTCTCTAGATCTCCATTCTATTAATCTTTTACACCAAAGTTTATCATCCCTTCGGGCTATATGGCCTGCCCATCTCCATTTAGATTGCGCAATTTTTTGGATAATACCTATTATTTTTTTCGTTGTATGATAATTACGAGTATGTTTGTTATTCTATCTTTCCTTGTAATACCCAGCGTAACTCTCTCCATTGCCCATTGTGATAC
Organism: Pachyrhynchus sulphureomaculatus; assembly: GCA_019049505.1. NCBI lineage: Eukaryota > Metazoa > Arthropoda > Insecta > Coleoptera > Curculionidae > Pachyrhynchus > Pachyrhynchus sulphureomaculatus. The sequence goes on along the minus strand of CM032454.1, from coordinate 148,565,488 downwards.
TCTCAGTTTGTTTGCTGATTGTTATTGTGAGGTGTATATGTGATTACCAGCAAAACACATTGTTCATGAACGTTCCTTTTTAAGCACATTGACCAAACACCCTACAGCGTATCTCTCAGCTTCCCAAAAGCCGTCCATCCCAAACACACACGACGGTGTATCTCACGGGTTGGGTTATATTTGCCAATTTGTAATTCATGACCCAAATACTTATAATTTTGAACTTGCTCCACCGCGCTTTCATTTAATTTCATATTATTGTTCCTAACTAGATTAGTCATAAACTTGGTTTTCTGAAAATAATATTTAAATCAATATTTGCGCATGTTACTTGCAATTCGATAAGCATTTGTTGAGCATCACCTAGATTGTCGGCTATTATGACAATATCATCAGCAAAGCGAAAATGGTTTAGGTATTCGCCATCGATGTTTGTGCCTTTTCCATCCCAGTTAAGTTTCTTAAAAGCATATTCTAACACCGCTGTAAAAAATTTAGCAGAAATCGTATCATCACTCGGTATTTACTTGTGGATTCATGGAGTCTTACCGTTGCTATTGTTTTGTTTTAAATGAATTGAATTAACTGAGTATATCTGTAGTCTATTCTCATTTGCTGTACGGCAGATAGTATCGCCGGCAACTCCACGGTATCAAAAGCTTTTTTAAAATCAACGAATATTAATACGAGTGGTTATTGTATTCTACAGATTCCTCTGTAAGGATCTTAATGGTTCGTAAATGATCGTTAGTACCGTGTCCCCTTCTAAATATAGCCTGGAAGCGTTATTGATAAAAATCTAGTTTGCGCTCTAGGCGTTTCGTTATGATTTTGGTGAGCCGCATTATAAGGTTGCATATCATCATGACGCCTTAAAAGTCGGACCAAATTTTTTTTTATGGTTCTAGCACACATGCTACAGGGAAGTCCCTAAAGCGCTCCAGGAGCGGCATGTATGGGGAAAAAGCGATTCACGTTGTTCTTGAATCAGTGTAAATTGTACTCCGTGGGAAACAGCCCTGGGCAAATTATTCCAAAGGGATGATATTCTCCATATAAAAGACTGCTTGAAAAGCGTTGTACGCAAAGTAACAAGCTGAACCTCATACGGATGTGAAGCATTAGCGCGACGTGTATTTCTAACATGCACCCGTCTGAGAGGAATTAAGCGGGTTACATCCTTCGAACACTTTCCATGAAAATACTTGTAGAACAGACTCAAGTCGCGAACTGTTCTTCGATGTTCCAGCGAATCAAGGCTGCCGGTCAATTCCGGGTCATTAATTAGACGAACAGCCCTTCTCTGAACAGAATCCAAAAAATACAGTGTGTGTTTGGGAGCGGAGCCCCAAACATAGGAGCAGTATTCCATAGATGGTCGAATCTGAGCTTTGTAAAGAACTAACAGTTATTGTGGAGTGTAAAGCTTTCTGGTTCGAAATAATATTCCCAATTTTTGAGAAGCTCTCCTTGCTATGCCTGCAACATGTTCATTCCAGGACATATTTGCTCCCAAATTAACGCCCAACAAATTGAGTGACGATGCTAGGAGAATGGAGTGCCCCGACATGACTATGTCGGGTTTAGCAACGTTAACTTTTTTAGAAAAAACTGCCGCCTGGGTTTTTGTAGCGTTAAATTCCACTTGGTTACTGTCACCCCAAGATAGAATTTCTTCCAGGTCTTTGTTGAGTTGAACGACCTCCTGCTGTCCGCGGATATTCGCAGTAGTCGATATCAAAGCGTTCAAAGGGAATGAAGAGATAAGCGTACTGTCTTCTGCAAAGCTGTAGATTGCATTCCCGGTCTTTTCCAGCAGATCGTTAATGTAAATGAGAAAGAGAGTAGGAGACAATATGGAGCCTTGGGGCACACCGGCGTTGATAGTGAAGGTGTTAGAAAGAAATCCGTCAAACGCCACTCGTAAAGAACGCTCTCTGAGGAAACATGAGAGCTGCAAACAGAGCTTTTCAAACATATCATAAGAGCGTAGCTTAGCCAACAGTCCATTGTGCCAAACACGGCCTTGGATATATCAAGAGCAACCGCTCGAGATTCTCCAAAGTGTTCAATTGCGTTGTTCCAAATATGTATCACATAAGTCAGAAGATCTCCTGTTGACCTATGTTTACGAAAGCCATATTGGTGATCGCTAATAATGTCGAATCCTTCAAGATATTTTAAAAGATGCTGATTGATAACCTTTTCCATGACTTTCGATATTATTGAAAGCAGCGCGACTGGCCGGTAGTTATTTGGCAAGGTCTTCTTGCCTTTTTTAAGTATCGGTTGAATTGTGGCACATTTCCAGCAGGTAGGAACTATTCCATTTCTGTAGTCCTGTATGTCAATCTTGTCTTATTCTTTCTGTTATGATTTTGGTGAGCCAAAAAAAAAAGACGCATTATAAGGTTGCATATCATCATGACGCGTTAAAGGTCAGACCAAGGTTGTAATTTAGCCTGCTATTTTCTACTTGTGCTTGTCGCTTGGATATTAAATAGATAGTTGATTTGACGGGAACCGATTCCCTGAATAACACACTTAGCTCCCCTTGGATATAAAACGTCTTTGCAAGCCTTCAAGAATTTTTCAAAACAGACTCATACATTTGTGACTTCATTTGCTCCACTTTACCCTAGATCTATTTGATAATGACTGACCGTGCTTCCTCATTTCTAGTAATAAAAAAAATTATTTATCTTGTTATTTCATAATTCATAATTTATCTATTCAATATTTATCCTATAAATATGTAATATTATCAGACATAAATAACTAGTTATAGTTAAGTGTGTTAAGGCTTTTTATTTTAAAAAAAAATGTATTGATGCTCGTGTACATTCTGTCAATATTTACATTATTTTAATTAATTAATGGAAATTAAATACCATTGATATTATTAATAATGTTGTGTAAGTAAATGATTTTTAAGAATTGTTTTGTAAGGTGTGAACAGGTACAAAGACACAGTTGTTGTTGTCTAATAAGTTTGGAGAATTCTTTAACTAAACAAAAAAATCAGTCATTGTATCGAACCTTTATTTCTTTTTTTGAAGTGGATGATTGATTGATAGGTGGTCAATAACTAATTTTTTTCACAGCGTTTGCTCTCAATAAGAATCAGATGCAATTCTAAAGACTCGAAGTTCACAATTGTATATTTCGATAAATCATCAAAACACTGGTCTCGGAACAGATATAATACTGCAAACATTAAGATTGGTGTATTTTTACGGTTTGGATCATATTTAATGAATTTAATTGGCTTTATTTTAAGAGACATTTTACCTCAAAATATAGTGGAATATCATCCCACCTATCGAGGGCTGTGTAACGCCACAGACCTAGAGAAAAATTGTTTAGCAAATTGGTAACAATTACCCCTAGATAGTGGCTTGGGTAGGGTTCTTTCCCACGTACATAAGAATCAATATCAACTATCAAAATTGACAAAACTCAATATTTCAGCAGTTTCTAGAAAACGACAAAAAATATTAGTTTGCAAAGGTTGTAACTATAGAAAGTATTTTCTAGCTTTTAAACATATTTGCAAAAATGCAGCCTTGACTGATTACTCTAAATTTTATCACATATTTAAAAACTGCACGCAAAATTCTAAACATTTTTCATATAACATAGTGTTAAATTTAGTTGTTATCGACATATTTACATGTAAAAATTGACATTTTCTTATCTTGCACACTACATAAAATATAATTTTCCTGCGAAATTATAATTCTTATAACCTTATTTTATTCATAAAGCCATTCGTGATTTTTATCCTTCGGATTTCCTAAGATAGTTTTTAAATTGTCTGATGACTTATAGTCTAACGTGAGGCCTACATTAATAAAAAGATGCATCTATCCACAAGAGTATATTCTCTAAATAGTTTCATGGAAAGTATGAGTGTGGCTCGCTTGCTTCCTTCCAGAGCGGTGCATGCTAGATACGTCGCGTTAATACATCAAATTCGGCATTTCTCATACCACCGGCTTTTCCACCGAGTACAAACTTCAGTGATTCAAGACTTAACGTTAATCGTTACTTCTGCGCACGCACCTTTCTGTGGAGCTTTTTATACAGTGCGTGAGCAGCGCCCAAAAAAAAAAATGTTAAAATTAGGTATTTTAGTAAAATCTACAATCTATCTGATTATCAACCAGTATAACTGTTTGTACATTACCGTCTACTAATAGGTGCTCGTGTACATTCTGTCAATATTTACATTATTTTAATTAATTAATGGAAATTAAATACCATTGATATTATTAATAATGTTGTGTAAGTAAATGATTTTTAAGAATTGTTTTGTAAGGTGTGAACAGGTACAAAGACACAGTTGTTGTTATCTAATAAGTTTGGAGAATTCTTTAACTAAACAAAAAAATCAGTCATTGTATCGAACCTTTATTTCTTTTTTTGAAGTGGATGATTGATTGATATGTGGTCAATAACTAATTTTTTTCACAGCGTTTGCTCTCAATAACAATCAGATGCAATTCTAAAGACTCGAAGTTCACAATTGTATATTTTCGATAAATCATCAAAACACTGGTCTCGGAACAGATATAATACTTTAAACATTAAGATTGGTGTATTTTTACGGTTTGGATCATATTTAATGAATTTAATTGGCTTTATATTTTAAGAGGCATTTTACCTCAAAATATAGTGGAATATCATCCCACAATTATAATTATCCTTATATACAGGGTATTATGGAAATCACTGCATATGTTGGAACTGACATCTCCTTGTAGCAACACCAATGTTGGTGAGATTTAAATCAGCGCAGGCATATTGTACGAACAGCAATAATACACCTGTGCCTCAGCTAGTTCGTACAATGGCGGCCTTTCAGGTCCGGGTTGGTTTAGCGGTAAAGTCCGGTTTTGGCCTTTTTTTTAATTCTTCAAAAATTTTCGACTTTGAAAAGAAAAGTATCACACGTATTACAATAGAGGTTTTCACGAATGGTGGAATGTAATATATAAAAATTCCGAGTTTCAATCCTTTTGTCTAACAATGAATTTGCACGACATTTCGCCAAAATCTCAGTTGGCATGCTCTTGCTGCTGCTGCGGCTGTTGCTGGTCGATCGATACTGTGATCTTGCTGCTGCTGCCGCTCGAAGCTAACTCAGTTACAGACACACAGAGTTAGCTTCGAGCGGCAGCAGCAAGATCACAGTATCGAGCAGCAGCAAGAGCACTTGAAAATGCCAAATGAGATTTTGGCGAAACATCGTGCAAATTCATTGTTAAACGAACGGATTGAAACCCGGAATTTAAATGTATTACATACATATATATATATATTTATATATATATATATATATATATATATATATATATATATATATATATATATATATATATAAATATATATAAAGATCTAAACTAGTAGGACAAAGGAATCAACATATGAATGCCTAAACCACCTGAGATTTGCCGGTGACATCGTCCTGTTTGCAGAGAAGATAGAACACCTAAAAACCATGTAAACAGAAGAAAACCTAGAACCTCAAGAAAACACACAAATAATATTGAGAGAAACACCAATAGAGACCGTTAGTACATATACAGTATCTTAGACAAATAATATCACTAATAATAACACTGAGTAAGGAAAACAAAGAAATAGAAACAGAACGCATAAGACAACTTGCATGAGCAGGTTTTAGTTTATCACATATACTAAGAAACCAGAAAATTCCTTATTCTTCTATACTTAGGGACTAAAATGTTCAGTCAGTGTATTATTCTCATTATAACATACGGAGCACAGACATGAGTAATAGAGCGATCAATGTTGGGAATGCTAAATGGAATTACGCAGGGCACGTTGCCAGATCCAAAGAAGATAAGTGTAATGCCCAAATGATACAGTGGAGACTATGGTCGGATAGGAGAGGTAGAGGAAGACCACAAAGTTGGTACGATGATATTAAAAAGACTGCAGGGACTACCGTGCCTGAGCATAGCTCAAAATAAAGACCGATGGAGACAATTAAGGAAGGCCTATACCTAATAATGGGTCCAAGAAAGCGCTATATATATATATATATATATATATATATATATATATATATATATATATATATATATATATATATATATATATATATATATATACTACCGTTAGAAAGTATTTGCCCACCTAGAAATTTTTCATTCATTTCAATGTAACTACCAAATTTTAATACCTAATTAAACCCTTTTATTATATTAGGTAAATTTAATTGTTCTTAACGAGTGTCCATCATAAAATTGTTTAGATAAGCCTTTTTGGTGAAATCACAAATTAAAAACCAATTAGAACAAATTTTTTAAGGCGATTTCTGAGAATTGCAGTTGAAGTAAGAACTCCTTTCAAGTTTCTCGGGATTATGGAAATTCCTAGTGACATTTTATGATAAAAACTATGCTAGAAATACCATTGCCCTTTTGGAAATTAACCATTCACAAACAGTACTTTGTCATTGTACGGGCTCAATTGTTTTGTGAAAATGTCAAAAACGAAAAAGAAGTTTCCGTTGAAAATCCGGCTCTGATAATTGCGAGATATCAAAATGGTCACAAATCTAGAGCGGCCCGTCCCCATTACCGTGATAACCGTGAAGAACAGGTTAGCAGAAGGTGGACTGCAAGGGAGGGTTGCAGTGGGGAAACCACTTCTTAGGTAAGGGAATAAACGTAAACGATTAGAATGGGCCAGAGAACATGAAAATTGGACATCAGAACGAGTTTATGTGCGGCGGTCAGCTGGAGAGAGGATGTTGGAAGCCTACAGTAAAACATGGTGGAGGTTCAGTAATGGTTTGGGGTTTTTTTGGCAACGGTAAAGTTGGAAAAATCTTTAGGATAGAAGGAATCATGCGAATTTTGCTAACTCAAATGCTTCCTTCTGGAAGAGATATTTTTCAGGAGAAATTTGTTTTTCAGCATGACAACGACCCTAAACATTCTGCTAAACAAATTAGAGAACTTTTGGACCTATGAAAATCCGGAAGTGAGGACTTGGCCTCCACAATCACCCGACTTGAACCCCATCGAATTGCTGTGGGACAATTTGGACAGGTGTGTTCGAAAACTCAATTTAACATCAGAATATCACTTGTGGGAACTTTTACAAGCAGAATGGGTTAAAATAACCGAAGAAACTACTGAACAGAATGCCGAAACTCTGTAAAGCGGTAATTAAAAACAAAGGAGATCACATAGATAAGAAAAATCCTGGAAAATCATGAATATTTTTCTGATTTTCTAAACTGTAAATAATGTGAAAATAAATAATTCATTAAAATTTAAATATATATATATATATATATATATATATATATATATATATATATATATATATACAGATATATATATATATATATATATATATATATATATATATATATATATATATACAGATATATATATATATATATATATATATATATATATATATATATATATGTAGTAATGGTTTTTCGGGTATCCCGTGTTAGCTTGAGGTCCCTTGATGGACGGTTTCGCTGACGTTTCGATGGAATCTCATCCATCTTTTTCAAAGCGTTGATCACTGGTCGGTGTCTTGGCGTTGAATTCAACGCCAAGACACCGACCAGTGATCAACGCTTTGAAAAAGATGGATGAGATTCCATCGAAACGTCAGCGAAACCGTCCATCAAGGGACCTCAAGCTAACACGGGATACCCGAAAAACCATTACTACATTTCACACCCGTGAGAACATTCGTCAAAACATATATATATATATATATATATATATATATATATAAATATATATATATATATATATATATATATATATATATATATATTATCTGGGTTTTTGTTCTCTTGGGACTGAAATAACTACGTGGGGAAATACTTTCTGACGGTAGTATATATATATATATATATATATATATATAATATATATATATATAGATATATATATATATATATATATATATATATATATATATATATATATATATATATATATATATATATATATAATATATATATATATATATATATATATATATATATATATATATATATATATATATATATATATATATATATATATATATATATATAATATATATATATATATATATATATATATATATATATAATATATATATATATATATATATATATATATATATAAAATATATATATATATATATATATATATATATATAAATAATAATAAAAAATATTTGCACACTTTTGAACTGAGCAAATAAGCATATTAAATTAGATTCGTTTCCTATTCAGTCTTATTCAACTAAGTTTGAAATACGCCAGACCAAACTAACCACTACTGCAAGCCAAAGAGGCCAGTTATGCATGCAAGCTTTCTAATTTTCTATTCTTTTAAATTTTAATTATATAAATAACCACTCGTAATGACTTGTTTACTTACAAAATTAATATTTTAAAAGAGATTTAAATAATTTATTTGATTTAAAGGTCCCAAAATTAAGAGAAAACAAAGAATTATGTAAATTGTATGTTGAAAATATTTATACTATTTCTAAATGTTCTTTAACTGCACAAATTTGTTGTTTTAAAATTAAAGGTAAAGTTAGATTACTAATACTTTAATGTATAGAATTATGTATATGATACTCTACATATAATGTGGCCGAAAAGTAATAAAATACATACAATCCTGACTATGGAGGCTTTCACCTTTTGGACCAAATAAAAAATGACTGTTGACATGTTGCTTACGATTGCACGAAATATTTTAATAGATCTGAACGCTAAATAAGCCCATATCGACATAAAGTAAGTAGCCAAGATGAACTTGAAACGTATTTCAAAGAGCTTGGGCGCTCTTCATGATACACCATTACCGTACGGGACACCAAAGTTTTCGCTTCGATCTCTAATTGCTATGGACGATGAAAGATCAACATCGGGGGGTTACCACATGCCACACGTAGAAACCTGTATTACACTGGGTTATGGTCCAGTGAACATCAGTCGGATATACTCGTAAATACTAGACTTATACCGCTCTACACTTATTCAGTGTTCTAATCTCGAAGAGTAACAATCCTTAAAAATCACTGCTGCAATCGTAGGCGGGACGTTTTAAAGTCACAATCTAGTTCCAGGAACTATAATTATACAACTAAAAGATGCTGTAGCTAAGACCATGTGGTCTTTTTCTGGATATTGTATTACACCACTTCCTAGTATAGCAAAAAACAGAACCCTCAAACCAAGATAACGTCTAATTCTAGGACAGAACCTATAAGAACAAAAAAATTTGTATTGCGCTGGTAAATCCTGGTGCATTGCAAATTATTTTTTATTAGTCACGATTATTCGATGAAGTAATTGCCGTCAATTTCTCAATTTACATCTAAAAACAAATTATGAAACAGCAACATTCTATTGATTACACAGGCACACAAAAAAAAATCTGTCCGAGATGACCGACTCCCTTATCCCTCTGTATTTTTAGCCGCTGAACACGATCCCGATGTTGGATTTGCCCACCACATCACAGTTTTTTATAATGTCAAAAAGAGGTTAAAAATCCACGAATTTCGCATGTCATGTTCCGCAATGTGGGTACGGGTTTACAGCAACTCAAAATGGTCACTCTGATATATTACCATCTATATTCCGACGTACTTCGAGCCACTGAACCCTGGCTCAATAGAGAATATAATGGATTAGGCAGTGAATTGTTTCAGACGAGAACTATGCTGCGATACGAGCTATCAAAACCACCCTTTAGTTCCCGGGCAGCAACTTTGAGTCCATAGGAATACAGATGAAAACATATTTCAATATTTCTGCTTACCCATATTCAGTTGATGCAAAATGATATGGGCGATTTCTAGATTTCTTACCCTATTTTTGAGGTTACTAGGAAACTGTGACCCTCTAGGTCAAACTGAAGTTATCTGCCTTCTTCAGCAACTTGAACTACATAGGAATGAAGATGAACATATGTCAAATCATACCATGTTAATCACTGACATCCTGTATAAGCGATGTGGAAAAGGATATGTGCAATTTTTCGATTTTCTACACGTTTTGGGAAAATTGAGCGCGTAATTCAATTTTCTAGTGAGTCAGGGTTCAGTGGCTCGAAATACATCGGAATATAAATGGTAATAAATCAGAGTGACCATTTTCTGTCGCTGTAAACCCGTACCCACATTGCGGAACATGACATGTGGAATTCGTCGATTGTTTACTTCATTTTGAGGTTAGAAAAAAGTGATGAGGCAAATCCAACATCGGGATCGTGTTCAGCGGCTAAAAATACAGGGAGCTAGGGGAGTCAGTTATCTCGGACCGAATTTTTTTGTGAGCCTGTGTTATGAATTTTAAAGAGAACTGTTCTAAATTTAAAAACGTTTGAGCCCCATTCGATGATTCCTACTAAAAGTGTTTTCAATAAGAAGTACAAAATCCCCTAACTAAATATAGCCTTTATAAATGTTCCAAACAAACTATTTAAGGAAAAAATCACTCTCAAATTGTATAATCTTGTACTTAATCTGACATTCACATCTTTACATAACATCTATCTTTTTTCGAGAACATTAACCGAAAGTATCCGAATCTAGAAAAAACATACTTATTGGAATGTAATAAAAAGTAATTTAAAGTACACAAAGTTTATTTGGTCTCCTATATTGCTCGTGCATATCAAACTTACATTAACGATCTGCTGGAAAGCACTAGGAATCCATCTACAGCTTTGCAGATGACAGTACGCTTATTTCTTTATTCACTTTGAACGCTCGAACATCGGCTACTCACGCAAATATCCGCAAACAGCAGGAAGTCTTTCAACTTAACAGTGATCTGTTAGAAATTCTACCTTAGGGTGACAGTAACCAAGTAGAATTTAACGCTCCAAAAATCCAGGCGGCAGCTTTTTCTAAAAAAGTTAATGTTGCTGAACTCAACATAGTTATGTCGGGGCACTTCATTCATCTAACATCGTCGCTCAATTTTCTGGACGTTAATTTGGAAGCAAACATGTTACAATCATAGCAAAAGGAGTTACGAATTAGAAAGCTTTACACTCCAGAATAACTGTTAATTCCGTAGAAAGCTCAAATTCGACCAATGTTGGCATACTGCTCCCATGTTTGGGATTCTACTCCCAAAGATACACTGCATTTGTTGGATTCTGGTCAGAACAGAACTGTTTGCCTAATTAGAGACCTAAAATTGACCAGCAATCTTGATTCCTTGAAACATCGAAGAACGGTTGAGTCGATTCTAAAAGTATTTTCATGGAAAGTGTTCGATAGATATAGCCCGCTAGGAATACATGTCGCGTTAATACTTCAGATCCAAATAAAGTTTATCTTGTTACTCCTCGTACAACCCTTTTGAAGCAGTTCTTTTATAATAATAATAATAATAATAATAGCTTTATTCCCAACAGTAAGAACTATTTACAGGGAAAACAAGAAAGAATATGAATGAAATTTTCTCTTAAAACTAAGGTACTAAAGTAACAACAAAAAAAAGAAAAAAGAAAGAAATAAAAATGAATAAAGAAATTAAATGAATCAGCGCAGTACAAATTAGAATAAAAGTGAAATAAAACAAATATTAGTTACATAACACATGGGCTGAAAAGTCCCGGGCCTAACAAAGAAAACACGGTTTTTTTGGTTCAAAATTAGCTTTATTCATCAACGCAATCTCCATCAAGAGCAACGCAATCATTCCAGCGCCGCTCTAACATTTCAATACACTTTGTAGAACGATTTATCTTTTGCCTCAAAATAGGCCTCAGTTTCAGCGATAACCTCTTCATTCGTGCGAAATTTCTTACCGGCGAGCATTTTTTTTTCAGGTCTGCGAACAGCCAGTAATCGCTGGGAGCCAAATCTGGCGAATACGGTGGATGTGGGAGCAATTCGAAGTTCAATTCATGTAGTTTTGCCATTGTTTTGATTGACTTGTGACACGGTGCGTTGTCTTGATGAAAGAAAATTTTTTTTCTTTGCCATATGCGGTCGTTTCTTTGCAATTTCGGCCTTCAAACGCTCCAATAACGCTATATAATATTCACTGTTAATGGTATTTCCTTTCTCAAGATAGTCGATGAATATTACACCACGCACATCCCAAAATACCGAGGCCATAACCTTTTTCCAGCCGATTGTTGTGCTTTCGGGCGCTTTGGACGAGGTTCACCAGTTGCTGTCCACTCAGATGACGATCGTTTTGATTCCGGAGTGAAGTGATGGATCCATGTTTCATCCATTGTCACATATCGACGCAAAAATTCCGGTTTGTTACGTTTTAAACATGGCCAAACACTGCTCAGAATCATCAACACGTTCTTGTTTTTGATCAACAGTGAGCAAACGCGGCACCCACTTTGAACAGAGCTTTCTCATAGTCAAATGCTCATGCAATATAAAGCCAACACGTTCTTTTGATATCTTTACGATGTCAGCTAACTCACGCAACTTCACTTTTCGATCATTCAAAACGATTTTATGGATTTTTTTTATGTTTTCTGGTGTTACCGCCTCATTTGGACGTCCACTGCGTTCTGCATCATCGGTGTCTCTACGACCACGTTTGAAGTCAGCAAACCAACGTTTTATTGTTGTTTCTGATGGAGCGGAGTCCCCATAACACTTTTCAAGCCATTGCTTCGCTTGAACGGTATTTTTTCCCATCAAGAAGCAGTGTAAAATTAAAACACGAAATTGTTTTTGATCCATTGTTTTGAAAATAACAAAAGTAGCGTCACTCTTAGCACAATAACTCACAAACTAATGAATAGAATATCATGAAATTTTAACAGCTGTCTTTTGAAGGTTAGTATTAACTGAAAAAAGGTGACTGCAATAAAACTAGCGCCATCTATGTGTTAGGCCCGGGACTTTTCAGCCCATGTGTTACATCCAACAAGCAAAACAAGCTTCCAAAAGAATTTTTATAAATGTCCTATCAAGTGAAATGATCTAAACATATTGACCGAATCTTATTTTCGGTGTCTGCAAAAATGTCACATTCATTACTAATTAAGTTAAATTTATTGCACATAACATTGATTGGTTCAATTAACCTGAGATTAGTCCTAGCACGTGAACAAACAAAAGTAGCACTATATCGTGAATTAATTCTAGGCACCAATATAGCCACCTTCGATAGCAGCTGAGGACAATCGATGACTCCGTGCAACAATCTATACAAGAAAATTATAGACGAACACTCTCTGCGAGCCTCAAGTGATTGAAAATTAAAATCTCTCCAATAACAAAGAGTACTCTATTCCTCTCATTGGATAGGCACCATTTACCTTATATGATAAATATTTTAGAAAATCTTTTTTGAACTCGTTCTAGCATTAGTTTGTAGCATAAATAATATGGGCTCCAAATAAAAGAGGCATACTCTAGTTTAAATCTCACATAAGACTCATATTAAAGCTTCTACAATTGCGCATTATGAAACCATATAGACGATTGGCTTCCAGCCAGCATTACGTTATTAATGTGATTAGAATAATTCATTTTGTTATCGAATACTACTCCTAAGTCCCTTACACTATTGGTGCGCTCGAAAGTTGACGTTCCTAATGAATATTCATATGTTATTATATGGTTTTTTCTCGTCACCGACATAATTTTACATTTAGAAATATTCAAGTCTAATTTATTGTGCTTACACCAATCCTCAAACACGCAAAGCTCAGTTTGAAGCACTTTACAGTGCTGAATACATTAGACGGACGCATACAGCTTGAGATCATCAGCGAAAAGCAGCCTGCCACAATTCAGAGTAACACAGAGGTCATTAATATATAGCAAAAATAGTAGGGGACCAAGATTGGATCCCTGCGGCAAGCCCGAGGTTGCGGTATAGGAATCGGAAATATATCCATTTTATGTGGAGAACCTCATTCTTTTGGAATTATTTATCCAGGACTGTTTCCCACCGATTACAACAGCGATTCAAGATCAACATAAAAAGCTTTTTCCGCACACGCGTGTCTCCTGTAGCAGTCTAGGCATTTTCGTGCAGCATGAGTGCTATGCCCATAAAAACTAGATATTATCGCCTCAAGCTTTTTCAAAATAAACAGGCGACTCGTAAACAAGTATTTAACGGAGAAGCATCGAGCAATTTTAGAGATTCGAATTTAAAATACTGGGAAAAACGCTTATTCTACTAGCAAAGTGGCTTACTTCAGTGAGTACTAAAACGAAAAAACATCCTATAGAGGGTATATATTCTTCCGTTACAAACAGTAAGTAATAGATATAAATTTAACTGTGCTTTTAGTATTCCGTATGAACACATACACAAATCACTTCGGTGTCCGTCCGTCCGTCTGTCTGTCTCCAAAACTATTTGACGAAAGTTAAAATTTGGCACTAATATAGGAATTGATGGCCTCATCAGAGCCGTGTAATTTTGAAAGTGAAATTTTGACTTCAAGGAGTTAATTTTGGAGGATGAAATCCAAATTGAAAAAAAAAAAAATACCAAATCATCGAGTGGGATGTCAAATGAAAACTTGTTAAAGCACGTATACAAAAATATATAAAATGTAATACTTGCGCACACTTTTATTTTAAAAAATTGCGAAAAATCGCTTTCCCCCCCTCCTTATCTCGAAAAGAACTGATCAAAAAATTTTGAAAAAATTCTGGAATATTCTTCACAGGGGTAGATTGAATGAAAATTGTCACGAGTGCATTACAACTAAAATTTCCAGGTCATCAGTTTTCAGTGAAGATCGGAAAAAAAACTTTGTTGAAAACTCATTTGGTATGTGTTTTGTGAAGTCATTGATAATTTTATACTTCCGTTACAAAAATTTTTATTTTAAAAGCAACCAACATACGAAACACTAATTGCGCAAGTCCACCTTGCACTTGACCGGTTATTTTATGTAAATATTGAACTAAACACTGATTTTAGAATGACGTCTTGTAAGCGAAGCACTTAGCCATTTGGACGGGGAGATTCACTATTCAGCGTAAATGTATACTAATTTGACTTGCAAGTCAACCGGCCAAAAAGACCTTTTTACCTTTACGTAAAGATATCTTCTCTAATTCAAATTACAAGATATTTGAAAAATAAATAAATAAATAACGTAAACTTAAAGCAAAAAAAATTACATATTATTTCATAGACTTTATTTGGAGCCACCCGTACGGCTAATGTTTTTAATCGATTATATTTATAACAGTTACTTATGCATCTAGTATGTGACACGCCTGATTACAAAAAAGAGAGTGCGATTTATTAGGCGAGGTGTAGCCCAGAGTATTAACCTACGAGTCATATACATAACATTCTTCACAACTTTTATATAATATTTTTCCTATGGTATTTTTTTTTGCAAATGTATCACCGTGCGTTAAATAAATATCAATGTGCGTAAAATGAATTATTCACATACTGCTAGCAATTTTCAACAGTCTAAGCCATAGTAATGAACGACAGTCGTAAAAACAAGACTGACTTCACGACTAAAATCGGTATCAAAAAGTTTTCGTTGTATGATTATTATAGAAAAAAAAACCATCATGTGCAAGTTGCACTTGTGCAATTGGGATTTTGAATAAAAATAATTATCGTTTTTTTTATTTTGTTTTAAACTTTATCCTAAATAATATTGATAATCGATGAGAAAAACTTTTTAAAATTTTTTTACAATTAATTATAACTAAATTCAAATTTATAAATTAAAAAAAAATCACGTGACTACGAAAGCGCTACGATTGGCTGCCATGTTTGTGACGTCATTTCACGTAAGTACTGTCAACAGCTTCTACCTGGTATATACTGTCAAAATTATTGAAGTTTAGTGCAAAAAAATTATTGTTGCTTACTAATTTAATTCAGTAATGTGTGACAGAGGGTCTATACAGGCCATTTCTGTTAGTATATCTGCCGTGGATATTTTTATGGTCACAGATTTTCTCAAAAATGATGATGTTCGAGGTGCTAAAGCATCAAAGTGAGTTTTTTAAAAAATAATTTTGTAAATGTAAATAAGAAACAAAATACTTATACTTACATCGAAGTGATCTTCACAACAGAAAAAATTTAGGATTAATACGTCGTGCTGCGTGGAACCATTGATTAGACGTTTAACATCTTGTGGCACATTTAAAATCATTTTTTGTAATATTCGTACAAAATGGTACGAACCACTACAATAACTTTTTAGATTAGACGTTTTCAATAAATTTATCAATAAACTGATGATAATAACAAGAATATATTGATTGAAAACTAAAACACTGGTATCAGCTATTTGTGACGTTGAGGAGAGACATTGTGATGTCACACGCGCTCGGGTTTTTACGGGAACTGTCGGCGCGTCATCGATATTAAGTTTAAAAATTTATTTTCAAAAAACTTTTTATTTATAACGAAAAAAAAAATAAAAAATAAAAAAAGTTTTGTTATAAAACTTATACATAATCTTTCCATTCATGACAATTTTTAAAAAAACCGCAGTTAGTGTTCCGTACGTGATTACTTTGAAAATAAACATTGTTTTTTTTTAAACTTCACAAAACACACCCCAAATAAATTTTCAACAAAGTTTGTTTCCGATATTTGTTGAAAACTGATAACCTTGATTTTTTTATGTACAAAATAAATTATCATAGGTTAATGCAGATAATTTTCATTCAATCTACACCTTGTGGAGAATATTCAAAATTTTTTGATTAGTACTTTTCAAGATAAGGGGAAAGACAGAGATTTTTGGCAATTTTTTAAAAATAATACGAAGAAAACTGTGCGCAAGTATTACATCATATATATATTTGAACTCGTGTTTTTACAAGCTTTCATTTGACACCCTACTCGATGACCTGCTAATTTTTTTTTTGACTTCCGATTTCACCCCCCAAAACTAACCCCTTAAGTCAAAATTTAACTTTCAAAACTACACGGCTCTGATGCGGCCATCAATTCCTATATTAGTGCCAAATTTCAACTTTCTGTGTCAAATAGTTCCGGAGAAAATTGGGTGTGACAGACAGATGGACAGACACCGAAGTGGTCTTAAAAGTGGTCCGTACGGAACACTAATAGGTTAGATTGACAGATTCAGTTCAAGTTACCATTATGAATGAATTAATTTCAAAATAATGTTTATTATATGACTTTATTTTTTAATACTCATTCATATGCTCACGCTTTTTCGTCTTAATTTTATTTTTATTTAAAAAGGCTAATGGTCATTCATTGTAACCCTAAATGCTAAACATAATTCAACCTAATCTTCTTTTTCTTCTTCAGCTTATTGTGTCCATTGTCGGATAAAAGCCTCCCTCAACTGCTGCAATTAATCTTTTTATACCATCTGATCACCTAGTTTGTGTTCCTCCCCTGCTTATTTACTCGTTGTCTCCATTCTATAACTGTCCTTCATCCATCCAATATGCTCTGCCCAGTTCCACTTTAATGTACCCTTTCTATTACGATCATTAAGTTTAATGTTTAGAATTCTTCTCTCCGTGGTTCGTTGGGTCACTTGTATTCAGAACATACTGGCCGAAAATCTGTGCTTTAAGCGTGTTCGGCACATCGGATTTAAATATTCCTTGTAGTCTTCCAAACACTCTTCTTTGCAGATCTGTTGTCAAGTGGTTTTTTAACAATTCAAATTTTGGGCCCAAGTGTATGTAATTTGGCGCGCGTATCCACTGCACTGTATCATTGACTCGATGTCCATACTGTATATAAATTTAAAATTTCGTTATGCACTTTAAACTATTTATAGAATTAGTTAAAAACATTTTTTAATTTATTCAGTAAAAATCTCAGTTAGTATAATGGTATATTGAATAATTAGCTAAAATTGTATTTATATACAAGTGTTTTTTTAACAATTCAAATTTTTGGCCCATGTGTATGTAACTTCCTCTATTTGTGTATTTTCTAATATTGTTATATCCTGGTTTTGTTCGTTTGTCGTTAGGTAAGTATGTATTTGGTTTTGCTGATATTTATATTCAGACCTATTTTTCATTTGATTCTTCCAGCTTTCTTTGTAGTTCTTCTTTGTCTCCAGCTGTCAAGGTCATATCATCGGCAAATCTCAGATGTGTTAGTTTTTCGTCATCTATAGTTATTCCTCTATTGTCCCAGTCGAACGTTTTAAAAACCTGTCTTCCAAGCCCAACGTGAATAGTTTAGGCGAGATCGAGTCTCCCTGTCTTACTCCACGCTGAGTTTTTATTTTGTTCGTTTTTTCTAGTTTTATTACTTGTGATGTTGCATTCGTATATATATGCCTAATGATGTTTGTGTATCAGTAATCAACCCTGCAATTATTTAAAGCATTCAGGATTGTCCATATTTCTACGAGTCAAAAGCTTTTTCATAGTCTACCATTACGACCCAAAGTTATGTTGTATTCGCTTGCCTTTTCTGCCAGTGTTTTCATTTATTTGTAAATGATCTATAGTTCCATCACCTCGTCTAATACGTCAATACATACATTATTGTATGAAATTAGTGTCAATTATATTACTTTGTTTTTTAATACTTATTCAGATGTGAAGGTCACTTTTTTGCTTTTGTCATTATTTTTTGGCATATGATAATCGTCTTTTTGATATTTACAACAGACGGAAAGAATTTTAAGAAATCTTAAAAATAGAAAAGCCTCAGGACCAGACTACATTACAAATGAGATGTTAAAATATGGAGGAGAAAAAACCTATATCAAGAACTAGCACAGCTCTTTATAAACATAGTGAAACATGGACAAATACCTACAGATTGGAAAACTAGCATAACAATCCCAATATTCAAAAAAGGACAAAAGACGTCACTCGAAAACTACCGCGGAATAACGCTCCTAAATACTACCCTAACAAAAATCATACTGGAAGAAATGAGCAAGGATATTCAAATAAGAGAGGAACAGGGATTCCGCAATAGATGCCATATTTATAGTGAGGCAGACAATGGAAAAAGCTAAAGAATTTAACAAACCTGCGTATATGTGTTTCATCGACTTGTCCCAAGCCTTCGATAGAGTGCAATTAACAGATATAAAATTATTACAGAAAAAAGGAGACAAACCAGAAGCTAATAAAAATCGTACGTGACATTAATACAGAAGGTAGAACAAATATAAAAGTGGGACATCTACTGAGCAAGGAAGTAAAAATAAACGCCACAATAAGACAAGGCGATTCACTTAGTCCCTTCCCTTCAACCTCGTCATGGACAGACTAGTGGAGAATCTTCCAAAAACTAGAGGATGCAAAATGGGCAACACACACACACAATCTGCTACGCCGATGATGCAGTTCTCATCTCCGACTCTGAGGACAATCTTCAGAAGATGCCTTCAATTTGAAAGCGAGAAAACACAAACAAGAAAAAATATATGGTAGCTTCAAATGAATTATTAAGATGTAAGCTGGAGATCCAGGGAAGTATAATTGAACAGGTTAATAATTTTAAATATCTGGGAGCAATGATAACAAGCTACGAAGACTTAAACAGGGAAGTTTATATATCTTTATATGCTATTTATGAAACAAAAAAAAAATTTGAAATAATCCTAGAAATCTTCCAAATAGAGTTGTGTCTCAGGTATAAGAAATAATACTATAATAGATTTTGAGATTATTAAATTTTTTGTTAAGATTTTGAAATTTATGGATAATTTTACATATTAATCATCATCATTAGCTTATTCCATACATAGTCGGATGTAAGCCTCCCCAAGTTCTCTCCAATGAGCTCTATTGTTTGCTTTTTGCATCCATTTGTGTCCCGCTAATCTTTTTATGTCGTCAGTCCATCTTGCCTGTGGTCTGTCTCTGCAATTTTTATGTTTTCTAGGTCTCTACTCAACCATACGGTGTGTCAATTCATTATCATTCTTCCGTACGGAACACTGGCTACTACTACGTACATACTAAGTTGGAAATGTGGAATCTTTGGCACAGTGACACTACTCAGTATATATCACCACTATACCAAACACTTTATTTTTGCACTCGACGCGCGTTTCGCTAACCATGTTAGCTTCATTAGGATAGTAAATAATCGCTCCTGATGAAACTAACATGGTTAGCGAGACGCGCGTCGACTGCAAAAATAAAGTGTTTGGTGTAGTGGTGATATATACTGAGTAGTACTACTTACGTACATTATGTATTAAAGTTCTTACAACTGTCTTGCATCAATAGCCTTGCATTGGTGTATGCAGACCGATTAATTGGGTATCGAGTCCCATTGCAGCACTATTTGCTTGGAGGCAAGAAATAAAATGACAAATTTATCAGCGTCAGGGTCTTAATCGAATTAATAATAATTTTGTACCAGAAAGCTGTATACTTTTCAATATCTATACCGCTTTATTATTTGTTTCTTCACTTCTAAACATATCCAACATTTGGTAGATTCGATCTGGGAGGGACCCGAAACTAACTAGAAATCTTGATTTTTAAAGCATCCAAAAAAAAGGTAGCTAAACTATTTCTGTATAATTCCAATTCTTGAACTCCGAATGAACTGCCAAGTGCAGCTTGTAGAAAGACCAACGTGAATCGCGACTTCCGCACATGCGTTGCTTCTGTAATAATTTAAAAATTTCTCTTCAGCGGGTGAGCTGTGCATATAAAAAAAAAGGCTAGCTGATAAAATGCTATGAAGGTAGTTTGCGATTCGACATTGGAGTAATCTTTACCAAGGTGAAGGATTCCAAAATCATAAAAGCGTGTCCACTGCACGGTGTCATTGACTCGATGTCCATACTGTATATAAATTTAAAATTTCGTTATGCTCTTTAAACTATTTATAGAATTAGTTAAAAACATTTTTTAATTTATGCAGTAAAAATCTCAATTAGTGTAATGGTATTATATTGAATAATTAGCTAAAATTGTATTTATGTACTACAAGTGGCTCATTCGTTTTCAACTTTTATAACGAATTTAGATTGTTATTAATTAGTAATCTGGTGCCGTTATCAAAAGGAGTATTGAATGAAGTTTTTAATTGTATTTTATTTGAAAATCCGATTATTTAAAAAATAAATTAATCAAAGTGTGTTCCACAAGGGTTTTTTTTTTTTTTTTTTTTTTAAAACAAAGGCTTTTATAAAATTTTAAACATTTAGTTGTCCTAAAGAATCACTCATCATATAAATATAATAAATTTATATATATATATATATATATATATATATATATATATATATATATATATATATATACCAGGTGTACAAGAAAAATGATAAAAAGTGCTTTATTCAAAGCATGCTCCATCGCTTGTTATACATTTTTCCCATCTTTCGGGCAATTCGTGAATACCACGCCAGTAAAAATCTTCCCCTTTTGCGAACCATTCATCGAGCCATTTTTTCACATCTTCGTGCGAACCAAAGCTTCCAACTTCCCAGCTGAGTGCTTCCAACGTGTCGCGAACTGGTTTTGCCGTATGTGATGGAGCATTGTCATGAAGAAAAATGAGTTTGTGTTGCCTGTTTCGCTATTCTGGCCTTTTCAAGCAGCGAACGGTTCAAATCGGTCAATTATTGTTGGTAATGTTTAATATTAACCGTTTCCCCAGGTTTTAACAGCTCATAATAGACCACTCCCCTCTGGTTTTTCGCTTGAGATTCTCAAAATAAATCCACTTTTCATCCCCTGTAACTATACGAAGCAAAAACGACTTCCTTTTGTATCGAGCGAGCAAAACGTCACACGTGTTTTTGCGCTTTTCCATTTGCCTGTCGTTTAACTCATGTGGTACCCATCTACCGGTCTTCTGAATCTTTCCCATCTCGTAGCCGATTGGAAACAGCTTGTTGACTAACGCCCAATTGCTTGGCGAGTTGTTTTTGTGTTTGCGAATCATCTTCGTCCGACAATGCTTGCAATTCCATATCTTCGTATTTTTTTTGGCGGTTTTCCACTTCCTTGTCTGCAACATCGAAGTCACCACTTTTGAAACGCCAAAACCATCGTTGACACGTATCTTGCGATGGAGCATGTTCACCATAAGCTTCTCGAAGTAATCGGTATGATTCAACAGCAGTTTTCTTCAAATGAAAACAAAAAATGAATGCTGTCCGCGAATGCTCTTTGTTCGGTATAAATTTCGACATATTGAACACAACACTATGCACACACTTTTCCAATTTATCACTCGTGCGCATTTGACACTTGTTGATGACACAACAAAATGGCGCAGTGTCAAATCTTTATAGCACAAACTGCATTGGTGCACCATCTGTTTTCTGAAATCCGCATTTCATACTTGTACACCTGGTATATATATATATATATATATATATATATATATATATATATATATATATATATATATATATCGATGCATTTTTGAGTACTTCTGCTCATTCAAAACTTAGAAAATTATTCTAATTTAAGCAAAATGATTACTTGAGTTTGTTTGCGAGAGAGCATTTATATTTATAGCTGCTTTAAACAAATGTTCGGGAAAGACGGGCCAAACTCCAACCGCTTTAAATCCTTTTACAATAGTGCCAATGATAGCAGCTCTTTGGTAAGCTTCTGTAAATAAACTTGTAACTTGATATTGCGTTACTTGACGACCTGGATTTATCCTCAACCATTTTTCGGTTATTTGAATATAACTGACGTAGATTTAAAAAAACAGAGACGTCCAATGGCTAGCGCCGAATGTAACATTATTATCCGATTAACCTTTGCTATGTCAATGCTTCTAGGTTCTTCGAATGCATTATATTTCCATCAAGCAGAGGTAACACTTTATTTTCAGGGGTTGGCTTTACTACGCAAATAAGTTTAAGTCAATATAGCCAGTGTACGAATTGGTTACAACACTCTTAGAAGGTGTGCCATCCTCAATTCAAGATTTTGTCTCATTCTTCTGAATATAAGCATTGGCGGTACAAACTGTCCAGCCACACTGGCACCACACAAGGTTGTCGTTTTAACTTCTCTCTGATTACGCCGATTTGTTTCTTCTTTTTTAATCCAAGACTTTTTGAAGTTTTAATTATTTTCTATAAAATGGTGCTTTTTTTTCCTCTAGCTATTAGTTTTTTCTTTTTTTATAAATGTTAAAGCTTATTTTTTATACAAGGCAAAGTTACTAAAATGCCCCCTAATAAATGCGGTGATCATGATTGAAGTATCGACTATATCGTCGTAAAAAAAAACTACAAGATACATTTTGAATTGTTTTTCTTTTTTAATTAAGCAAGAAAAGTAAAATAAGTAAGGCAAAGTGACCTTTAGAAAAAGAAAAGATCATACCTATGCAGCAATAAGCCACTAGCACAACACACTTGTAGAGGAAGAATATTTTTTATGTATTTATTTATAATAATTTTATGAACAATATTTAAACAAAAACTTTTTTTAGTTTGCTGTATAAATGTTATCTTTAAAAACTAAATTAAAACCTTTTTTTAAATCAATGTATGTCATGCTTTAAAGGATTATGCCAATAGAACAATTTATAATCACAATGTAATTGTTTTTATTTTGTATTTACCGCAAACATTTCTTTTTACATTTTAAAGTTGCGTGAGAGATATTTTTATTTAGTTAATTAGGTATGTAGGAAGTAGAAAGCAACTGAATAGTGTAAAATAATCTTTATTAGTATAAAATTTATTTAAACAAAAATGTTATTTTTGACCTCCCAAAATAAGCCTTTAAGAAATATTCAATACTTGCATTCATATTTCTAATTTTAAACATAATTTTTTCTACGAATCATAATGTCTTACCTTAAAATATTGGGTACTTAACTGCCTGGATCTAGAAGATTGCTACCTAGTTTCTACACACCAAAATTAATTACTAATTTAACGTTTGCAGAAAAAATAATGAAATTTATATAAGTAATTAATTTTTTTTTTAAGTTGAGCTTAATTATGTTTATGTCCTTAATTCATGGATTCTTACTATTGCAAATCGATAGGTATATGAGGTCGAAGCGCTATAGGTAAATAGCTTTGCGCCGTTCAACCCATAATATATATATATATATATATATATATATATATATATATATATATATATATATATATATATATATATATACATATATATACATACATACATTCATTCAAATTTTGAATCATGTATAGTCCGGGATCTCATAACCAAGACTTTGGACTTATCGAAGAGCGGCAGATAAATATATCACATATCACTTATTAAATGTGACAAACTGAACAAAAAAATACAACTTATAGATCCAAATTCCGGTTCCTGCAGTGGTTATGGAGGGGGAAGTTGCAAAAAATTGAAGGTAGGTAAACCCATCGCAGAGTGGCAGTTTTATATGTTATGAGGATACTATACCCAAAAAGAAATGAGAAAATATTATTTGCCATAGATCCTGGTTCTTCGAATTTTTTGACCTGTAGAGTTTTTGGACCCACCTGAACTCATTGAGAGCAGCAGATAAATGAACCAATGTTCGAATACTACAATACGAGGTGAAATCCGAATATGTGCTGTGAAGTCCAGTCCCTGCTTGTATCAGCAGAATTTTTATATTTTTGATTTGAAATTGATTTTTCCTATTCGCATTATTACCTAACTGTGATGCATGAGTTTGTATGTTTTTTGACACGTTAAAGTCGAATTTCTAATCCATTTTTGCTAAAAATTTATTAATTTTTGTTTCAAATATTTTTTTTTTCTATAATAACTTAATATAATTTTATTTAACTCGCTATATTTAAATTCTCTGTTCATTTTTTCAAAAACTAAATTATTGTATTATTACTTAGAATTTATTATAATTATATTAATTTTTCTTTGGAAATCTAACACAAATATTTTTATTTAATTGCATATAAATAAACTAATTAGCTCTTAATTTTAATGAATTGGAAAAATGGATTAGAACTTCAGGCCGCAGGTCAAAATTCATCTAAAAAACTTGGATAAAGCTTGTAAAAAGCTTAGATTTTTGCTGTTCTAGAGATAACTTCTATGAAATTCTGTTTATTACAATAATTGTTTATAATAAATTGTTTATAACAATAAAAAGGTTTTTGCAAAAATAGACTCTGAATTCGTATTCAGTGGGTCGACATGCGATTAACAAAATTTGGGTGGAGCGCTTAACAAACTTAGAATTCGCCATTTTAAAAATAAATTATATCAAATTCCGTTTTTAGATAATTGCTTAAAAAATTGTTAACAACAATTAATAGGTCATTTTTTCAAAAAAACTAATTACAGATCGGATTCTGCGACCCAAAAAACATAACATACACTAACGTGGAGCCGCAACGCTCAAAGTTTAAAAAGAACACAGTGAAACCCGGAGTGGCTGATGGAGTATTCGGTCATTGTTGTATTGGCATTAACCAAATGCAACAAAACACATTGTACGTTTTAAATTTTTAAAATTTTAATTCTTAAGGTTTTTTGGATCACTCTTATTGTTGGTCATGTTAAAAATCAAAAATTTCAAATGTACTATCCAATATAGCTACCAACATTTTTCTTTTTTTTTTTAATTTTCTTAATTACACAAGTCTGCAAAAAAAAAAATTGAGAGCTGTTTTGGTTTTTTTGCGTAATTTTGGGTGTACTGAATCCGAAAATGACTTTCATTTTGCCATAGAACGTCACGTTTTCTGACAATGTAGGTATCTATGTTAAACAAGTTATCATCTTAAAATAAAAGATAAAAGACTAAAAAATTTTTTTTTAATTTATAATTGCGTAACAAAACTTATTTTTTTATCTAAAATACATTCATTAGTAAGCACTAAACACATTTCTTTTTCCCACTGAGACTCCTTTTGGTACATTTTCGCTTGTAGGAAGCATCTGGAAGGTCTCTCTGAAGCGTCCAACAGTAGTCTGCCATCATTGAGACGCTCCATCTTCCCTGGTATCTTTTTTCCATCTCCTTAATATCTTGGTGAAATCGGTCACCTTGCTCTTCACTCAGATCTCCTAAATTTTCTGGAAAGTAGTCGAGGTGGGAATGAAGAAAATGTACTTTTAAACTCATTAGGCAACCTAAAGCTTGAAATGCTTTTAACATTCTTTTGACGATTTGTTTGTAGTTAGGGTCTTTGTTATTGCCTAAAAATTTCTCTATGACCTCTTTAAAGGCAATCCACCCTTCTTTTTGAGGATCCGTCATGGTTGTGATGAATTGTGGATCAGCCATAAGCCGTCTAATATCTGGTCCAACGAAAACACCTTCCTTCAACTTTGCCTCCGAGAGGCCTGGAAACTTTGATATTAAGTATTTGAAGCAATTTCCATCTCTTGGAAGTGACTTTACAAATTGCTTCATCAATCCCAGCTTTATGTGAAGCGATGGTAGAAGAACTTTATGAGGAGGCACCAAAGTTTCATGCAGGACGTTCTTTTCGTCAACTTTAAGCTCCCTCGGAGGCCAACACTTTTTGGTCCAGTGATTTGCTCGGCTATCCCATAGACACAAAAAGCAAGGGAATTTGGTAAACCCAGATTGTTGTCCGAGCAACATGCCCAAGATTTTTAAATCACCGCACACTTGCCAACCGTGGTCTTTATATTTTAATTTGCAAAGAACCAATTCCAAGTTCTTGTAGGTCTCGTTGAGGTGTACGGAATGACCGACAGGAATGCAAGCATAGAAACCGCCATTGTGAAGCAGAACTGCTTTAAGGCTTCTTTTTTGAAGAATCTATGAAAATACGTCACTGTGCTGTATCGTATGAGATCTTAAATGTATCCATCAAACCTTCAATATTGGTACAATAAACCAACTCGTCCTCTTGGGCAAAGTAGGAAGTGAAATGCTTCTCACGATATCTAAACCAGGAGGAAGACACTCCCGGCAAAAGTAAGTTCCTGCTTTTGAACCTTGATCCAAGCAACTCAGCAGCGTTTTTGTTAAGATTCAAGTCTCTTACCAAATCATTTAGCTCGCCCTGGGAAAACAATTTCGGACTGCTGTCATCTTCAAATTGAAAACTTGACTTGTCATCGGGTTCAGGTACAGCACCATCTTCGTCAGAACTTGGAATCTCTTCCAAGGTAGCAGGGGCCTTAGGCACTGGTATTTCGGTCCCATGAGGGATGGGACGAATAGCTGATTGCAGATTGGGGTATGAAATGGACTGCTTCCATTTTGAATTATACCCTTTCACATTACAGGAACAAAAGTAACAATCATCACTATGGTTCTTTTGCTCGCGCCATACCATAGGAATCGCATATCGGAAAGCTTTTTTCTTGCCCTTAAACCAATTTCGAAGGTCTTCAACACATCGTTTGCAAACTTTATGAGGTGCCCAAACTTTATCCTGATCTCCAAGTTTTAAGCGAAAATACGTGAAGTATACTTTTTTTACAAAGTCCGTAATATTAAGTTGTTGCTTTAATACCATATATTCGCCACAAATGTAACAGAAACTGTCAGACGAATTCACACACTTCCGGACAGATGACATTGCACTATATTGAACCAAGATCTATAAAACAATGACGAGTTAACACGTAATTGTACCGCGCCACTTTCTACACTATCGGAGTGCGCACGTTCTGGTTACAACGTTTATGTTTGTTAATTTAGCTCACACAGGGCGTTCTTTATTTAGAAAGTAATGATAGTTATGGCCTGTATACATTTAAAAACAGTAATCAAAATAAAATTGTACCTATTTATTTATGACTTCAAGTTAGCCCAAAAAAAACCCTTTTTTATAATAAAATTTTGCGTTTTGCAAAATAACCTGACGTTCTGGAATTTTTTGAGTATTCTTTTAGTTTTCAGAACACCTAAATACATAGAAATCAGTTGAAAACATCCAGATAGCATTTTTGTTGCAGACCTGTGTTATATATAAAAAGAGGTTTTGGGGCTTTTGAATATAAATAATAAATATTAACAAAATTTAAAGGTTAAATATAAAAAAATATAGAACGAAATTGCACTGAAAATTAAATAAATATATTAATTTGCTTGTAACTGTTTCAATGATGATTTGAGCGTCTCTTGAGACACTGGCGCATGTGTATAGTGTTTGAGAGAAAAACAAATTACAGAACGAGAGCGCGCGTTGAGGGACAGGCGCGAGCGCGTCTCAAAAATACTTATGCGTTATTGCATATAATTTAATAAAGAACCAGACTCCGAGGCAGATAATGGTATTTTTAGTATCTACAAACCTCAACGGACATATTAAAACAAATTTCATTCGCTCCTCTATAGGTTTACAGTTCTTAAAATAATCGATCAACAAAACGCCTTTGTAATGCAATAACCTTCCCGGCTGATAGAACCGTCTTTGGTATACTTTCACCGGCTTGAATCCATTGTTTCAACTGTTCTTTTCACTCTGGTTTATAGTGGTGGATCCAAGTTTCATCAACAGTTATAAAACGACGCTTGAAATCCATTTTATTTTGCTTAAAACGATCCAAAACACACTTGAGAAATACGCATTCGAATGCGTTTTTGGTTAATTGACAGAAAATGCGGCACCTATTCCTTACAGTTTCACTCGTCACATCTAACACCATATATGGAGTTCTTGAATGATTTATGGTGTAGCAGTTTTTGGACGACCTTTGCATGGATCATCTTCGACGCTTGCACGACTAGATTTTAAAAAAGTAGCCAATTTTTTTCACAATAAAAAGTGAAGGTGACGCATCCTTATATACACTTATTCACTGCACGATGTTCAATTTTTTTGATTTTAAAAATATCAATTACAGATCAATATTAAACAGCTGCTACTACTCGAATGAATTGACAGATCAAAATAAAATTTGTGTGTTTATATGAAGGATGGAACTTTTCAATACAATTATGGTTTCACAGTTTCTAAAGCCATCTATGTGTCAAGCTGAGAACTTTTCAGACAGCCTAGGTACACTATCTAATATTAAAAACAATCAATCGCTGTAGTTTTTAATTAGATACTAAACCCTGTTCAACATAAATTTATTTTTAATACATATTTAATACTAAATTCACCTGCGAATCACCTTATATAATACTAAGATTTTATTTCCAGCCGAATGCCAATTTCAAACTGCATATTGGCAATGTTATCGTCGAGGCTATTGGGATTTAAACCAACCTAAAAATCAAATCAGATTAAAGTAATAAAAGAAATAATAGCTCTTCTCGACTATCATCATGGATGTCATCGTAAAATCTATCGACCATCGACCTAAGGAACTAATTGGTCCTAGTTGAAGCGTGGAATTTGGTAAACAACTAAAATTCGGCGCAATAGAATTCGCTATACCATCACACCGCCCATAGTAGTGTCAACAACCTCTTCTAGGAGCAAACACACACTTTACTTATGGTCATGGCCGTCATAGATGACTGCCTGGTATAGTATATTTTATGTAAGAATTGAAATAAAGTATTTATAACGAGAATTCAGGAAAATAGTAAAAAACTTTCAGGGAATATAAAAAGTCAATTTCCGATAATTACTTTTGGTATTTTATATTTTTTTATTTTTCTTTTTCTCCAGTCACTGGCCTCCAGTCCTTTAAATTTATGGAAAAGTTTAAATTAAAGAACTGAAGGAGAATAAAAGCCCAAAAATTAAAATGTCCTATTTACTTTCTCTCCTTACGATATTTTCAGGTAATTCGATATGTACATAGTACTCCCATAAATACAGTTACCAGCTTTCACGTACGCCCTCTATAAACATTAACACTTTTTTGGTGAAATTATTTATAGGTTATGTTACTCAGTTGTTATATAGTTATTGTGTGTAAACGTGTTTACAATTCGCATTCTTTAAACAATGCAGTGAGGTGATCGAGAAAATAGGATTGATGTTATAGCTTTATTTAAGTGCGGCATGGAAAAAAGCGGTATTTTTAAGACTTTAAAACCGCGTAAAATAAGTCGTATGTTTCTTTTACCTGGCGATAAAATTATTTACTGCGACGGGAAACATAAAAGAGAGGCAACGTTCAAAAAGACCAAGGACAGTTCGAACGCCACAAGCTGTAAAAGCGCGAATTGACGAAATCCTCTCCGCAAGTAAAAAATTTTATCTCGTAAGATGAAAATTTCGAAAAATTCTATGTTTCATGTTATTAAAGAAGACTTAAGACTAGGCGCTTATAAGAGACACACTGGTCATTTGCTAACGGAAGATTTAAAGCGAAAACGGTGGCAAAAATCTAAAAGTTTATTGAAGGAATACGCTAATAACAAACAGAAAAATTTTGTTTACCGACAAAAAAATTTTCACTGTAGAACAATTTTTCAATAAACAAAATGATAGGATTTATACAAGATTTTCAGTGATGGTTTTGTAGGGAGACAACTTTAATAGAGTTACCAGTATTTATTTTTGTGAAAAAAGTGTGAAAACTTCGGCTAAAATATATCAAGGCACTATTTTAGAGAACGTTGTGAAACCCCTAAACCACACTCTTTTCAAAAATAAGCATTGGGTCTTCCAGGAACATCAGGACACAAGGCAAAAATAACACAACCATGGCTTCAACAAAATGTGCCTTCATTTATTACTACAGAAGATTGGCCTTCTGCAAGACCTGATCTAAATCCTTTAGATTATAAACTATGGTCCCTTTTAGAGATTATAGTTTGCTCTAGAAGGCATGCAAATCTTGACTCTTTAAAAGGAGCTTTAACAAAAACGGTGGACAATTTTCCGTTGGACCAAATGCGTGCTGCCATAGACGAATAGCCTAATCGTTTGAGGGCTTGTGTAAGAGCAAGAGAGAGATCTTTTAAGTAAATGTTCATTTTGTCATTATGAAAATAGGAATTAATTCCATAATAATGTGTTTTAATTTTCATAGAAATTAAATGTTTAGGCAATGTTTTCATTGTAACAGTATTTATGGGAGTACTAGGTATATGTGGAATATTACTTTTCACAATCGAACCAGATGAAGCATTTCTATAGCAGAAATTTATAACTTCACTCCTTTAAACTTGCTGATAGACTTCCGTCCGGTCTAACTATTAACTATTACCACAAGAGGAAAGAGAATTTTACCCCAAAAAGTTGCACCCCTGCAAAAATATTAGGCAGACCACTGTCCTGCCTGATTTTTCACCATAACATGATGATTATAAAAAATATATATTTATTCTTATAAATAGAGAGTTACTTTCCGATAAATTTGCTCACAGATCTATACTTAACAAAATACCTACTGCGAATAAGCTAGCGACCAAAAACCGACAGTAATATCTGAGAACTGTCTTTTAAAACTTACTATCAATATAAGTCCCCTCTCTAAAATACCTGTATTACCACAACATTTATGAGCCCTAAATTGAAGATGTTAAATCAACTTGCTTGCAATCAGCTTTATGAGTGGCTTTAACCTATGAAAATCCTTGAAAACGGGACTCTGATAGTCTCCGTCTCTGAGGTCTAATAGTTAATTGGTTTGAAAACCGGGCTTCAGGTTTGGCTAACTAGTAGTACCTACATATCCTCGTGGTAATAATACTTTTTTCTTTTGTTCTCAGGAGATGCGCGACGTTCTCAGACTACATTCAGGCGCCGGTGGAGTAGAATGGACCTATATGGAAGCCAAAGATATACCAGGAGTTATTATTCACGACAGATTAATGACAGATGCAGCGTTAGGAACTAGACCCATTAAAACAGAACACAGCTATAGTTTGAATTCTGATGGAGACTCTTTGCCAGATTCACCTATATCCCATCAAAAAGTTGACGGTAAGAATACAGATTTAATAATTTAAATCACGTACTCAAAATTAAAACTAATAAATGCAAATTTAAAAAAATATTTGTATTTAGATTTTAAAAAAAACTTTTTTATTCAACATTATATGATTTAAATACTCGTCCAGAAAAAGTATTTATATATATATATATATATATATAGGTGTACAAGTATGAAACGCGGATTTTTTTCAAAACAAACATGTTAAATTCGGAAAAATGATGTTTTATTCAAAGTATGCTCCATCGCTTGTTATACATTTTTCGGGCAATTTGTGAATACCACGCCAGTAAAAATCTTCCCCTTTTGCTGCGAACCATTCATCGAGCCATTTTTTCACATCTTCGTACGAACCAAAGCGCTGCTCAGCAAGCGAGATCCATCGATGCAAACAAGTGGTAATCGGAAGGAGCCAAGTCTGGTGAGTAAGCCGCCTGGGGTAGAGCTTCCCAGCTGAGTGCTTCCAACGTGTCGCGAACTAGTTTTGCCCTATGTGATGGAGCATTGTCATGAAGAAAAATGATTTTGTGTTGCCTCTTTCGGTATTCTGGCCTGTTTTCAAGCAGCGAATGGTTCAAATCGGTCAATTGTTGTTGGTAACGTTTAGTATTAACCGTTTTCCCAGCTCATACTAGACCACGCCCCTCCGGTCCCACCAAACACAGAACATCGTCTTTCTGCCAAAGCGATTCGGTCTTGCGATCGATGTGGATGGTGCGCCTGGGTCTATCCATGATTTTTTGCGCTTGGGATTCTCAAAATAAATCCACTTTTCATCCCCTGTAACTATACGATGCAAAAACGACTTCCTTTTGTACCGAGCGAGCAAACTGTCACACGTGTTTTTGCGCTTTTCCATTTGCCTGTCGTTCAACTCATGTGGTACCCATCTACCGGTCTTCTGAATCTTTCCCATCTCTCGTAGCCGATTGGACACAGCTTGTTGACTAACGCCCAATTGCTCAGCGAGTTGTTTTTGTGTTTGCGAATCATCTTCGTCCAACAATGCTTACAATTCTACATCTTCGTATTTTTTTGGCGGTTTTCCACGTTCCTTGTCTGCAACATCGAAGTCACCTCTTTTGAAACGCCGAAACCATCGTTCACACGTATCTTACGATGGAGCATGTTCACCATAAACTTCTCGAAGTAATCGGTATGATTCAACAGCAGTTTTCTTCAAATGAAAACAAAAAATTAATGCTGTCCGCGAATGCTCTTCGTTCGGTATAAATTTCGACATATTGAACAGAACAACACAACGCTTTGCACACACTTTTCCAATTTATTACTCGTGCACGTCTGACACTTGTTGATGTCAAATCTTTATAGCAAAAACTACATTGGTGCACCATCATTTCATACTTGTACACCTGGTACATATATATATATATATATATATATATATATATATATATATATATATATATATATATATATATATATATATATATATATATACAGTCCCTGGCCAAATTATTAGACGCACTGCAAGATTTCATGTAAAATATTAATTACCGAGTGATATTGTACCATTTTATTATTTTAAATTGATTTGTTTTTTATTTTTATATTATCCAATCAATTACCTAGTTATTTGACATAAATAAAACAGCATTAAGTTTATTAAGTTTTAAAGAAAAGTGAAATTAATGTTAGTAAAAGTCAATATTTAATTGAGCCACCTTTAGCCGCTATCAAAGCTTTAATTCTGCGCGGCATGCTATCAATGCAAGATTATACTGTCTCCTGCATTTGAGGATGATGATTCCACACATGAATAATCTTTTCTAGGAGCTGGGTTTTGTTGGTAATCACATCTTTAGCCACTTCTCTTTTCATCAGCTCATTACCCGGCCAATCCAACAGAGGGATATTTTTTTTCTGCCAAAAAAGCTTTAACAGACCGAGCAGTGTGGCAGGGAGCTCCATCTTGCATGAAAGTGAATGGTTCCCCATTTGGAAACCATTCTCTGAGCTGCGGAATCAACCGATTTTGTAATACTTCTTTGTACTGATCTTGCCTCATTATTCCTTTGACGACGTACAGACGTCCAGTGCCCTTGCCGCTGATGACTGACCAAATCATCACTTTGGTGGGATGTTTAACCGTCGGGACGACACAATCAGGATGAAACTTTTCTCCATGACGACGACGCACATACTGAGCTTTATTCTGCAAAATTTCGAATGTGCTTTCGTCACTGAAGCAGACCTGTCAAAAATAGGAAAAATATATAAACTTCCATGTTTATTTGCTTTATTTAACTGAAAATGATAATAATGTATCAATTATTGATTAAATTGCTGTATCTTACCGATCTCCAGAAGTCCACATCTTTGTCTTGCCATTGTTTGGCCCACTTCAGGCGCTTTGCTTTCATTGCAGCTGTTAACTTGGGCTTCCTGGCGGGGCGACAGGCCTTAAAATCTAATTCTTTCAATTTTCTTCGAACAGTGCGCTCAGAAGCATTTACGCTAGCATCCTGGAGTTGTGATTTTATTACCTTTGTGGTAGCAAATCTGTTTTCTACACAAATTTTTCTTCAAACATCTCTCTGACCGTGGAGTGAAAATTGGTTTTCTACCGCATCTTTTCTTTCTTTTCGGGCTTAATTCCTTCCCTGACTCAATTTTCTTTTTTATGCGTCGTACACTAGCTTCAGAAACCTCCAATCTTCGTGATATTTCTCAATCACAAGGGCCTTCACTTCAGCTTTTTTACGTGGTGAAAGATCGCCTTTTCTTCCCATAATGAAAATAGTCCAATTACTTTTTTAAAACACTGCATACAAAATAAACTAATAACTGAGTAGTATAAAACTGTTAAACAAACAATCACAGTCCATAAAGCCACAGAAACACGTCCGTAGCTGACTCGATTCCGATCGCGACTGATACAGGTTTGTACTTGTTTACGTTCATGTATCACTTTGTCAACACAGTGTTGCCATATGTTAAAAATAAATACAAATATGTAGTCTACAACAATTCTTTTAAATAAAAATCAATAATATTGTAGTTTAAATATACCATTATTGCATAAAAACTCTTAAGAAACATAAAATTACTAAAAAAAATACAGTGCGTCTAATAATTTGGCCAGGGACTGTATATATATATATATATATATATATATATATATATATATATATATATATATATATATATATATATATATATATATATATATATATATATATATGTAATGTTTTATGGGCATCGCACACACGCTGCAGGGAAACTCTTAAAACGCTACGGGAGCAACGCACATGCGGAAAAAGCGTTAGTTTTGAATCGCTGTAAATTGGACTAGGTCGTAAACACAGTCCTTGGTAAATCATTCCAACAAGATGAGATTCTCCCTACAAAAGACTGCTTCTGACAAAAAGACAGATTCCAAAGTTACGCCTAAATTGGGAATAGAAGTTGTACCCAAGATAGAGAAAATTAACTGTGTGGGTCGATGAGCTGACCTTGATTTCAAAACACATCTATTTTAAAATTGTGATCTCTGCATGTTGACATCCCCGAATCAACCCCCACCCGGAGATCCGTACGGAGGGCTACTTTTTCCTCCAGAATTTTTTGATCCTGGAAGCTTCATCATGCAATTTTTTCCCACGGTCCGGGGACATCGGCACAGCCATAAAACTTTATGCAGCTTAAACCGATGCGATGGTATCACATCGGGCCATGCCTGATGGAATCTGGGCATCTACCATCTAACTTGCTCTTTTAGTCCCCTTCTACGACAGGCAGATCGTACCGAGGGTGATGTCCTTCACCTCTACATAGTGGGGTACATTGCTACGATAGTTAAAGTGTGATAAGACAAGTGTATCACAAACCCATTTTTTTGTATTTTGTGGTAGGCAGTGCCTATGACTGAATCTGTTCTGCTAGCCTTATTAAATTTTATATGGTATACTTTGTATAATTTTATTCTAGGGAATAGCAGTTCATTTATATGGGTCATCTATATAAAATCGTATACGTTCCTTATCGTCAGCCTAGTGACATTGAGAAAAAAAGTAATCGTGAAAACACGTGTTGCATATAACAAAAATTTGTCTGATTTGAGATCTCCTATGTACCTATACTAGCCGGGCCCGCGGCTCCGCTCGCGTGAACTTGAGTCACTACTATCGTCACTGCTTATTCCTTATGTTACCCAACGTAATAAAATATCTCCCATTATTTCCCCTTATCTCCTAATATTTCTCCTTATCTCCTATTATCTCTACATAATTTCCATTATCTAGGCTTATCTCTGTTCATCTCCCATTATTTCTCCTTATCTCCCATTATTTTTCCTTATCTCCCATTATATCACCTTATTTCCCATTATCTAGGCTTATCTCGACTTATCTCGCAATATTTCTCCTTATCTCCCATTCTTTCTCCTTATCTCCCATTATCTCACCCATTATCTAGACTTATCTCTGCTTATCTCCCATTATTTCTCCTTATCTCCCATTATCTCCCATTATCTAGACTTATATCGAATTATATAGAACATATGTATAAATTTATAAAAACACGTAAATCGGATAAGTGGTTCTCGAGTGATAAGCGCACTAACGAACAGACAGACAGACAGACAGAGACGTTGCATTTTGTATATATTATATTCTTTGCTACATGATATTGTTCCATATTTAATGCTTTAGGCAGTGTATTGCAAGAGAACGCGTTAGCGGCAAACTTTTCTCCGACTTGATTCACTATTATCGTCGCTGCTTATTCCTTATGTCACCTAACGTAATAAAATATATACTATAACCTGGCCAGAGAACATACGTATGTTTAAAAAAAAAGCACGTAAACCGGATAAGTGGTTCTCCAGTGATAAGCGCACAAACGGACAAACAGACAGAGAGACGTTGCATTTTATATATATTATAGATATCCTTTGCTACATGATATTATTCCATATTTAGTGGTTTAGGCAGTGTATTGCAAGAGAACGCGCTAGCGGCAAACTTTTTTCCGATTTGATTCACTATTATCGTTACTGCTTATTCCTCATGTTACCTAACGTAATAAAATATAGTTTATAACCTGGCCAGACAACATATGTATATTTTTTTAAAAAAAAGCACGTAAATCGGATAAGTGGTTCTCCAGTCATAAGCGCACTAACATATGAACAGACAGACAGACAGACGCAGAGATGTCGCATTTTATATATATTATAGATACAGATTATTATTATTATTATATAACCTGGCCAAAGAATTTATGTATGAATTTAAAAAAAGACACGTAAATCGGATAAGTGGTTCTCGCGTGATAAACGCACTAATGGATAGACAGACAGACAGAGAGACATTACATTTTATATATATTATAGATTATACATATTCTCTGCTACATAATATTGTTCCATATTTAATGGTCTAGAAGGAGGAACTTTTTTCCGACTTCATTCACTATTATCGTCACTGCTCATTCCCTAGGCTACCTATCGTAATAAAATATAGCCTATAACCTGGCCGGAGAACATATGTATGTTTTAAAAAAAAAAATACGAAAATCAGATGAGTGGTTCTCCAGTGATAAGGGCACTAACGGACAGACAGAGATACGTTGCATTTTATATATACTATAGATGTAATAAAATGTATATCTATAACCTGGTCAGAGAACATATGTATGAATTTAAAAAATCACGTAAATCGGATAAATGGTTCTCGAGGGATAATCGCACTAACGGACGGACATACAGGCAGTGAAACGTTGCATTTTATATATATTATTAGATATAGATTATTATTATTATTATATAACCTGGCCAAAGAATATATGTATGAATTTAAAAAAAAGTCACGTAAATCGGATAAGTGGTTCTCGCGTGATAAACGCACTAATGTACAGACAGACAGACAGAGAGACATTGCATTTTATATATATTGTAGATTATAGATTATAGATATTCTCTTCTACATAATATTGTTCCATAATTAATGGTTTAGGCTGTGTATTGCAAAGGAACGCGCTAGCGGCAAACTTTTTTTCGACTTCACTAATTATTTTACGTCATTGCTCATTTCTTATGCTACCTATCGTAATAAAATATAGCCTATAACCTGGCCAGAGAACATATGTATGTTTTTAAAAAAAAAAAGTACGTAAATCGGATAAGTGGTTCTCCAGTGATAAGCGCACTAACGGACAGACAGACAGACAGAGAGACGTTGCATTTTATATATATTATAGATGATGAACATTAGTATTTATACACAACACTAATTGTGCGCCATCCTTATAAAATACATAGAATTGTTCATACAGTCAGTTTCAACACTGTCAGAGCTAATCAAATCTAAAAAACAGTTTGCTGATTAAAGACGAGCAAAACAATTAACAAAGGACTGTAGTTAAAAACTCGGATTTTTTGGATCCCTTTCAAATAAAAAAGAGATTGTTTTAGAAAGGGTGTATTTTAAACAACAAAGTTTTGGCTGACAAACATATCTAAGATATACCATAAATTACGAAAAAATTCCTACAGTTAGGTAGCTTGGCTTTGTGTACACAAATTCCGACTCTTGTAAATGTATCTTTCATGTGCTAGAATGACATGTCATTAAGGTTACAATTTTTGTAAACTTTAAATCATGTCTTTTGCATTTTGTGGAAAATCTCAAAATATTTGCTCTAGATAGGGACAAGAATTTTAGATTCATATTTTTAAGTGTGGGCTGCTGCGTAGTAAATAAATCTTAAATAATGCCCTGTATAAGTCAGGTTTTGTAGTAGCTTAAAACTTCAAATCACCTCAATTTTGCTTTTGCATTTACATCCTTTCAGTAGACTTACAATATGTTTTATATCTTATTGGTGTACCCAGTACCCGGAGGACCTTAGAGAACCAGATTTTCCAAGAGCATACTGATAATTTCTTTAGAACTAAAAAAACTCTTATGAAAATTAAGTATACATTTTATAATATCTCGCCCATTCTCGATTAAATATAAATACATCGCCGAGTAGTATTTTCAAAGTAAGTTTCTGAAAATAATTTCGATATTTTCGTAACTGCTAAGACCACTTCTTCAAATTGAATGAACATTTTTCCTTAAGTTTAAACTAGAGAGCAATCCACACGTTTTGTATCGGATTGGCTTCGGGGGATTGTGAGGGCCATTAAACAAATTTATTCCATTTTTGCGTTCCCAGGTCTTAAACGTATTACTTCTGTGTTTGGGATCGTTGCCTTGCAGTGTCTTGAAGAGCTATTGTCAGAGCCAAACCATTTCTTAACAGATTTTAATAAGTATTTCTCATAAATTGTGGCTCTCAGTATTCAGATTATTCGTAAAAATATATAAGACGCCAAAACCGACCCTAAAATGAAGCTTCGTCATTGAAAATGATATTTAAAAAATCACTCTCGATATTTTCCCAAAATTCTCATACTAACTCCTGTATCTTTTTTTAATATTTTTTTTTTAAGCAAGGGGTAATGTACATACATGCAAGATTCTGTACAGATATTTGAATTAGTTTATCCTGCCTTTTTGTCGTAGCATATTGGCAATCTCCGTCTGGAAAATTGTTGGCCGATTTCGTCTGTTCAAAACATTTTATCCACTTCCTAACGAACTGCTCATACCTACGTATCCGGAAACAGCTTTATATCATTTTTTATCCTTTTGGGTACTTATGCAAACACATCGCTTCGTGGCGACT
Source organism: Pachyrhynchus sulphureomaculatus (assembly GCA_019049505.1). Taxonomy (NCBI): domain Eukaryota; kingdom Metazoa; phylum Arthropoda; class Insecta; order Coleoptera; family Curculionidae; genus Pachyrhynchus; species Pachyrhynchus sulphureomaculatus. The sequence goes on along the minus strand of CM032454.1, from coordinate 148,526,065 downwards.
ATCATACAAGGCACTCATTTTTCAATTGTTACTCTATAACACAATCATAAAAGGAACGATGGGACGATCGTAAAGCATTTTAGTCGAAGGTGTTGATAATCGAAAACAAAATATTTGGAAAACACACACATCATATACTGGTGAAGATAAGTACTAGCAAGAAACAAGCTTGTTGCAATTTTTTCTCCCGTGTATCATACCCTTAAAAAAACAGTCAAGTATAAGTTGAACTTGCGCAGTTATTGTTCCATACTGTATAAATAAAAAATTTCTGTTACGGAGGTATAAAATAATCAGTGACTTCACAAAGAACACCCCAAATGAGGTTTCAATAAAGGAGTTAAGAGCCCAGATTACAAATATGGCTAGTCAGATACTGACTCATCAGACTAATCAATAGTTATAGCATCTTAACTACCTAATAGTCAATAAATCAATCCAACTCAATCTAGAATCTATTGGTAAAAGTTTAAAACAAATATTTACTACGTAAATATTTCTTTAATTATAAACAAATAAAATAAAATTATCTTGTCTCGGTACCTAATGCTTACAGCAGTAGTTCAGTTCAGAACTTTCGACGAAATAAGCCTTCACCATTTTGTCTATCAAATAGTTTTTTTTTATGCCAGATAAATTACCAAACGTAATGCACTCGTGATAATTTCCGCTCAATCTAGACTTTATGGAGGCTATTCCAGAACAGGACGGGTTTTTCGCCATTTTTGTTTTTTAAATAATGCAAAGAAAAATGTGCCCAAGTATTACATCATATATATTCATGAACTCGTGTTTTCACAAGCTTTCATTTGACACCCCACTCGATGACCGGACAAAAAAAAAATTGACTTCCGATTTCACCTCTCAATACTAACCCCTTAACTGTTCCCTACATAGCACTTATGTGGTCGCAGTGTAATAAGCAAGAAAGAAACTCTTACTTATAAATTATGAAAAGATCTTTCTTTACTTTTGTTATTTTATGGTTATGACTTAATCAACATGAAAACTTTTTGAGAATGTTAACAATGCCAATAAATAGACGATCTCCGAAAAATACATAATATATAATAATATTCATAAATAATGTTAAAGTGATAAGAAAAATCAATAATCGAGTAATAAAAGTTTATTGTGATTATGATTACTAATAATGTTTATTAGGAAAGTTTATTACAGTAAACTAATCGATACGTTCCAACTTTTTCAAAAAAAAAAAAAAATGGAAATAACTAATAATATGGTGACAAAATTATGATAACAGAATTTTAAAATCAAATTATTCCTGTGTTATTGTTTGTTGCCAACCTCAATTAAGTCATATATTTTAATAGAGTGCTTTTTGAGAATGTAACGCTTGTAGAGGAATATATATATATATATATATATATATATATATATATATATATATATATATATATATATATATATATATATATACATATATATATATATATATATATATATATATATATATATATATATATATATATATACATATATATATATATATATATATATATATATATATATATATATATATATATATATATATATATATATATATATATATATATATATATATATGCATATATATATATATATATATATATATATATATATATATATATATATATATATATACGAGGCTGGTTTGAAAAGTCCGTGCAAAGTCCGAGAGATGGCACTATCGAGGTCATGTTTAGTTAGTAGCATCTCTTGAATGAACGCACACCAAGTTTCAGCGATATTGGTCTATTTCTTTGTGTTTGGCATTCGTGTTAATCAAGGAAGTCGAGTGATTTTCAAGAAATGGACGAAAAAGAATTTCGTGTGGTGATTAAACATTACTTTATGAAAGGCAAAACGCCTCAGGAGACTAAAGAGAAGCTTGATAAACATTATGGTGACTCTGCACCTTCGATTAGAACAGTTTATAAGTGGTTTCAAAATTTTCGGACTGGCCATATGGGCACAAGTGACGCTGAACGTTCTGGACGGCCTGTGGAGGTTACGACTCCAGAAATCATTGATCAAATCCATGATATGGTGATGGATGACAGAAGAGTTAAGGTGCGTGAGATTGCTAGTGTTGTGGGCATCTCGACTGAACGGGTACATAATATTTTGCATAAACATTTGGACATGAGAAAGCTATCCGCAAGATGGGTGCCGCGATTGCTCACGCTTGACCAAAAACGGAATCGTGTGAAGTGTTGCAAGGATGGTTTGCAGCTGTTCCAGAAGAATCCGGAGGACTTTAAGCGTCGTTTCGTCACTGTGGATGAAACATGGATACATTACTATACTCCTGAGACCAAACAACAATCTAAACAATGGGTTACCAAGGGGGAATCTGCACCAAAAAAAAGGCGAAGACCGTTCCTTCGGCCGGAAAGGTTATGGCGACTGTCTTTTGGGATTCGCAAGGGATAATCCTCATCGACTATCTGGAAAAGGGTAAAACTATTACAGGTGAATATTATTCATCGTTATTGGACCGTTTGAAAACCGAGCTGCAAGAAAAACGCCCGCGATTGGCCCACAAGAAAGTCCTTTTCCATCACGACAACGCACCAGCACACACCTCAGCAGTTGTGGTCGCAAAATTAATGGAAATAGGATTCCAACTCGTTTCACATCCCCCTATTCTCCAGACTTGGCTCCCTCGGACTACTATTTGTTCCCTAATTTGAAGAAATGGCTGGCGGGACAAAGATTTTATTCAAACGAGGAGGTGATTGCAGACACTAATGGATATTTTGCAGACTTGGACAAATGCTATTATTCGGAAGGGATCAACAAACTAGAACATCGTTAGACGAAGTGTATAAGCCTAAAAGGAGACTATGTCGAAAAATAAAAAAGGTTTACCCCAAACACATAAGTAGTTTTTATTTTTGCACGGACTTTTCAAACCAGCCTCGTATATATATATATATATATATATATATATATATATATATATATATATATATATATATATATATATATATATATATATATACATATATATATATATATATATATATATATATATATATATATATATATATATATATATATATATATATATATATATATATATATATATATATATATATATAGAGTTTCCATTAAGAGAATCCTTCGTTAAAATTGAATAAAATAAAGAGTTTTTAAGCAAAATTAATTCTGAAACTTTTATTTAACGGGAAATTTTATGCCATTTAAGATTTAAACAAGATATCGCTCAAATGGCCGCCGCGGCTCTTTTTGCAGACATGAATCCGCTTACACAATTTTTCATGGCTCGGGCCAGCATTTTCGGCCTTACGCCGGCTATGGCACGACGAATATTGTCTTTAAGTGCATCAAGAGTTGCTGGTTTGTTGCTGTAAACTTGTGATTTAATGTGGCCCCAAAGAAAATAGGCCAAGGGTGTTAAATCGCACGTTCTCGGCGGCCAAGCGGTAATACCATTTCGTGAAATTAATGACTCACGAACATGGCGCGCAATAAAGCCATGTTTGGGCTGGAAATATGGGGCGGTGCGCCATCCTGTTGGAAATAAAAGTCGTCTGCGTCCATTTCGTCAAATTCTGGGTAGAAATATTCCTGCAGCGTCGAGTAATTTTGGAGTAATCGAGTAATTTTGGACGATTTCCATGAGTGAAACGATTCATGATTAAATGGCAAACCTTACTAAACACAACTAACATCAGATGCCAAACATCTGCCAACCAACATGGCCGCTATTAGCTGTCAAAAGTCGAGCAGCCCTAATGGAAAACCCTATATATATATATATATATATATATATATATATATATATATATATATATATATATATATATATATATAAAATAAAGAAGTAAAGTTTGTACGTTTGTTTGTTTTCGGAGGTAATCTCTGAAACTACTAATCAGATTTTAAAAAAAATTTTTGCTGGTATGTAGCTTGGACTTTTGGGGTGAACATAGACTAGATTTTACATTATGACAAAAAGGAGCTGACGCGGTGGGAAAAAAGAGACTTGTCACGAGCGAGGGCAGGGCGGCTCGCTCGTGGCGTGTTGAACGACGGCGATCGACAGACCAGCGAACAAAAAATTTTGAAAAAATTCTGGAATAGTGGAAAGTGTAGATTAAATGAAAGTGACGGGTGCTTTACGTTTGATAATTTATCTGGAATAAAAAAAAAATTTAATGTAGTTTCATTCAGCCTACTTTCACAAATCTATAAATTGTTTACAAAGTTCTTAGCAAATAGACTGACTCAAACTGGATAGCTACCAATCTCCTAAGCAAGCTGAGTTCAGGAAAGATTGTGATGCATGCGAACACCTACTGACCATGAGAGTGTTGCTTGAAAAAATCAATGGAATATGATTTAGACATCTGCCTAGCGTTTGTGGATTTCCACAAAGCATTTGATACTGTGGAACATTGAGCTATGAGGAATGTACTTAATCATGCCAGAATCGATTATAGGTATACCTAGATACTTACGTATATATACGACAATGCAACTTCCACTATTCAATCTGAAAAATCTACTAAGTCTATTCCCATAAAAAGAGGCATAACACAGGGTCATACTCTCTCACCAAAGCTCTTTACATTAACTTTAGAAAACTTAAAAACTTGCACTGGGACAATCGAAGCATCTTGATTAATGGGAAAAGACTGAATCATCTTCAGTACGAGGATGTTATCGTTTTAATTGCAGAGAATTCCCCTGAATTACAACTGAACATGGCCAGAGAATTATCGACTGTCCGATTGAAAATAAATTTGCAAAAAACCAAGGTAATGCGTAGAGAAGACCCGAACGTCACGTTTGAAACCATTACTCTGGAAAACGTTGATAAATACCTTGGCATGTATGTGTATGTATGTGTATAAAACTGGGCTACGAAAATCAAACAACCGAGATTTATAGAAGAAAAAGATTGTCTTCGGTTGTATTTGGTAAAAAAACGAGTAAAACGCTGACAAACAAAAATTTCCTTATCTACCTACAGACTCCGCTCTTCGACCAGTGCATCTTGCCAGTCCTAACTTACCGGGCCCAAACATGGACACTTACCAAGCACTCTATGAATTAACTGAAGACAACACAACGTGCTATGGAACGACAAATGCTCCTACAGAGATGTAGCAGAGACGGTTGCTGAACTCAAATGGAGCTGTGCTGGCCATGTTGCTAGACATACAGATGACAGATGGTCCCAATCTATACTGAAATGGAGACTATACTTGGGTAAGCGATTGAGAGGACGCCCGCCCAAACGTTGGAATGATGACATCAAACGAACGGCCGAGTTTGTGTGGATGAGACAGGCACAGGACTGTCAAAGGTAGAAAGATATGAGAGAGGCCTATAGCCAGCAATGGATCGATAAAGGCTGAAGAAGACTCTCAATGCGAAAATTACCTTATAATACATCCATGCAACGTAGGTTGAAAAGTTTTTGGTCTGACACATAGATGTCCTGTTCAAAAATATGATTTTTAGGAAGTATCAACCTTCAAACCATACATGTCAAAATTTCATGGCATTTTGACGATTAGTTTACAACTTACAGTGGTTTTAGTGACGCTACTTTTGATATTTTCAAAATAATGGAAAAAAATCTAATTTCGTGTGTTAATTAAACATTGTTTTTTGATGGAAAAAAATACCGTTCAAGCAAAGCAATGGCTTGATAAGTGTTACGGGCACTCTGCCCCTGGAAAATCACTCATCATTTACTAGTATGCTGAATTTAAACGCGGTCGTACAGATACAAATAATGCTGAACGCTCTGGACGCCTAAATGAGGTGGTTACACCGGAAAACATAAAAAATCCACAAAATTGTTTTGGATGACCGTAAAGTGAAATTGGGTGAGATAGCTAACACCCTAAAGATCTCAAAAGAACGTGTTGGTCATATTTTGCATGAACATCTGGGCATGAGAAAGCTCTTTTCGAAAAGGGTACTGCGTTTGCTCACAGTGGACCAAAAAAAAAACGTGTTAATGATTGTGAGCGCTGTTTGGACCACTTAAAGCGCAATAAAAAGAATTTTTTCATGCGATATGTGACAGTGGATGGATCCTCCACTACACACCGGACTGAAATCAACAGTCAGCTGAGTGGACAGCAGCCAGTGAAAGCCGCCCGAAGCGACCAAAGACACAACAGTCGGCTGGGAAGGTTTTGGCCTCTGTATTTTGGGATGTGCATGGAATAATTTTCATCAGCTATGCTGAGAAGGGAAAAGCCATCAATAGCGAATATTATATAGTTATTGGCGCGTTTGAAGACAGAAATCGCAAAAAACGGCACCAATTGAACAAGAAAAAAGTGCTCTTTCGTCAAGACAATGCACCGTGTCACAAATCAATGCCAAAATTGCATGAATTGAAGTTCGAATTGCTTCCTCATCCACCGTATTCTCCAGATTTGGCCCAGACTATTATCTATTCGCAGACCTCAAAAAAATGCTCGCAGGAAAGAACGTTGGCTCTACTAAAGAAGTTATCGCCGAAACTGAGGCCTGTTTTGAAAGCAAAGATAAATCCTTCTATAAAAAAGATATAGAAATGTTAGAAAAGCATTGGACTGCGTGTATCGCTCCTGAAGGAGACTATATTGATGAATAAAGTCGAATTTTGCAAAAAAAAAAGTTCTAAGCTAGACCAAAAATTTTTCAGCCTACGTTTTAGTATTGTCTCACAAGTTAATACATTCGCATGTAATAAATTCACTATTACTCACTATGTACAATTAGTCACATTTAACTATATTGTTAAATTGTAGCAACAAAAAATTTAAACACTTACAGCTACTTTAACCCATTATATATATATATATTTTTTTTAATTTCGTATTTGTGAATATTCGTTGTAACATTGGTAATAATAAATAACTATAATAATAACTTTTCTTATCGCAAGTAAAACTTTTTTTTATGAATATTTGCATTTTCTTATCAGCCTAAGCGGTGTACTTTTCCTAAAAACGCGAAACGTAATATCGCATACTTTTTAAAACATAATACATACATAAACATAATGCATTTGACTGAAGTAACTCGCTAAAGGTCTAATCCTCATGGGACATCACCACCTGAATAAGCATTTCACTTGTATTGAGGTCAAAGATGATCCAAAGTACAGATGGTGCTGAAGAGATAAACATATCTTCATCTCATTATGTCTCGCTCGGGGATCACGAAGGCTCGACAAACTCATCTCTCTCTCTCTCCTTTTGACCAGAAGTGTTTTAGGGGGTTCAGTCTGGAAGGCTACTTACTGTCTTTTTTAAATAATTTTGGCTGTCCTGCCTCTTAAGAGGCTTCAGTAATTTAAGCTTTTAAATCAACTGTCAATTGTGTACGCCACCCTTTACCTTTCCGTTAATTATCAGTCTCGCATCATTATTTATTAATGTATCTTCAACCCAACTACACGAAGTAAAATGGGCTCAATAATTAAAGACTCATATTTACAATAACTGAACAAGTTCAAGTCGGACTTGCGCCATTAGTGTTCCGTACGTTGATTGCTTTTCAAATAAACATTTTTGTTACGGAGGTATAAAATGGTCATTGACATTACAAAACACCCCAAATGAGTTCTCTACAAAATTTATTTCCGATCTTTGTTGAAAACTGATGACCATGAAATTTTTGTTTTTTTATATATACCAGATAAATTATTACTCGTAATAATTTTTGTTCAATCTACACCCTGTGGAGAATATTCCAGAATTTTTTCAAAATTTTTTGGTCAGTACTTTTCGGGATAAGGGGGGGACAGCGATTTTTCGCATTTTTTTTTAAATAATGCAAAGAAAAGTGTGCGCAAGTATTACATTATATATATTTTTGAACTCGATGACCTGGTAAAAAATTTTTTTTCGCCTCCGATTTCACTCCCCAAAACAAACCCTTTTAATTAAAATTTAACTTTCAAAACTACACAGCCCTGATGGGGCCATCAATTCCTATATTAGTGCCAAATTTCAACTTTATTTGTCAAATAGTTTCGGAGAAAATCGGGTGTGACAGACGGACAGACACCGAAGTGATCTTATAAGTATTCCGTACGGAACACTAAAAATTACATAGAAAATCATAATTTTGCTTTTAAAATATTTTGATATGATAGAAAGCTTTTGAGTTAAAAAATTATAACCAATGAGAATGATATCACAAGTGATAGTAGTGTAAAAAGTTTTTTCACACTTTTCCCCGATTTTATTTTCCCTGTCTATGTTGTTTTCTTAACCTCTACCTTGAAAATAATGTATGTACATTGATAAAGTGAAACTCTAACGTTAGCAATTACTTCATTTGAAATTTTATTGCATTTAAAGAAAAAATGCAAATTTTAGAAAATGGAAGTAAATACATCTATGAATCACTTGATATATCTATAATTTGTAATAATTAAATATTAACAAGCAACTTTCATAATTAACAATGTTAACATGCGGATATTCCAGTTAGTAATTTCGTGAAATGTTTAAAAATAAAATAAAACTCATGATATTTATTGTTTATTTCAATCATTAGATTGCCGGATTTGAGAAACTTGAGTTTTAATTCATAATAGAGCGATTTTGCAACGCTTATTTTTCAAATGCCTTTGTCCTTATCGTTATCTCAAGCATGCGCAGTATTAACACGAAGGAATTGCAAGGTTAGGCTAGTATTCATCTTTTATAAACTTAGGGGATTGATTTTTTTTTCATACATTTCATGGTTAAGCACACCGGTTATTAGTATTAGATGGGTCAACATAAGTTTCTAAAATAAAGTTGTGTCTAGCAGGGTTCTATCACTCCTCCCTTAATATTTATGATACGAATGTGTGATAAATAAAATTTCATTTGAAATTAGCACTACACATACTTTTGTCATTGTTATTTGCAATAAAAGATTATTTACACAGGGCAACAAAAAAATATTTTTGTTTTGGTGCCTGGGATTTTAGAGCTGATTTTAATTATATTTGGGACGCTAAATCTATACATGCAATCCGTTTTTCTCTATCAGCTCTACTTTTTTAGATACATCAACTTATCTACCAATGTGGTTTTTATTCAGTATATTCATTTATGAGAGTTCTAAAATTATTATATATTCATTAATGTAGGTACAATGGTTTTATTGTCAGTCTGTAATTGAGTAAATTCCAGGTAAATCTATAAATAGTGGAACCATTGCCTATCAGGTACCTGAACTGACCCTTTTAATCACCTAACTCGGGTAAGTCTCGTCAGTTTGTGCGTTCTTACTAATGAGAGTAGATCGAATTCGGCGTGTTATTTTATGTTAAGAAAAGAGTGTTTTTGTGTTATTGAACAGAATTAAAATGAGTTCAGGTTCCAGTTCAAGAAGAAGTTGTGTAAATCAACCTGATGTGTTTTGCTATATATGCGGAGAATACATGTTTCAACAAAACAGACAAACTATTACTGACTTTGTAAAGCGAGCGTATCTTGGATACTTTGGAGTTAAGCTTGGTGATCCGGACAAAACGTGGCCCCCCGCATCTCGTATGTAAAACTTGTACAGAGCATTTACGGCAGTGGACTACCGGGAAAAGAAAATGTCTAAAATTCGGCGTACCAATGGTTTGGAGAGAACCAAAAAACCACTTCAATGATTGTTATTTCTGTTTAGTAAATACTAATGGAATCAATCGAAATAACCGCAGTAAGTGGACTTATCCCAATTTAGACTCGGCAATACGCCCTATCCCGCACTCAGATGAAATATACGATTCCAACATTTCATCAGCTACCACATATCTCTGATGACGAATATTTTCTTTCTGATCGCTCTTCTGATGCTAATAAAAGTTCTGATGCTAATGAAACTAACAGTGACTATGAGGGGACGTAATCAGTTCCTCAACGCTTCAATCAAAATGAATTAAATGATCTCACCAGGGATCTCAATTTATCGAAAAAAGCTTCTGAAGTACTGGCTTCTAGGTTGAACGACAAAAATTTACTGGAACAAGGAACCAAAATTACCTTTTACCGTACAAGAGAAAAAGATCTGCTACCATTCTTTTCTCAAGAAGACAATCTTGTATTTTGTCACGAAATTAGGGGACTCATGAAAGAAATGGGACTTTCTGAATATATTCCAGATGATTGGCGCCTATTTATTGACAGTTCAAAGCGAAGTTTAAAATGTGTCCTTCTACATAATGGGAATAAATATGGTTCAATACCACTAGCTCACTCAACGAAACTGAAAGAAGAATATAATACCATAGCTTTGGTCTTGCAGAAGATAAAGTATTACGAACATCAATGGATGATTTGTGTAGACTTAAAAATGGTAAACTTTCTTCTTGGGCAGCAAAGTGGTTACACGAAATATCCGTGTTTCTTGTGCCTCTGGGATAGTAGGGACAAAACACACCACTGGGTTAGAAAAGATTGGCCTCAGAGAGAAAAACATGGACGTTGGGGAAAAGAATGTCATTAACGACGCTTTGGTTGAAGGAGAAAAAATCATACTTCCTCCGTTACATATAAAAGTTGGGCTTAATGAAGCAATTTGTAAAGGCTCTTGATAAGAATGGGTCTTGTTTTGCATATATAGGGGTAAAAATGCATCAGTTGAGCACAGAAAAACTCAAAGCAGGGATATTTTACGGCCCACAAATAAGACAATTAATTAAGGATCCTGCCTTCATAAATTCAATGAATCAAGTTGAACGAAAAGCTTGGACATCATTTGTTGCAGTTGTAGAAAATTTTCTAGGCAAACATAAAGCTCAAAACTATGTTGAAATGGTTAACAAGATGCTTAATAGTTTCAAATCCTTAGGGTGCAATATGAGTATTAAAATACACTATTTACACAGCCACTTAGACCGTTTTCCAGAAAATTTAGGAAACATGAGTGAGGAACAAGGTGAAAGATTTCACCAAGATATTAAAGTTATGGAGGACCGCTACCAAGGAAGATGGGACATGCACATGATGGCAGATTACTGCTGGAGTTTAAAAAGGGACTGTTTAAAAAAACATTCAAGAATGTCGCGGAAAAGAAGCTTTCCAAGTGTTGAGTGACTATTTCATTTCTTCAATGTTTTTTTTTTGTTTGTAAGTACGACATAATATTGTATTTTGTATAACTAAAATAAAAAATTTCGTATCTACTTTTGTTTACTACACTTACGGATTTGAGTTACAATAATGTAACTTATATTTCTCTAAAATTGTATATCTTAAAAATTTGAGCTCCTAGGTACAAATGAATACGTTATTTGAATTCAGGACATCAAATTGATATAGAATCAGCTCAAAAAACCTCTACACCAAAACAGCTGTTCCCCTGTGTTATCATTTCAATTTTACTGCATTTTCTTAGTAGTTTGTATACCTAAGTAGGAAAAAAACACAGGCCCTATCATAATAGCGATAAGAATAACGAACTTCAAATAACCTCTCATATATATAAGTTCCTAAATAAGAGAAATCGTTATCCTTAATAAAGGTGTGTTTCTCTTATTTTGTTTCAATAGTGCACAAGCTTAAAATGGTGGGCGCATGCTTCAAATAACGATAACGACTGAGTACTTATAGGTAACTTCTTCCCTTTACTACTGCGCAAATTCCAAAGGTTAGCGCATGCTTCAAATAATGATAAAGACAGTGCCCTACCAAAATAAGCGTTGCAAAATCTCTCTAATATTTGTTCTTGGAACTGTTTGTATATAAGTCAATTTATTAAACTGTTTTTGTTATCATGTGGTGTTATTTGTTTGAGGAAATACATCGCATCATGTTGACGCGTGAATGCATCTAATGTAAAAACATAAATTATTGAAAAGCACATTGCATAAATATATTAATAGTATTTTTATGAGTCTTGGGGAAAACAAAATATTTCTGAAAAAACCCGAGAGATTTCAATAATTAAAGTACTTGGAACTCGAGGAATTACAATAATCCAGTGATCACTAGAATACCAAATAATTTTTCGCTTAATATTCAAATTCATGTAAAGATCGATCCCGTTCGGAGCCGTTTATTTTGTTCGTTAATATTCGGCAGTAACAAACATAGAAAAAGCATAGAATTTCGTTGCTGTTAGTAGGAGATTTATTCATCGCTTTGTCATCTATATATTATATTGATAAAGATCTGGTAGGTTTATTCCGGAATTGAATAGTAGTCGAACCATCAGAATGAACCGGTTTGCTTTTGTTTTTGACATTTAAGCGGCAGAAATATGCTTGCTTAAGGCACGAGACTCGATAAAACCGCTCTTAATGCGCAGATTGTCTTATACCCGATATAACGTTTCAGCCTCTGAAGTATTTATACCATAATTAATTAATAATCGTACTGTACAGAAAACATGTCATTATCGATTAGCTAATTGATCAAATCTTCATGAAAACTTATTATGTCGAAATAAAAAACTTAAAAATTTGGTGCACACTTTTTGTTCTTAGAGCTAAGGTACGTCAGTTGCTTAGTTCCCTTACTCATCTTACGAAACGGATTATTATTCTCACCCTCTAGTTGAGAATTCACAATTGCTTACTTCATACTTCCATATAAGTGTTTATTTTTACAGACATGGAAGAAGAATGTTACCCTGCCATCTCGATGAACCCGACAGACTGCCACAGATTAACGGAAACGATAGAAATAAAAGAAGAAGATATCAAAGAGGAATACAGTGAAACAGAAAGCACAAACAGTTCGTGTCCTTCATCACCACAGTCACAAACTATAAATGGAAATGAGATACATTTAGATGTTGATATGGTAAGTTTCAGATCAACTACACTATGTAATCTATATCTTACCAAAATAGGCAAATATATCTGACAAATGAGTATTTCCTGACACAGCTTTTTCCCAAAAATGTATGTTTGAGATAATAGTCCACCATCCTATGTGGTCGTTCCAGTATAAGTCTAAATGTCCAGCGTCCACAAGTTTCGATGTTATACTCTTCTTGCCACCTGGTAGGAAAAGAAGACCTAGCATTTTTGTTTTTCTCTCCTTCGTAGATCGCTTTTCTTCTTTCATCATTTATTGGCTGTATCCAAGCTATATTACTGCTACGAGTGTCACTTCCACTGATGCAAGAGAGGTAGTCGTCACATGAATATCTACATTCTGTTGAACTTGAGTAGCAGTTTCTTATTACTTGCTATTAAATACCAGAGAGAAGCTAGTATTGCATTGTTAGTCTGTGGCGCCTCCCCCGTTTGGCTACAAGCGGGGAAGGCTTATGCCTAATTATACCTATGAATGTAGAAAATTTGCGGCCCCTTAGAAGCAAGGATTTTTTATTGGAGGTTATTTTTTATGAAAATCTTCACCTCCCCCTCTTAGTTGTCGATTTTGAAATTGAGTATAACGTTTTTAAAATTCTGTATGAAGGGGTTCGTTTTGGGAAAAATCCCCACCCCGGTCATGGAATTGTAGGTTAGTTTTGGAATGGGCTTAAGCTGCCAGGGCCAGTACAACAAGATTTTTCTTCCATCAGTAAGCTTCGACTCCTGATTCTCGTTTGCACGCGCTACGCGTTTCGTGGCCTTTTTCTTCTTAACGAATCGCGCAGGCGCGAACAGCAGTTTTCTGTAGAGCTGTATTATCCTCATTCACTGCTCCATTTTGACAACCATCACCATTATCAATCTTTGTTATCTTGATTATTAAGTTATCTGAACTTCAACTGTAAGAGTTGCAAAAAACATTATTTATAAACTTTTTAAAGAAAATCATATTCATTCTCTATATATTTTTAGGCACAAGCAATTCTAAAAACAAGCAGGTTCCAACATTGTAATCGCCTCCCCACACAACATCATACCTCAAAGGATACATATACCAAAATTTAACTTTAAATTAGGTAAGTTTTAAATATAAATATAGGTAGTCAGTTACAACACCTACAATAATTGCAGTAATTTTGCTTTGCTAATTTTACTTCAATCTTAATGTACTCTACATATAACACTCACAACCGACGTTTATTGTTAAAATTTGTGTAGAAAAACCTAAAAATTGTTAAAAAAAAAAGAAAAAAACCAACCAAGTGCAAGTTGGTCGTACACAAATAGTGTTCCGTAAAACATTCATCTTGAATATAAGAATTACTAAGAATATATAAAAAGTAATAAAGTTTAAAACAAATATTTTTACTACCTAAATATTTGTTTAATTATAAACAAATAAAATAAAATTATTTTGTCTCTGTACCTATCAGTTGGTTATCAGTCATCATGGGAATTTATTTTATCGGTAATTACCCAAATCCTTAAAGCAGTAATGTACTGAAAAGTATATGAGCATATTACTGATAGCACGGACTACGTACTGGCATTTCGTAGCTCTTACTCCCGTTTAAATTCACAACTTTCCACGAAAAAATTTCCACCATATCAAATCAAATAGTTTTTTTTCTACCAGATAAATTACACTGGTCAACACAAGTCTTGTTTCCTTTATTTTTTTTTTCTGTTATTGGGTATTTCTATGGCCCTGACTATGAAAAAAATACTGGGAGATTGCTAACAGCTTTACCTTTTGAAATATACAGTTTTATTATTTTGCCAAAAAAATACAAAAAAATAATACATTATGTTAACAAAATTTCTATTGAACACTAGCAATTGATCTTTTATAAGATTTTCTTGAATGAACGACTTTAGGTAGATATCGTTGCAAACTCCAGCAGTAGTTTGCCATCATTTGTGAGTCCCACCGCCCCTGATAACGCTCTTCCATTGTCCGAAGATCCTGATGAAATCTTTCACCCTGCTCCTCACTAAAATCACCCAGATTTTGTGGAAATCGGTCTAAATGCGAGTGCAGGAAGTGGATTTTTATGCTCATGTTACACCCTAGCTCTTGCAAGTTCGATAGCATGCACTCAACAAGCTCGACATGGTCGTCAGATTTCTTTTTGCCTAGGAAGCTACTCATAACCAAAACAAATGAATTCCAAGCTTTGGATTCGACTTCAGTCATTGATTTGACAAAATTAAGATCTTTCACGAGTTGCCTAATCTGTGGCCCATCAAAAATACCAGCTTTCAATTTTTCTGAACTTAATCCTGGAAACTTGCGTGAAAGAAAATTAAAACATTCGCCACTTTTGTCAAGCGCCTTCACAAACTGTTTCATTATGCCGAGTTTAATACGAAGTGGTGGAAGTATGATGCGGTCTCGGCTAACTAAAGGCACGTTTATAACATTTTTTGTACCAACTTTTAGCTCTTCCCGCACTGGCCAAAGTTTTTGTAACCAATGGTGTTGTTTGTCACGACTATCCCAGAGACACATGAAACAAGGGAACTTTGTGTACCCCCCTTGTTGACCTAAAAGAAAGTTAACTATTTTCAGATCAACACAAATGACCCATTTGTGGTCTTGATACTTAATTTTTTCCATAACCTTAGAAACATTTACGTATTCTTCTTTTAAAGTCGTCGAATGTGCAATAGGTATAGATCCGTACTTGTTACCGTTATGAAGCAAAACACACTTTAAACTTCTTTTGCTGCTGTCTATGAAAAGACCCCAATCACTAGGTTGGTACTGTTTTAATCCCATCTGCTGCAAAATACCACCAACATCGTTACAAAAAACTAAATCCTTCTCTTGAGAAAAATACGGTAACAGATTTTTTTCTCGGGTACGATAAAATGTAATGTTGGTTTCCGGAGTAAGCAAATTTTTTTCTTTTGGTAAGTTCAGATCTCTTACTAAATCATTTAGTTCTTTCTGATTAAATAGTTGAGGTTCTGAAAGGCTACATTTGTAGTCTGAATCAGAGTCTTCACTTGATGTATTTCGTTCGGGTTCACAGAGATTTGGATCATCAGAAGATTTAGATGTGCTGGGTTGTACCTCTTGTGATTTTAATTGAGGTCGTTGAGCAGAAGATAAGTTAGGATATGACCACTTACTTCGATTTCCAGGGTTAATTCCGTTTATTTTCACAACGCAGAAGTAGCAATCGTCATGATGGTTTCGAGGTTCTCGCCAAATCATGGGTGTTACGAACATTATTGCATCTCTTTTTCCACTGGACCATAACCGTAGACATACCACACATTTCAGTCATACAATATGAGGAACCCATGGCTTGTCCTGATTATACAATTTTATTTTAAAGTATTGATGATACGCGGTTTTCACAAAGTCCGATATAGGTTTTCGATATTTTGCAAATATATATTCACCACAAATATAGCAAAAACAATCGGGATTAAGCACACAACATCTTCTTGACGAAGCCATATCTAAAACAACAACAAAATATATTTTAGTGTCCAATAAAAAACGAAAATCTAAGTAAAAATAGTAAATGAGGGTAGTTAGCTATAACTCAAAAACAAAAGCTGTTAGAGAAAAATTGTTGCCATATTTAAAAAATACGCGTCAATTTGAAATAGAAACAAAAAAAAATCACAGGAAACAAGCAATTTTCTTTTTTTTGTTGACCAGTGTTATCAGACATAACGCACTCATAATATTTTCAATCAATCTACACTTTATGGAAAATATGCCAGAATTGTTTCGAAATTTTTTAATCAGTACTTTTACAGATAGGGTGGGGGACAGCAATTTTTGGGAATTTTTTAAAAATAATATAAAGACAAGTTTGCACCAGTATTACATCAATATATATTTTTGAACGCGTGTTTTGACAAGCTTTCATTTGGCACCCCACTCGATGACCTTGCAAAAATTTTTTTTTCACTTCTGAGTTCATCTCCAAAAAATAACCCCTTAGGGATCATCCATAAATTACGTCACCCAAATTTCATGGTTTTTGTGATTTTACAAAAGTCTTAAAGCCCTCCTCCCCCCTATTGCACTGTATCACGCTCTATAGACCCCCCTCGCCCTCAGTGTTTGATGTAATTAATGGATGGTCCCTTAAGTCAAAGTTTAACTTTCAAAAGTACGCG
The DNA here is from genome assembly GCA_019049505.1 of Pachyrhynchus sulphureomaculatus. Lineage (NCBI taxonomy): Eukaryota > Metazoa > Arthropoda > Insecta > Coleoptera > Curculionidae > Pachyrhynchus > Pachyrhynchus sulphureomaculatus. Next base: position 148,509,120 of record CM032454.1, on the reverse strand, counting down.
GCTCTGATTGGACCATCAATTCCTATATTTGTGAGAAAATTTCAACTTAGTATGTCAAGTAGTTTCGGAGAAAATCGAATGTAGCAGACAGACATTGAAGTTATCCCATTAAGTGTTCCGTACGGAACACTAAAAAGATATCATTCTCTTACAATATTGCTTTACCTGTAAATTCTTTAGATGTAAGTCTTAAAAATCTTAGTATCTCTTAAACAGTTTCAGCAAAAAAGCTATTTTATTTCCTTTTTCTGACAGTTTTAACCTCTTTTCTATGTCTTTCTCTTCTTTACTCCTTCTTTTTGCATTCCTGCCTTTCTATCCGTTTTTTCAAATTACGTGTATTAATGTAATATGGTATGCATATTCCAATTCACGAATTATGACATGCCACTCATCCCAGTACTGTCACTAGTTTTACTTTAGTTAGGTGCCCATTATCGTCAATTTCTTTATTATTTATTGTTTTAATTTAAATTTTTCGGATAAATTTTTATATCATTGTTGTTTCCGAAGATAATCTGCATCTTAACGCCTAAGTCCTAAACTGTTGGCCTTTTATTTTCATTAAGGTCTATATTTGTTTGTAAATATGTTGAGTTGTGAAAATAACAAACATTTATACATAAGGCGCATCTCCGAAATTTCAAATTTTCAGGTATTTATGCATCTTCTAAACTAAACTATTTTGATAATAGTAAGTAAAATGGAAAAGTTTATAGGCGTATCAACAGTTTACATGATTAAAGTCCTAACACAAGGCGGTATAACATACCGATCCACTTCAGCCAATGCTGAGATTCGTTTTCTTAGAAAACTGTTGTTGAAAAGGGGCCTTTCTTAGCTCTACAAAAAGTAATGACCATTTCCTGATTCGTCTTTACTTTATGAATTTTGTACGTTTGTGTTATACGAGGGCTACCTTCTAAGTTTTTGCAAAAACAAAGAAAGAAACATTTTTGGAACAAATCCTTTTATGGTTTCTGAAAATATTCGCATTTAAGATTTATACACTTTTGCTTGTGTTCGAACCAATTCTCGAAACATTTTTTCCGCGCTGAAGTTGGTACCTCAAAAACATGGTTTTGGAAGGATTCTTAAGGAGATAAGAATCGCTGTTCACTCTTTTTTTTTGACATTCGGGAACAAAAAGAAGTCGTTAGGCGATAAATCTGGTGAATACGGGCAATGATGACGATGTTTTTCTCCTGATGTGAAGTTTTCAGTTGTTTTTCCTGATTTCATAGATGACTTCTGGCATACAAATTATTGTATACCATTCAGCATTAACTGTTCTTCGATCCTCTAAAGCAATGGTTGCAACATGTCCAGTATAATCAAAGAAACATGCGATCATTTTCTTGGAAGTGCTTCGCGAACGAACTACTTTTGTTGGATTCAGTTTGTCTTGGAACACCTAAACAGTTGCTTGTTACTTAATTTCTGGGTCGTTTGAATATATCCATCGGGAACAGATCTTTGTCACAGCTAAATGTTCATGCAAAATCGAATATACTGCAGTCTTCGATATGCTTAAGGATGCCTCTATCTGACGGTAAGTCACATACTGATTTTTTTTAATCATGTTGCGCACAGCATCGATATTTTTTGAAACAACAACAGATTTTCATCGACCTTCCCGAAATTCATCGCTGACAGAAACACGACCACGACGAAATTCTGGTAAAGCTTTTTTTGATGGTGATTCATTACTAAAAGTTGAACGAAGCGATTCGAGGCATTGTTGTTGAGTTAGGCCTTTACTAAAATCGTAAAAAATCATAGAGCGAAAACCTTCACGTGAAATTTCCATTTGTTCACAAAACTGTTTGTTTTTAAACGCTCTCTGTAAACAAACTAGTCTGTTAATTGCAGAGCTGCCACTGTTTGAACAATAACAAATGTCAAATTTTGCAATTTAATGTCACATCTCAAACAGGCTGGATTCCGAGCCTATTACGGCACCAATGATCACTTACAGTGTATAAAAACGGTAATTGAAAAGTCTGTCGAATATAATAGACCTTTGATACTGGTCTTCGTGGATTTCCATAACACGTTCAATACGGTCGAGCTACCCCCTATTATGAAGTCCTCAAATGAATGCCGAATACACTACCGGTACGCGGACATAGTAAAAAAATATATACAGAAATGCCACAACAACGATCAATCGCCATTCCCCGCCAAACTTAAAAGGGGTGTCAGACAGAGTGAAACTTTGTTGCTGAAATTATTCATTACTGTATTGGAGTATGCGTTTAAAATTCTAGATTGGGAGAATAGAGGCATCAATATCGATGGAGCAAATCTCAGCAATCTCAGATTTGCGGATGATATTGTACTCATAACCGACGATTTGGGGGAAACTTAAATTATGACCCAAGAATTGCAGAATGCAACACAAAAAGTCGGATTAAAGATCAACTTTGAAAAGACTAAAATGATGGCCAACTTAGTTCCCCGTCAACCCCGCACATAGATGGTCAGGAGATACAGATGGTGCAAAGTTTTATATATATATATATATATATATATATATATATATATATATATATATATATATAACATTGGGATAGGCAGCATATGGCAAACTTCGCGATGTTTTGAAAAATGAGGTCCCGATCATTTTGAAAAGAAAAGCTTTCAATATGTGTATCCTACCTGTCTTCACCTACGGCTCAGAGACTCTAACCCTGACCAAAACATCGGCAGATAAACTACAAATAACACAACGTAAGATGGAACGTGTAATACTTGGTATAAGCCTTGGAGACAGAGTGAGAAATGAGGACATTCGTAGGAGAACGGGTGTGGAGGATGTTCTAGAGAGAGTAGCTAGAGCAAAATGGAGATGGGCAAGACATATCGCGAGATCAAAGGATAATAGATGTACTAGAACAATCCTAGAATGGCGGCCAAGAGCGAATAAACGAAGCCGAAGTCGACCGCCAACTAGATGGACTGACGACATAAAAAGAATTAACACGAATTGGATAGCTGCCGCTCAGGACAGGAGAAGATGGAAAAGCCGTGGGGAGGCCTATGTCCAGCAGTGGACGAATAGAGGCCGATAATGATGAATGTCACATCTCAATAGTTCCATCTAGTGGTCGTTTGTAAAAGCTTAAAAGACGGCTTCCGTAGTAGAGCTTTCAAATTTCAGTGTCTTTATTTATTGTAAATAACTGTTAGTGATAAATTAAAATTAATGTGTTTTTTTAAATGTTTTTTTTTTTTTTTTGATTTCCTGTAAAATTGCATTGTCGCGGGGAGCCTTTTTAAGATGTCACCCACAATGTATGTCAGAGTTTTACTTATTGTTATTGTTTTCGAAAATAAAGCTTACATATTTAAATCTAATAAACCATCAATGTAAAATCTCATCACTTTACAAGTACCAATATCAAGCCACATAAAAAAAAGGTCAGATTAATGTGGATGCTTTTTCTCGACAAGAGTACAAATCGATAATTTTCAAAATTTAAAAAATACGCATAAATTTTAATGAATTAAAATTACGTCATTATTAATTATGATTCAAAAAGCAAATTTATAAGGAAACAGGTGGATGACTAAAAAAAATGTTAAATCTTATGGTCAAGGCTACTTCAGCAGGAAATGTGCACAGACACTTTATAAAAACAAGGTAGTATACTAACTGCATTCCTTGAAGTCCATTTAGGTTACGCATTATAAAATATGTAATCCTATTTATTACTTTTACTTATTAGTCTTTAAACTAACTATTAATCTTTAGTATATATCTATATCTATAATATATATAAAATGCAGCGTCTCTGTCTGCCTGTCTGTCTGTTCGTTAGTGCGCTTATCACTCGAGAACCACTTATCCGATTTACGTGTTTTTTTTTTAATTCATACATATGTTCTCTGGTCAAGTTATAAGATATCATTTATTACGTTAGGTAACATAAGAAATAAGCAGTAACGATAATAGAGAGATTTTGCAAAGCTTATTTTGGTAAGTCACTGTCTTTATCTTTATTTGAAGCATGCGCCCACCATTTGAAGCTTGCGCAGTATTGAAACAAAATAAGAGAGGCCTTTATTAAGGATAACGATTTCCTTTATTTAGGAAATTATGAGAGAGGTTATTTGACGTTCGTTATTCTTATCGCTATTATTGTAGGACCTGTTATTTTTTCCTACTTAGGGATACAAACCACTAAAAAAATACAGTAAACTTGAAATGATAATCTTTTTTTGCAAATAACACTGACAACAGTAAATTATTTCTCATATTATGTTGAGATTTTGCAATCTTTGACATAGTGGCATTACAGTGTGTGTAATGCTAATTTCAAATGAAATTTTATTTATCGCACATTCGTTTTATCTTGGAAATATTGAAGGAAGTGATAGAAACATGTTGACCCATCAAATAACTACTAATAACCGGTGTGCTTAACCATGAAATGAATTTTAAAAAAATCCCCTAAAGTTTGAAAAACAATTGAACGACGTATGGATCTCGGACCCCCAACAAATTAGTAATCTTCTTGCAGAAACTTTCAAAATAAAAAGCTCATTGTCCAACTCGCCAAACCCCATCAAATATCCTCATTTCTCATCCAGCATTTTTGATACTAACGACTCCGTAAAATTCAACCTTCCATTCTCTCTTCTTGAACTCACAACCTCCATCAATAATGCAAAACCAACAGCACCTGGGCCCGATGACATTCATATACCCATGATCAAAAACCTTCCGCTATCTGCCTTTAAAATCCTCCTGGAAATTTACAACCATATATGGCTGGAGAATGATTTCCCACGGAGCTGGACCACTTCCGTTATAGTCCCTATACACAAGGCAGGTAAACCCAACAATTACTGGCCAATCGCACTAACGAGTCACCTGGCGAAAATTCTAGAGAGAATGGTCAAGGAAAAATTGCTAGAAACAAAAGATCTACTATCAGCTCAACAGTTTGGATTTAGAAAAAACAGATCAACACTAGACTATTTAACCCTATTGGAAAATGACATAAAGACTTCATTTAACAAAAGCAACCACCTGGTAGCCATCTCTTTAGATCTCGAGAGCTCCTTTGACACAACCCACAAAGACTTAATAATCAATAGGCTAAAACAAATACAACTCAAAGGCTTCCTCCCAAAGTATATTATCAACCTGCTAAAACACACACAATAAAAGTTAAGGCAAATGGAACTCTTTCCAAACCTACATCACTGTACAATGGAATTCCACAGGGATCCGTTTTGAGCCCAATATTATTTGCATTGGCTATCCAAGGGCTCGAGGACCACATTCCCTCTAACTCCAAGACAAAATTTTTCGCGAACGATATACTAATATACAAATCACTCCCAAAGCATAATGAATTAACTACAACACTGCAAACCACATTGAACTGTGTCCAAGATTGGGCCGATCAAGCTGGATACTCATTCTCCACAAGCAAATCTGCCGTCATCCACTTTTGCAAAAAAAAGGAATTGCCCTAGGATTAACGTTCTTCAATTATCAAATAAAGACATTCAACAAAAACAACACATTAACATTTTGGAAATGATCTTCGACTCCAAACTATACTGGGTAGAACACATTAAAAACATAAAAAAGAGGACGGCAAATGACCTAAACATGATGAGAATGTTGGCCAGTAATCAGTGGAGTAGCTCATTTTCCGCTGTAATAAAAATCTATAATAGTCTTATCCTTCCTAAGATTTAGTACGGCGATTACATCTACGATTCCACTCCTGAATCATACAAAAGACCCTTAAACTCAATACAAAACCAGGCACTGAGACTGGCCACTGGCGCCTATAGGGGACACACACACACACACCTATTGGAAGCCTGCAATTTATTGCCTCGATTCCTCCACTACATTTAATAAGACAAAAATCGTTAATGCTCTTCTACGCAACAGGAATGTTCAAGCAGCACATCAAGCAACCCTACACCCAAACCGTTTAAACTAATATCCAACCAAAAAAGAATACTATTCAACATAGAATAAAATCATTTCTCAACCTACATAACATAACACTAAAAACCATAGACTCATCAAGCTTCCCTATATTTCCACCATTGATGGCATCTAATCCAAATCTTGATTTATCCTTATTGAAGTTAGATAACAAAAACACTCCAAATGAATTAAAAAGACAAACTTTTAGTAGTTTAATATCTCAAAAATACAGTGACCAGTACCATAAGTACACAGATGGCTCGAGAACTCAATCAGGGGTAGGAGCAGCATTAGTAACTAACTCTATCATAAAAAGATTTAAACTGCCAATCCACACCACAGTATACTCAGCAGAACTATTAGCGATTAGAGAAGCTCTTAAGATAGCCATAACATCCAAGCTATCCACTAAATACCTAATAGTCACGGACTCACTAAGTTCAATAAATCAATATCAAAAAACTTTAAAAATAGGTACGTCCTTGACATCTTTGATCTAATACAAATTGGTTTCCAAAGGAAAATAAACATCACAATTATGTGGGTTCCCAGCCACTCCAGCATCAAGGAAACGAAAAAGCAGATCTAGCAGCGAAAGAAGCCACCATCCGAGGAACTTTAATCCTCACCTCCAGCACCCCTCAAGATTTCATATCACTCATAAAAAGCACTATTCATAACATCTTTCAACTAGAATGGGACCTACTGGAAGGCCCAAATAAATTGAGCGAGTCCAAACTAACTGTCTCTTCTCCTATGGAATCTGACACCCTCACCAGAAGAGAGAATGTCATATTGAGAAGAATCGCAATAGGACATACACACTTAACCCACTCTCACCTACTCAAGAACGAATTACCACCAAAGTGTCATGTCTGCAATCAAACCCTAACAGTAAAACACCTACTCACTGCAACACACTACCAGCCGATAAGACTAAAATATGGTATAGATAAACCACTACACCACATTCAAGCTCAGGATCAGGAACACATAAAATCACTATTTAGATACCTAAAAGATATAAACATAATACAAACCATATAACACGTTCATAACACCATCTAGAAATACGGCGCCAAATGCAGATGTCAACGCGCCTCTTCCTAATATCCATCCATCCATCCATCTTAAGTTTATAAAAGATGAATACTAACCTAACCTTGCAATTCCATTGCGTTAATACTGCTCATGCTTGATGTAACCATAAAGGAGGCCCTACACGATCAAGCAGCTTGATCAAACAGTTCAGTCAATCGACTGATGCGCGCTTCAATCAACTTCAATCTTTTTATCAAAACTCAGTCAGACTGAGTTTTCGACTCGGAAGGTGAACACACACTTCGAACAATGATGTCCAACACGGATTTGGCCTTTCTAGCATTGACGTTGGTTGCCGTTAAAGGGAAAAACCAAAAGCGGAAACGACGTTGGTCCAAGGAATGGTACAAATTGAGAAATCGCTTCACTCATGAGCATTTACTTAACTTCCTACGCGTTTCCGAAGCCGATGATTACAAAAACTTCATCAAAATGGACGAAGAGAGTTTTGATTTTATATTGCAATTGGTACGTCCCAAAATCGAGAAAAAAGATACTAATATGCGTGAAGCGATTCCTGCAACTCAGAGACTTTCCATCACTTTAAGGTACCTAGCTTCTGGTATGGATTTGGAAGACCTGAAATTCTTGTGCGCTATTGCTCCTCAGACTCTGGAACTTATCATAATGGAAACTTGCTCAGCAATTATCGAGGCATTGAAAGACAACATTCAGGTATGTATGTATCTATATTTCCTTTAATACTTTTTTTATTAAACATATAAAGTAAAAATATAAGTAAAAATAACTGAATCATGTTTCAAATGAATGCACTTCTATAAAACTGAAAATTGGTAAACAATTGCACATTGTTCACATTGAGGTAAATGATGAAAAAAAATCAGCAGCATTTGCGCTATGAGAGGATTCTTGATATTGTTGTTGGTACGCTGAAGTGGGAGAAGGGCCAGAAGGAGAACTACTGGTTTTGCTGAGTTGGAATATCGTTGCAAATTGTGACCTGAATGATTCAAAAAATTCGAAGTAGACGATGACGAAGAAGATGCCGGTGAAGGTGACCAACGTGGGTGCATTTCAAAACGCAATCCTTCTCTTGTCAAGTTTCCCAATTCTTCTTCAAAAAGCGTGTCGTTTATGATTTTTTCAGCGAAGCGTCTTTGGTCAGGAAGTAGCCTCTTTAATTTCATTGCCCAGCCCATAGCTACTATGTCTTCTTCTATCTTAGGCCGCTTAAAATACTCAGTTGCTAATCCCACCAGTTGTTCAGTGGAATCTAGCTGAGTTTTCTTTTTCTTTTTTAGTGGAAGGGCTTGTTTGGGACTAGGTGGAGCAGCTTTGCCGGAAAGAGATACTTCACTTTGGGGGGGCAAGCTGTGACTGTGGGCCATCATCAGACAGTTGTTCCTATAACAAAAAGAAATGCATAAATTAATAAATATTATGATAAACTTAATAGTACAAATACGTTCTATTACTTGTATTTATTTCTCGTGTTACTATTAAAATGTTTGTTTCGTTTTCTGTTTAAGGTTCCTAAATCTGAAGAGGGATGGAAAAAGGTCGCACAGGAATTCGAAGATCAATGGAATTTCCATAATTGTATCGGGAGCGCCGATGGCAAGCACGTGTCACTCCAAAAGCCCGTTAACTCCGGTTCTTACTACTACAATTACAAAAAGTCATTTAGTATTGTGCTTATGCCTATTGTTAATGCAAATTATGAATTTATGATGGTAGACGTGGGAGCGAATGGTCGAGTGTCGAATGGAGGAGTGATGAAGAATACGTTGTTTTGGCAGAAGTTGTCTAACAACCAACTTAATATACCTGATTCTCGTAGTTACCAGGTACTGATAAAACATTTCCATACGTGTTCGTTGGTGATGAAGCTTTCCAACTAATGCCTAATTTTATGAAACCCTACAACAAAGCCCTATTGACAGACGAGAGAAGGATATTCAATTACAGATTGTCCCGAGCAAGGAGGGTGGTTGAAAATGTTTTTGGAATATTAACCAAGAGATTCAAAATATTTCAAAAAGAAATTAAATTTGAACCTCACAAAGCTAGAAAAATTGTTCTGGCATACTGTCATTTGCACAACTACTTTTGTATGAGGACCAGAGCCAAATATTTACAACCTAATGACGTTGATATTGAAAATGCTTGGACTGGTGCTGTGGAACCTGGGTCATGGAGACAAGACACTCAACTGATGGCACCACTTCAAAGAACTAAAGGCAACTCAGCTGTTGAAGCAAAAAAAGTGAGGGATGATTTTTGTGAATTCTTCAACACCTCTGGATCAGTTCCATGGCAAAACAAGTGCCTGAATAATTAGTATCAACAAGACTTGGGTAGCAGTAGTACCTACATGATTTTTTAATTTTTTTTGTTTTATGGTGAAATGAATAAAAAATGAGAAAACTGATACTTTGTCTAACGTTATTTTATACCCATTCATACAACTAAGTAATACCTCAGAAGTATCCCAATCAACTAACGAAGTTTAACATGAGAAATTTACATAATTAGATACAACAAAATAAAACTCTTAGTTTCGGTTAGTGCCACTTCTATCTGATCCTTTATGAACGAAAGGTCGTTGTAATACCACAACGAAGGTTCCGGGATGTCATCCGTCGACGCCCCAGACACTCTTTGTCTTTCGATTGCCTTGTGTTCCCTGTTGAAATTGGTTCTCAAAACATTAATTTTCTTCTTTAATTCACTAACTATGTAGTCCGGTTTTAACGCCTTCAATGCCCTTACTATTTTTTCAAAAGCAGCACTTTTTTTATTGCTGTTGAAGTAATCCCTGCTCTTTACCCTCCAGAGTTCAGAGTTCTGAACTTGTTGAAGTTTCCGATCGCGGTTGTTGGCTTTTTTCGACAATTTCCTCTTCGTTTTGCACGTGGTTTTCGAAGAGCGGTGTAACCTCCATGGTTGCCTGGTATGTAACTGACGCAATGCTTGATCAAACGTCCGCCTAGACGGTCAAACGCTTGAGACAAATGCTTGAGTCATTCAAACATTCTATCAATCACCGTCAAGGCTTGGCTCAAGCGTCAAACAGGTTCCTAGACGGTCAATCATGCTTGATTCAAGCTTTTGATCAAAATGATTGACCGTCTAGTGCCTTCTTAAGAACAAAGGCAGTGCAAAATAAGCGTAGCAAAATCTCTGTAATAGTGATTCAAGCCGGAAAAAAGTTCGCGCGAGCGCACTATCTTGCACTATGCTTAAATATGGAACAATATCATATAGCAAAAAATATAATATATATAAAATGCAACGTCTCTCTCTCTCTGTCCGTCTGTATGTCCGTTAGTGTGCTTATCACTCGAGAACAACTTATTTACGTGCTTTTTTTTTTTTAATTCATACATACGTTCTCTGACCAGGTTATAGGATATATTTTATTACGTTAGGTAACATAAGGAATAAGCAGTGGCGATAATAGTGAATCAAGTCTATGCAAGCGGAGCTGCGGGCACGGCTAGTGTAATATACAGTATTGCGCATTTTTGAAAATCAATATAAAAAATAATAAACGATTATTAATTTGTCAAAATTACCTTTACGGATACCAAATATGAGGTTGGATTAAAAAGTCTTATAAAGAAACAAGGTATATATCATTTTTTTGAAAAAAGAAAAATTTATTTATCAACGTAATCTCCATTGAGCTCAATATAGTTAGTCCCCAGTTTCCTTCAGAAAAAAAAAATTGTTTCGAATTGTACTCGTTTACAGTACAGATTCGTTCGACGAAAATTTCTTCCCTACCCAATTTTTGAGGTTAGGGAACAAAAAGGTCCCTTGAAGTCAAATCTGAGGAATAGGGTAGGTGGAGAACAATTTCGAAGCCCAGCCCGCGCACTTTTGCCATTGCAATGGCCGATGTGTGAGCAGGCACATTGTTCTGGTAAAGGAACACTTTTTTCACTCTAATTTCGGTCGCTGCTGTTTCAACCCTGTGCGTCCAAAAAAACAGTTGCCATCTTTATCTTGTTTCGCTACACTTTCACCTTCTCCAACCCACCGTTTTGACCACTCCAGGGTGTAATGGTGGATCCACGTTTCACCTGTAGGCATAAAACGACGAATGATAATAGATATTGGATCTTATGAACATGTAGGGAACTTTCTGTCTTATTAAAAACTTATTTGGGATTGGTTTTCTGTCAGTCACTGATCATTTTGTACCTCCGTAACAAACATTTTTATTTTAAAGGCAATTACGGTACGGAACACTAATTGCGCAAGTCCAACTTGCATTTGAGCGGTTTTTTTAAATATAACTTTAAAATCTTTTTGTTTAATTTGAAAAAATTATTATAGCACCTAATGGCAACACTTTCCATCTTCCACCTACGCCGCCATCTTGCAGTAGCAGCGAAGAGTCTGAAGATAATGTTACTATTTCTCTACCAGACTCATCTGCGGTAAAGAAAATAACCAGGCCGATTTTACCGCATCACACATCCACAAGGCAGCCGATTCATACGCCATTAATTAGTAGTCAACCGGTAAGTTTCTTATTTTCAGAATCTGCAACCGCAAGAATGATTAAACAGACTAGATCGTGCAAAGATTAAACTGGCTCTGAAACCAAAATTTTAACAACAATGTTGCTACTCGATGGCATTCGTTAGTAAGTAGGTGAAACGATACTCTCAGTTAAAAAATGATCTAGCAGAACGGGATTCGAGAGGAAACGTGTTCGACAAGGACGAAAAAATGATTATTAACATGTTTTCCCGAAATCCCCAATTACCTTTGCGCTAAGGGGCGCCAAAATTAAAGCGGAAAGATTTAGATATATCGTATGAAACGATTCGCACTCATCTCCAGGCTAACGATTTGAAGTAGCGAAGCACAAGCAAGAAATCATTGCTGAGCGGAAACACAGAGAGTTTGCCCACTCGCCTGGGCAGAGGAAAACAGATCGAAGTTGGAGCAATGTAATTTTTTCCAATGAGACTTCATTTTCAACTTTACGAGCCTGGTCAATTTCCACAAACCGATTAGTTCCGACCACTGCGAAACACCCTGTGAAGATCCATGTTTGGGGCTGTTTTTCCGAAAAAGCTCTTGGGGGACCTACAATTTGAACGCTGAACAATGCTCCAGATTTACAAGAAGGCATTAGTACCGACTGCCATAAAAAATTTTCAAGAGGATAACAACCCCAAACATCGGGAGTAAAACGTGTAGTCAGTGGAACGGGAATCCGGTATCGTCACGCTAGATTGACGATCCTTGTCACCCGATGCACACCCAATCGAGAACATGTGCTCATACATCAAGCAGAAGCTTCGTAGTAAAAAGGTCTACATAGTGAAGCAGCTCTCACGGTAAAATTCGGACACTCTGGAAATCTTTGCGAACACGGTGAAAGATCTCGTTGAAAGTATGCACCGACGATGCCAGACTATCGTCAACGCTGATGGGGACTGGACAAACTACTGAATCATTAGCATTTTAATGGGAATCCTTTACTGTCGAATGATGTAAAAAATTTTTAAATAAATATGTTATTTAATGAACAATGCGTAACAAGTCTTACTTGACTGTCTGTGTAATACTCTCGCATAATGTGAAACGCTCCAGAGAAACCAAATTACCAACGAACAGCGTTACGTTCTGTAGCACTACCTTGCCTCTCCTGCACAACAAAACAAAAATATCCCACACCATAAAGTAGTACCTCATTGAATAATGGCCATCAAATTATCGATGGTTATCAGAACTTGATTTTTCCCCGCGAAAATCTCGAATCTCATTTGAAAGATCGATACTAACAACCTGTATAATCTGCCTGAGTTTATTATATATCATACTAGTAGATTAGTATATAAATATTATCGACTTTACACCGCAGTTTTAGAGATATTTTACGAGTTGTTTTTTTTCCTTTACAGAAAGGTTCCACGGGCGTGCTAGTCCTGACAGAAGAAGAAAAAAGGACACTAATCGCTGAAGGTTATCCAGTTCCTACTCGTTTACCTCTAACAAAAGCAGAAGAAAAATCACTTAAAAAGATTAGGAGGAAAATTAAAAATAAGGTAAATACAATATTTTTATTCATTTACCTATTTTCGCCAATATAAAAATGTTTCTTTAAGATAAGTAAATGAACTCTTGAATTTAGCACTGTTTTACGTTGCTTTACAAAATTACATTGCTTGAAGTAGAACTTATTGTATTAGCTTATGTGAAAAATATTTAAAAAAAAACGTTATATCCCTTTTGCAAAAAGTATTTAATAAACAAATAATTTAAAAAAAAACAGTGTGTTGTGGAAATTTTTCTCACCATAAGTACTTATGTGGAGGCATTTGTACTGCAAATATAAACAAGATTTTTGGCATAATTTTTTTTCGTTAAAATACCAAGGTTTTAAACAATATTTCTCAAGATACATATTTCGAACGGCCAAAGGCACGTATAGAGAGGCGTGGGGATTGTATAAAGTTCTAAATAAACTAATTTTACTTTTGATTTTAATTACCCTGAGAAACCGAATTTAATTAATGTTACGAGAATATTAAAAACCGCGTTTAAAGATCACCTTTATACCATATTTTGAGGTGTGCCTTAATACAGTTTTGATGTGAACTAGTGATCTGGAAGTCACTAACTTTTGTAGCATTTAGTCTTGATCCAAGAAACCTTTTTTCTATAAAAAAATGTATTTTTACTTAAATAATGAAAAAGCCATGTTGTTTCTTCATTTTCAGATATCTGCTCAAGAAAGTCGTCGAAAAAAGAAAGAATATATGGACCAGTTAGAAAGGAAAGTAGAACTTCTGGTAAATGAAAACACTGACTACAAGAAGAAAATTGAAACCCTCGAAGACTCAAATCAGTCATTGCTTCTTGAACTTAAAAAATTGCAAGCTGTCGTCGCGCGGACGCACCCTCAGCTCGTCAAACAAGTTACTAAGTAAGATTTAGTTAGAATGTCATTTTGTGACAGCTAATGTCATTTTTGACAGTTGAAGTCGGAGTACAAACAAGAGTTTCCACTTAAGAAGCTTTGTCATCCTTTGTCATTTTAGAGCGGTATTTATTTATTGAATGTCTTCCATCCAAAATTTAACATTTTATTATATAATCACGGGGTAAAGTAGAATATTTCGTACATTCCATTATTGAACCAAAGGAATATATTAAAACCTTAAGAATATTTTTGTATTGAAGCTTTTAGTAAAATTTAATCCGAGATAGGTAATTTTAATTGTAAAATGCATATTAGGGTAATAAGTAAAAAAAACTATTTAAAATTAAATTGAAAAATCTTTTATTGTTCTTTGTAAAGGCTTTTTAATATACCTTGTATATGAAACATATTTACGATAACGATAACACAAACCAATAAAAAAATTTCATTTAAAACAAAAAAAAAAACTATTGTCACCCAATTGTTTAGGCGCTAGTTACATTGGCAATTTAGTCAAATCATCTCCAATAAAAAAAATTGTTTTACGCAATTCAAAAATATATTATTATATCGGTCAGGGTGACGTAATAGTCACCGTGTCTTTTTTAATTGGTCTGTGTAATGTATTCTATTCATTTATCAGGTTCAAAGGTTATGTTTTGTTTATAGTTTGTGTTTGCTTTAACATATTGTCTACAAGCTAGTTAGAATTTGGAAAAGGGATTTCTGTTATTATTTTCTTAGTTGAAGTGTATAAAATAAATTAGTTTTTGGTTTAAATATATGAAGTAAAAAAATCAAATTGGTGGTAGTATTTTTCAGATAGTCCTTTTTTTCAATTTTGTTTTTCTAGTGTATTGCATAATTTCATTCTTAAGCATTTGGCAACACCGTCTAACAGCAAGATGTGACCTCGATTATTTTTTAACATTTTCATTAAAATACGATTGATGTGGAAAATTCTATTTTTTGGTGTTTCATTCAATAGTCGCCCAACAAGGATTGTATTTAATTCACAGTAATTGCTATTATTACTTACTAAATATTGCACAGGGTGTTTTAAAAAGTTGGTACGTTATGTAAATTTCAAAAATATGTGTTATCGTTCAAAAATTGTAGTCTTTTTTTTTATTTAGTACCCAACATATGCAGAATGTACTTAACTAAATTGTAAATAGACTTATTAGGTATATGTGCCTTAAAAATATTGTAGTGTTTAAATGAGCTTAACGTTACGCCTAATTTAATAATTTTAATTTGTTTTTGTAGATTTAAATATACAGGGTGGTCCAACAAGTTTGTAACAAGTGGGAAACCTTTTTTGACTTAAAAAGATATACAGGTTAATAGAAAAAAATTAAAAATGGAAGTGGTAAAATGCAGAAAGCCCGGTTTTGCATATTGAGGATTTTCAGACGTGATAGAGCATCAAAATAAAAAAAATAAAAAAATTAGTACTAAAAAATGTAGAGTTTTTAGGATAGGATCCTTTGGAGTTTTAAAGAAAAACTAGGATTCAATAAACCGTTTTTGTCACATTTGTTTACAAATGTTCCGCAAATCTTTTTAAAGCGTAAAATGTATTAATTGTTAGAGAATTATTTTGAGAAAAATTAATTTGTTATTTAAAAATATAACTCTGTTTATTGTCATTAGAGATTTGTTCCGTTTAGCGGTGACAGGTATTCATGAGTAATTGTTCGAAATATATTTTATCAAATTTTGTACAATTATGCTAGTTATGCCGACTAAATCACACTTTACAATATTATATTTCGAAAACGGTACATTTTTTATCACATGCTTATTAAGTTCCTTTGCTGTATTTGAATCCTCTATCATATCTCAAACTCACCAAGATGTGAAACCAGGCACCCTGTATACATCTCTTTCTAACATCACGACGCTAAAATTGAAGAGCACGAAGACACCAGTTAAAGAGCCTAATAAAAATTTTTTGTTATAATTACTTACATATTTACGCCTGAAAATAGAAAATTTGTTGAAACCAAATTAATCAAAAATGTATAGTATGTAAAGGTATGAAAAAATCTTATTAAGCTTTTTCACTTGTATTTTGTTGTCCTTTAATTCTAAAGTACGTTAAGGACGTTCCCAAGAAAATAAATTCTCTTAAGATTATCTAGAAAATTTGAATATACATATTTATTAATGTCCTTTATAGGTAGAAAAAATTTCAATACTCCTTACGGCACTAAATTTGTAAATATTGGCTGTTAAAATTTACATTTTTAACATACGAACCCTACCACGACCTATGTTGAAACGGATATTTTATTATATAACAATGCTAATTTTCTTACGAATGTTTTGAAAAACTTAGAATCACTATTTAAAAATATAACAAATATTTTTCTGTAAAGAAAATTATAGTAAGCGGTATTAAAACTCAACATAAACAACTCGTGTTTCGATCAGAGTAAGAAAAACGACGCAGTGGGATTATTTTTGTATTTCTGCGCATATGGGACGGGGAGAAAGAGCGCCTCAACTAGTTTTTATTATACGCACGGTAGTTTACATAGGAGGGATCTTTCTGTAAGTTGAGGACGACTGCTCCTTGGGAACGTCCTTAAAGTCAATTTTAGATATTATTTATTTTGTTTATTGTGTATATTTTTTTTGGGGTTATTTTCATGTCAAAAAATGTTTCTATTAATTAAAGCTAAAGTTACGTAAAATTGTAAATAGTGTTTCTCATTTATTGCAAATCATCCAGTACAGTATAATTATTATTTTTTTAAGTAGGTAACTTTTATCGACGTTCTAACGCATATAGCTAATAATATAAGGATGTATATTTTTTTAAAAGCTGATAGTGGGACCATTTTGCTGCGTTTAACTTCTTCATTATTATTTTTTTTATTGTATAGTTTTAAATGAAACGCCCAATTTAGGTAAAAGATAATAGTTCTACTTTATAAGTATGGTCAAAAGAAATCGTGTTCCTGATTGTAGTTACAGTTTAAACGTATTTCTGTGTTTAATAAGTGTGTTCATTTGTATTGACCTCACACAACTGTAACAACTTATAATTATAGTTAAATTGTTTTATTTAAAAAGATTTTCACCTTATCATCATACACAAAATTACGATACAGAAGAAAATTCCTGTGGAAAACTTTATTTTAGGTTTGAGTATTTTTATAGTTTTAACTATCCATAGTGTGCAGTGTATGCGTAGATGTTACTTGTATTTTTATAAAAACAATCTATACTATACTATACTAAATTTAAAAAGAAATGATACACATATACTATAAAAATACGTGCCGAAAAGAGTACTTAAAAAGTACGATTCTAGTTATAATAAAATACCAATATTTCTGTTAATATCTTAAAAATCTATCAATATGTTAAACTTTTTTTATTAAATTTAGTTTCATGTTATCTAATTCAATTAAAAATAAAAAAACGCTTTATTGTTTAAAATATTTTTATGAAAGATAGTACACCTTTATATTTGACAGACAGAAGCAGTGACGTATGAAATCATCAAAAGTGTTTTTCATTTTTTATATATATTTTTTAAATAAGTAGAGAGTAAGATTTAAGTTTTCCAGGCAATTTTTATAGTTCAACCTAATCATTTCATATAAAAGCACAAAAGTTAGCGGCTTCCGTCTGTGTTGCCAACCCTACTGTTTAAACTGTAGGCCTACTGTTTTTTTCAAATACATCCCAGTTTTTTAGTCTCACCATCTAAATCTACTGTTTTCTCTGTCGTTATAAGGGCAAAAAATTCTAATGCCACCTAGTGTTTTCTCTCTTTGTTTTCGCGTAGGTTTACGACTGTACTGCTTGGCTAAATAACCGTCAGCCGGCATTATTTGGATGGAACCTCGTTCGCTAGTTATTTTACTAGCTACGTCACAAATTAATTTGATGAAAACGAAACTTAGAAACAAACTTTGAATAACAACAATAACAGGAACTGTATATACCAAATCTGAAATTTTCAATAAAATTATTACGAATTTAACATCACAGAATATCATTTTAAAAAAATTAATGAAAATATATACGACTTTCGAAGAAAATATGACATTGCGAAAAATAAAGATGCAGTTATTGAAGAGAAAACAAACGATAATAGTTAATATACATATGTGGCGATGCGTGGCGTAGTAATTCCTTTGCGGTGCAGAAGGTCTCGGGTTCCAGTCCTGGCAAGTCGGCATATTTTATTTATTTATTTAAGTATATTGGGCCTGGCCACGTACATAAGTAGTAGTTGGTTACAGAAATGCAATAACGTCCGTGGCAACACTACTGCGTTGTCTAAAAGGCGCTGTGAAACACAAAAATGTATGTTTCGGCACTTGGACAACGTTGACGGGTATTACGACATCCCCGCCGATATCTTCAAGATATGAAAAAGAATAAAATCCCTACTCAGGCGGGGTGATGAACAATAAGAAAAATATATATATAACATTTATAACGTGCTTACTAGATGTAACAATTTGCACTTTTCATATTAAAAAAATAATTATTCTGATTAAAGTAGGTTGATTAAAGAAAGCGTTTATTTGCTATCTTAAATAAATTACTTTTAGAGTAAACTGTAGAGTTTCAGTTTTATGTTCAGTAATCTGCTGTTTTATACAGTTTTTTTATGGGTCACGTAGTGTTTTTTTAAGTAACACAGGGCTGGCAACACTGGCTTCCATACAAAGATTGTCGACAATATTTTATAGTGCATTAAAAATACGGGGGTGCCAAAACTAATGAATCTTCATCGGGCACACCACCTAACCAATTGTCAATCTAGAACGGACCAGGTAATGTTTACCCTTCTACAGCGACGACACGGTAACACTAAAATTTTATTTTCTAAGACATCGTGTGATACCAGTGAACACAAATCAGCCACGCCATCCATTGACAACAATAGAAGCAACTCTGAAGCAAAAAAAACAAACTTGCAAATTACTCGCGGAGGCCTTATTTCCAATTGTGTAGTTTTAACACAGGGCTTAATTTTTATGTCTAATGACCAAAAGTTTATTTCCGATTTGGTTAATATAGTTTTCATCTTTCTTCTCTCCTTACATTTTACTTCAGAGTTAGTTATATAATTAGAATATAGATTGTCGTGCCACCGGTGCAGAAAGCTTGACACTACCTGGCCTACAGCTACCGATAAGATCCAATAAATCGACACGCGTCCATAAATTTATTCAGCAACTTTTGTTTATTTTAAGGAAATAAATATTCCTTATACACTGAAAAAAATATATATTTTAGGCCAAGAGCAAGCTCTTCTATTAAAGTCAGTTTAAATTGATGTTCTTTTGGTCCAACGAAGACAATATTTGAAGGTAAATGCGAATTTTCGTATTGCCAGAAGATTTTTTTTCTGGTCCTCTTAGAGACAAAAGAGTCACACTTTTAAACTGAAAAATGATGCATGTGTAACATATCTTTTTTTCAGTGGACCTATCCTAAATTAAAACAGACTGAATTTAAAGAAAATCAAGAGTGAAACATCAAATGTGCAATTATTTTATGATCGCGAATTTACATCGAGAGTATTTATTAGAAATATACATTTATAATATTTATTTTTAAAAAATGTTGCTATATTATAATTATATATTATATATATATATATACATAGGTAATATATTTGTATAAAAAAGTTCTTATAAAAGATATACGTTAATGATATCAATAAATTATTTGTTTTCTTATTTAAATTTGACAAAACATTGAATATATTTCTAGAAAAATTTTGTGTAAATAGGATGCATTCTATGTTGTATCATTCAGAGTTTAAAGATTTTATAACCATTTTATTATTAATGGTATTTTTTTTAATATACTACTTAGTGAAATTTAGAAATAAGATTAAATTTTAAAAAGTCATTTTAGATAGTAGATGTTAAGTTTTGTAGAAAGAAAATAATTAAAAATGTAGAATTAATTAGAACAGTCTTAGAAAATAATAATGGAGAAAATTTTATCATGTGTTTGGTTAATATTGGAAAATACTTCAACTTAAAAAAAAAATAGCTCATTAAAAAGTTCGACTCAAAATTGAATCGTATTGTTTGTAATGTGGACATGCCATAAATGAAGGAAAGACGACAAGTATTAAAGGTAGTTAAGTAAAAATTAAAAAATTGGTAAATTTGTTTGTGTTTCAGGTTTTGCATTTGGTATTTAATATTTCTACTTGATATAAAAAATCAGTTAAGAATTCTTTAAAAATGTCAATTCTAAGTCATTTTTAGTGTTCCGTACGAAACACTTCACGTCTGTCCGTCTGTCTGTCACCCGATTTTCTCCGAAAATATTTGTCATAGAAAGTTGAAATTTGTCACAAATATAAGAATTGATGCCCCAATCAGAGCCGTATAGTTTTGAAAATTAAATTTTGACTTGAAGGCTTAATTGTCGCGTTATCTAAAAGGTGCTGTGAAATACAGAAATGTATGGTTCGGCTCTTGGACAACGTTGACGAGTATTACGACATCCTCACCGATATCCCTAGGATATGAAAAAGGGTAAAATCCCTACTCAGCCGGGGGAGGTGAACGATAAAAAAAAAAAATTGGTGGTAAAATCAGAAGTGAAAAAAAATTTCAAGGTCATCGAGTGGGGTGTCAGATGAAAGCTTGTGAAAAAATCAAAAATATATACGTTATAATACTCGAGCAAACTTTTCTTTATATTATTTTAAAAAAAGAAACGCCAAAATTCCGAGTACTAATCTGAAAAATTATAGAATATCCGCCATAAGATATATATTAATGAAAATTATCACGAGTACATTACCTTTCAAAATTTAGCTGATATATAAAAAAACAATTTTTTCAAGGCCATTGAGTGGGGTGTCAAATAAAAGTTAAAAATTGTCAAAAATCGCGGTCCTCCAAACCTATTTCTAAGATCTAGAATCAAAAAATTTCGAAAAAATTCTGCAATATTCTCCATTAGATGTAGATTGAATGAAAATTAGTACGAGTGCATTATCTTTGATAATATATCAAAGATCGGAAGTGAACTTTGTTGAAAACTGATTTGTCAAATCAAAAATTTTTATTTTAAAAGCAATCGTACGGAACACTAATTGTGCAAGTCCGAGATGCGCTTGACCGGTTTTTATTTTCTTTAGTTTTTATATATCTTGTATTTATATGAAATTTGACATAATTAAGAGAAGATTTCCAACATGAATCCAACATTAACTTTATTCGACGTATTAAACGTAAATTTATGTATTATTATTTTGCAAAAAAAAATTTTTACTATTTGGAAAAAATTAATAATAACTAATAAAAAGTTCAAAAGCTAAATTAAAGTTTGATTAAGTACCACAGCGGTTGTGACTTTATATTTCCAACGAATAACTAGTGAACGCCACAGCACAACGACTCGTCTAATTCATGGAGAATTAAAGATTGGTCTGTCATGAGGTCACAGTCGTGAGTCGCAGCCAAATAATTCTAATAAGGCCCGTTAAACCGTATTTACCTTCCGTGCAAACTCAGGTTAATCTACAATATTTTTCCTTAATCTGATAATTCATTAGATGTTTTAAGGCTGTTCTAGAAAAGTTTTACCAGGGGATTTACTCATAGATAATAACGCTTTTATTAATTATGTTAAGTATTTTGAAGTATATACATATAATATTGTAATGAAACTAAAAGATGCAATTATTTTAATAGCTGCAAATAATTATTACAATAGTAAATTCCAAAATATTAATGTTAAGCATTTTATTTCAAAATGACGATCCTATTTTTTTCATACAATTGTGTGGATTTTTAATTTATGCTCATAATTACATTTTGTGTGAAATTGCTCCATTTATGCAGGAGTATTATATATTTTTTCTGTAATTTGTTTAATATTTTTGAGATTTTGTCTGCTTTATTTTGCACAGTGGGTACTGTTTGTTTTTGTGACTTAAAATAAAATTTGAAAAGAAAGTTTTGTTGTTTTTTTTTTTCTATAATATTTTCCTGCCTGCATATTGCATGGGCATAAACAATCTCATAAGTCTGTTCTTGATTCTGAACTTGTTCCCAATTTATAACAAATTATACAAAAATTTGCATCATTATTTTCAATGCTTGTTGGTTCCTCCATTTTTAATAAAAAAACCTAAAAGAAAAAAACGAACAATTCTTAGGGATGTATAGTATATTAAGATTGAGTGTACTGAAAAAGTTCTAATAAATTTCCTTTATTTGAATTACTTTTCAGATTTATGCAATAATTTCAATCTTTTATCGCTTAACCTACATCATACAAAAGAAAGAGGTACATTGAATATCATTAAAATATATATATATATATATATATATATATATATATATATATATATATATATATATATATATATATATATATATATACAGTAATACCCCGCTTAGCGCGACCCCGTTACGCGCGGTTTCACTATAACGCGAAATACAAAATGCACTTTCAAAAATTTATTCAGGTTTGGACATATTGCAGAGTATAGACAATAATGATGACCGTGTCTTGACCGTGTGTCAAACAATTAAAAACAGTGTTGGGTGTTATGAACGTATTTTTACAAGAACGTAAACAAAACGTTACCCAAAAGACAATAGATGTATTTTTCCGTAAAAAATAAGAGTATGTATTGCATAAAGTGTTCTTAGAATTAAAGTGATGACGATTAAAATGATTTGTATTTTTTTGTATTAAATTTTGACTATGTTTAATCATAAACCTCGATATACGCGAATTTCAGTTAACGCGATTTTTTTTTCGGAACGTATCCCTCGCGTAAAGCGGGGTATTACTGTATATATATATATATATGTGTGTATATATATATGTGTACAAGTATGAAATCCGCATTTCATACTTGTACACCTGGTACATATATATATATATATATATATATATATATATATATATATATATATATATATATATATATTTATTTATTTGTTGTAACACGTAAACTGAAAAGTTTTTGGTCTGACACATAGATGTCGTCCGTTTCAAAAAATCCATATGATTTTTCGGAAATACCAATCTTTAAACGATACGTGTCAAAATTTCGACGATTAGTTTACAAGTTACAGTGGTTTTAGTGACGCTACTTTTGATATTTTCAAAACAATGGAAAAAATCGAATTTCGTATGTTAATTACACATTGTTTTTTTGATAGAGCTGAAGAAGCTGTAATGTTGTCTTTCTTTTAACATTAATTATTTAAAGAAATAACTTGCCACCATGTTAAAAATTGAAATGAGCGCCAAGAAGAATGTGATATTAATTGTTGGCAATTTAATTTAAAATTTAGCGTTATTACTATAAAAAACAATAAATTAAACGAAAATTCATCGCTGGTGTTTGGGTTTTGATATCCTAATTTACGCACTGAATTCTACTAATTCAGGATAAATACGCGTTTGTGTGTGCGTGTGTGGGTATTAAAAACGGTAAAAATCGTTAAAAATTTAAAGAATCAACTAAATTTATCTGATTGTTTTAACACTATAAAATTTGCTCAAATATTTTATACAGTTCCAGAACTTTTAAGAATATTCAATCTTGTGTAAATAATATAATGACTATAAAAATTTTAACTTGCTTGATCACATAATTTCGGCTGAGCCATCGAGAATACAATATTTAATGAATATTTTCATTCACCTATTTTCCGACATCTTTATATGCATGTTTTTCCTATTATTATTACATGTAAACATATTTGGCAACCTCTACTTGCAAGACTGAGAAACACGACGAAATATACCAGTCGGCTTCGTTTTGCGGCGACCTTTTATTGCCTCGTGTTTGTCTTTCGGTAATGGTAGTTATATATTGTGGTTTCTGTGTATTCATATTGTCACGTCACTGGAAATCTTTAACTTTGTCCAGCTAGATATTAAAAATCTGTAATCTGGATAGACCCTGAATATCTGTGTTGCTATGTTGTTATTACCAACATTATGAAGCTAAACATTTCGTAATGAAAGGCCTAAAAATCCCCAAATCGTGCAACATAAAAAAAATAAACAGAAAACTTCAAGTAATCTCCAGAGCAGGAAACGTAACTAGAATATATTTTTAATAAAAACTACAGTGTTAAAATACGTTGTTCAAGTGATTCAGCAATAATAATAAGTGTAGGAAGCATATAGATTTTCCATGTCTGTGTACCTGTAAAATGAGCGGACGTTGATGTCCTCTCCGCCCTTATGGTTTTTTAGTTTTTTTGGTTTATTGCTAGACTTATTCTATGAACTCGTCGGAAAATAACTCTAGCCCGGACGAAGCTTCAAGGTACTAAAACGGAACTAATTCATTTTCTAAAAATATTTAAATTATAAAAATTTGTAAAAAGTCATCATACCTAAATAAGGTTATGTTGCACAATGTCATTGCTTGACAAAAATCAAATGAAACTTTAGGCGTAATTTCATAATAAAAATAAGCGTTTTATCTTTGCAGAGAATCCTGTTTATTGTATACTTAATAAAATAATGTTTGTAGTAACCAAGAGGCCTCGTCTAGTAGCAAAGAAAAATCACCTATCGACAATATTGAAAGCAACATGAAGCGAGCAGCTGCAAAGAAACTAATTGAAAGATATTTCTACCAATTAACTGAAGGTTGTGGTAATCCCAGTTGTACAAATATACACTGTGCTTCTAGTGGAAAGGTAAGTTCAATTTGATATTGTTTTTCAAAATGAATATTTAAAAATTTTTTTTATGTGCTTAGTTAGATGAGATATTGAAGAAAACTCAAGAGAAATATTTTATTAAACTCATTATTTCTTTTAATGCAAAACTTGTTTTAGGATCTGAGTGCGTATCTATTTGACAATGTAGTGGTCTCTCAAGGTGACAGTGTCTAGTTATACACTCACAAGCATGTTTTAATAACGATTCTGATCAAATTTATTGTTCTAGTACTAACCTTTTAAGTATATTAAGTCCCTCTATGAGAAGCAGAATCAGTTGAGATAGTTTTAAACATGGGATAATTGGCCCATAAATTGTTTAAAGTATCCCTTAGGTTAGGTTTGGTGCAATGGAAAAGTCAGTGGACTACTAACAGATCCTCTGCTCTGACCTATAATATTTATTGTGGCTCAAAGATGATAAAAGACATGGTTTTCTCAATTGTGTCAAGCATACAGATCTATTTGTTTAAATCAGTGTTAAAAAATATAAAAACAATATTTTTTTAAGTTATGGAAATAGAAATGGTTGTCCACATTAACTAATTTTTGGGGTAGAGGCTTCTTTTGGGGGGAGATGTGAACATAATATATTTGCTGTATATAGTAAAAAAATGGAGTTAGCAAGAAATGATTCTTAATTTATTTAATTTTTTTTGATTTTGAATAAATGAAAACATGATTAAAAATTAATAACTGTTAAATAGTTTAGGTTATAGAATATGAGCGCTGCCTTTTAAGTTTTTACAAAGGACCATTACATGGCGCTATTGGGATGTGACATTACTGTTGTAAAATTTGATATTTATTATTGTTAAAACCATAGACATAGAGAATAGACTGAGCGTTCTGTATCCTGCTGTGAAGCAAATATGGGCGCAAATGTGTGAGAGAGACAAATCGAATATGCTGCCAGTAGCTGCTTCTTTCTCACATTGAATTGCATCTCGGGATACTGCACCTTGGTTATTACAGGCCTACAGAAAAGAGATAGGTATTATACCGCACAGTCGCTTTGTCTTTTTCTAGAGAGTGGTCAATTTTGTAAGGCTAATACTAAGTCCATTCTCTATGTCTATGGTTAAAACAGTGGCGGCTCAGAAATTGCCCGAATGGTTTGTTTATAGTGAACATTTAAAAAAAAACAGTTTTGTAAACAAATGGAAATTTCACGGAAAGGTTTTCGTTGGATGATTTTTATGATTTTAGTGAAGGCCTAAATCAACAACAATGCCTCAATTTGCTTCATTCTACTTTTTGTAATGAATTACCATCAGAAAAGACAGTTGTGCTTCCGTCAGCAATGAATTTCGTGAAGGTCGGCCAAAATCACTTGTTCCAAAAAACGTCGATGCTGTGCGCCATATGATTGAAGAGGATCGGCATGTGACTTACCATGAGATAGAGGCATCCTTAGGCATATCGAAGGCTGCAATACATTTAGCTGTGAAAAAGATCTGTTCCCGATGGATTCTACATAATTTGACAGAAACTCAAAAACTGGCTCATATCAGTTGGGTATATTCATATGAGCCGGGGACTAAGTAACCATCGTTTGAATGTTCCAAGTTGAATCGAATTCAACAAAAGTGGTTCGTTTCCAAAACACTTCCAAGAAAATGATCGCTTGTTTCTTTGATTATACTGGACATGTTGCAACCATTGCTTTAGAGGATCGGAGAACAGTTACCGTTGAATAGTATATAACAATTTGTTTGCCAGATGTCATTGATGAAAGGATGTAAGGGCTCCTGAGTTTTACCTACATTTTACCTGTAATGCAGCAGTTCAGCAACTTTATTAGAATACCATCTGGTATTGGTCTAATATTCGCAATCTCTTATGTTTGAATACAATAGGAAAACAACCCTTTTTTTGTTGTTTGGGGCTAAATAGTCTGAAATAGTTCTGGCCAGTGCTGGTGCGTCTGTATAAGTATTATTTACGAATAGTATGAATGAAAAGGTTTTATAATGTTTAAACATTTATTAGAGATAAATGACATTTTATAATTAAACATTAATAACATAATTAAAAAATATGCAAATGAGGAAGTCAAACAGCAATGAAAAAAGTATTACTAACCTTCTATCTCCGACATACTTGAAAAAAACCATCATTGTCAGACTCATTTAAATTTAGATGTATAATTAAAAGTTCAACAATGCCGTCCACTGCCATATCCACAGTCCACATTTTATCTTCCACCCTCAATACATGCTCAACACATTTTCGCCAATTTTCTGTGGAAACGTTAGATATAGCATTCTGAAAAAGGTTTTATATATCTGCTAATTAATAGGTTGTATTGTTCCTGGCGACTTCACCTTTAACCTGTGCCAATATAAGTTCTATTGGATTGACGTTGCAGTCATATGGTAGCAGGCGATAAACAGTAATATTTCGGTTTTTTTTTGCCATTTCGTGGATGACGAATCTTGTGTACTTGTCTTTATTTCTGAGAACTTCAAGCTTCTAAGTTCTAATAATTCTATCTTAACGCAGTTTTTGAAAAATGAAATGTTTTTGTCGGTCATCAAAGATTGGATGTCCTAATTTTTTAGAATGAGAGCTTGCGTTATCCATTACAATAACAGAATTGTCTGGTATTAAGTCTAACATCTGCGAAAACCCATCTTTAAATACATCGGAATTCATATCTTTGTGATAATCTCCTGTTTTCTTGAATACAAATGTTAAACAACCTCCGTCTACAAAACCATTTTCTCTTACCAGATGGTGGTTTAAGACCAGTAGTAGTGTGACCTTCACTAAATGCTTGGCGACCATTTTTGATATTCCCATCTCGCCAAAATTTCTTGACTATGTACCTTTCATTTATCCACGTGCCATCTAAGTAATATATCCTTTTTCCTTAAGAGCGAGCTTCTCTAACTTTCCTTAAATAGTCTCTTCTCCAGTATAAAATTTCTTCACTTTCTATCAATAAAGATTTTCTTTTACATTTTTTCCAATAAAAATTCATACCTTTTAAAATACTCCATAGTTTTACTCTACTTATTTTTGATATTTCTGGGTAGCTTGTTGCAGCTTGCAGGATCAGATCCAAAATTGGAATTCTTTTTTCCATAAAACAGTCGTGAAAAATACGCCTTATTGCTTGTTTTGTGTTGTCTGTCAGCTGAAGTTATTTCCTGCCTGGTCTCTTTTTTGAGGAGCCTATACTCTTCTCCTTTTCTTCTCTTAAAATTGTGTAAACTTCGGTCATTATGGAACATTTTGTCACACAATCGTTCACACTTAAATCGCAATCTTGATCGTTTTTAACGTAGACAAATACATTTTTAACTATACGCTTTTCATTATGGGTTAGCTTCCCGAACTTTTGGCATTTCGCTGAAGAAGACATATTGTTAGCACACTAACTGACTTGTCTCTAACTGGCTTGACGCTTGGAGATGCTGCTCTAAATATGGCAACAGGAAGGTATGTAAATAAAATGATTTGATTGGCAATCCAACTTCGTTATAAAAGAGCATTGTTACCTGAAAAATACCTGCGAATAGATAGAACGCTTCTGTTATAGGACCACCAATCAGTCCACTGACGCGCTAACAAGCGCTATGAGCCACCGTAACACCGGCGTAATTAATGTATCAAAAAACATAAGAGCTTACGGCTGCTGCTAGCGGTAACAAAGGAAATACGCCTTTATTTTTACAAAAAGGAAAGAAACCATTTTGACCTCGGCGATTATAGTAAAACCATCTCTCCATCATGACAGTGCCAACTCTCACACGGCACGTTAAATAATGATTATTTGACGGAGAAAAACATTGAATTAATGTTTCATTGCCCGTATTCACCTGATTTATCACCTAAGACTTCTTTTTGTTCCCAAATTTCAAAGAAAAATGCGTGAACGTCGATTTTCATCACCTCGAGAAGAATCTTTTTAAAACCATGTTTTTGAGGTACCAAGTTCAGAGTGGAAAAAAATGTTTCGTGAATTGGTTCGAACGCATGCAGAAGTGTATAAATCTTAAAGGCGAATATTTTGAGAAACATTAAAATGATTTGTACAAAAAAAAGTTAGTCTTATATAACTTTGGTTTGATTGGTAAAGAAGTAAGAAATTGAAGGTGCTTTTTTATTTCTAATTTATAACAAATTGCTACTTTGCAAAATTCTATAAATAGCACATTTTATAATCCAAAACTGCCAAATGTTTATTATAAACGATGGAAGCAAACATAAAAGATATGGTTAAAATATGTAGTAAAGAATATTTATTAAGTACAGTAGTCTTGTGTTTGGATCTGAATTATTTTAGAAAGAAAATATTTTAAATCATTCATATTTTTAATTTTTAGTTAAAAAAAGAGAGCAGCTTATATTGTTAATCTTTTAGCTACATGTAATGAATTAAATAACTTTACCTTTCCTTTTTTGTCTTAGTCTTTTTTTCAGCTTAAACCTATGAACCCAAATGATGCCGCAGGACATGCGATACAGTTATTATCCCAAGATGCAAAATTGTGTGAAAGGCACCCAAGTAAAATTCCTAGAGCGAATTCTTCAAGTAAATGCAATGAAAAATCGACTGATTCTACTGAAGGAAAAGTCAGTATTATACCATCCAATGATAGTGTAATATCACAGACTAGCAAAGATGCAAGTAAAAGCAGTCTAAAATATAATGCAGGTGAGTTTTATATATTGATGCCTAGTTGATCATGTTTTTTAGTGTTTCGTTATATCGACTTTGGTGTCGTCCGTCTGTCTATCCTTGTCACACCCAATTCTCTCCGAAACTATTTGACATAGAAAGTTGAATGAAATATGGCATAAATATAAGAATTGATGGCCCCATCAGAGCCATGTAGTTTTAAAAGTTAAATTTTGACTTAAGGGGTTAGTTTTGGGGAGTGAAAAAAAAAAAAATATATATATATTTATATATATATATATATATATATATATATATATATATATATATATACATCATACATACATATATGTATGTGATCTAATACTTGGGCACACTTTCCTTTGTATTATTTTTAAAAAATTGTCAAAAACTGCTGTCTGCCCCCTTATCTCGAAAAGTGCTGATCAAAAAATTTTGAATAAATTTTGGAATATTCTCTCTGTAGATTGAATGAAAATTATCACAAGTGGTCTTTGATAATTTATCTGGTATATAAAAAAAAAATTCAAAGTCATAAGTTTTCAACAACGATTGTTGAAAACTAGGGTAATAAAACTTACGGAACACTAATTGCGCAAGTCCGATTGGACTTGGCCGGTTATTTTTCTAAAATGTAAGTCAGGCTACTCACACATTGAAAGAGTTTGAGAATAAAAATTCTGTCAGATTTTAAAATATTTGATTATTATAAATATTGTTGCATTTACAGCAATGTTTAGAATGATAATAATCTATGTTACAAATAACTAAAAATACGAGGCTGGTTTGAAAAGTCCGTGCAAAGTCCGACAGATGGCACCACCGGCGCGTATCGAGGTCATGTTTAGTTAGTAGCATCTCTTGAATGAACGCACACCAAGTTTCAGCCATATTGGTCTATTTCTTTGTGTTTGGCATTCGTGTGAATCAAGGAAGTCAAGTGATTTTCAAGAAATGGACGAAAAAGAATTTCGTGTGGTGATTAAACATTACTTTATGAGAGGCAAAACGCCTCAGGAGACTAAAGAGAAGCTTGATAAACATTATGGTGACTCTGCACCTTCGATTAGAACAGTTTATAAGTGGTTTCAAAATTTTCGGACTGGCCATATGGGCACAAGTGACGCCGAACGTTCTGGACGGCCTGTGGAGGTTACGACTCCAGAAATCATTGATCAAATCCATGATATGGTGATGGATGACAGAAGAGTTAAGGTGCGTGAGATTGCTAGTGCTGTGGGCATCTCGACTGAACGGGTACATAATATTTTGCATAAACATTTGAACATGAGAAAGCTATCCGCAAGATGGGTGCCGCGATTGCTCACGCTTGACCAAAAACAGAATCGTGTGAAGTGTTGCAAGGATGGTTTGCAGCTGTTCCAGAAGAATCCGGAGGACTTTAGCGTCGTTTCGTCACTGTGGATGAAACATGGATACATTACTATACTCCTGAGACCAAACAACAATCTAAATAATGGGTTACCAAGGGGAATCTGCACCAAAAAAGGCGAAGACCGTTCCTTCGGCCGGAACTGTCTTTTGGGATTCGCAAGGGATAATCCTCATCGACTATCTGGAAAAGGGTAAAACTATTACAGGTGAATATTATTCATCGTTATTGGACCGTTTGAAAACCGAGCTGCAAGAAAAACGCCCGCGATTGGCCCACAAGAAAGTCCTTTTCCATCACGACAACGCACCAGCACACACCTCAGCAGTTGTGGTCGCAAAATTAATGGAAATAGGATTCCAACTCGTTTCACATCCCCCCTATTCTCCAGACTTGGCTCCCTCGGACTACTATTTGTCCCCCAATTTAAAGAAATGGCTGGCGGGACAAAGATTTTATTCAAACGAGGAGGTGATTGCAGACACTAATGGATATTTTGCAGACTTGGACAAATCCTATTATTCGGAAGGGATCAACAAACTAGAACATGGTTGGACGAAGTGTATAAGCCTAAATGGAGACTAGGTCGAAAAATAAAAAAGGTTTACCCCAAACACATAAGTAGTTTTTATTTTTGCACTAATCTACTTAACAAGTGATCAATACCAGTATCACCAAAATATAAATATAAAAATATACTAAGAAAAATAATAATAATAAAAAGGAATAAATAAAACAAACTGAATAGATTAAATTTAAGTCACTCACCATTTAGAAGACATTTTTAGTGTTCCATATAGAACACTTATAAGATCACTTCGGTGTCCGTCTGTCTGTCTGTCTGTCTCGTCCGATTTTTTCCAAAACTATTTGACATAGAAATTTCACTAATATAGGAATTGATGGCTTCATCAGAGCCGTGTAGTTTTGGGGGATGAAATCGGAAGTAAAAAAAAAAATTACCAGGTCGGCGAGTGGGCTGTCAAATGAATGCTTGTAAAAAGACGAGTTCAAAAATATATATAATGTAATACTTGCGCACACTTCTCTTTGTACTATTTTGAAAAAAATGCTCCATTATCTAGGATTATCTTGGCTTATCTCCCATTATTTCTCCTTATCTCTCATTATTTCTCCTTATCTCCCATTATCTCAACATAACTCCCATTATCTAGACCTATCTCGGCTTATCTCCCATTATTCCTCCTTATCTCTCATTATTTCCTATCATTTCACCAAAACTCCAATTATCTAGGCTTATCTCGGCTTATCTCCCATTATTTTCCCTTATCTCGCATTATTTTCCCTGCTGCCCCCCCCCTTATCTTGAAAAGTACTGATCAGAAAATTTTGAAAAAATTCATTACAGGGTGTAAATTGAACGAAAATTATCACGAGTGCATTACCTTTAATAATTTTATCTGGTATATAAAAAAAAAAAAAAAATTTCAAGATCATCGATTTTCAGTAAAGATCGGAATAAAACTTTGTTGAAAACTCATTTGGGATGTGTTTTACTTCTGTAACAAAAATTTTTATTTTAAAAGCAATCAACGTACAGAACACTAACAGCGCAAGTTCAACTTACACTTGACTGGTTATTTAAAGTAACATTTAAAAGATCTTAATGATTTTTGTTGTCGAACAGTAGGATTATTATTGTGTAGTTTCAATGATAAATAAGTAAATATGCTCAACAGTGATGTTCTGTGTACTGGTATCTACACACTACCTTGTGTCTTGATTTTAGATTGTTTGTTTAGTGTGTTTTCTCCTCTTCCACATTATGGATCCCACTAGCTGGATGCAAACTGTGCCTATTTTGCGTACTAAATGGGGGGAAAAGTCCCAAGATTTTTAAATAAAAATCAATGTTTTTGCCAAAAATCGATTTTATTCTTCAACATAGTTTCCTCCAAGAGTTTTATTCCAACGATCTTCCAACATTTAGATACCTTTCATATAGTATGATTTGCCAAGCTCTTTAAAATAAACCTCAGGTTCAAATTCAACTTCTTTATTTTTTTAAATTTGGAAAGAGGTAATAATCGCTGGAGCAGATCTGGTGAATATGACCAATAAAGAAGCAATTCATAACAAAAATTGGTCCCATTTCACCATCAAGTTTATGGAGTTGTAAGCTGGTGGATTATCTTGATGAAACAACACTTTTTCTTCACTAAATATGGTATTTTTTTCTTGATTTCACCATTCAAACGGTCCAATAGACCAACATCATAGGCTCCGATGATTGTCCTTTTCTCAAGATAGTGTGGCGGAGTTCCCATTTCTCTCAATATAGACCATAGTTTCGGCCATCTTACTTTGTCAAACGGTTCCTGATAGTCGATACAGCAGAGGTAGATTTTGATGTTATGTTCTCTTCCTTTCTCTATCAATTGGCGCATATTCAAAATTTGTTTCCGGGTCCCTTTCCTAAATAGATGGTTGTTTCAGCTTCATCGTTTGAGCCAAATTTTTTTCCGCCGAGCCATTTTTTCATATTCGAAAACGGAAAATAATCGCTGGAGACTAAACCTGGCGAAACTGGTGGATGCGGAAGCAATTCGTATCTTAACTCATGGAATTTTGCCATTGCGATGACACAAGCGTGCACGTCTTGATGAAAGAAAATTTTTTCTTTGCCAAATGCGGACGTTTTTCTTTCACAGCATGGTTCAAACAATCCAATAAGTTTACATAATACTCTCCATTAATCATTTTGCCATTTTCAAGGTAATCGACGTGAATTATGTCGCGTGCATCCTAAAACACTGTGGCCATGACCTTTTTGGCCGATAAAGTCGCTTTGGCCTTCTTTGCCGCCGGTTTGCCACGGAAAACCGATTATTTGGACTATTCTTTGGTTTCTGGTGTGCTGTAATGAATCCATATTTCGTCAACAGTTATGAATCGACGTCAAAAATCATTCCGATTACGCCTTAACATCGCCAAACATTCTTTTGAAGTTGACACATGTGCGTGTTTATTGTCAGTTGTGAGCAATTGCAGACACCCATCTTGCGGAAAGCGTTCTCATATCCAAATGAGTTGTTAAAATATTCTACACCCGTTCAACTGAGATGCCCACAATATCAGCAATCCCACACACTTTGACTCTCGGATTTGTGACTATATCGTGGATTTTTTAATCATTCCTGATCTGGTGACCTCATTTGGACGACCTGGACGTTTTTCATCAAAAATGCTTGTACGGTCGCGTTTGAATTCAACTGTCAATATTTTATGGACTATAACGATGGTGCAGGGCCCCCATAAACGCCGAGTTGCGCTTTTATCTCATCATTTATTTTCTTTTTCAAAAACAAATATTTTATCCCTACTCGATATTCAATTTTCATTGTTGTAAAACCACAAAAGTTGTTCTATTTACCAGGTGTACAAGTATGAAATGCAGATTTTTTTTCTAAACAAACATGTTAAATTCGGAAGAATGATAAAAAATTCAAAGTATGCTCTATCGCTTGTTATACATTTTTCCCATCTTTCGGGCAATTTGTGAAAACCACGCCAGTAAAAATCTTCCCCTTTTGCTGCGAATCATTCATCGAGCCATTTTTTCACATCTTCGTACGAACTAAAGCGCTGCTAAATTTCGACATATTGAACACAACACTATGCACACACTTTTCCAATTTATCACTCGTGCGCCTCTGACACTTGTTGATAACACAACAAAATGGCGCAGTGTCAAATCTTTATAGCACAAACTGCATTGGTGCACTATCTGTTGTCTGAAATCCGCATTTCATACTTGTACACCTGGTAAACGGCTGCCACTCACAAACTAAATCACGCAGCGACTTGAAAATTTGACAGGATTCTTGTGAAAGGTTATATTTACGAAAAATATAATTTTTTAAATAGTATAACGCCATCTTAGCCGAGGCCAGGTACTTATCATACAACCCTCGTATTTTCCATATTCTTATATGGACATGAAGACTGGATTCTCTATACAACTACAGAGAAAATACTACACGCATTTGAAATGTACTTTTACCGACGCATCTTAAGAATGTGTTAGTAATTCTTTGCATCTTGGGTGCAGATAATTGCTAACGTGGAGTTTTTACTCCAATCGAACTCATGCTAAGTGTTAAAGAGAGACGAATTAAATATATAGGCCACATCATGAGAGGCGAAAAGCATGATCTTCTAAGATGGGCAATTGAAGGAAAAACACAACTAAGAACAACTCCTGGCTAAAAAATTTAAGTAGATGATTTGGATTTACTCAATTTGATATCTTCAGAGCAGTTGCGTCCGACGGAATTTTTTTATTAAATTATATTTTCCAAAATAAGATGTTGATTTCAGTTTCGTCCTTTTTTTTTATGGGTCTAGCACACGTGCTGCAGGGAAGTCTCTAAAGCGCTCCAGGAGCGGCATGTGCACGTTGTTCTTGAATCGCTGTAAATTGTACTCGGTGGGAAACACAGCGCTGGGCAAATTATTCCAAAGGGATGATGTTCTCCATATAAAAGACTGCTTGAAAAGCGTTGTACGCGGAGTAACAAGCTGAACCTCATACGGATGCGAAGCACCAGCGCGACGTGTATTTCTAACATGCACCGCTTTGGGAGGAATTAAGCGGGCTACATCTTTCGAATACTTTCCATGAAAATACTTGTAGAACAGACTCAAGTCGCCAACCGTTCTTCGATGTTCCAGCGAATCAAGGCCGTCGGTCAGTTCTGGGTCTCCAATCAGACGAACAGCCCTTCTCTGAACAGAATCCAACAAATGCAGTGTATGTTTGGGAGCGGAGTCCCAAACGTGGGAGCAGTATTCCATAGTTGGTCGAATTTGAGCTTTGTAAAGAATTAACAGTTCTTGTGGGGTGTAAAGCTTTCTGATTCGAAATAATATTCCCAACTTTTGAAAAGCTCTCCTTGCTATGCCTGCAACATGTTCATGCCAGGACTAAACTAACGCTCAACGAATTGAGCGACGATGCTAGGGGGATGGAGTGCCCCGACATAACTAACACATGGGCTGAAAAGTCGCGGGCCTAACACATAGATGGCGCTAGTTTTATTGCAGTCACCTTTTTTTCAGTTAATACTAACCTTCAAAAGACAGCTGTTAAAATTTCATGATATTCTATTCATTAGTTTGTGAGTTATTGTGCTAAGAGTGACGCTACTTTTGTTATTTTCAAAACAATGGATCAAAAACAATTTCGTGTTTTAATTTTACACTGCTTCTTGATGGGAAAAAATACCGTTCAAGCGAAGCAATGGCTTGAAAAGTGTTATGGGGACTCCGCTCCATCAGAAACAACAATAAAACGTTGGTTTGCTGACTTCAAACGTGGTCGTAGAGACACCGATGATGCAGAACGCAGTGGACGTCCAAATGAGGCGGTAACACCAGAAAACATAAAAAAAATCCATAAAATCGTTTTGAATGATCGAAAAGTGAAGTTGCGTGAGTTAGCTGACATCGTAAAGATATCAAAAGAACGTGTTGGCTTTATATTGCATGAGCATTTGACTATGAGAAAGCTCTGTTCAAAGTGGGTGCCGCGTTTGCTCACTGTTGATCAAAAACAAGAACGTGTTGATGATTCTGAGCAGTGTTTGGCCATGTTTAAACGTAACAAACCGGAATTTTTTGCGTCGATATGTGACAATGGATGAAACATGGATCCATCACTTCACTCCGGAATCAAAACGATCGTCATCTGAGTGGACAGCAACTGGTGCACCTCGTCCAAAGCGCCCGAAAGCACAACAATCGGCTGGAAAGGTTATGGCCTCGGTATTTTGGGATGTGCGTGGTGTAATATTCATCGACTATCTTGAGAAAGGAAATACCATCAACAGTGAATATTATATAGCGTTATTGGAGCGTTTGAAGGCCGAAATTGCAAAGAAACGACCGCATATGGCAAAGAAAAAAATTTTGTTTCATCAAGACAACGCACCGTGTCACAAGTCAATCAAAACAATGGCAAAACTACATGAATTGAACTTCGAATTGCTCCCACATCCACCTTATTCGCCAGATTTGGCTCCCAGCGACTACTGGCTGTTCGCAGACCTGAAAAAATGCTCGCCGGTAAGAAATTTCGCACGAATGAAGAGGTTATCGCTGAAACTGAGGCCTATTTTGAGGCAAAAGATAAATCGTTCTACACAAGTGGTATTGAAATGTTAGAGCGGCGCTGGAATGATTGCGTTGCTCTTGATGGAGATTACGTTGATGAATAAAGCTAATTTTGAACCAAAAAAACCGTGTTTTATTTGTTAGGCCCGGGACTTTTCAGCCCATGTGTTATGTCGGGTTCAGCAAGGTTAACTTTTTTAGAAAAAACTGCCGCCTGGGTTTTTGTAGCGTTAAATTCCACTTGGTTACTGTCACCCCAAGATAGAATTTCTTCCAGGTCTTTGTTAAGTTGAACGACCTCCTGCTGTCCTATTGATATTACCAAGTATATAAGCCACATTTAGTTTTTCTATTATTTATAATAAATACGAGTATATAACATAGTGTGAAGAAAAGTGTTAAATCAATTAATTGATAGAAAGCGAGAGACCCTTTTGTTACGCATTACACAGTCTGTCAAGAAAGAACGTGACCACTCGTTTTCTTGAAAAAATGTGTTGCGAGAACATTTTTTGCCATCAATGTATTCTTTGCCGTGCTAACAACGGCGCAATTACCTTAGTAAGTTGTCCAGTCGCCTCCTGCATCAATAATCGTCTGGCATCTTCAAAGCATGTTGTTGACGAGATTTTCTGCATATTCTGCAAATTTTTGGAATCTCGCGAGACAACTGAGTCAAAATCCCCAGAGTTTTTCCTTTAAGCTTTCTCTTTACAAGGGACCAAACGTTTTCAATAGGATTAGCGTCCGGCGATTCGTTTTTTTTTTTTTTTTATTTCGATTTTCAGAGTAACTTTGCCTACCGAGCCACGTTTTGCCAAGTCGTCGATATTTTTCGTCTCGTTAAAATGATTTATCCACTTCTTCACAAACGAAACCGACTTTTTAATATATTCAGCGGCAGCGGAATGTGTCATTTTGGGCCCCTTTGGATGAGAACAAAGAAAGACTGGCTCGAACCAACGCGCAAACAAGTGACTTATTTTGGATTTTACGTGAATCGACTGGTACTTTTAGTACAATGCGTCATGGACAAAGGTGCTAGAGTCACATATACCAAAAATGAATTATCGCGGACCCGTTCTTACTTGACAGACTGTATATAATATAAGATAAAAAGCTGAACAAATCCATTTTAAACTTTATCCATTCGTTCAACGACCCGGGTTTCTCAGTGACGTAAATGATTTTTTTAGTTTGTTGCCTCCAATATTTATAAATATAACCATTTACACGCAAGAAAATATAGTGGTGCGTGACGAAAATTTGATTTTACTACCTTACTATTTAGTCAAAGAAAGCTACCCTCAATCTAGCTTAGAAAATCAATTAGAATAATATAAAAATAAAGAATCTAAATTGTCATTTCAAAAATTCTTTGTGGTCATGATTTTCATTTTATCTGAAAACTCAATTTAACGTTAAACAGATGCCTTTGTTAATGAACCCAGGATATACTGGCGAACTGTTAAATCAAACGAGCCAACACATTTGAATCATATAGTATTCTAAAAATAAGTTACCAATTCCGACTTATTATCTGCTCGTGATTTTTGACGCTATTTTTACTTTCAAATTACCGTTTTGTTTGATCACTTTTTTTTCTTATTTTAAATATATAGTTACCGATTATTGAATTAAATTTTTAATACTGTTTAATGAAAATGTTTATGAGGAAAATAAATCGGTAAATGAAAAGGTAAAACTTAGTAACATTATTGAAAAAATCTATAAAGATTTGGCTATCTGCCATACCTTGAAAAAGCACAAAACATAACCCCAAAAGTTTGATATTCGCTAACAATGACTTTTGTATCCTTTGTATTAGTGGTTTGTAGTGGTATTTAAGATGTTTAGACCGAGGAGAAGGTTTAGATATTTTGGTGGTAAATATTATTTTTTAATTAATTGATTTTTTAATTTTTAGTTTGAAGTACATAGTGTTATTTGATTTAATGCAAAATGAGGTTTAAAAAAAATGTTTCTTTCAAAACAAAGATGAGTATGGCATATGTAGTTTTGTTTTTGTGCAAAGTGCTACAAATGAATTCATTGTTTCAGTATTATTAATAAAAAAACCGGTCAAGTGCAAGTTGAACTTGCGCAATTATTATTCCGTACGTTGATTGCTTTTAAAATAAAAAAAAAATTGTCACAGGGGTATAAAGTGATCAATGACTTCACAAAATACACCCCAAATGAGTTTTCAACAAAGTTTGTTTCCAATCTTTACCGAAATCTGATGACCTTGAAATTTTTGTTTTTTTTTATTACCATATAAATTATTAAAGGTAATGCACTCGTGATAATTTTCGTTCAATCTACACCCCGTGGAGAATATTCCAGAATTTTTTCGAAATTTTTTAATAGGTACTTTTCGAGATAAGGCCCGGGACAGCGATTTTTCGCGAATTTTTAAAAATAATACAAAGAAAAGTGCGCGCAAGTATAATATTATATATATATTTTTTACTCGTGTTTTCACAAGCTTTCATTTGACACCACACTCGATGACCTAGTAAAACAATTTTTTTTTCACTTACGACTTCACCCCCCAAAAACTAACCCCTTAAGTCAAAATTTAATTCTCAAAAACTACATGGCTCTGATGAGGCCATCAATTCCTATATTATTACCAAATTTCACCCTTCTATGTCAAATAGTTTTCGGAGAAAATCGGGTGTGACAGACAGACAGACACCGAAGTGATCTAATAAGTGTTCCGTACGAAACACTAAAAAAATTATTTTGTGTTGCGTTTTTTATAAGATTATCGTCAGTATTATTATTTATAATATGATTTTGTTTTTGTCAGCAAGTAAGTACCTACGCATCTGTCATAATAATAATACATTTATTGTTTAAGCCAAAATTGAAATAATATTAGTTTGTTTCAATATGCTTTATAAAATTGGGATAAATGAATAATATATTGTTTTTCAGCTAGAAAAATCAGTAAGGACAAGCAGGTCTCCCGTAAATCACATATGCCATCTTTGGCAATTGGGGACTCTAGCCTCTTTCTAAAACAGGCATTTTTATACGATTTATATTATTTATTTTTTTTTAAATTTTAGTTTTATGACAGTTAACGCTAAAAGTTTAATACAGGGTGTGTCACCAAAATCCGGACATATTTCAATTCAAATCTCCTGCCATATTATGCTTCTGCCAGAGTTCGCCGTTGGCGTTCGAGTAGCAAACTGACTGAAGTAAATATTGTTAGTTTCAAAATTGTCGCGATGCCGAAAAGAAGTGCGGAGTATAACCGAAGAGCCGCGATCATCGAGGGCCTTCGCTGTAGTCGGTCAGCATCGGAAATAATTCAGTTTTTCGGATCCTCGAAATTAACTATTTATGAGGTTGTAGCCAACTCTTCTTCAGCTTATTGTATCCATCGTCGGATAAAAGCATCCCTCAACTGTTGCCACTGTGCTATTGTTCTCCTCATCTGGTCATGCCCAATTAATCTTTTTATGTCATCTAATCACCTAGGTTGTTGTCTTCCCCTGCTTCTTTTATTTGCTCGAGGTCTCCATTCTATAACTTTTCGTGTCCACAGAGTGTCACCCAAAGTCCTTCCAATATGCTCTGCCCAGTTCCACTTTAATGTACATACCCTTTCTATTACATCTGTTACCATGGGTCTTCGTCTTATTTCTATGTTTGGTATGCGATCATTAAGTTTAATATTTAGGATTCTTCTGGCTCGACGTGCATCCCAAAACACTGTGGCCGTGACTTTGTTGGCCGATAAAGTCGCCTTGGTCTTCTTTGGCGCCGGTTCACTACTGAAAACCCACCGTTTGGATTGTTCTTTGGCTTCTGGTGTGCTGTGATAAATCCATGTTTCGTCAACAGTTATGAATCGACGCTAAAAATCATTCCGATTACGCCTTAACATTGCCAAACATCCTTTTGAAGTTGACACACGTGCGTGTTTATTGTCAATTGTGAGCGATCGCGGCACCGATCTTGCGGAAACCTTTCTCGTATCCAAATGAGTTGCTAAAATGTTCTGCACCCTTTCAGTTGAGATGCTCACAGTCTTGGAGATCTTACACATTTTCACTCTCCTATCATTTATAACTATATCGTGGATTTTTTCCATCATTTCTGACCTCATTTGGACGTTCTTCATCAAAAATGCTTGTACGGCCGCTTTTAAATTCCAATATTTTACGGTCGATAAAGAAGAAGCAGAGTCCCCATAAACTTCACTGAGTTCCAGTTTTATCTCGTCATTCGTTTGCTTTTTCAAATATTTTATCACTACCACTCACAAACTAAATCACGCAGCAGCTTGAAAATTTGACAGGATTCTTGTGAAAGGTTATGTTTACGAAAAGTATACGTTTTCAAATAGTAGTAGCGCCATCTCTGGCCTAAGCCAGGTACTTATCATACAACCCTCGTAGCAATTTTAAATTTTACTAAATACTTTTCAACTTTGACTTTAAGTATTTTAACATCAGCTAATAGGAAGTGTTTTTACTTTATTTTTTAAAATAAGTGTAACGTTAATTTAATATTTTTCTTTTCTGGAAACAGTTAACATTACACCGAAATAGATTTAAAAGAGATTTTTTTTTTTAGCACCTGTACCACAATACTTAACCGAACAAGCCCTATATGACATAATAGACGAATGTGAAGCAAATGATAGTTATTCGCCCCTTATAAGGACATTAGGAGAAATATTTAGTAGTATAGAAAATTTGTCGAAGAGTTTTGTTCAAGAACCCTTTAGTCCTACAGCCACACCCAATATAGAAAACACTGGTGAGCAAAGTATTGAAAACATTGTAAAATTGTTTGAATTCTACATCAATACGATGTTTGTTTACTGTTTTATACAACTACTCTTCGGGAATCAATAAGTTAGGCCATTTTTTTATCTGGTTATAATACTCATTAAATAAATACACTTCGAGATATACAACTTATATAAAACTAAAATAAAGCCATTCTAAAATTGAATAAAAATCTAGTTAATCCGGCCATGATATCTTTCCTCTTGATCCTGACAGTGACGTGCGACACCCGTATTGAACGGGACAGACAGTTAAAAATTCAAGTACCTGTTAAGGAAGGTCAAGATACAAGGCTTTAAGAGTAAATATTTTCTTGGAATTACAAGGCCACATCAAAGGTACATTTAAATATGCTTAAAAGTCCACATCTTCGGTATTATTTGTCTTTTATAAAGGAAATTTTTGGCGAAGTGACTTATTTTGGTGAGAGACATGCTAGCCACTTTATTGAACTTTTAACCGTCAGCCAGTGTATCTTGCGTGTCATTTTCGCTTTTGTAGAAATATACACCAATGGAAGAAGGCAGGAAGAAGAGAAAAAAAGATTTGATGCCATGATATTACCGCTACACGGCAACTAAAATAACTACAACTATAACTTTAGGCTGACTTATTTAAATTTCAAAATAATTCTACATATATACCGGGTGTTATGGGAATCACTGCATATATTAGAGCTGGCACCTCCTTGTAGCAAGACCGATTGCAGAAAATTCACCTTAAATAATGGATCTCGATAATAAAGTAAAAAA
Source organism: Pachyrhynchus sulphureomaculatus (assembly GCA_019049505.1). NCBI lineage: Eukaryota > Metazoa > Arthropoda > Insecta > Coleoptera > Curculionidae > Pachyrhynchus > Pachyrhynchus sulphureomaculatus. The sequence goes on along the minus strand of CM032454.1, from coordinate 148,466,693 downwards.
TTGACCTTAAAGAAATGATGAAATGCCAGTGGTAAACAAAACAATTAAACAATATTGTCGATTGTTAACAAGAACGTGACATTTACAGTATTGGTGAGATTTAACTCCGCATAGAGGCGTTGTACGAACAGCAACAATACGCCTGCGCCTGAGCTAGTTCGTACAATGGCAGCCTTTCAGGCCAATCTAAGAACCTAATTATCCGAGGTACGCGCGTCTATACTGCGTATTAACGGAGCTTCTAAAATATGTATGTACATATTTCCATTTAAAATCGTCGGGGCCTTCGGGGAATCCCCCTGACCCGTTTGAGGGGTTCCCCTATTTATGTTTTTGGACTCTTTCAGCATGTAAATTTGCGTGAATGCAGTGCGTTATAGCGTTTACTACGGAGAAGTACGAGTATACTCACATAATTTATTTGGTTGGAGTTCTGGTAGTTAAGTGTAATTAATACGAACTGCTTTGTTTGAATTTTTGTGTGTCGTATTATAATGGAGCAAAACAAGTGTAAAAGAATCATCCTTCCTATTGAAGAAAAATTAAAAGCTATCGGAAGAATTGAAGCAGGAGAGACAATTAAAGTTGTTGCACAAGATTATGGAGTAGGCGAGGTAAGAGTTGGAGATTGGAAAAGAAACCGCACAAAAATAGAAGAGTGGTGTATAAATCAAGCCTCCTCGTCCTCAGGAAGAAAATCAATGAAAACCGGCGACTATGAAAAGGTTAACGAATTCATGTGATTTAACCAACAGAGATCAAAAGGTGTGCCTCTGTCAAGTCCAATTTTACAACAGAAAGCAATAATGATTAGTAGGCGATTCCCAGAGATAGGTCAGTTTACCGCCAGTTCTGGATGGCTTGACCGCTGGAAAAAACGGTACGATGTACAACTGACTGTATGTGGTGAAAAACTTTCTGCTGATGTGTCATCAATTAAGAAGTTTAAGCAGAACTTTAAAAAGCAAATCGAAGATTGTGGATACACATGTGGTCAAATTTACAACTGTGACGAAATTGGTCTGAATTATAAAATGCTTCCATCAAAAGCATCTTGACAGGAAAGATCCGCTTCTGGGCACAAACGAAGTAAGGAAAGATTAACTATAATGGTATGTTCCAATGCACCTGGCAAGCACAAAATCCCACTGATGGTGATTGGCAAGTCTGCACGTCCAAGAGCTTTAAAAGACATCTCAGCCAAAGCCATACCAGTCTATTACAAAAGTCAGAAACCGTCTTCCTATTAAAGCAATTTTGTTAACGGATAATGCCCCTTCTCACCCTGGAGAAGGACTTCATGTGAGCGAAATTGTTGTAAAATTTTTTCCTCCAAATGTAACCAGCACATTGCAACCAATGGATCAAGGCATCCTCGGAAACATTTAAAAAAATTATAGGCGTTTATATTTTGAACATCTGTTAGGATACACAGAAAAGTAGGATATTATTAATAGGATGAGAAAGGTTACACTGAAAAATGTTATTTACTGGGTAAGTCAATCTTGGAATTCTGTGCGTACTACCATTATTCAAAAATCTTGCTCAAAAGTTATCGATTTTGAGGACTATAATGACAGTGAAGATGATACTCCACTAAATGAATTAGCTTTGAAATTGAGAAGCCATGGAGAAATGTACTGTTCAAATTTTGACAGATAGAAGAAAAAGAAAAAAGTTTATTTGAATTAATGCAAAAATTAAAAGGTTGCGAAAATGTGACGAGAGAAGATGTTGAATGGATTACAGCAGATGATTTAGAAGAAGAAATGAGTATTGAAGAAATAAGGAATGCCTTTCAGGAAACCGAAAAATCAGATGACGAAGCGGCGGTGGATGAACAGTCTCCCACCAAGATCTCTTATTAAGAAGGTTTTTCTTCTTTGAAAAAAGCTTTGAGGTATATCGAACGACAACCAGAGGCAACCCCAGCGGATTTGCTTCTTCTTAATAGATGGAGAAACATTGCAGCGAGAAAAAGAAGATGCAATATGAAACAGAAGCGCATAGATACCTATTTCACTGTTTTATAATGTATGTACCTATTTATATGTTAAAAACGTTAATACATCGGTTTTTTAAAGTATTGGTGTTTATTTTTGGAAGGAATAAAAAACAAATCCGGATTATCCGAGTTTTCAGTTATCAGAGGAGGGTGCCCCTCCACGTTACCTTCGATAACCGGGGTTCTACTGTATATACTGTATATATATGTATATATATATATATATATATATATATATATATATATATGTGTATATATATATATATATATATATATATATATATATATGTGTGTGTATATATATATATATATATATATATATATATATATATATATATATATATATATATATATATATATATGTATGTATGTATGTATGTATGTATATTAATATGTATTTATATATATTTAGTGTAAGAAAAAACTGATTTTTTTTTATTATTATTAATATTTCTTTTTTAGAACAAATTAAAGGTCTCAATAAAGAAGAGCTACGTCGTCTCGAAGGTGAAAAAGACAAAGATGAAGACTCATGTGCGGAATCCAGTAAATCGGCGGTGTTGCCTGTTGATTTACCAGCGGTTAAGAGAGCCTACGCGGCACTTTTCAAACTTAAAACGTCAATTTTCGAAAATGCTCTGGTTAACGCGTTAGTCACGTTGGCTGGAAATTTGCAGATGGAACTGCCTACTAGGAAGGAAAAAGATAACCATGATGATATAGTTAACGTACTGCTGATAGTTTTTGAAATACCATCATTGGGTAAGTTAGACTAGTCTTAACAAATGAATTATATTAAATGACATTGTCATTTATAGGTTTTTAATGTTTGTATCTTGTTAGTTCACTGTTTTTAATTAAAGACACAAGACCAAGCAAGCTGGTTATTACATATTCAATGCTGGGTATGACGCTTTCGAATACAGCAAGAGATTGGAGCCAAAATTGCGTGGTTTAATGCGTCAAAGAAATCACAGCATTTATACAGCAAAATAACATTTTTGTCAGGCTTTTTCCATACAGGCCATATCATAAGGTGGTTAAATAATGCTTCTGGTTATAAATAGTCTATTGATTTATTTTTTTAGGTTCTGGAGACTTTTTAGAAACAGCACTCCCTGCAATATGTAGAGCATCCCAATGGTTACCTGTCGAAGTTCAAGCAACCTTGGCGCGTATGTGGGCGGGCCCAGGTAGACATGCGATAAGAAACATACTTGAGAACTTGCAGCAATTAATAACCCTCAGAGTTATAGTAACACCTTTCCACAGGGATTTTTTTATTCAAGATGAAAATGTTATTACCTCTGCTACGAAACTTATGAAAGTGAGTAAAAAAAAGAAGTAAAGCTTCTTTTATTGTCTAACACACAGGAAACCAATTAAATTGATTGGTAAAAAAGGAGAATGCGGCTCATTTTTGGCATTATTTTTAAGTCTTCATAGTGTCAATACTGCTAAGCACATTTTGTTAAGGTTTCCATTGAGGCAGAATGTAAAAAAAATGACTATTTATGTGTTGGTTTCCGTGAAGAAATTTCCATGATGTAATTTGTACTTTACATTCCCCTATTATCTTTAAAAAGTGTCTCTAATTCCAATTAAAAGTTATTTTTTGTGTTATAATTTAATTTTTTAGTCTCAGTGTTTCTATTTTATGCTTTGAAACCTTCTGAAATCCCGACGGGCTGTGTAATATGGAAGAATTCTATTTTAAGTTTTTTAACTCACCACATCCTGTTCTCTATAAAATCTTCCCTCAGAAAAGGAAAAGTAGCGAGCTTATGGTTATTTTACAGAACTCAAAATAAAAGTCTAAAAAAACTCCAGAGACTCTATTTTATTTGTTATTTATCGTTGGTATAGAAAATATTTTTTGAAATAATTTATCTTAGTGAGCACTATGATCTGTTAAAAGAAAAGTCCTAACTTAACGCTGTATATACGAGAGGAACCAAAAGTAACGGGACTTTATTAATTTTTTCTCAAACAAGTATTAGTCTTCTTCAAAGTCCTCTCCATTGGAGCTAATACACTTATCCGATCTTTTATTGCATTGTTCAAAGCATTTTTTAAATTCAGCTGATCCAATGTCCTGCGTCGTTTTTTGTTTCACCTATTCTATATCAGCAAAACGTCCTCCTTTCAGGTCGCTTTTCGTCCTGAGACACAAAAAGAAGTCGTATGGAGTCAAATTCGGCGAGTAGGGTGGGTGGGGCAAACGAGTCATGCCTTTGTGTGTTAAAAATTGGCACACAGTAAGAGCCGTGTGGGCTGGCGCGTTGTCGTGGTGGAAAAACCAATCCCCCTACTGCCGCAAATCAGGTTTGCACACTATTGCGCAATCTTTTTAACAGTTCAAGGTAGAATGCTTCGTTGAATGTCTGACCTGATGGAATAAATTCCGAGTGAATGATCCTCCTCATATCAAAAAAACAAATGAGCATTGTTTTCACATTTGATTTCACCTGACGAGCTTTCTTTGGACGAGGAGAATTCACAGTTTTCTAGTAACTGCGTTGCTGTTTTGTCTTAGGATCGTAACTGTAGCACCATGATTCATCTCCTGTAATAATTTTGGAAAAAAATATCGGGGTCAGTTTCGAACTGCTTCTTCAGTTCACGATAGGCCTCCAGGCGACGCTTTTAAAAACGACGACTACACAAAACAACTTTTACAAAAAAAATTTCAGGAGCCTTTCACAACCTTCTATACCGATGCCGCTTGGTAGACTGACTTGGGAGGAGTGTAACTACATCATCCGGGCGAACTGTGTACTACAAGTACCAATCTAACCACAACACAATTCCCGTTACTTTTGAGTCCCCCCACGTATAATAATTATTTTTATTTTCAGATACTTTATTATGCTAATATCCTAGCTGGAGTCCTAGAATCTCCAGCTTTAAGAAACATGGACGACATGGGCGATTCGATGGATGAATCATTTTTAACCGTCAAACTGAACAAAAGCGTAGCCCCCGAAGATGCATTGGCCAAAGTTTTAGGTGTTCATATTTTAGATTGTAGGAAACCATATTTACCATTTTCGGAATTTTACAACGAACCTCTTAGCGATATGGTCGAAATGGATAGGGACTTTGCTAATTTTAAAAGCGAATTAGGTGAGTGTGTGAGTAGAATTTTACTATGTTACGTAAAAAAAGTTTGTATGAAGTGAAATGATTCATAATGATGATGATTAATAAATAGCAACTGTCACTAAGTAAATGTGCGATTTGCCTCAGATTTTAATATGTTGTTCAGCATTAAAATCTAGGAAATATGTATTATCGATTTTTGACAGAAATACTGATTATGCAGCAGTCTGTCGAGTAAGAACGTGACCGTTCGTATTCTTGTAAAAATGTATTTCGAGAACATTTTTTGCCATCAATGTATTCTTTGGTATGCTAACAACGACGCAATTACCTTAGTAAGTTGTCCAATCGCCTCTTGCATCAATAATCGCCTGGCATCTTTGAGGCATGCTGTCGACGAGATTTTCTGCATACTCTCGCGAGACAACTCATCATGAGCACGAAGATGTCGAATGGTCTCATTAAAGACATTCAAACCTGCTTTTCTTAATTTTGCCGCTCCTTGAGGCAGCGTGAATTGTGTGTCCCGTGCAAACAAAGACACGATTTGTTTTTCGACTTTCAGAGTGACGTTACCTACCATTTTAGCAAGTCGTCGACATTTTTCATCTCGTTAAAACGACTTCTTCACGAACGACACTGACTTTTTAATATATTTAGCGACCGCGGAATGTGTCATTTTAGGCCCCTTTGGATGGGAACAAAGAAAGACTACCTCGAACCAAAGTTCAAAAAAAGTGACTCATTTTGGATTTTACGTGATTTCGACGAAAGTTCGGAATTGACTGATACTTTTACTAAAGAAAGGTTCCCTCTACCGATTTTTTGTTAAATCGTTAGAATCGCATCTACCAAAAATGGATTATCACGGACACGTTCTCACTTGGCAGACTGTATACATATATATATATATATATATATATATATATATATATATATATATATATATATATATATATATATATATATATATATATATATATATATATATATATATAATATATATATATATATATATATATATAATATTATATATATATATATATATAATATATATATATATATATATAATATATATATATATATATATATATATATCTACCTACTCCTAGCTTAAATTAAGAAGTCAGTTTTAATGAATATGGGTACAAAAGATTCGTCATCACTTGTGCCAATGGCTTTATAACTACATCAAAAATCAAATAAGATCCGTTGTTTGTCACCATATCAGAGATCCTTCTGTCTGACATAAAAAAAGGATGGATATCAGATGAAAGAGTTTTTTATGGAGATTTCAGATATATACAGTTTTACAAAAAGAAAAAATAGTGTATCCAAAAGCAGCAAATTGAAGATAAAAAAAATTAACTTAATTATGTCCAGGTTATGAAAATGTTAAATATGTGGAAAGAGCTAATATTATCAGTCACCACTAATATGCATAAAGAGTGACGGAGATCTCCTAACATGTCACATATTTTTCGAACAACTTAACTTTGTAGAAAATCATGAACAGATGCGCGTGATATATCTGAGGCACTTCACCATGTTTGGATGACAGGTTGTTAGTTTAGTTGCGCTCTGGTGGTATGTCGGAAACGTTTTTTTTTTGCTTCTCCAATTTTCTCGAAATAATTCTATGCAAGTAGCAATTGATGAATTTCTACCCGAAACAATTACTATCCCTCACTCTTGCTTCTTTATATTAATGATTTGTTGGAAAAGATTAAGAATCTGATCCACAGCTTTGCTCATGATAGCATATGGAGAACCTTATCTCTTTAGTATAAATCTCCCAGGACTGTCAGTTGATGAGTGCTAACATGGTTAGGGAAACGCGCGTTGAGGGCAAAAATAAAGTGTTTGGTATATTGGTGATATATACTGAGTAGTGTCATTGTGCCAAAGATTCCAAATTCTCGACATAATTAAGTTTTATATCAAACGAAAGAATATTTTATAAGAATTTCAAATATATGACGGACAAATATAATGAATTAAAAATAATTATATAAAATAGATCCTCCTGTCTGGATTCTCACGACTGTGTGCCACTTATACTATTTTTAATAATCTGGTCTGACGTGTAATCAAAACGGGTTTACTAAGGCGCGCTATACCGGAGTCCAACAACATCTTACACCGTGGTTTTTAGTGTCACGTACGGGACACTTGGGAGTTCACTTCGATGTGTGTCTGTCTGTCACACCTTATTTTCTCCAAAACTGTTTGACACAGAAAGTTGAAACGGAAGTGAAAAAAAATATGTATAAAATAAAAAATTTTGTTATGGAGGTATAAAATGATCAACGACCCCAAATGAGTTTTCAACAAAGTTTTTTCCGACCTTTACTGAAAACTGGTGACCTTGAAATTTTTGTTTTTTATTTACCAGATAAATTATTAAAGATAATGCACTCGTGATAATTTTCGTTCAATCTACACCCTGTGGAGAATATTCCAGAATTTTTTTAAACATTTTTTGATCGTTACTTTTCGAGATAAGGGAGGCAGCAATTTTTCGCAATTTTTAAAAAATAATAGAAAGAAAAGTATGCGCAAGTATGACATTATACATATTTTTGACACCCCACTCGATAACCTGGTAAAAATTTTTTTCCACTTCCGATTTCACCCTCTGAAACTACCCTTTAATCAAAATTTAACTTTCAAAACCACACGGTTCTGGTGAGGCCATCAATTCTTATATTAGTGCCAAATTTCAACTTTCTATGTCAAATAGTTTCGGAGAAAGTCGGGTGTGACAGACGGACAGACATCGAAGTGATCTTATAAGTGTTCCGGACCGAACACTAAAAAAAAAACCGCTCTCCCCCACCCTATCCCTAAGAGTACTGATCAGAAAAAGAGTGCATGACGTTTCATAATTTATCTGGTATAAAAAAAAACTATTTGACTTGAAAATATGGTGGAGATTTTTTTCGTGGAAAGCTGTGAATTTAACCGGGACTAAGAGCTATGAAATATCAATACGTGTTCGATGTAATCAGTATAGACTCACTTTTCAGTACATTACTACTTTAAGCATTTAGCCAATCACAGATAAAATAAATTTCCTGATGACTGGTGGCCCATGGAGAGGTACCCAGACAAAATAATTTTATTGTTTTTTTTTGTTTATATTTAGGTAGTAAATATTTGTTTTAAACTTTTACTATAAAGATGTCTCGTCTTTTATATATTCTTGGTAATTCTTATGTTGAAAATGAATGTATGACTGAATTTCATAGAATACATCAACGATCACAGTACGAAACACTAATTATGCAAGTCCGACTTGCACTTGGCCGGTTTTTTTTTTTTAATTTCTTCAACTAACGTTGTTTGACAGCTTTGGACTAACCCCTTATTTTTGTGTTCATTTTTGTTTTCGTGTGCACTACGTTATTCCCAGTCACCAAACTAAATCTAAAAATCTCCTATTTAGGTATCTTTTCAGGAAAATTCAGTTTTATGAATTACCCGTTTATCCTCACGCCGGCTACGAAGACTATGGGATTGTATTTCGATAACAGGATACGAATGTATTCGGAACGGCGGATCAGTATACTGCAAGCGGTTACTGGGCAGCCGTCGAATCCATATTTAAGATTAAAGGTTCGAAGGGATAATATCATTGACGACGCGCTAGTTGAGGTAAGTCAAAACCCATGAGTAAAAACTTAAGGCTGTCAACTTATTGTTTGTAAGCAATATCGCTCTTGCTATTTTATTTTGTAATTGCTTAACGAGATAAGCTACTTTAGGCAGTATTTGAGGCAAGCTATCGGTACAACAATATCTTCAGCCATTTTTTCTTGGTAAAATTTAAATTAGCAACCCCCAAAACTAATCTTTCATGATAAATATATCGTTAATGTTAATGAAGTTACGTTATTTTATTTGTTTTATTGACATGTTTACTCTATTGCTCGGCACCTGATTTATCTTCATATATGAGCATTTCCGTAAATTGTGAGCGGTTCAAAGAAGAGAGAAATTCTTTTAAAAATATTTTAGACTCTATTTAAATCATTCCTTGGACCTCGCAGAAACAATTATTCACGGCTGAACACGACATTTTTAAAAACCTTTTTTACAGCATAATATACAAATTTTTGCGGAAAAAATGGGAAAACTTGCTAAATTGCCGTAAAAAGCGTCAAAAATCAATACCGTATTATAAGTTTTTCCATGCGATTTATTGAAATTATTCATCGTGAATCCTGATAACGTTTTCCTCCTTTATATAATGGTCATTTTTACTCATTTTTTGCCAATTTTATATCTTTTAGTCAAATTAACATCCAGGTACACTTTTCTTATGTTCTTTGACCTGCTGACTTCGAATTTTTATATGCCTTGATATTGTTTCCAAGTTATGGTCAGATTTTACCCCCTTTTTAGCCAGCAATGGCCATAAATTAAAAATGGTGTATTTAAAGATACTAAATGTATATATACATTGGTTGTAAGATTAATATCTTTATATACACCATGTTTAATTTACGGCCATTTCTGACTAAAAAGGGGCTAAAATCTGACCATAATTTGAAAGTGATCTCCTAATATCAACAAGGTATATAAAAATTCGATGTCAGAAGGTCAAAGAACATAAGAAAAGTGTACTTGGACGTTAATTTGATTTGAAGATAAAATGGATGGATATCAGATGAAAGAGTTTTTTACGGAGATTTCAGATTCAGGTTATGAAAATGGTTCAGCATCTGTTAAAATATGTGGCAAGAGCTAATATTATCAGCCACCACTAATATGTATAAAGAGTGATGGAGATCTCCTAACTTATGTCACATATTTTTCGAACAAATTAACTTTGCAGAAAATCTTGAACAGATGCTCATGATATATCCGAGGCATTCCACCGTGTTTGGTATGACAGGTTATTAGCTTAGTTGCGCTCTTGTGGTATGTCGGAAACGTTTTTTTTTTTTTTTGCTTCTTTAATTTCCTCAGAGATAATTCTATGCACGTAGCAATTGTTGAACTTCTACCCGAAACAGTTTACTATCCCTCACTCTTGCTTCTTTATATAATGGCCATCAATTAAAAATGGTGTATTTAAAGATATTAAATGTATATATACACCATGTTTAATTTACGGCCATTTCTGATTAAAAAGGGGTTAAAATCTGACCATAATTTGGAAGCGATATGCTAATATCAACAAGGTATATAAAAATTCGAAGTCAGCAGGTCAAAGAACATAAGAAAAGTGTACTTGGACTTTAATTTGATTTGAAGATAAAATAGGCAAAACTGGCCCTTATATAAAGAAGGAAAACTTTATCAGGATTCACAATGCATAATTTCAATAAATTGCATGGATAAACTTATAATACGGTCAATTATATATTGATTTTTGAGTTCTTCCATTTTTTCCACAAAAATTTGCATATTGAGCTGTAACAAAAGGTTCTTAAAAAAGCCATGTTCAGCCATGAATAATTGTTTCTGGAGGGGAAAGATTTGAATCGAGCCTAATAAAGAAGAAATTCATTTTTGAACCGCTAACAAACTAACAATTTACGGAAATGCTCATATAATAAAAGATGAAAAAAGGGATGGGACGCTACCTCAACTTTCAATTTTTAAGCGTTATCTCTTTAGACTGTGAAAGAAATGGGATTTTAAGATATGATGTCCCCTTAGTATTTTAGGCTGACGTGGTTTCAACTTATCAATTCACTTTCAATCTCAACTACGAAAATTAATTATGTTGATATTAAGTATTATTATTTGGATTTGGGGATTTGTACATGCAAGAAATTCAAATTTAATTCATTTTAAGGCGGGAATCATGAGAAATAGGAAAAAATAATGACTTTCATGTTGTAAAGAATACTACTTGGGGTGAAAAGTCCCGAAACTCTCCGAGAGATGGCAGCACAAACAAAAAAACCCAAATGATTTTCAGTTAGTGTCAACCCTCAGAAGAATCGTGTAAAATATTCATTACATTTTGTGTATTAGTATGTGAATTACAGCTGTTTGAGTGACGCTACTTTTGATTTTTGTAAAACGATAGAAAAATTTCGTGTGTTGATTAAACATTGCTTTTTGATGAGAAAAAAATTCAGCCAGAACCCAAGAATGGCTTGAGACGTGTTATGGCTTCTGCCCCGTCGAAAGCAACTATATGTCGATGATTTAGTGAACTTAAGTGCGTACAAGCCCCGACAATACATCACATTCCAAATCCAAATGAGGCAGTCACTCAAAAAAACACAAAAAAATCTACCATATTGCTCTGAATGGCCGCAAAGGGAAAGTAAGAGAGATAGCTGATATCGGTAAGACACAGTAAACATAAAACATAGTAGTGACGCTCAAGAAAATTTTTAGGTTTTGTTTTTTTTATCACGCATGCGTTTCCTATTATACCAAGAACATTGCTGCCAGCGCGGTCGCGGGTTGTGTTTACATTTGGATTTCAAGGAGAATCTTTTTATAACGTCCTCTGAAATTCATTATTAAAATTTTGCAATAAGTAAATGACATTATAATTGAAAATAATTATAAAAAAGATGTCAAGAGAAAGTTTTTGTTGTGGGGTTAATGCTTGTAAAAATGTTTATGGTTTCTCCAAAGGAGTTAGTTTTCTTTTAATTTCCCAAAAATCCTAAAAGGTAATTTATTCAAAATTCTTTATTTCTGTTATGCAATATATTATATAAAAATTATGATAATTGTGTTTTCATATTAGCGATACATTTTATTTGTAAAACAGTTATGTTTAAGTTCAGAAGAAATACGATCTCATCTTAAAATGATAATTATGATTATTTTCAATCTCTCCAGATTACTGGGATTAGCTGAAATATAAGTAGCATGAGTGTTGACATTATACGCGCGAAGCTGAAGGTGTGCAGAGATTTATTCTCAAAATGAACATTTTTTATTTATTTCTCAAAATGAACATTTTTTTTCCCCTCCGGACAATATCTCTAATAGTTGAGAAATATAAATTCAACAGTGAGATATTTAAATGAATAACTTGCAAAAAGCGTCGAAGCCAAATGTATTTTTCATTGTATTTTTTGCCTTTTTCCCTATTGCTTGATAAATAAAAAATGTTTCTAAAAAAAACTCCTCGTTTTTTGTTCCTTTCAATCAGCAAAATTCATTGTTATTCTACAGAATACGATTTTTCTTGAAAGAAGGAATTTGAATATTTCAAAAACTCGCGTGCATCATACCAGCAATATGGCGACAAGTTATGTGGTCATTACAAACACGAACCCCTCGAGATCAAAGGTGCTGAGTCTGACTACTATTGTGTTTTATGGTTACTGTGGTGAAGATATCAACAGAACGCGTGAGGCATATTTTGGATGAATATTTGCATATGAAAAAGTCATGTGCCCGATGGATGCGCGTCCTCTCACGATTGATCAAAAACACCAACGTATCGAAGATTCAGAACGCTGTCTGACACTGTTTCGGCCGTAATCCAATGGAATTTTTACGTCGATTCGTAATAATGGACGAAATATGGATCCTCCACTACACACGTCAAACCGGCCGCCCGCAGAGTACATAGACCCCATGAGAGCCGACCGAAGCGTCCAAAAACACTGACATGAGCTGGAAAGGTTTTGCAAGTATTTTTTGGGATGCGCGTTAGGGGTGAACAATGATCGGAGACTATTTGGTTTATTGGATCGTTTGAATAGTGAAATCAAGAAAAAAAACGCGTTTAGCGAAGAAAGACGTCTTATTTCACCAAGATAATGAACCATTGTACAGTCCCATAAAATCGATAGTGAAATTGCACCAATTGGGCTATGAATTGTTTCCTCATTAGCCGTATTCACCAGATCTGGCCCCCAGCGAGTATTACCTCTTTCCAAATTTGAAAATGTGGCTCCAGGGAAAGAGATTTGGTTTAAATGAAGAAGTAGAATGAGAAACTGAGGCTTATTTTAGAGAGCTCGACAAATCGTACTATATGAAAGGTATCTAAATGCTAGAAGATCGCTGGAATAAGGCAAATATGTTGAAGAATTTTGGCAAAAACATTGTTTTTCTTCAAAAGTCTCGACTTTTCACCCCCCATGTAGTATTGTGATTTTAGTTGACACTATTGATTTATTTAATTTTGATTTATTTACAGTTAGAAATGATATCAATGGAAAATCCCAATGACCTCAAAAAACAACTCGTAGTGGAATTCGAAGGCGAACAAGGTATAGATGAGGGCGGCGTATCGAAAGAATTTTTCCAACTAGTCATTGAAGAAATATTTAATCCTGATTATGCGATGTTTACATCACAGTCAGAGACAAATACTGTGTGGTTTAATCCCACAAGTTTTGAGAGTACAGCACAGTTTACCCTTATAGGTAAGTTGCACAGTAAATATTATTCTTTTTAAGGTGTGTGAAGGATTAACGTTTTATAATAGTGATATCCTGGTTTGTAAAATATATTTGTAAACAAGAATGCAAAAAAAACAGCTGTACGTTTGTAATTTCTATTATTTTAGTAACATTAGGTTATAAAAAACACAAACTGCCTCACGCACTTTCAGTTATTTCCTTTAAAACTGATCTAATTAACAAAGTACGAGTGAGACACAAAATTTTTGAAATGTACCAGTACAAGACCAGAAAACTCATTTTTATTAGTGTTCCATACGGAACACTTTATAGCGAGCAAATAAGGAGAACCAAAGTCAATGACATAGCTCTGGAGACGGCAAGGATGAACTGGCGATGGGCGGGTCATCCAGAGAAACAGGAAGAGGCGTGGGACGTCCACCGAAACAATGGGTCGATGATGATAATAGTAGTAGCCGGTAAGCAGTGGTTAAAAGTGACAAAAGATAGGGAAGTGTGGAAGAGATTAGAAGAGACCTACTCCTACATCCAGAAGTGGAAAAACTTGGGTTGACAAGAAAGAGAAGATATGGAATATACCTGTCAAACACAAAACTGAATTGAACAACTTTTTAGTTTAATTTAAAGTTTTAAATTCTACGGCCACTATAACGAGTCTAAGATTTAGACTCTTCTAGTAAATCTGACTGAAAAAAACTCTAAGCAGTGGACAAGGCGGTCTTCCATTTTTTCCAAATTTTTCACCGGCCACATATTTTTTTAGTCAGACTTTAATAATACATTTAGCCTCACAACAATGAATTCATATATTTTTTCAACAGATTGAAAAAAAAAAACGATTTCAAATTGAAATCTCTGCAAAAATATTTATTGGTATTCATTATTTCCACCACTCCATATTTGCATTTGACCAGTCAAAGATTTAATAAATTTTTGACGATAGTCGCCTACAATTCTGACATCACCTCATTAATTCAGAAACAAATAAAGATAAAGAAAAAAGTTCAATATCAAGTCTGATATCAAATTTTGTATTTTATTATATTTTTACCCGTACAAAGCTTGCCAAAAATGTTAAGAACGTACTAAATTATTTTGTCATCCTTGGAAATCCCATATAAGATACTAAATGTGAAAATTTAGTTGTTTTCGAGATTTTAAAATCCGGAAGTATCATTTGTTACACTTTGGCTGGTTGTAGCATTAAACAGTGAAAATTAAATAAATGTAAAAATGCATGTTCTTTTATTAGTTTTGGTACCCTTTGAAATAATGGCAAATCTCTGTTTTTAGGTATTGTGTTAGGTTTAGCAATATACAATAACATTATTTTGGCTGTCAATTTTCCAATGGTGTTGTATAGAAAGTTAATGGGAAGGAAAGGATCATTCGAAGATTTAGTAGACTGGAATCCTGTAAGTATAATATATACAAGGTGTCCCACTGCATTAACAGCACTTTTCTGATTGCTCACCGCGTCGTTTCCCTGATCGCTGTCATTTCTTGCCAAATATTTTCTTTTAATTGAGACGACAAGAAAAGGACCATCGGCGTTTTAACGCCGATGGTCCTTTTCTTGTCTTCTCTAGCCATAATTTATCGTGGCAATGTAGAGCTCATCATATGTTGGCTCTTTTGAAAATCAATTTTTTTGGGAAAATTTATCGAATGAATGTCAAACATGTCTTTGAAATGTTTGATATCATTCCATTCTTCTGGAATCATGCATTCTGTTTATAAACATCAAAACTTTGTGAAGAAGTTGTCAACATATTTCGCCGAATATATGCGGCCCAAGCAGGAACTTTACGGAATCGTAGGGGTTTCTGGTGCTTTAGTTTCGGATTTATAGGACTCTAATAATGAGAATTCGGTTTGTTGATCTGGTCGTAAAGGTGGAAATGTGCGTCATCCTAAAATGTAATGTTGGTACAGTCGGACAAGTAAGAACGTGTAGCCTAATTTGTAGTCGGTAGAAGAAATTCCTTTTTTTTTGAGGTTATTGTAGACACTCCTGCAAATAATGCTTTGTGGAAAGTGATTCATTTCTAACCTTATTTATGGTTAAATAGTATATTATGAGGGGGGGGGGTGGTTTTTATAACAGCATTAGGAGTTTTTAAGGTACTCGACTGGGAAAAAAAGGGGATCAGTATAAATGGACAAAAGTTAATCATTTGCGTTATGCTGATGATGTAGTGCTAATATCAGATAATTTTGACGACATACATGAAATGATTAATGAAGTACAAAATAAATCAGAGAGGGTAAGACTACTGCTGAAGAGAGATAAGACTAAGGCTATGACAAACGAAGACAGTCCGCGAGCCTTGAGAATAGAGAGCAGAACACATGAATACGTAGAGGAATACATCTACCTAGGGCAAATAATAAAGTGTGCAAATCAAACGGCAGACGTACAGACAAGAATGAGACTGGCATGGACAGCATTTGGAAAACAAAGGAAAATACTAACCAACAAAAGAATTCCTCTGAAACTAAGAAAGATGGTATTCAATCACTGTTTCTACCTATCTCACGCGGCCTAGACATGGACATTGACTAAGAAGATGATGGACCAACTGAGTAAAACACAGAGAGCAATGGAACGCCAGATGCTGAATATAAGATTACTTAAGACTGAATCAGAAACGAAAGTATAGGACAAAAAACCAAGGTGATAGACCTAAGAGAACAGGTAGCAGGTTTGAAATGGAGATGGGCAGGTCACACAATGAGACAACAAGATGAGAGATGGAATAAAAGAATACAAGAATGGAGGCCGTGGTTGGAAGAAAGATCCGGAGGCAAGCCCCAAACAAGATGGAAAGATGACTTGAAAAGAACGGCTGGTTTAGGATGGATCAGAAAGACGCAGAATCGAGAGGATATGGAAAAAGGAAGGGGAGGTCTATGTCCGAAATCTTTGCCCCAAAAATACGCAAAAAATCACGTCGAAAGCATGCCCCGAAGATGTCAGACGATCATCGACGCTGAAAGGGGGCTGGACGAACTACTAAACCCTTAGCATTTTAATTAGAACTCCTTTACTGTCGAATCATGTAAAAAACATTTAAATAAATACATTTTTTAATGAACAATGCGCGAGACGTTCTTACTTGACCGATTGTAAATGTTAAAATAATCCGAAAATCCGAAAATTTGAATAACAAAGTTGATTCTCTGAGGAGGACCTGTTCTTGCACTATCTATATTTTAAAAGGACGCAGACAATTCTTTACGAGGAATGCGTCGTTGTTCGTTTGCATATTAAGTTCTCACCAACTGACACTCGGAACGCACTAGTGTGTACAAAATCTATGTGCTTTAAGCACGTTTTATTTTGTGTTATATTTATGGTGATGATTTTCACCGAAACTATTCACAATTAATTTTCAATCGATAACAAGTTTTTGTAGCGTCGACATTGTGAGCTTTATTTCTTAATGGAAAAATGTTATATTTTAGGTTTTGTATAATAGTTTAAAGCAAATGTTAGAATATTCAGAGCCAGATTTAGAAGACGTGTTCCTGCAGACTTTTAGAATAAGTTACCAAGATGTGTTCGGGACCATTATTCACTATGATCTTAGGGAAAAGGGAGATAAAATACCGGTCACACAGGAAAATAAATACGTAAGTAATAGCGAAATATTAATTTGTATTGTTAGGTACTTCCAAGCCTGTTGTAAATTCTGTCCAGAGAATGGAGGGAATAGAGAACACGCTTCCTCTTGCAAAGTGTAGTAATAAAGAACACGGGTGGTTTCGCCACTTTCCATCAGTTGAAAACCGCCAATTTTAAAAATTTAGCCTTAAATTAGATTGCAAATTTCTGTTTGGATGCTTTAAATCTAATTCTTATTTGCTGTTGCTCAGCTACGCTGCGCGTTCATCTTTGAGAGAAGATACTGTGATACATAAAACATGTTAAATATGGTGCCAGTGATCTTGAAGCGGTGACTTTGATCCTTCGGATTGGATTCTGAACATTTTAGCTTTTCTTCTGAATAGGAAGTTCTCCTTAGCGCGGCATATTCTGTGAATGCCCTAGCCAGAACATCTCTCCGATTCCTACTTCATTTTATTGAAGGCCGTTATAAAAGCATAACCGAGTTAATCGCCTTGAAACCATTATTTTTCTTCTAAACAAGCAAGTACAACGCCCGTGGCGTAATACTGCATAAGGTCTCGTGTTCCAATCTCGGCAGGTCGGTATACTCTTAAATAAGTATATATGGCCTGGCCACGTTCAAAGTTAGTAGTTGTTTGCAGAAATGCAATAACGTTCGTGGCAACACTACCGCGTTGCCCAAAAGGTGCCGTGAAATACAAAACTTGGCACTTGGACAACGTTGACGGGTATTACGACATCCCTGCCGATATCCTCAGGATATGAAATAGAGTAAAATCCCTATTCAGGCGAGGACATGTACGAAAAAAAAAGAGGGAATACATCAGCTGCCTAAGTGGGCAAAAAGTGCGAGGAGTAATGGAGAATATTTTTCTTGATCTAGTTGAAATGTGTTCGTAAATAAACATTTTTCTAAGGTAGGGTAGAGTTCTACAAATCATAGATTCAAACGTACCTTCTTTTAAGCATGTTTGTACCGTTTTAATAGCATTTTTTTATACATACTTAAATGGAATTGTTTGCTAGAGTAATAGACTTCATAATGTTCTTTATTTACAACTTTTTATTTGGTTGGTGGTATTTAATTGGTTTTGTAATTAAAACCCAAAAACCTTCTTAAAAGTTAAATTTTGATTATAAATACCTCTGCATTTTACCCATCACAAATACCCAGTTCTATCACAAATGCTGAATTTGACTTTTTTACATTAACAAATAACTTAATTCAAGCCTTACAAGTGGATATTTAAATTATATTTCCTTTATAGTGAAAAATTAATAAGAAAAAGTTGTGCAGAAATCGATTTACAACTGAAACTCAACATTTCTATTGCCTTTAGAGACAATAAATAAAATATAATTTGTAAATTTTTCGACTCCAAGAACCCTGTGAAAAGAATGTAAACTACTGTACATATACGAAACAACCTCTCCAAACTCCCCCACCTCTTAACCTCTTATATGTTTGACTATAAAAAATTCTGCCTAAAATTTGTTTATTAATCATGGAAAACTCTCATAATACCATTGAAACTATACAAAATTTCTTGACCTCCACCACCGTCTTTTGAAGCAATAAAACCTGAAAACTACGGGTGCTTTTCCTACTATGGATACCAAATTCAAAACTGATATCTTGTTTCTTTCGAAAGTCATCATGTCAACAGACAGACAAACCGATGAAATTGAGTGTGGTTTTTTCATGAGGTTAAAAGAAGTACAAACGTGCTCGCTGTCTCCATATTGAAATTGACAGGTCACCGGAAATACGACCTTTTGCAATGACCCTTTACTAATTTAGTATGATGATAAATAAATTTATAGCTGTGATAGAATATACAGAAACTAGTAAAGGCTCAAATAACTCAAAATCCGAAGTTTTTGGAGGTAATAAAAACACGCGATATTACAGTTGCAGGACAATGAAAAACTCGGCTTCTTGTAGAGCGCGGTGACATTGTATAATTTTTTTTATTAGGAAGATTCCTTCGTACAGGAGCTGGAGAAAATGTTTTCTCAAATATTTTTTTAAGAGGTCTAACAAGCTCTAAATCAAATAAAAATACAGCATGAATCAAAATTTATCAAACAAACTTTCATAAATAAATGTTTCTTTTATTATATAATACTCTCATAAATACTGTGACAATGAAAACATTGCCTTAAATATTTAATTTCTATGAAAATTAAAACAAATTATTATGGAATTAATTCATAAATTCATAATGACAAAATTAATTTAACATTTACTCAAAATGTCCCCCTCTTGCTTTTACACAAGCCCTCAAACGTCGAGGCTATTCGTCTATGCACGCACTTGATCCAACGGAAAATTATTAAAGCTCGTTTTAAAGAGTCAAGTCACTGTCTTTATGAGCAAACTATACCCTTTAAGAGGGAGCATAGTTTATAATCTAAAGGATTTAGATCAGGACTTGCAGGAGGCCAGTCTTCTGTATTAATAAATGAAGGTACATTTTATTGAAGGCATGCTTGTGTTGTTTTAGCTTTGTGTCCTTGTGCAGAATCTTGCTGGAAAATCCAAAGCTTATTTTTCAAAAGAGTATGGTTTAGGAGTTTCACAACGTTCTCTGAAGTGTTTTTTTTTCCACAAAAATCCACTCAATCAAAGCTGACTCACACCAAACCATAACTAATGCTCATGTAGGACCACCCCCCCCCCCCTGAAGTTTAGGAACGAGTTCAGACGTTTCCTTATGAAATCTGGCATGAATTCTATCATTTTGCTTACTGAAAGATTGTTGCACAATAAAAATTTTTTCGTCGGTAAACAAAATTTTTCTGTGTTTGTCATTAGCGTATTCCTTCAACAAACTTTTAGATTTTTACCACCGTTTAAGCTTTAAATCTTCTGTTAGCAAATGACCAACGTGTCCCTTGTAATCGCCAAATCTTAGGTCTTCTTTAATAATACGAGATATAGAATTTTTCGAAATTTTCAGAGATAAAATTTTATGTTTGTGGAGAAGATTGCGGTCAATTCACGCTTTTACAGCTTTACCAGCTTGTGGCGTTGAAACTGTTCTTGGTCTTCCTGAACATTGCCTAACTTTTGTCTCCCGTCACAGTAAATAATTTTATCGCCCAGTAAACAAACATACCACTTATTTGAAGCGGTTTTAAAAATGTTGCTTTTTTCCAAACCGCACTTAAATAAAGCTACAAATCCTATTTTTTCGATCACCCCACTGGATTGTTTAAAAGATTCAAATTGTAAATATGTTTACCCACAATAATTGTATAACAGCTGAGTAACATAACATATAAATAATTTCATCAAAAAAGTGTTAATGTTTATAGAGGGGCATACGTGAATGTTTATAACAGTATTTATGGGAGTACTACATAAGTATTTATTTCTATATATGCAAACAAATTGTCTGTACTATTTACGTGAAGTATAGATACAGGACTCAAGTTTTCAGTTCTTTTAAATTGCAGTTACCTGTTTGCTGAAATTAAATTATCAACAAAAGCAGCTATTTTTGTGATAATGAAATAAACGAGGCCCGATTATTTTTAAAGCAGCTCTTAAGTTTTTTAGAGAAAACAAACTTTATTTTGTGCTTATAGAATAACTTACTTTTTATTTCCAATTGCAGGAGTTTGTCGACCTATATGCAGATTTTTTACTGAATAAATCGGTAGAAAAGCAGTTTAGAGCATTTTACAAAGGTTTTCAAATGGTTGTAGACGAATCGCCTTTAGAACAATTATTCCGTCCTGAAGAAATAGAGTTACTTATTTGTGGTAGTAAGGTAAGGAATATATTAGACACATTTAAATGTCCTTAATGTGATATTGTCGCACTATATTGTACTCTATACTATAGAACATTATTATTATTATTACAAAAAGTTCTTTCTCACATTTGGTCAATGTGGTTCCATGTTTGGCTGACGGGCGCAAACCAAGTCAGCACAAACGCTATTACCATTCCGTATTAAGGAATGACCTAACCTTACATGTTACATGTTTTCAAAATCGCTGACTTCTGAATGTTTTTGTGTATGTTTGTGTTGAGTCCCAATTGTACTAAATGTGGTGTGAATGTTATTGGTGTAAGGCTTGTTTATTATTATTATTATTATTATTATTCCATGTTTGGCTGACGGGCGCAAACCAAGTTGGAAATTGTGATTGCATTAATTTCATTACCGTCCGTAGCTGGATATTAATTTTCTAGTATGAGAGCTACTTTTTTTCTAGTATGAAGTTTTTACAAAAACAATAAAAGAAAAAAAAATTTTGGTACAAATCGTCTTATTGTCGTTGCGTTCGAACTACAGTAGAACCCTGGTTATCCGTGGTAACGTGGGGGAACCCTCCTCGGATAACTGAAAACTCGGATAATCCGGATTTGTTTTTTATTCATTCAAAAAATAAACACCAATACTTTAAACCGATGTATTAACGTTTTTAACATATAAATAGGTACATACATTATAAAACAGTGAAATAGGTATAGATACCTATCTACGCGCTTCTGTTTCATATTGCACCTTCTTTTTCTTGCTGCAATGTTTCTCCATCTATTAAGAAGAAGCAAATCCGCTGGGGTTGCCTCTGGTTGTTGTTCGATATACCTCAAAGCTTTTTCCAAAGAAGCAAATCCTTCTTGATGAGAGATCTTAGTGGGAGACTGTTCATCCACCGCCGCTTCGTCATCGTCATCTGATGTTTTGGTTTCCTGAAAGGCATTCCTTATTTCTTCAATACTCATTTCTTCTTCTAAATCATCTGCTGTAATCCATTCAACAACATCTTCTCTTGTCACATTTTCGCAACCTTTTAATTTTTGCATTAATTGAAATAAACTTTTTTCTTTTTCTTCTAGCTCGCTGTCAAAATTTGAACAGCACATTTCTACATGGCTTCTCAATTTCAAAACTAATTCATTTAATGGAGTATCATCTTCACTGTCATTATAGTCCTCAAAATCAATAACTTTTGACCAAGATTTTTGAATAGTGGTAGTACGCACAGAATCCCAAGCTTGACTTACCCAGTAAATAACATTTTTCAGTGTAACCTTTCTCATCCCATTAATAATATCCTCATTTTCTGTGTATTCTAACAGATGTTCAAGATATAAACGCCTAAAATTTTTTTTAATGTTCTCAAGGATGCCTTGATGCATTATGCTGGTTACATTTGGAGGAAAAAATTTTACAACAATTTCGCCCACATGAAGTCCTTCTCCAGGGTGAGAGGGGGCATTATCCATTAACAAAAATTGCTTTAATAGGAAGACGGTTTCTGTTCAAAAATTTAGTCACAGATGGCACGAACTCTTCTTCAAACCAGTTAGTAAATAAGGTCGCATCCATCCACGCGCTCTTCTGACTTTTGTAATAGACTGGTTGGGCTTTTGGTGAGATGTCTTTTAAAGCTCCTGTCGAGATGCCAATGTTTTTGATGGAAGCATTTTATAATTCAGATCAGTTTCGTCACAGTTGTAAATTTGATCACGTGTGTATCCACAATCTTCGATTTGCTTTTTAAAGTTCTGCTTAAACTTCTCAGTTGATGACACCTCAGCAGAAAGTTTTTCATCACATACAGTCAGTTGTCATACACCGTACCGTTTTTTTCCAGCGGTTAAGCAATCCAGAACTGGCGGTAAACTGATCTATCTCTGGGAATCGCCTACTAATCATTATTGTTTTCTGTTGTAAAACTGGACCTGACAGAGGCACACCTTTTGATCTCTGTTGGTTAAACCACATGAATAAAGCTTCGTTAACCTTTTCATAGTCGCCGGTTTTCATTGATTTTCTTCCCGAGGACGAGGAGGCTGGATTTATACACCACTCTTCTATTTTTGTGCGGTTTCTTTTCCAATCTCCAACTGTTACCTCACCCACTCCATAATCTCGTGCAACAACTTTAATTGTCTCTCCTGCTTCAATTCTTCTGATGGCTTTTAATTTTTCTTCAATAGGAACGACGATTCTTTTACGCTTGTTTTGCTCCATTATAATACGACAAACAAAAATTCAAACAAAGCAGTTCGTATTAATTACACTTAACTACCAGAACTCCAACCAAATAAATTATGTGAGTATACTCGTACTTCTCCGTAATAAACGCTATAACACACTGCCTTCACGGAAAATTAAATGCTGAAAGAGTCCAAAAACATAAATAGGGGAACCCCTCACACGGGCCAGGGGGATTCCCCGAAGGCCCCGACGATTTTAAATGTAAGCATAGACGCGCGTACCTCGGATAATCAGGTTCTTGGATTGGCTCGGTTAATCCGGAGCTCGGATAATCGCAACTCGGTTAATCGGGGTTCTACTGTAATTCTCGAAACATTTTTTGCACTCTGAAGTTGGTACCTCAAAAAATGGTTTTGGAGGAATTTAACAGCTTCTTGAGGTGATGAAAATCGCTGTCCACGCATTTTTTTTTTTTGGTATTCGGGAACAAGAAGTCGTTAGGCGATAAATTCGGTGAATACGGGCAATAAGAGATTAATTGTATGGTTTTCTCCGTCAAATAATCAATTGTTTGACGTGCTGTGTGAGAGCTGGCATTGTCATGATGAAGAATGATGCGACATTTTCAGTTGTTTTTCCTGGTGTCATCGATGACTTCTGGCAAACAGATCGTATACTATTCAGCATTAACTTTTCTAGTACTGTACTGTATCCAGTCCAGTATAGCCAGAGAAATAAGCGATAATTTCCTTGGAAGTGCTTCGCGAACGAATCACTTTTGTTGGATCCGGTTCATATTGGAACACCCAGCTCGTACAAATATATCCAAGTTTCATCTCCTGTTACAATGTTGTATATGGATTTTACATGTTTTCGGTCGAATGTTTTGAGTATTTCCTTACACCAATTGACACGAGCCTGTTTCCGAATTTCGGTCAAATTACGCGGACTCTATCGATAACAGCTAAATGTTCATGCACAATCGAATATACTGCAGTCTTTGATATGCCTAAGGATGCCTCTATCTCACGGTAAGTCACATGCCGATTCTCTTAGGTCATGTTGCGCACAGCATCGATGTTTTTTGGAATAACCGATTTTGGTCGACCTTGAAGAAATTCTGCAAACCAATTGTAAAGTCTTTTCTGATGGTGATTTATTACGAAAAGTTGAATGAAGCGTTGTTGTTGAGTTATGCCTTTACTAAAATCGTAAAAATCATCCAACTAAAACCTTCACGTGAAACTTTTATTTGTTCACAAAACTGTTTTTTTTTTTAACGCTCACTGTAAACAAACTACTCGGCCAATTTCTGAGGTACCACTGTTTTAACAATAACAAGTGTCTAATTTTACAGTATTGGTAATGTCACTTCTCGCGTGGTTGTTTGTAAAAACTTAACAGGCGGCGCCCTCATAGCTCAAAGTAGAATGTTATTATTAATCTAATGATATAACAGTAAAATGGGAACGTTTATTCCCATTTCGTCGCTGTTATATAGAACACGCGGCCATCGATTAAATTACGTAGTCACATGGATGCAGCAGTGGTGATATGTTGAACGTTATGAAGATAATTATTAATGTAATATGATTACACCAGATAAAATGTATGTTAGCTTCAAAAGAATTAGTAAAATACAAGCTGGAGACCCAAGGAAGTATTATAATCAGGGTAATATTTTTAAGTAATGGGAACAATAACAGGGAATGAGAATAAAACACAAAATTTTTAGTAAAATTTCCACTTTTATTGATTTTTATACTTGTATACACGTTTTTTGCTAAAACATTAGCATTATTAAAAGGATGGGTATGGGTACCCATACTTTTAATAAATCGAGCATTATTAAAAGGATGGGTATGGGTACCCATACTTTTAATAAATCGATAAAAGTGGAAATTTTACAATTTCCACTTTTATCGATTTATTAAAAGTATGGGTACCCATACCCATCTTTTTAATAATGCTCGATTTATTAAAAGTATGGGTACCCATACCAATCCTTTTAATAATGCTAATGTTTTAGCAAAAAACGTGTATACAAGTATAAAAATCAATAAAAGTGGAAATTTTACTAAAAATTTAGTGTTTTATTCTCATTGAATATGAATTTTCATCAAGTAACGACCGAGTCAGTTAATTATTTAAACAGGGAAGTAAAACTACAAACACTTTACTGTTTGGTGTAGTGGTGATATATACTGAGTAGTATCATTGTGCCAAAGATTCCACATTCCCAACTTAGTAGGGAAGTAAAATAAGAGCCTATAAAGGCATCACTAATAGCAGGTTGCTTAACGGATATAATCTGAAAAAATAAATACCTCGCAGTGGAAAGTAAAACAAGGCTATACAATACAAGAATAAGACCGATCCTCACATATGTTATAGAAACAAGAGCACAAATGATGAGGACAACAGAAATGAAGGTGATTAGTGACATACATAGAAAAACTAATCACGACGAAATCCGCAGCAAAGATCCACAAGAACTAGGCAAGATCCAAGAAATATCCAAATGTACCAACCAGAACGAGAAGAAAACAATGGAATTAACACGTAGATCAAATGAATGACAACAGACTGGCAAAAAGGCCAAACTCAATAAACTTTGCGGTAGAAGAACTAGGGGTAGACCTCCGAGAAGGTGGAAAGAATGCTGGACGTCCATGTCGAAAGAGACCTAATGGGGATAAAACCGACATTATACCTACTTATGCCTAGCATATAAGAAAGAAAAAGATTACACCATCGCACGTGACAAAATTTTAGCGAATAATTTATTTAAACCATTTGATCCAGTATTTTTTGCTACTCTAAACTTCGGTCACCATTAAAACCAGTTATATTACGTTACTCTTCCATATCCCTGATAGCCTTGCTGAATCCAACTTTTATAAACTCTAGGGCCGGAATTCGTAGTCAATTTGAAGAAAAAAGTTGGAGAGGGCAAGGTTGTAGTGAAGTTGGCAGTAAATTCCTATGCAATTTGAGTACAACTTGACTACAAAAAACTGTACAAGTTATTGGAGTGAACTTGTACAAAAGTTGGAGTACATATTGGAGTACAAGTTTGCTTACAACTTGTATTCAATTACCGGCCGTAGATTTCGATCAACTTGTATTCAAATGTTGCTCACCAAAAACTTACCATAAACTTGGCGTCAAATTGACTCCAAACTACAGATGACCAAGTTTTTGTAGTGCAACACTGGCCATCAGGGATCATATTATTGTACTACAGGGACTTTATTGAGAACTGCAGCTGGGGTACTTCTATCATCAGTTAATTGGGTAGTTTCGTTCTGCTTTTTCTGCTAGTAGAGGGGGAAAAAACTATTATCGTCAACTAATTGAAACATATTTATAGTTTTCGTAAAGGCACTATGCGTATTGAAATGACATTCTTCTTCTTGATGTGCCATATCCGATAAGGACGTAGGCGACTCTGTCACCTTTGTCTGTGGTTGGTGCCTTTGTAAGTGTTAAACAGACAAAGGGGATCTAGAGTCTAATGCCGGTTACGAACGGCCAAAGTGAGAGGGCTTTACTAAGTACATACTACTGTTAATTTGTCATTGCTTTCTCGAGAGAGGCGCCCGTCACGTTGTTATTTTATATTATTTTCTTTAGATTTATTTTTTTTCCCGGCCGAGATACGACCTCGGGTCTCCAGCGTAGAAGACAGACACCTTAACCACTACGCTATGGTCGTCTCTAATTAAGACATTGTAAATTATAAATTGCCAAGTTTTTTTTTTAAATACACATTTTATCTTTACAAATTCAATTATAATATTTTATAAATATATTTTAGAATTTCGACTTTGACGAATTAGAAAATTCAACAGAATACGACGGAGGCTATACCAACGACTCACAAATCATCAAAGACTTCTGGTCAGTTGTGCACGCATTCTCACTAGAAGATAAAAGGAAATTGTTACAGTTTACCACAGGTTCAGATAGAGTTCCTATAGGAGGTTTAAGTAGGTTAAAACTTGTCATAGCTAAAAAACGGGCCTGATTCTGACAGACTACCCACCGCTCATACATGTTTTAATGTTTTACTTTTGCCGGAATACTCGTCAAAAGAAAAGTTAAAAGATAGACTTGTTAAAGCTATAAATTATTCAAAAGGTTTCGGTATGTTGTAATATAATTGTGTTGCTTGTGATTTTTAACGCAGCTTCATCAAATTGTAAAAATTACTAACTGTAATTTTTGTTTGTTTATGGTAATTTAAATTGTATACATTTTATCCAATAAAAAAAATCTTTTTATTATAAATTATAGGTTTTTATTCGGTTTTTGTTTTAACTTCGCCTCACAATACGATACGGGGAGCATCTAGCCCTAGCTCGATTGCAATTAGCTTTACGAACCTTTAAAGTCGGGTCTCCAAAGAAGTTGAAGTGAAGTTGTAATTTATGTACAATGTATAATAGCACAGTAAACATAAAACACAGTAGCGACGCTCAAAATGTTTAGGTCCTGTGTTCTATCACGCATGCGTCTCCTACCATACCAATAACACACAAATTCATTAATAATAATTTCCAATAAGTAAATGACTCTTTTGACGTTATAATTAAAAATAATTATAAAAAAAAGTGAAGAAGAAATTTTTGTTGTACGGTTAGTGCTTGTGAAGTTCTTACTTGATAGACTGTATGCTGTCCGATGAGTGCCATTACCACTGTAACTATCTAGATTAACAATCTCACTTTCATGTTTCTTAATCCTTTCAGGTAACTTATTCCTCATAAATACACCTCAAAAATTAGGAATTTGTAAAAATTTGACGTACTTTATTAGGTCGTAAGTTGTAAGAGGATTCCTAGGTATAGAATCTAGCAGTTTTTTTTAATATCGTTTTAAAAACAACCCGCATCCTGTTTTAGAAACAAAACACTTCCTACTATTCATCTAGCGTAATAATTTCTGGAAAAGTTAAAAGTACGCAAAAGTTGACACATTTTTTACCATTATTTATTTGAATTCTTCATATTTTTTTTGCTGATAGTTGAATACAATAAAAAATATTTTTTAAAAGATCTGCAACGGAGATTTTAACAATATAAGTTAAAATATTAATTTGGAATCATGAACGACATTAAAAAATTATAAAAATAATGCGTATCAATATGTAATACAACTTATATATGTGTTATTAAAACAGCACGGTTGATAACTTTAGTAAAATCATAATTTCTTAGCCTTTAACGATATTTTCAACATAATGTTTAAGCAATAATTAACAGCTTTAAAATAAATAAGAATATTTGGATTATTTAATTCACATCAGTCTTTTTCCAATAAGTTTGGGTAACTATAACTCTGAACTTGCATGGTTACTAGTTGAGACCGGAGAAATCATTATATTTTGGGCCTCTGGGATTAAAGACACCGATGAATTATTTAGGCTCTCATTTGAAACTTCCTGCATTGAAGATCCCTCATATGATAACTTGTTGTCCAAGCTAACTGTTGATGATGCCGGCCTTAACTGACATATGACAATATTTTTAGTCTCTTTAATTACGGGCACCACAGGCTTGTCTAGAGTTTCATTTGATACTCTATAATCGTTTTATCATCTAAACTTTTAGTGGTAGGTTTACATTCATTTATCGAATGAAAGAATTGAGAACGTAATATGGCTGCTTGAGAGGAAAATTTGCGAGGTGGTTTATTGTCCTCCATGTCTATGTAGATACAATCGTTTGATAGTGTGTCTTGTAAAGGAGATACTTTTCCCATAGTTGTCGGTTTTGAGCAACGCGCCCTGAAGCTACAGCTACTTCCTATACTTGTCTTTTCGGCTTGATTTGCTGCTATAAAGCTAACGTTATCATCGAAACGAACGCGTTCGGATGTGCAATCTTCAGTTGTAACACAGCTGCAGGAATCACTACCATTGGCAGGCTGTAACAAATAAATCAATAATAAATTTTGTGTAGAAAAAATAACAAACTAATTAATTTTTTGCTAACATGGGAAAGAAGAACGGGTTTGATCAGATAAAAAAAATCGTGATTTTTGGGACTGAACTATTAACAAATTAATTTTTGAAATTAGAACGCTCACTAAGTACGGAGAGGCATAAGTTAAGTATTTATAACCCACAGATATCCACCGAACCGGGATCAGGGTACTGAACGATCTCCGCATGTGATGCAGACCATAATGCCCACTCTAAAAGAACTTCAAGTCCTTGTTCTTTGGTTCACTAAAATAGAAAATTAATTTTTTGGTGTTGAAAATTGTGCGAATGTTGGATATAATTTCGCTATTTTATCTGTAGTCCCGTATATGTACAATAAAACCATACTATCTGATGGTGGATTATGGCTACAATTTTGTCTTTTTGATTGTACAGTCTGCCAAGTAAGAACGTGTCCGCGATAATTCATTTTTAGTAGATGCGATTCTAGCGATTCAACCAAAAAATCGGTAAAGAAGTAATTGTTTACGACGCATTTTAGTAAAAGTATCGGTCGATTCCGAACTTTCGTCGAAATCACGTAAAATCCTTGTTTGCGCGTTGGTACGAGGCAGTCTTTCTTTGTTTCCATCCAAAGGAGCCTAAAATCACACATTCCGCGGCCCGCTAATTATATTAAAAATATCGCCGACTTGCCAAACCGTGGCTCGGTAGGCGAAGTGTGTCTCTGTTTTTATGAGACCCGAAATTGACGCTGCGTTAAGGAGCGGCTAAATTAAGAAAATCGGGTTTGAATGTGTCCCATGAGACTATTCGACAACTCTTAGTGCTGATGATATCAAATTCCGAAGCATGTTGAAGAAACCTTTGCAGGGGCCCACGATAAGATACTAGAGTGGCCCTCACAATCGTCGGACGCCACCCTATTAAAAACGTTTAGTCCTTGTAAAGAGAAAGCTCAGAGGAAAGACTCTGAGGACTTTGACTCGGTTGTATCGCGAGATTTCGAAAAATTTGCAGAGTATGCAGAAAATCTCGTCGATAACATGCCTCGAAGAGTCAGGCGATTATTGACACAGGAGGCGATTGGACAACTTACTAAGGTAATTGCGCCGTGGTTAGCAAACTAAAGAATACACTGATGGCAAAAAATGTTCCCGAAACACATTTGCTTTAAAAAATACTTGACAGACTGTAACAGTTTAGTTCAGGTTAGTACTAAAGACTATCGCATCAATTACTGACCGAACAATTGTGAAATTGTATATTTCAGGTATGTTGGACAGCAGTTTTTCTTTTTAAAAACAATCAGTTTTTAAATTATAGAGACCGAAAAGTGTATGATCCCAAAATGGTTTCCTACATAATTATATCCATCTTATAATGAAATTTTTGTTTAAATCACCGCGGTGACAACGACAGGGCAGTAAGTCGAGACTGACACACCTACATCGTCAAAACGACAATTTTTTCGTTTCGTGACTGTATCCTACTGACCAGATTTGAATTTACGGGAAATAACAAAATGTGGGGAGTTTAAGTACTTGGAAAGTGTAATTTCCAATAAAGGATCATCAGAGAGAGACATAAAGACTCAACAGGGCAAAAAATGCGTAGGGATTCTAAACCCTTTATTTTGGCCAATAAAAATAAAACTCAATCTACAGGGCAATTGTAGAGCTGATATTGACGTAGGGATCAGAATGCTGGCAAATGATAAAAAAAGATAAGTAAAGGATAGACGGCGTAGAAATGGATTGTTTAAGATCATGTAGAACATCAATAGACACTTGTGACAGGTGCGTTGTCTTGGACGTCCAAAATGAAGAAATCAAGAGACCATAACCTTTCCAGGATTGTTGTGCTTTCGGAAGAATACATACAACAACAGAAAGAAAAGGAAACCAGACAATTAAAAATTCTGGTTTACGGAAACACGTGAAAAGAATGCCCGAACTAGATGGCCAAAATGAGATTTTGAATATATTCCATCAAAACGAGAAGAAAGAAAGAAAGACCAGCACAAACAGAGATTGGAGCGGACAGAATAATGGACATAATGAGAGACAGATTTATACACGAGATTAATTGGAGAAAGACAGGAAAACATGGCGGTCGCAATTCGAGATGCGGCGGTAGCGGGGATCCTCGTATATATGACTCACTGTAAATATAGATTTTATTTAAGGCAGTAAAACTAAATTAACTACGTACAATTATATTTATACTAAAAAATACTACAAGAAATTGTCATTGTATTGTTACTTAATTACGAAGGGTTATTAACCTGGCTGGCTCCCATGGTTAAGATGGGTAACAATAGTGAGGTATTTTATTCTAAGTGACATTAGAGAGATTGTAACATTTATTTTTTACACGCCTTTTTTTTCCTTATTGTTAACTCAAACATGCGCAGTATTAATGCGAAGGAATTGGAAGGTTAGGTTAGTATTCATCATTTTTTTTATTTCATGCTTACAAGCGGTGTACAAGTATGAAATGAGGATTTTCTTTTTAAAAAAAACATGTTAAATTCGGAAGAATGATAAAAAGTGCTTTATTCAAAGTATGCTCCATCGCTTGTTATACATTTTTCCCATCTTTCGGGCAATTTATGAATACCACGCCAGCAAAAATCTTCCTTTTTTGCTGCGAACCATTCATCGAGCCATTTTTTCACATCTTCGTACAAACCAAAACGCTGCTCAGCAAGTGCGTGACCCATCGATGCAAACAAGTGGCAATCGGAAGGAGCCAAGTCTGGTGAGTAAGCCGCATGGGGTAGAACTTCCCAGCTGAGTGCTTCCAACGTGTCGCGAACTGGTTTTGCCGTATGTGATGGAGCATTGTCATGAAGAAAAATGACTTTGTGTTGCCTGTTTCGGTATTTTGGGCCTTTTCTCAAGCAGCAAACGGTTTAAATCGGTCAATTGTTGTTGGTAACGTTTAGTATTAACCGTTTCCCCCCAGGTTTTAACAGCTCATAATAGACCACACCCCCTCTGGTCCCACCAAAAACGGAGCATCGTCTTTCTGCCAAAGCGAATTCGGTCTTGCGGTCGATGTGGATGGTGCGCCTGGGTCTACCCATGATTTTCTGCGCTTGGGATTCTCAAAATAAATCCACTTTTCATCCCCTGTAACTATACGATACCGATCTACCGGTCTTCTGAATCTTTCCCATCTCTCGTAGCTGATTGGAAACAGCTTGTTGCCTAACGCCCAATTGCTCGACGAGTTCTTTTTGTGTTTGCGAATCATCTTCATCCAACAATGCTTGCAGTTCCACATCTTCGTATTTTTTTGGCGGTTTTTCACGTTCCTTGTCTGCAACATCGAAGTCACCACTTTTGAAACGCCGAAACCATCGTTCACACGTATTTTGCGACGGAGCATATTCACCATAAGCTTCTCGAAGTAATCGGTATGATTCAACAGCAGTTTTCTTCAAATGAAAACAAAAAATTAATGCTGTCCGCGAATGCTCTTTGTTCGGTATAAATTTCGACATATTGAACACAACACTGCACACACTTTTCCAATTTGTCACTCGTGCGCGTCTGACACTTGTTGATGACACAACAAAATGGCGCAGTGTCAAATCTTTATAGCACAAACTGCATTGGTGCACCATCTGTTGTCTGAAATCCGCAATTCATATTTGTACACCTGGTAAACACACTGATTATTAGTATTTGATGGGTCGACACAAGTTGCTAAATTAAAGCTGGGTCTAGCAGGTTTCTATCACTTCTTTCAATATTTCCAAGGTAATGCGAATGTGCGATAAATAAAATTTCATTTGAAATTAGAACTACACACACTGTAATGCCATTGTGCCAAAGATTGCAAAATCCCAACATAATCTGAACACCAATTAACTGTTGTCGGTGTTATTTACAATAAAAGATTATCATTTCAAAAAAACTGGCCCACTATAATAGCGATAAAAATAAACAAACTTTAAATATAAGTTCATAAATATCCTTAATAAAGGTTTCTCTTATTTTGTTTCAATACTGCACAAGCTCCAAATGGTGGACGTATGCTTCAAATAACGATAACAGCTGAGTCCTTATATTTAATATCTTCCCTTTACTTTTGCGCAAGCTCTAAACTGTGGGGCGCATACTCAAGTAAAGATAAAGAAAGTGGCCTACCAAAATAAGCGTTGCAAAATCTCTCTCTTATTTATAGTTTGAGCACACCTTGAAAAATTGGTAAAGTAATTTACCCAGTACCTTCCTTGCAATTAGAAATTTACCTTATATAAATAATCAAAAAAAAGCATTTAATGATTAAAAAACTATTATTCGGACTTTTAAAATCATATCGAATAAAATAATAGGTGTTTCGGTTAATAATGTCGATTTTTTCGCAACATTTAAGCGTTTATTTCCATCACAAAAAGTAAGTTCGTAAACAAATTTTACAAGTACTGCAAGCTAACAAATGCCAATAGGAGTTGCCAACTTCTTGAAAGTATCAAGATCAAGCTTTTTAAATTAAAAAGGAAAAACAGAATTTTTCAAACTGTCAATCCTACGGAGGTTGCTAATCACAAATGCATAATAGTTCCCGAGTTATAGCTTCTTTACAAAAACAAAAAATTCATGGGTAAACTTTTAGACATAATTTTCTCCAAAGTCGATTTTGTCGACTTACCGCCAGACTAGTTACGACTTCAAAAAATAATAGTAAAGAAATAAAAGGATAAATTATTACACTAAATGATTGCTCTTCGGGCTGTTAGGATTCTTCGGAAAATAAAAAAGACACACATAATGAACTCATTAAATTTAAATCTAGGGAATATCGAATCACCAGTTAATTTTACCTATTTTGACCCTAAACTAAAGGAATATTAAAATTTAAAAACTAATCAACAAAAGCAGACATTATTTTTACCTTATAATTGATAATTGAACCAGCAAGAGCGCGAACACTAGCACCTCCATCGTCTAATGTGATACTGGCGTTCACAGACTCTGTAAGGCTGCTCAAACTGAAACGCTGCGCTGAAATAAGATCAGCTTGGACTTCCAGTCGCTGCGCAGCTTGATGTAAACTTCCTGCTAGAGCTACCTAAAAATAAAATATATCAAATATGAGTTAATTTTTTTTACAAATGTTAAAAGTTGGATGTTGGATGTAATTTCGCCATTTCATCTCTAGTCCCCTGTATGTACGATAAAACCATACTATTTACTGGTATATTCTTATTACAATTTTATCATTTTGTCTGCAACAATTTAGTTCAGGTTAGCCTTAAGGACTATTACAATTATCGACAAAACATTTATGAGATCGTTTATTTCAGATGAAAAGTATCAAATATGAGTTTTAACTCTGTATCCTCCCAATGACTTAAAGATGGAAAATTATTGCTACAGACAATATCTACCATAAAACTCTTAAACACATTTTAATTTGATTTTGAATAAAATGGTTCGCTCTTCTTATCTGTGATTTTCTATTTCTACTGCTAACGAAAAACTTTCGCATCGTCGGAAGAATCAACACATTTGAATAAATATTATTGTATTGTTATTTCCGCAGCATTATCAACCACTCTATATTCCAATAGTATCCTTTCCTTACCGATCTTTGGATACTTATTGCTTATGCGATGCGATAAAGGGATCGTAAAAGGATCCACTTCAAGTAATTCGAGCATAAATTAGTTTTGTAAAAAATGCAAAAAAGACTCCCTTCCTGACTTGAAACAGAATCTAACGCTACTAAAGTAAATATTTGAAATTGCTACCGATCGTTTGGTTACACAGAAACCATCAATAATGGTCAGGGCAGACAGGGAGGAATGGGAGACTCCTCAGGGCCTGTCAATTATCTAAGGGAGCCCGGTTTTCCTGTTATTTGGAAATATCTCCCCCTAGTTATTAAATTATAAAATTAGTGGTAAAATGTTAGTATAAGGAGAGTTCTCCCTTTTTGTAGAAATATCCCCCTCCCAACCACCACTTTGTGAAAGTGATAACCTCTTAATATAAGCGGAAATCCGCCCGCCTCTCCCCATAATCACTTTAAGGAGTTGATAAAATTTTTAAAGTATGAAGTGAGGTTCTAAGGATGAAATTTGTTAAGCAAAATTATTTTCCTGGTCATCTTTTCCATGTTTCACTAAAAAAGAAAGTTTTTTGAAAAGGGACTGAACTTCCTGGTTCGAATTTTCTCTTTACGGCTCAGATCACGCGCCCAATCTTGGACGCGTGCGGCTAACGATATCGAATTGTCAATGCAATGATTCACAAGTAAGTAGGATTCCTACCGGGCGTGAGGACGTTGCAATATGAGAAGTCGATATACCGTTATTTATCTGTACCGACATTCAAAAATAAAGAAGCGCGCGTCAATCGTTATAAAACCAACGCTCAACTTTTCTTATTTGAACAATTTCCATAATTAAATATCAAATACTTACCGTACTAGCGCTCTCTCTATCAGTTTCTCTAAGCTGCACCTGGCTACCTGAAGCCAAACTAAGACTAGCTTCACCAATGCTGGGGTTGGCAGTCTCCTTAGCACTGACCGCGTCCACTGAGGAAGTATCAGGGGCGCGAGTAGGCGACTCGTCAGCCGAAGAGGAGCCTCCGCAACCCCCGCTTCTGCAGAGAGACACCGGTACGACCCCCCATATACGTAGAACAGTAAAATAGGTACTCCTATTCCTACAGCTAAACCGGCCAATAACGGCGAGATCATTACCTGTAACAAAGAAAATTAGGATAAAATATAACTGAAGGTAAGTCAGGGGTCAGAAAGTGAAAAAGTGTGACAACGCGTAGACTTCAATATTAAAACCCGAGTAGGCCTTATCTTAAAATGCGCTTTAAATCTTAAGTGCCAAAGTTATATAGGTTTAAAATGTAAGCCATGGATATAAAGCTTCCCATTTCCTTATTAAAATTTTTTTTGTATTTTGCACTAAAGAAATAAACGAAATTTGCACGTTAAAGTAAAGTCTTCCAAATTCTCAGACATTTTTTTTTTACTCTTATTAACTCAATAATTAGAAAGGTTTTTCCTAACCCTGTACTGCATAGCTTTGAAACTTACTGGGCCCATTATAGCCCCGTTATTAAAGTCAATTTAATACCCTTTTTATCAAATTAGACTAATTTTTCTATACATAATAAGACCTTAATTATGTACGTGGTTAAACATTATTCTGTAATTAACTTTAAGAGAAAATGGTCCAAGATAACCCATAAATAGTTCAGAGTTGTTTGGCTCCGTATTGCGCGAACGCATCTGACGGGGGTCTTTCGGAATTTAGTTTCTAAGAAATTTTTCACTGGAGAGAGGTGCGTATAATTAATTACGCGACTATCAAGCAGCGAAACTTTCTAATTCAATATAATTTAAAGAGCGTAAATGATGCCTTGAATGCTTAATTGGTTTAAAAGTGAACGCAAGAGTTTTAAGAAAGTGAATTTAAATAAACCTAGGAGAAGGTGGCTAAAAACATTGAAAAGCGATGCGAACATGGAGCGCGTTCAAGTTTCAATTCGCAAGAATTCCGATCCCACGATCAAGTACCCAGAAATTCGTTAAGATGCATTCTTCCTAAATATTTATGTCTGTTAACGTGATTAATTAAATATATATATATATATTTCATATATATATATTTATTTATATATACATATATATATATATATATATATATATATATATATATATTTATATATATAATATATATATATATATATTATATATATATATATATATATACTTAGAGATAATATATATATATATATATATATATATATATATATATATATATATATATATATATATATATATATATATATATATAGATAGGGTGTTATGAAAATCGCTGCATATACTGAAACGGATGACTCGTGGTGTCAGGTATGAACACATTCAATATTCGAAATCGCACCTGCCAAACTCACTATTGTACGAACTAGCTCAGGCGCATTGGTGCTGAGTAAAGTTCACCAACACTGTAAATGTCACGGTCTTGTTAACAATTGATCATATTATCTAGTTATTTTGTTTACCCGCGGCGAAGCGAAAACAATATCTTTATTTCATTCATTTCATCATTTCTTTAGGGTCGATTTTTTACTTTATTATTCAGATCCGCTATTTAAGATAAATTTTCTATAATCGGTCTTGCTACAAGGAGGTGCCAGTTCCAATATAAAGTTAACGCTCTGTATAATCCTA
Source organism: Pachyrhynchus sulphureomaculatus (assembly GCA_019049505.1). NCBI lineage: Eukaryota > Metazoa > Arthropoda > Insecta > Coleoptera > Curculionidae > Pachyrhynchus > Pachyrhynchus sulphureomaculatus. Next base: position 148,429,459 of record CM032454.1, on the reverse strand, counting down.
AACTTATGCCCAACTACAAAAAAAAATGTACTATTGTCATTTAGAGCGACATTTCTCACTGCCTCTTAGCTCCCCAAAAGTATAAAGTTTTTGTAGTTGCATGAAGATTAAAATTTTTATACAATTTCTTGAAGGTTCGAAGGCATTTGACATTCAAGAGCCTCTTGAGAAAAAAAAAATTGTAAACTTTATCATCTCTCTGCTATCTGTGATATACCCTGTGGTACGTGGATAATAAGAGCTTTTTAACGTTGTGCTAACAAAAAACCCTATCTTTTGTGGTCTAGAAATGACCTCAATTCATGAACACAAACAATTCAAAACAAAAACACCCTTCCTTAATTTTACAGCAGTCGCGTAAAAAAACTTTAATATTCAAATCATACCCCGAGAATACATAATTCACTCAGTAATAGGAAACGTCGTTAAGCTTGAATAATTGATTTAACCTTTTCTACAACAAAATTTGTATTAATATTATTCCTAACCTAACACTGTTACTATCGTTAAGGATCTCCTTATAAACGATTCCGAATGCTAAGATCTGGAACTTTGCAGTTTACTGCCTGTTCCTCAAAGATTTAGGACATTAATCCGCTTACGTCTGTTGAATTATTTATAAGACGATCTAAGAAAACGCTAGCTTTTCGTTCATGGAAATCTTATTCAAGGATTTCCTATAGCACGTGTATAATCGAATCAATCATCGAAGTAACAGTCTAAAGAGTTTTTTAATAGCTCTTCTTTAAGGATAAACTAAATTTTGATAGCGGTAGTTTCGACAATTATTATTTAATTTTTAGTGTGTTCCATATGGAGACTTCAGTATCCATCTGTCTGTCACATCCGATTTTCTCCGAAACGCCATAGAAAGTTGGATCTTACGGAAATTGGATCCCGATCAAATCGGCTGAAAATGTAGTGTGTTATGCTTCAAGCCATTCTGATCAAACGTCTCCATGGACACGAAGTTCAAAAATGGATAGATTAGGAATTATCGAGCGTGGAATTAGTAAAAAAATACCTCTTGAGAAAATGCTATTTTTGCGTTTTTTAAAGACTTATTTTGACTAGAACATGATTTTATTACGAAAAATTCTAACGGGATTAGATGTTTTTTGGGTTGCTAATTATGAATATAATAATTATTTTGACCCATTTCGCTCCTACTTTCGAATATTGGCCATTTTGACCATTTCAGGAGTCTTTTTTGATTTAGTTCGTCTAGAATATATTTTGCGAAAAATTCTAACTGAATTTTATGTTTTTTGAGTTGATAATTACGAATGCAATAATTCCAATAGTGTTTATTTTTGGCCATAAAACTTTCACCATTCTTTCTTAACAATTTCCTTAGAGTTATTGAAAATAAAGTATGACTTTTATATGTTCTAATCTAATTAAATCCAGAAAAGGGCCAAAAGTTGGCTAAAAATAAACGCTACTGGAAAGCAGGGTCAAATTGGTTTAAAATAATTATTATATTCGTAATTATTAACTCGAAAACATAAAATTCGCGTTAGAATTTTTCGCAAAAATATGTTGTAGACCAGGGGTGTTCAAACTTGAACTGCTAGCGATCTACCTCAATATTGTTAGACTACGATCGATCGACTCTGAGAGGCTGCAAGTAAGTGTGATGCAGGATTGTCGTCTAGTAGGATGTATCGTGGCATAGATATTAGTTTTCCGCATAATATGCATTTTTTTAGTCAAGGTAAGTGTAGGTCTGCTCTAAAATGTCAATGAAAAAAACTCATAATTATTCAAAATTGCGAGTTTATTGGTTCTTACAAAACAAACGAGTTTTAGTGTCTAAACTTAACTAAAGAGTGATTTTGGATGTTGAAGCGTGGCACTGCATGTCCTCAGCATACTTTTCATAAGATGGTACGTAATTACCGAGTGCTAATCGCAAGTTGACATATGTTCGATTGCGATATATTTTGACTTAATTATCTTCATTTCAGAAAATGCAGACTCGCACCAGTAAGTTGACCCAAACATTGCCGTTAGTTGAAGGGCGATTTGCCTTAGATTCGGATATTTATCTTCAGATATAAAACACCAGAATTTTGTATCAGATGCTGTGGCTTTGAGATGTATATCTGATATAATCTGCACTAACTCATTTTCAACAGAACATGAGTCCATGTTAAACTGACTTGCTATTTCAGTAGCTAATTCCTCAATGTTTTTACACGAAAAAGGATAACTCATAAATGATGCGATATTTGCCAATTTACTGAAATCATAAAAAACGTATTTCGAATTGGCCCAAAATATTTGATAATTCTGCCTCATAAATATCATAATTCAACTGAGGAATCCTTGCTTTCAAAGACGGAAAATTTTTCAGATCCTTCCTTTTCAGTTGATCTATCATAAGTTGCAATTTACTTTTGAATGCGTTTATTGCGCTAATCATCTCAATAATAGCTTTTCCTTTACCTTGAAGCTCCAAATTAATGGTGTTGAAATGCATTGTGATGTCTGTCAAAAATGCCAAATCAGTCAGCCATTTTCCGTTTTTCCGCATCTGAGTGTCATCACCTCTTTCATCCAGAAAAGCTGTTATTTCGGGCAATAACCTTTCTAGGAATTTTCCGCGACTCAACCACCTGACGTCCGTGTGAAGAACTAAATCAGTGTGTTTCGCTGACTCACTATCTTTCAACTGCAATTTAAAGAGCCATCGTTGCAAGCTACGTGCACGGATAGAATTCACAATTTTTATTGCAATGCCCATAATCTCCTCCATGTTTAGAACTTTTGAACACAAAACTTGTTGATGTATAATGCAATGGAAAGAGAAAAAATGAAGGGAAATCATCATTAGCTCGACACAATGCCACAAAACCGTTTTTGTTTCCAGTCATTGCTGGTGCTCCATCGGTTGTTTATATATTGGTAGCTTGTAGTTTGTTACAAAATTGAAGAAAACGTTATATATATCTTCGCCACGGGTCTTTCCTTTCAGAGGAATCATTGTCAAAAACTCTTCCTTAGCCGACATGTTATTGAATACCATTCGAATAAAAATACACAGCTGGGCAGTGTCTGTCATATCGGTGGATTCGTCGAACTGTAAAGAAAAGTATGTACATTCCATGATATCATGTTTTAGTTTATCTGCCATATCCTGACTCATGACTTCAACACGCCTTGTGACAGTCGGACGAGATAACTGAAGTTCTCTAATAGCAGACATAATCTCTGTTTTATTGTTAAAATCTCCAAATAAAGTCTCACCCGCTTCAATAAATGCTTCCTTCACAACCAATCCATCATCAAATGGTTTCTTGTGTTTCGCCAATATATGAGATATTTTAAATGACGCGATCGTTGCAGCTTTTGATTGTTTGGCTGGTCTTGTGAACATGATTTGTTCTTTTTTCAAACAAGTTATCAAATCACGTACTTTTCGTTTTCTTAATTCACTCTGTGACGGAAAATCCTTTTCATAGTTTTTATGAACCGTTTTATGATGCCTCTCTAAGTTCCCACGTAGGTTAGGTATTGCAACTGACGCACGGCAAATGAGACAAATGCACTTATCCTTTAACATACAAAAGAAAAATTCTTCCTCTCAATCGTTATTAAAATGATAAGTTTTACTTTTCTTCGCCGCACTCATTTTGGACTATTCATTAATAAACTTTGTATCCTTCAAGTTACAACTCAGACTGACTCCTATTCCTGCAGGCGCAACATTTATATCGGCGCGAACGAAGTCTCGAATGTTCCCGTCAAACACGCCGCCCGAAGTTAAATTTTGACTTTAAGGGTTAGTTTAGTGGGGGGTGAAATCGGAAGTAAAAAAAAAAAATAACAGGTCGAGTGGGGTGTTAAATGAAAGCTTGTGAAAACACGAGCCCAAATATATATATATATATATATATATATATATATATATATATATATATATATATATATATATATATATATGATGTAATACTTGCGCACACTTTTCTTTGTATTACTTAAAAAAAATTGTCAAAACTCATTGCTCCCCCTATCTTGAGAAGTACTCATCAAAAAATTTTGAAACATTCTGGAATATTCTCTATAAAGTGTAGATTGAGCGAAAATTATCACGAGTGCATTATTTTTGATAATTTATCTGGTATAAAAAAAAACTATGATGATAATGCTTGACGATATGGTGGAGGTTTTTGTAATATACTTTTCAGTATATCACTGTTACCGAGTAACGTATCGCTCCTATAGAATGGCACAATTTTATTTTATTTGTTTATAATTAAACAAACATTTAGGTAGTAAATATTTGTTTTACACTTTTATTACTAGATTCTAGAATGAGCGAGATTGATTTATTGGCTATTAGGTAGCTAAGATGCTATAACTATTATACACAATTAACTAAGAAAAAACGTGAAAATACATATTGGATCTTAAAATGTATACTCAGGGACCTAATTTTAACTTAGCCTAGGTAAGGATTTCTTTTATTTTAAAAGCAATCTCGTACACTAATTGAGCAAGTCTGATTTGCACATGTCCGGTTTTTATTATTAGTAGATGCCATTATCTGGCCAGATTTTCCACTATATTTTCAAGATCGTAATTCTAGATTTTTATTTTAAATTTCCATGCCAAATTCCAACAATACATTATGTTACGTGAAATAATTTAATGTGACCCAGGTTCGCAGTATTGACAAATGACAAATATTTAACCTGATATTTCTTTAAGCTCTTTTGTCATTCCTGCAGTTAGAAACCATCTTCCGTAATAACACATACTAATAATACATCTTCGGCATATCTTAGAATATGAATGTAGTTTTACTGTACAGGTGGCTTCTTTTTTACACGGCAATTTTGTAATGTATCTATAATTGCCCATATTTCCTTTGAGACATCGAACGGGCTTGTTATAGTCTAAAAATGCTAAGCAAAATTCCTTATATTCTAAGGTATTTTCGATGATATTCTAATTTAATTGTAGGTGATTCAGAGTGTTACTTTGTTTTTTGAAGCCTGTTTGTTACAGGATTAGGTTAGGTTAGTTTTCTTTCTTCTAAATATTTGCTTAGCAATATCTTAAGATTCTTTATTAACCGCATTTCTCAGTATTTTATAAGTTAGGAACTTTTTTCTTTTTCGAGGAAATTCTTTACCGATTTTTTTTTTTTGTCAACGATGAATCTAGTACATCCTGTGTCTACAAGTCTGAATGCTTCTAGACATATCTATGTTGGGAATTTGGAATTTTTGACACTAGTCAGTATATATCGGGACCAAAGACTTTAGTTTTGCACATAACGTATTGGGTCATAGCGACATGGGCAGATAACGAAACGGGTGTCGATTGCGAAAATAAAGTGTTTGGTATAGTGGCGATATTATGTCAGTCAATAAGTTTTGAAAGCGACGCCTATGGAACATCACGTGAACCAAATATTGAAGACCATTATGAAGCTTCATCTGCCACATGAACACACACTGAAGTTCAAGTCAATCTGTCAAGTCATTCACTGTTTATCAGCTGGTTAAAGTAGACGTGTTTGAGAATTTTTTAAAATTGGAAAAAATCGAATATCGTGCAATGATAAAATTCTTTGTTTTGGAAGGTTTATCGGCAACTAAAATCCATGCAATGTTAGGGAAAGTGTTTAAGGAGTCTGCTCCTTCATTTCCAACTGTTCATAGGTGGACTCGAGTTTAAAAGTAGTCGTACAAGCGTCAAAAATGATTCACGTTCAAGACGTCCAAAAACTGCAACAAGTAACGAAAATGTTGTGCAAGTACAAGATATGGTAATGGAAGACCGTCGATTAACGGTGGATGATTTAGTTGAGGCTATAGATATCTCACATGGATCAGTATACGAAATCTTAACTAATGTTTTGGGTATGAGAAAGCTATTCACAAGATGGGTGCCGCATCTGCCAACATTGGAACAAAAACGCACTCAACGCACTCAAGACAAACCTTTTAGACAACATTTGGCTCGTTTGACAAAATATAAAGCTGATTTTGTGCGTCGATTTGTAACTATGGATGAGACTTGGGTTTACCAGTATGATCCTGAACTGCGACAATAAACCACACAGTGGACTGAGCCCGGCTATTCAGCTCCAAAGCAGCCAAAGTGGTGAAAGTCGTCCAGCTGGATGAGAAAAGGACGGACTTGCAGAAGAAAAAATCACCTTTCATCATGGCAATGCACCTGTTCACAGAGGGGCTTTGGCAATAGCAAAAAGAGTCCGATTAGAAGACGAATTGTTGGAACATTTATCCTATTCGCCAGATCTGGCTCCGTCTGACTTTCACCTGTTCCCAAATCTCAGAAGATTTCTACGTGGGAAGCGTTGTTCAACAAATGATGAGGTGGTAGCATCCGTAGATGGGTATTTTGAAGCTCTTCCGGAAAGCCACTTCAGAGATGGGGTAAAATGAATTGGAAAATCGCTTCAAAAAATGTACTGAGCTTAAGGGAGATTATACTGAAGAATAAATGTATTTCGACTCATTAATTCATCTTGTTTCATTTTGACTTTCAAAACTTATTGACTGACCTATATTTATCCCACGCGCCACAGAAGCGATGTGTGTACGGAAAAAGCGATATCCGTTGTGTATTCCAAAGTGATAAGGTCCTCTATAAAACAGAATTTTTGAAAAGGGTGGTATGAGAATAGTAAAAAACAAGCTTTTGATTACCAAAAACCTAACATAGTCTCACTTTTAATTAGTGACGTGACATAACCATAAGCCATAGTATTGGTGAGCAAATTTGCTGGGTGTGATTTGTGATGGTGCGCAGACGCAGGTTTGACATTGGAGTATGTGTTGCTAACTGAAGGGACAGTGTTGACTGGGGGGGTTAGAGAAATTTGAGTGTGTTGTGGTTGGGTTGGTTGAGTGTTGGTATTGATGGGATATTTTTTAATAAGTTTCCAACACACTTTTTAATGCCATAGTAGTAGCGGAAACATGTTTAAGTTTAAGTCCACGTAACTATTTAAATTATATTAATCGATAGGGTGGCAACATTGCACACAAATAAAGATAACTCGACTGCACGAGATAAAGGGCGTGGTGGAACAAAACAGAACGGGGTTACAGCGAAGCGACGACGAAACAACGAAAACAACGTTCCTGTCGGAAACGCTCCGAGATAAAGCGGAATGGATGGGTTAATTAGTTTACCGTTACGCTCTTTATCCAGAAAGTTGTGCGTTATGTTGCATACACAATGATTTTTAGGCTTTTTGGAATGCCTAGTTACGAACGATTTAAGAATAATGGCTTGATGTTACAATAACATTTTTACAGTTCTTTATTACTTATTACTAAAATAAAAATTTTAGTTTATCTATTATGCAGTGACTGCAAGATTTTTTCGTGAGATTTATGTCGAAGAAAGGGAAATAACTTGGCTGACTGCCATGGTTAAGATGGTCAGCAATAATGAGGTATTTCACTTTAACTGAATTTAATAGTTTGGGCACTAACACCTTAAAAAACTCCTAAAGTGATTTACCGAGCCCTTCTATTGGAGACGGGCTAAAATAAGCACTGAATTTAACTTTCTCACACTAAACAATAATTTCTAAGATTACAACTCAGTGTTTCTACAAAAGATAGGTACTCTATGGTGAAATTAATAAAAAATAAAACCGGCACAAGTACAAGTCGGACTTGCGCAATTAGTCTTCTGTAAATTGATTGCTTTTAAAAAAAAAATTGTTACGAAGGTATAATCAATGGCTTCACAAAACACCCCAAATGAGTTTTCAACAAAGTTTTTTTCCGATCTTTGCTGAAAGCTGACGACCTTGTTTTTTTTATATATACTAAATAAATTATTACCGGTAATGCACTCGTGATAATTTTCGTTCAATCTACACCCTGTAGACAATATTCTAGAATTTTTTGAAAATTTTTTGTTCAGTGCTTTTCGAGATAAGGGGAGGGACAGCGATTTTTCGCAATTTTTTAAAAACAATACAAAGAAAAGTGTGCGCAAGTATTACATTATATCTATTTCTTTCATTTGACACTCCATTCGATGACCTGGTAAAAAAAACTTCACTTCCGATTTCACCCCCCAAAACTAACAACCCCTTAAGTCAAAATTTAACTTTCAAAACTACATGGCTCTAATAAGACTATCAATTCCTCTATTAGTGCCAAATTTCAACTTTCTACGTCAAATAATTTCGGAGAAAATCGGGTGTGACAGACGGACTTGTTATAGTCTAAAAATGTGAGTGAGTGATCTTATAAGTGTTCCATACAGAACACTAAAAATTGGTAAAATGATTTACCCAGTACTTTCCTTGCCACTAATAATTTACCTTATTTAAATAATCAACAAAAACCATTTATTGATTAAGAAACTATAATCCTACCTTTTAAAGTCATATCGAAAAAAATATATGCTCTCTGTCAACGAAATATGGGCGTACTCGAAAGAATAAAATTGAAATGTCAACTTTACAGAAAAAAATACCAGGTACGCTAGGAAAAACCTCTCGATGTGTAAATAAAAATAAATCATTGTCTTGAAAAAACAAAAATTTCGAAGACGACTTTTTTTATGATACAATACTTCCCGATATCAGGGAAAATGAATACAAAAATTTACCTGTTATACCATAAGTACCTTTCCGCCAACTTAACCGTTTATATTTCTAAAACTATATTCAACTCAACATTTTTTAGGTTACTCTGAAATCACATCTCAACCCTTCGGTATACTATTTCCGTTAAAACTGGAAATAATGGAAAAACAAAAACACTGTAATAGAAGTATAATACGACATACACGCAAACACACTTTTAGCCCTCTTCCTTATTCTGTTCACCCCGTATAGGTTTTACTGCAGAAAAACTATTTTATATTAAATATCCAAAATCCCACTCAAAAATCAGAAAAATTGTTTATAAGACTATTGAAACGATACACCGACCTCCACCCCCTGCACCCTCTTCCCATGTAGATATTGAAAATAATGAAAAAAAAATAACCGGCCAAGCGCAAGTCGGATTTGCGCAATTAGTGCTCCATACATTGATTGCTTTTAAAATAAAAAAAATTGTTACGGAGGTATAAAGTGATCAATGACTTCACAAAACTCATGTTTTCACATCTTTCTTCTGACACCCCACTCGATAACCTGGTAAAAAAAATTTCACTTCCGATTTCATCCCCCAAAACTAACTAAATGGTACACGGACGGATCCAAAACGCTCCAAGGGGTGGGAGCAGGAATAGTGGGGCCTAGAGCACACATAGCAATAACATTGAGCAAGGACACCACAATATTCCAGGCGGAACTATACGCAATATTGGAAGCTGTAGGGATCCTATCCGAAAGGGTATACATGGGAGTAAGTATTAAAATACTCTCGGACAGCCAATCAGTCTTAAAGCCCTGAATAGCTGTACATTCACGTCCAGGCTAGTACTGGAATGTCATAACATGCTTAATGACTTGGCAATTCAAAATCAGATTACTGTGATCTGGGCTCCAGGACATGAGGGGCATAGAGGAAATGAGATGGCAGACATCTATGCAAAAAAAGGGACTGAGGGGACCTTCATTGGACCCTCTCCATCCTTTGGATTCAGCAGGGGTATCCTTAAAGAGGAGATGACGAAATGGACAAAATCCATAGTAGAGAAACACTGGAACGACACTAATGGTCTGGAACATTCTAAAAAGTTTCTGAGCTTTGATGCAAGGAGGACGGATCTCGCCCTAAAAATGGATAGGAAAAGCCTAAGATTACTGGCGGGGGCACTCACAGGCCACCATACTTGCAATAAGCACCTATACAGAATAGGCCTATCAACCACGAACACTTGCAGATTCTGCGGTGAAGAAGAGGAGTCTATGGAACACTTGATTACCAACTGTGCGGCATTGGGACACAGGAGACATAGGATACTACATGCCTATACGCTTGGTGAACAGGATCTGCTAACGCTCCCATTGAAGGAGCTGGTCCTGTTCCTGGATGTATTAAACCCGTGAGGGATAAGGGGAAGCACAATAGATCAATGCTGGTCGCAGTGCAAAGGGCCATTCTGGGCCACACTCCCCTCTACACATTACAACCCTTTAAGTCAAAATTTAACTTTCAAAACCACATAACTCTGATTGGGATATTAGTGCCAAATTTTAACGTTCTATGTCAAATAGTTCCGGAGAAAGTCGGGTGTGACAGACAAACAGACCTACAGGCAAACAGACAAACGGACAGGCACCGAAGTGATCTTATAAGTGCTCCGTACGGAACACTAAAAAAATGTGTTTCGAACCCTTAATTGAAAGGACTCAATAAAAGACCTAAAAACGATAAATACGAACTTGTTGCTCTACCTACTTTCTCGACCCCTTTGGTACCGTATATGTTTTATCGTATATGGTTATGCTTCAAATTTGCCTATTCTCCATCCAAAAAATCTAGAAAAATTCTCGAATACTATTGGAACTATACAAGATTCTCCCATCTCTGCCACACCTTCATCTATTAAAATTGATAATTAGGGAAACATAACTTAATTTTCATAATCCTACAGTCCAAGAATCCTGAAAAGGGCATATAGCACTATATATATATATATATATATATATATATATATATATATATATATATATATATATATATATATATATATATATATATACAGGGTGGCCCAAAATTACCGAAGGGGTTTGAATTCCTTATAACTTTTTTATTATAATATTGTTTTTTATTTCTTTTCAGTATTTTGTAAAAAAGACTTGGAGAATTTAAAATGGAACAGTACACAATTGAACAACGTGCCCAAATCGTTGAACTTTATTTCTCAAATCAACGGTCCATTGTTTTGACTCAGCGTGCATATCGTCGTTATTTTAATGTGCGGGTTGGACCCTCAGAGTCAACAATAAACCGTCTGGTTGCAAATTTTCGACAACAAGGGGCAGTAAGGAACCTTCCTGGTGCCGGCAGACGACGAACGGTGCACACGGATGACAATATTGAACGGGTACAGGAGAGTATTCGGGAAGATGGAGAAACATCAACTGGAGACGTTCAACACAACTTGGCCTCTCACGAGGGTCGCTGCAGAGAATCTTGCATACAATAAGAATGTTTCCATACAAAATTCAGCTTGTCCAAGAATTGAAACCGACAGATTACCAGCAACGACTTGATTATGCAATTTATTTCCGGCAAAAAGCAGACAAAAATCATGAATTTATTCATAATTTAATTATGAGCGACGAAGCCCATTTCCAATTAAATGGGTTCGTTAATAGGCAAAACTGCAGGATATGGGCTACGGAAAATCCAAGAGTAGTTCAACAGCGACAATTACACCCACTTAAGTGTACTGTTTGGTGCGGTGTTTCGTCGGAAAGGATAATTGGCCCATATTTTTTTGAAAATGAACACGGTGTCGCCGTTTCCATCACTGGTGTTCGATATCGGACAATGTTGGAAAATTTTTTAAGGCCAGCCGTGGAAAACCATCCGCAAGTATGGTTCCAACAGGATGGAGCCACAGCGCACACTGCGAGGGACACAATGGCTCTTTTACGCGACATCTTTGGTGAACGAATTATTTCGCGTATAAGCGATTTTAATTGGCCTCCGCGTTCACCGGATTTAACCGCTCCAGACTTTTTCCTTTGGGGTTATTTGAAAGGAAAAGTCTATATTAATAAGCCTAGAACCATCCAGCAATTAAAAAACAATATACGCGACGAAATCAACAACATAACACCTGAAGTTTTGCGAAAGGTTATGGAAAATGTTTTGGAAAGAGCACGAATATGCGAAGCAGAAAATGGCCACCACTTGCGAGATATAATTTTTCCTAATTAAATTAAAAATATTCTCCATTAATATACTGTATTTAAAAAAAAAAAAATTATAATTATGTCTTAAATAAAAAGATATAATGAACTCAAACCCCTTCGGTAATTTTGGGCCACCCTGTATATATATAAATCAACTCCTTTAACCCCCCTACCTACTCCATCCAATTATATATCACTATAAATAACTTGCTTCAAATTTGTAAATTATATCAACCAAAAAACCTGCAAAAATCCTGAAAATACTACTGAAACTACAATATTTAACGACTCCTACCCCTTTCACTCCCTTCTCGAGTTAAAATTAGAAACATTGAAAAAATGACCTAATTTTTGAATTCCTCGAACCTCGAAAAGGGCATAAAACGCCGTCTATCCGAAGCAACCCCTTTAATCTCCTCCTTCACCCCTTTTATGTTTCACTATAAATATTTGTTTATTATCTCAACAAAAAATCATCATATTACTATTAAAACCACACACAAATTATCGACCTTTACCCCTTCCACTCCCTTCGCCTCAAGTGAGATTGTTCAAAAACTATAGGCTTCATCGCCTCATTAGATATATACCAAATTTGAAATTAATAACTCATTTCGTTGGAGAGTTTTCATGCCAAGAGACGGACAGACAGACTAAGAGATAGACCGCCCGAAATGAGTGACTGTGTTTTTCGTGATCGTGTCTTTTCTCTGCATAGTTTTGTAGGAAATGTGTAAGTTATGACGTAAATGGTCGGTAACTCTAAAACGTTTACAAGGAAGTAAAACTTACTAATAACAATTATATGTATTTCTGCTTCTAAACCCGCAGGATTATACATCGGCAACACCGTACGTTCTCCAGTCTCGCCCTAGTCTAGTCTTTTGTGAATTCTACTCTACGCTCCAGTCGACGTCGTCAGTGATCAGTTGATGGTCGACGAACGTCGTCAGCGTCACGACGCGAAAGTTCTCTCTCTCTGAGTTCCCGAGGTCGCGCGCGCGTTTTAGCAGGAGAGACTGCTCAATTTGCAGCTTTGCGGTAGGGCGTTGCAATTATGTGCAAATAAAAATTGTGATTTTTTTTTAGTTTCCATATCTTTTCTAAACATTTAAATGCATGCTTTTTTTATTATTAGTAAAAGTATTTTTTGATTAATTTTTAAAAATAAAAATTACTCAATTAGGAAATGAACGAACAAAGAAACACTAAAGCAGGATTTCAAAATATGACATGATGTTAAAATTTTCAGTTTTTATGATATGTTTTTTATATTATATTATTAACATAAACTTTTTCTCATTATTTATAATCGCTTAAAAGATAAAGGTACACATTTTGACGGTTCATAAAATATTAAAGCTAGTATATAATAATAATAAGAAATAAAATCAACAAAACACAATGTTAGAAAAAAGTAAAAATTACATTAAGAATATTTATAGTCAATTGTAAATTAGGAAGGTATCTTTTTAATATATAAACAAAAAACGTTCAGTTGAAATTTATACTGTATGTGTAAAATTAACTTTCTATTTCGGAAAAAAATAATAAAAAAAAACAATTTAACCATTATTTTCCTAGTTATTAAAGAAGGAAATGATACTAAACCTGGTTGACAATTCACTAATTGTATTCAACTTTTCTATTTCTAGGAGTTTTTTTGGAAAAAAATATTAAAAATACATGTTAGATATTTTTTTGAATGCTATATTTCTTAATTACTTCATTAGAACGCGTCAAATGCTATCCTTCTTGTATATATACAACAAAATAAAATAATTATCGGCAAAAATATTATTAACTGATTTTTAATATTTTTGTCAAAATTAGGTTTCCGTCTTGGCGAAACCCTAAAAAACGTAACGTAACATGATAAAACCCTTAAAAGGACTAAAACAAATATCTTGAAACTTGAAAAGATATGTCTGATAGCGAGGAAGAAAGTAGTGGTGCCACAAGCGGGGCAGCTGATTGGCCCGTTACCGAAGAATGGCTACAAGCCGTTTTAAAAGAACACCACAAAGATATAACCGAACCCACTGGCATCACGGTACTGGATTTCACCGTAAAACCGGGATGTGAAACCGGAGAAAGTGTCCTTTCGGATATACTGGCAGTATCTGTTAAATACTGTTTAAGGTAAAACATTGTACAGAGTGTCCTATATTCGTTTTTTATGTGGGATCTCAGTTTTTTGTGAAAAAAACTGCTGGTTTGCAACAGTGTATTACTTTTCGATGAAAAGAAAGACGGCACCAACAGATTTTAAGGAGCCTTTAAGTTTTTAAAGTATAAGCAAAACTAAAACTTTCAATTTTTGGTCATCTGTGGCCTCTATATTGTTAGCTCAGATTAGGTTAGGTAGTGAAAACTGAATAGAATTCAGTCCAATCCAGCCGTACTCTTTCTTCACAAGTAACTGAGATCCCACAAATACATCGAACATAGGACAATCGTATTAAAATGGAATTAAATCATGCCGATATTTTTTTCTTTTTAATAAACAGATTCGAAATGACTGTTAAAAATAGAAAGTGAAGTGCTCAGATAATTTAAGTGTCATGAAAAGCACATTTAGGAAATTGTAATATATTACGATGTTCAAAAATTGAGAAAAATACGCGGACTACTGCTATCGAATTAAAGTATTTATTGCTCAAGAGATGCTTTTTTTGAATGTCACTTTGAAATGCATAATTACTTATTATGACACGCGGAGTTGGAACCACGATCGTATCATTAGGAAACCGTGCAAGAATCAAGTGAATATCGTACAAAAGAGGAATAAAAAAAACACGTTCAAGTGGTGTTGTGAACAAACAATTCCTTCCAACTAACCAAGCAGTTAATAAGGAGTATTTTTCAAGCTTAATCCGCCATTTACGTGAGTCAACGTGTAAAAAAGATTTAGCATCACGAGAAAGCACCATCACACAATGTAATAATTATTTGTAACTTTGTAAGTAAAAATGAAATGATGACCATTCCACGAGCATCGTATTTACTATATATGACAGAGGGTGAATTTTTCTTGTACCTTAAGCAGAAATTACCACTCCGTGGACTCTGTTTTGCATTTATAGAAGCCCTAAAATAGAATTTGCTGGGCATCTTCAAAGAAATTCTAGAAATCGAGTATCATCAGTGTTTTGAAGATAGAAAATAATGTTGGTAAAAGTGCGTTGCAGTGGCAGGAGATTACTCCGAAAGGGATCAAATTTATGGCTAGGAATAAATTGATGGGTATTTTATTTCATCGGTCCCCTTAATTCTTGAGCATGCGTTTAGTTCTAAAAAACTAGAATAACAATGTGCTACTGATTTTCTTTACTGTAGAGTTCATGACAACCATTTTATATTTTTTATTTTTTTTTTTACTATTATGATGACACAGAGATACGATAATGACTGCAAAGGATTTTGACTTTTTTTCAATATAACTGAAAGAAATTAAATGAGTAGGCAAAAAAATGACGTTGAAAGTATGAAAAGTCGTTTAAAAGTTCAAAAATCCTATAATTTCCTATATTTTAAAAAATTTTACCATTTTTCACGTTAGAGCAAAAGAAGTTACTCACAAATGTGTTATTAGATTCATCTTCTAAAAGAGTCGAACGACGTTTAGTTAATAACGGAACTTTATATCGATAGCCCTGTACAATATCGACCTAACTACAAATTTCATGTTTCCAATGTATAAAATATTTTAATGAATCGCACCAACTGAAAATGTTGACAGACAGCAAAATTTAAACAATGTTAATTTGTAGTCGTATCGTTATCGCAAAAAATATAGTAATAAGTAACAAGTTTTTTTTCTTTAATTATTATTACATTTTTGAATTTATTTCTGTAGGTGTAATCCAGTCGGCACTGAACATAACCTTAGTTTTATAATAAAACTTCTACCTCAGGATCCGTTTAGTAGGTTTTTTGTTACAGAAGCACAGTTTGATTTGAGAGAAATTAAATTTTATACGCAGGTAAGTAACTTTTCTAGAAAGGATATATCGCCTAAATTAGGAGAGATTGAGAAAAAAGTCTTTTGGAGATTTTTTAATTATTATTAAATTTTGGTTCTAACATACATTTATGGAAAGGCATAATGTGCAAAATAAAGTTCAAAACTCCGAATACCAAGCATTCAAATTTTATTTTAAATGGTACCTTTATATGTTATTGGATATATGGATTTTACCTGCGATTCTAGACATTTGTTTTTGTTACATACCCTACACTTCAAATAAGTAGTTTTAAGGACAACGGCCTCTTTCGCCCTTTAATTAGCTACAAAATGCAAACTAGCTTTCGTGTTTCGGTTTAATTCCAATTTCATCGGCTTGCAGCGAAACGACCAAATCTTAACATTTTCAGGTAGAAAATAAAAAACTGAGATAGACATGAGCAAACTATTTCGCTTTAGAAAGTGAGGTTTAGAAGATATAGCCCGTCAAAGAGCAAAAAATGTTATTATTCAGATGTCAATATCTCGAAAAGTATATCAAAATTAGCCTAAAAATAATAAAAAAAATTTGAATACAAATGATATTCAAATACATACAAATAGAACGATTTAAATAAATAAAAGCTATAAATATAAGGTTTGAACGTGAAAATGAAACAAGATGAATTAATGAATCGACATACATTTATTCTTCAGTATAATCTCGCTTAAGCTCAATACATTCTCTCCAGCGATTTTCCAATTCATTTATCCCATCTCTGAAGTGGGAAGACGTTTAAAATACCCATCTACGGATGATATCATCTCATCATTTGTTGAAAAACGCTTGAGGTTTGGGAACAGTTGGAAATCAGACGGAGCCAGATCTGGCGAAAAGGGTGGATGTTCCAACAATTCGTATTTCGATCCAACCAGTTTTGTCGATGCCAGAGCACCTCTGTAAGAAGGTGCACTGTTCTGCAAACCGGGTATTTTCTCACGAATTTTCTCATCCAGCTGGTTCAAAAGGTTGCAATAATGCTCTCCTGCGATAGTTTTATCGGTTTGAAGGTAATCAATTAACATCAATTCCTTTTGCATGCTAGAAAGCTAATGCCATAATGTTTTTGGACGACTCTGACCACTTTGGCAGCTTTGGAGCTGAACAACCGGACTCAGTCCACTATGCGGTTTGTTGTCGCTGTTCAGGATCATACTGGTAAACCCAAGTCTCATCCACAATTGCAAATCGACGCACAAAATCAGTTTTGTCTTTGTGAAACTAGTGTTTAGAAAGTTTCTCTCGATTGCGTTTTTGTTCCCATGTTAGCAAATGCGGCACCCATCTTGTGAATAGCTTTCCCATATCCAAAACATTTAAGAGTTCATGTACTGATCTATGTGAGAGGCCCATAGCCTCAGCTAAATCCTCCACGGATAATTGCCGATCTTCCATTACCATATTTTATACTTGCACAGCAGTTTCTTCAGTTGTTGCAGTTTTTGGACGTCCTGAACGTGGATCATCATTGACGCTTGTACGACTACGTTTAAACTGTAGACTCCATCTATGAACAGTTGGAAATGAAAGATACACTTTCACTAACTTTGCACGGATTTCAGGTGCCGATAAACTTTCTAAAAGAAAGAATTTTATCTCCACACAATATTCGACTTTTTTCCATTTTAAAAAAATACTCAAACACGTCTACTTTAACCAACTGATAAACAATGAATGACTTGACACATCGACTTGAAATTTAGACTGTGTTCATATAACATATGAAGCTTCAAAATGGTGTTGACTATTTGGTTCAGGCGATGCTCCGTCGGTGTCTCTTTCAAAACTTATTGACTGAGAGACTTTTTCCATATCACTTCTCGTTTGGGTACTGCTGAACACCTTATTCAAGCACTATGTGTGGAGACCCCAGATATCCCCGTTCTAACAAAGTTATACACACGTAACAACATTACATTTACAGGATTATTTAAATTTAGTACCGCGTAACTATTACAAATACACCACTGCAGTAGTTTTCTTATCACTCTGGCTCAGAGCTTCTGACGTTCATTCCAACAGTTTACTAAACGATTATTTCAGTAACGATGATACCAAAAATGCCCTAATCTGCGTTTATTACCAGGTGTACAAGTATGAAATGCGGATTTTTTTTCTAAAAAAACATGTTAAATTCGGAAGAATGATAAAAAGTGCTTTATTCAAAGTATGCTCCATCGCTTGTTATATATCTTTCCCATCTTTTGGGCAATTAGTGAATATCACGCCGGTAAAAATCTTCCCCTTTTGCTGCGAACCATTCATCGAGCCATTTTTTCACATCTTCGTACGAACCAAAGCGCTGCTCAGCAAGTGTGTGACCCATCGATACAAACAAGTGGTAATCAGAAGGAGCCAAGTCTGGTGAGTAAGCCGCATGGGGTAGAACTTCCCAGCTGAGTGCTTCCAACGTGTCGCGAACTGGTTTTGCCGTATATAATGGAGCATTGTCATGAAGAAAAATGACTTTGTGTTGCCTCTTTCGGTATTCTGGCCTTTTTTCAAGCAGCGAACGGTTCAAATCGGTCAATTGTTGTTGGTAACGTTTAGTATTAACTGTTTCCCCAGGTTTTAACAGCTCATAATAGACCACGACCCTCTGGTCCCACCAAACACAGAGCATCGTCTTTCTGCCAAAGCGATTCGGTCTTGCGGTCGATGTGGATGGTGCGCCTGGGTCTACCCATGATTTTTTGCGCTTGGAATTCTTAAAATAAATCCACTTTTCATCCCCTGTAACTATACGATGCAAAAACGACTTCCTTTTGTACCGAGCGAGCAAAATGTCACAAATGTTTTTTGCACTTTTCCATTTGCCTGTCGTTCAATTCGTGTGGTACCCATCTACCAGTCTTCTGAATCTGTCCCATCTCTGGTAGCCGATTGGAAACAGCTTGTTGACTAACGCCCAATTGCTCGGCGAGTTGTTTTTATGTTTGCGAATCATCTTCGCCCAACAATGCTTGCAATTCCACATCTTCGTATTTTTTTGGCGGTTTTCCACGTTTTTCGTCTACAACATCGAAGTCACCACTTTTGAAACGCCGAAACCATCGTTCACACGTATCTTGCGATGGAGCATGTTTACCATAAGCTTCTCGAAGTAATCGGTATGATTCAACAGCAGTTTTGTTCAAATGAAAACAAAAAATTAATGCTGTCCGCGAATGCTCTTTGTTCGGTATAAATTTCGACATATTGGACACAACAACACAACATTATGCACACACTTTTCCAATTTATCACTCGTGCGCGTGACACTTGTTGATGACACAACAAAATGGCGCAGTGTCAAATCTTTATAGCACAAACTGCATTGGTGCACCATCTGTTGTCTGAAATCCACATTTCATACTTGTACATTTGGTATTGCAATTATTTACTAATAAATACAAAAAATTTAACAGTGACAAATTAGCAATAGTATTTCTTCAAGTATATTGCACAAATTTTGATTAAACAACACAAATAACTGGTAGTGAGCGAGCGAACATCAATATTTTGAACTGATTTGATGAAAATTAAGATTTTCAATCTAGACTGGCCGTCCTAGGAAGCCTTATACCAATAATAACCAATTTATCGTCATTAGTCGTAATCTACAAAACATACATTTTGCATATATGAAGTGTAAATACAAAACCATTAGTTAACGAGTTTCGCAAACAATGTAGAAGTCAAATATTTAATTGTTTGAACTCATTATCTTCTAATCGAGTCACTAAAATTATACTCGTTGAAATTATTACCAGACTGAACATTTCTGAGTCATCTTTATTGTACTAGTCATACAACAGCGTCGCGATACAACATGTTTAAATGATGATATAATGAACACGACAACACCATTATAGCGTGAGATAAAGTCATTCAAAGCTAAAATTATATGTATGTGTTATACTTTGACATATGAAATTTAAGGCATTAATATTACATATTACTTTAATTAACAAAGTTTTTAACTCATAAATTTAAATTATTATTGTGTTATGAAGTAAACTCTCTAGTTCAGGTTAGCAGCTGATACAAAATACAACTCATCAAGTACATATTTAAGTTGTTACTGGGATCCAATTAAATGAATTAAATTTAAATTATTTATTAAGCATATTTACTAAATTTTAGTCACTTGTCATTATCGGATAATGAAATAGTTTATTTACGATTTTCCTGTTACCTTCATTTAGATGTTATAAAAAATAAATAAATTATCAAATCCTTATTTATAACCTGAATTGATCATTTAAAAATGATTAAATAATATATGTCCAGTCTGTCAAGTAAGAATGTGTCCGCGATAATTAATTTTTGGTAGATGCGATTCTAGCGATTCACCAAAAAATTGGTAGAGGGAACCTTTGTCTACGACGCATTTTAGTAGGTATCAGTCGATTCCGAACTTTCGTCGAAATGACGTGAATTCAAAATGAGTCCCTTGTTTGCGCGTCGATTCGAGGCAGTCTTTCTCTGTTCCCTTCCAAAGGAGCCTAAAATGACACATTCCGCGGCCGCTAAATATATTAAAAAGTCGGTATCGTTTGTGAAGGAGTGGGTAAATCATTTTAAACGAAACGAAAAATATCGACGATTTGCCAAAATGTGGCTCGATCTGGGCAAAGTCACTGCGAAAGTCAAAAAACGCATCGTGTCTTTGTTTTCACGACATCTAAAATTGACGCTGCGACGAGGAACGCCAAAAATAAGAAAATCGGGTTTGCACGAAGCACGTTGAAGAAACCTTTGCTGGGCGAAAATCAAGCGACTCGCTTGGGCCCACGATAAGATACTAAAGTGGCCCTTACAATCGCAGGACGCCAACCCTATTCAAAACGTTTGATTCCTTGTAAAGAGAAAGCTCAGAGTAAAGAAGAAAAATTTGCAGAATATGCAGAAAATCTCGTCAAGAACATGCCTCAAAGATGCCACGCGATTATTGATGCAGGAGGTGATTGGACAACTTACTAAGGTAATTGTGCCGTTGTTAGCGCACCAAAGAATACATTGATGGCAAAAAAGGTTCTCCAAAAACATTTTTTCAAGAATACGAGTGGTCATGTTCTTACTTGACAGACTGTACATATTTTGATAAACACTAAATTGGTGGTGAATATCTAAAAGTAACAACTGATAAAGGTATAATAGAAGCGACGTAAATAATTTTTTCCGATTTCGTTTAGAAAAATATCAATTCCTAAGCAGGAGGAAAATACTTTAAAATTATCTCACCCTATTTTAGCCATGAGGTTAGAAAGTCCAACAAAATAAAATAAGTATATGTCACTTTAGTTTTCACATTTTGATTGCATACAAAATGAAATTTTCCACTCCTGATACGTAAATAATTATCGATTAAGAAATAGAAAAATAATTTTATATGCATGCGCGTAATCTTGCAAGTGTAAAAGAAAATATAACCTAATGTTTCCAACTACCAGCTGACCATTTCGTTATTCCGAACCTCGATCATATTTCTTTAAAGGGCTTTACAAAATTTAAGCAAATAACCGGTCAAGCGCAAGTTGGACTTGCACGATTAGGGTTCCGTACGTTGATTGCTTTTAAAGTAAAAATTTTTGTTACGGAAGTATAAAATGATCAATGACTTCACAAAACACATCCCAAATGAGTTTTCAATAAAGTTTTTGTCTGATCTTTACTGAAAACTGATGACCTTGAAGTTTTTGTTTTTTTTTTATATGCCAAATAGATTATTAAAGGTAATGCACTCGTAATAATTTTCGTTCAATCTACACTCTGTACAGAATATTCCAGAATTTTTTCAAAATTTCTTGATCAATACTTTTCAAAATAAAGGGGGGAGCAGCGATTTTTCGCACTTTTTTAAAAATAGTACAAAGAGAAGCGTGCGCAAGTATTACATTATATATATTTTTGAACTCGTCTTTTTACAAGCTTTTATTTGACACCCCACTCGATGACCTAGTAAAAATTTTTTGTTTTGCTTACGAAAGAATGACCCCAATGATGAGACCATCAATTCCTATATTAGTGTCAAATTTCAACTTTCTCTGTCAAATAGTTTCGGAGAAAATCGGGTGTAACAGACGGACAGACAGACACAGACGGACACCAAAGTGATCTTATAAGTGTTCCATATGGAACACTAAAAACCAATTTCAAGTAATTAATTCATATTTCTTTATAATCTTTTGAGCAGTAAGAAATGTTACCAAGTACCTTTTATATTAACTATATACTTATAATTTATTTTATCTTACATTTTTATCATTTACTTTTATTTATTTCGATTACAAAAACGTAATTACTCGGCTCATTATTTCTCTCTTAAGTAATTTTTAGTTGATGTCTGACAAAATATATTTCCAATTTTTTTACTAATTTCTAGGCTTTGAAAATATAAAGAAGGACTCAATAAACCGAAGCGATCTTCAGCAACATCACTAAAATTGCACGATTATTTTCTAAAATTTAGAGGAAACTAACTTTTAGAACGAAAAAATAAAGAGCGGTCTCTGAGTTTCCAAACTTAAAATAGAAATAAAAGAAGCGTGTTTAATCACCGTCCACTTTTTCGGTTAGTCAACAGATCGGAAGTAGAATTAAGGATTTTGTTTACTTCCTTTAATTCACAAATAAAGTGGAATCTGCGGAAAGAGTTAGCTTGTTAAGAAAATTAGGAATATAAATCTAAAGTTCGTTATCCTTTACCTATATCTCTGTCGATTCTGTAAGTATGAACCGTTTTTGATTTATCACAAAACCGGAAGTACAATAGAGGATCAGTTTTAGGAAGCTCTGATGATAATGAGAGGCGGCCATAGCATAGTGGGTAGGCTGTCTGCCTTCTACGCCGGAGACCCGAGTTGGCATCTAGCCTCGGAAAATAGAAATTTAGAAAAAAAAAAAACTTTACAACGTGACGGTCGTCTCTCTCTCGTGTATACTCGAAGTATCATGCTTAGTAAAGCCCTCTCTCACTTTAGCCGTTCGGAGCCGGCATTAACCTGTAAGTCTCATTTGTCTGTGAAACACGTAATAAAGGCACCAACTACAGACAAAGGCAAGAAGGTCGCCTACGTTCGTATCGGATATGGCACTTGAAGAAGAAGATAATCAGGTTTGCTCTTCTATCCCCATTTTAAGTTTCGAGCTATAACACTCTTCTAATAAGCCATAAACTGGAAGATTTCGAGAGTTCTAACTATGGGCAATTCAAATATAAGGCCATTTTTGTCCATACTTAGTGATTCTTTGATTATAAGACACTTCCGGTTTAAGTGGAAACGGAAAGAGCAGTAAAAGTCGAGGTTTGTGCGTTTAGACGATAAAGAATTCAAAATTGAAGTATCCCTTTCTTTGTCACTCTGTTATCTTTTGATTATTAACCATTAACCGGTCACACATAGTGGAAAGAGGTCTTTCACTTTTCTCTAGCTTGAGTTATAAGTGTGATAAATAAAGGAAGAGATAGACGGACAGACAGACGGAAAACACAAAATCAATACCGTCTCCCTAATTAATAAGTTTTAATTGTTTGAGGGTAATAATTGGAATGAAAGTGGATCAAGGTTATGTAGAAAAATTACGATTCTTGTGACGTCTTTGTGGTATAGGTGTATAAAGAACACATTTTTTTAACTACGGAATAAAAAGATATACCTTAAAGTTCCAAAAATTCATTTAAGTAACGTTTCAAAAATGCGACATAGCTTTATTTTCCTTTTAGATTCAATTGCGACTTTAGTAAAATATATTCATTAATAAAAAAGAAACAGAGTGTTTTGAAATTTTTAAAACGTAACAGTCAAAAATTAACAGTAATATACGAGAGGTCAATAATTAACAAAACAAATTGCTCTGAACCAAAAACAGGTTATTCAATAACAATGAACTCTACACTACTTTCTAACATACTCTCCAACATTTAGGCACTTTTCTCATCGTTCTGTGAACCTCCGAATTCCTGTAGCATAGAATTGTTCACCTTGCCCTCTGAGCCAGCTTTTTTAACCTCTTCGATGTCTTCGAATCTGGTGCCACGTAAAAACTCTTTGAGCGGGCCGAACAGGTAACAATCGAAGGTCGAGACTATAAGGTTGGTGTGGCAATATCTCCCAACCCAACTATTCGATCGTCTCTAGCGTGTTCTGAACGGTATGAGAACGGGCGTTATCATGCAGCAAAATTACACCTTTTGAGAAAGAACCCTGGCGTTTTCTTCTGATCACGGGTTTAACTTTCTGTTGAAGCATGTTTGATTAGTACTTCTCACTATTTACAGTACGTTGATTTTCTAGATAATCAGAACACCGTTCACATCACTTTACCAGCACACTCGTAGGTTTTGAATTTTTTCTATGCGGGTGAATTCGAATGTTCCACTCAACACTTTGCCGTTTGGATTCAGGTTCAAAGTGATGAATCCATGTTTCATCACAGCTTATTATGCGATCTAGAAAGTCATTACCTTCTGTTTTTTGAGTTCAAAAAAAGGCGAATTCGGTTGTCTTTATGGTCCTGAGTCAGCTCTCGTGGAACCTATCTCGAATACATGTTGCGATAGTCCAGCTTAACATGAATAAATGGGGTGCACGGTTGCAGGACTTACATTACACATTTCAGCAATTGTCGCAATTTTTATACGTTCTGTCATTCCCGAAAAGGTAATTTATGCCATTTTGTAGCATGTCTGTCGAAATTTCAATTGGTGACAATTGTTCTGCCTAAATTAAAACTATTTAATCCACTTTTATACGTTTTCGCAGCTTAAACACTTTTTACCACACTGTTTCAACATTCTCTAGTAAATTTTGGTCGGATTTACATCTTCGGATAACAAAAATATTGGACGTGTGTACACGTTTCGAGACATTGTGAAATGAACAAATTAGGTTGTTTACAATTTTTTCTTCAAGCAGCTGATTGAATCTGTCGCCAAGGTTGCCAAGTTGACCTCAGAAAGTTTAATTTAAAAATATTTAGTTTTCTCACTACGGTTTATCGCGTTAATTATTGAACGCCCCTCGTAAATATAAGGAGAGCCGAGTAAATATAGGATTATGTTCTACAGTTTACTGCAGTTACTTGCAAATACGGAGTATGATTTAAGAAAAAGATATTTCTTGCATACAGTGTTGATACTTTAAATACTTAAATTAACAGGCCAGTTCAAACATTAAAAGGTAGTGTACACAAAACGATCTACTACTGAAAATTTAGAGTTATTAGAAATTCAAGCAATAAAAAATTGTCAACTATATTACAAAAAAGTTTAAAGCGTCCCCAAATTATTAGTTATAATCATTTATAATCGATTTATTTCACGGACGCTAAATAAAACAGTATATAGATGAATCTCCTGGGCATTCTACTCCGTGAAGCATACACTATTGAACAGTATTTGCCTTTCTTGATGTAATTAAATCGTTGCTTGTTAAAACAACAGGTTCGCCAGACAGTAATTGACGAATAACACAAACCATAATTATAACAATACCAGGGAAATCAATCAATATCATTTAATTATTTGTGAATTTATTTAATATAAACGCTTGAATTGTATCATTGCACTAATACGCCAGTAACGAAAATTAAATCAAAATACTGACGCACAATATGACATTATTATTTAAATCAATTTTTATATACGGAATTTAATAATCTGGTAATAATAGCTATAAAATGTTTCAAAAAGGATTCCATTGCGAATCAAAAAATAGGGCGGATACAACATTTATTTCGTTCCGAATACTTCGGGGACGGTTTTTGATTACCGTTTTTTAATTTTATAGAAGAGGATACTGACGTACGATATCAGAACAAGTCTATCAATGTAGAATTAACAACTCAAAAACAATCATGGCTACCTCAGTCAACCGCCTTTATCTTGTCACTAGTGATATTGCACCTTGGAACTAAATCTTATGCTTATTATTTTTAGTGTTCCGTACGGAACACTTATAAGATCACTTCGGTGTCTGTCTGTCTGTCCGTCAGTCTGTCCATCTGTCTAATATAGAAATTGATGGCCTCATCAGAGCCGTGTAGTTTTGAAAGTTTAATTTTGACTTATGGGGTAAGTTTTGGGGGGTGAAATCGGAAGTGAAAAAAAAATTTCTTCACTAGGTCATCGAGTGGGGTGTCAAATGAAAGCTTGTAAAAACACGAGTTTAAAAATATATATAATGTCTTACATGCGCACACTTTTCTTTGTATTATTTTTTAAAAAAAAAAACGCGAAAAATCGCTGTCCCCTCCTCTATCTAGAAAAGTACTGATCCAAAAAATTTTGAAAAAAAATTCTAGAATATTCTCCACGGGGTGTAGATTGAACGAAAATTATCACGAGTGCATTACCTATATTAATTTATCTGGTATATAAAAAAAAAAATCAAGGTCATCAGTTGTCAGTAAAAATCGAAAAACAAACTTTGTTGAAAATTTTATTGGGGGTGTGTTCTGTGAAGTCACTGATCATTTTATACCTCCGTACCAAAAATTTTTATTTCAGGAGCAACCAACGTACGGAACACTAATTGGGCAAGTTCAACTTGCACTTGACCGGTTATTTTTTAAGGGTGTAGCACGTTGTAGGCAAATTTCTAAAGCGCTACAGGAGCGATGCGTGTGCGGAAAAAGTCATTCAAGTTGGCCTTGAATCGCTCTTATAGGTGTATTTAAGAACAAGATAGCTTACCCATTTGGGCGTTCAAGGACGTTTTCAGTCGTTCGGGTCCTCAATTTCAACAGAACTTCGTTGATTTGTAGGGTACCATAAGTATAGTAAAACTAAAATGATTGGGCTCAAGTATGGAGTGTACGGAAGAAATTATATACAGGTTATTTAAAGTAAGGAATAATGCGAGTATCTCGATATTTTATTTATAAAAAAAAAACATCTACGAGGCTGGTTTGAAAAGTCCGTGCAAAGTCCGAAAGATGGCCCCACCGGCGCGTATCGAGGTCATGTTTAGTTAGTAGCATCTCTTGAATGAACGCACACCAAGTTTCAGCCATATTGGTCTATTTCTTTGTGTTTGGCATTCGTGTGAATCAAGGAAGTCGAGTGATTTTCAAGAAATGGACGAAAAAGAATTTCGTGTGGTGATTAAACATTACTTTATGAAAAGCGAAACGCCTCAGGAGACTAAAGAGAAGCTTGATAAACATTATGGTGACTCTGCACCTTCGATTAGAACAGTTTATAAGTGGTTTCAAAATTTTCGGACTGGCCATATGGGCACAAGTGACGCTGAACGTTCTGGACGGCCTATGGAGGTTACGACTCCAGAAATCATTGATCAAATCCATGATATGGTGATGGATGACAGAAGAGTTAAGGTGCGTGAGATTGCTAGTGCTGTGGGCATCTCGACTGAACGGGTACATAATATTTTGCATAAACATTTGGACATGAGAAAGCTATCCGCAAGATGGGTGCCGCGATTGCTCACGCTTGACCAAAAACGGAATCGTGTGAAGTGTTGCAAGGATGGTTTGCAGCTGTTCCAGAAGAATCCCGAGGACTTTAAGCGTCGTTTCGTCACTGTGGATGAAACATGGATACATTATTATACTCCTGAGACCAAACAACAATCTAAACAATGGGTTACCAAGGGGGAATCTGCACCAAAAAAGGCGAAGACCGTTCCTTCGGCCGGAAAGGTTATGGCGACTGTCTTTTGGGATTCGCAAGGGATAATCCTCATCGACTATCTGGAAAAGGGTAAAAACTATTACAGGTGAATATTATTCATCGTTATTGGACCGTTTGAAAACCGAGCTGCAAGAAAAACGCCCGCGATTGGTCCACAAGAAAGTCCTTTTCCATCACGACAACGCACCAGCACACACCTCAGCAGTTGTGGTCGCAAAATTAATGGAAATAGGATTCCAACTCGTTTCACATCCCCCCTATTCTCCAGACTTGGCTCCTCGGACTACTATTTGTTCCCCAATTTGAAGAAATGGCTGGCGGGACAAAGATTTTATTCAAACGAGGAGGTGATTGCAGACACTAATGGATATTTTGGAGACTTGGACAAATCCTATTATTCGGAAGGGATCAACAAAATAGAACATCGTTGGACGAAGTGTATAAGCCTAAAAGGAGACTATGTCGAAAAATAAAAAAGGTTTACCCAAACACATAAGTAGTTTTTATTTTTGCACGGACTTTTCAAACCAGCCTCGTACCTAGGTAACCCTTATTCATTTTATTTTCAGAATAACCAAATTAGAAAATGTTTAGGCTCAACTATCTACGACATGTTGATAAAATACGGAATAACAACAGCATTTGGAGAATGATCAATTTTTGTGAAAAACGTGAAAGGTGATCCTCAGTAGTTCGAGACACCAATTTTAATAGATTTTCGTGGTTCTATGAATACATTAAAGCTATAAAATTTCTCAACTCTCACGTATACCGAAAAAATTATATACAGAGCCTTCATAAAGTATGAAATAATGAGATACCGATAGATTTTTATGACAAATGCTTGGTTGTTCTATGTTGTATGAAGATCTTATTTTATACATTGTGAAGTTAAAGTTTAGAATTCATAAAAATTAACCGATCTCCAGATACTTTATCAATACTCTGTATCTAATCGACAGTAACGCCAATAGAAATTAAATTTTAATGATCCGTATTATATTATAATTTATTTACAGAAATTAATAATATTTTTTTTTTCTATTAAGATGCAACCATCCTCCGTCCCCCATAGTACTACTTTATATTTTTATTTTAGGTCGTCCCAGATTTAGAAAGTTTTAAAAAAGAAATTTTTCGAGACAACCCAGATAATGATGTCAGACTGCCAATCCCTAAATGTTACTATGCCCACTATAGTCCGGGAGAAACCGAACCCGAAGTTATCCCACCAACTTCCGTCCTAGTACTAGAAAATATCAAACCTAGGGGTTACGAATCGGCTGATTTCGCGGAGGGTTTGACATTGCGTCAAGCACAGGCGGCTGTACAAGCTGTTGCACAAATTCATGCCTTATCACTATGTTTAAAAGGTTGGTAAAAGTTGTAACTGAAAGCATAAGTAAATAATGCCAGGGCGTCATATCTATATAAATTTCTGTATATCTACTTAAAATCTCGACTACGCCTCGAATTTTTTAAAGATATGTTTTATGCACTAGATGCATAAATAACTATGTTTTGATTTTCAGGTTAACGAGGGAAAATCTCTCTCCGAAAAATATCCCTTCCTTTTTCAAACATCTCGCGCATCGGACTCATATCAGCAACTAGTCGAACGAGGTCTCCCTCAGCTTTTCCAATTTCTAGAAAGCAAAAGTGACCTTAAAGACATCTTAAATTGTTTAAAAAATCTGCGACCACATACCAAAGAAGTCATAGAAACTCTCCTTAGAGCCGAAGAACCGATGGCTCTTATAACACACACGGATTTCTGGTGTAACAATCTTATGTTTAGGGAGATCGATGAGGTAAATATATTAAAAGATGTATTTTTTTCTGTTTTATTGGCTCACGAATTTAGTTTACCTAGAAAATAGTCACCGCACTGAATAAACAAAAAATATATTCTGACAGGTTAAAACCATGATTAAATCCGTTAGTTACATTAAAACACGATCAAAATTGGTTAACTGTATCCAATACTCACGAATCGCTGAAATGTGTAGTGTTGTCAAGCTTCATAATTTTTAAAGATTCTTTAGCTCACCGGCTTTCACCATATTATTAAAAGTGTAACGCCTAATAAAGTGCATAGTTTCAGTTAATAAGAATAGAAAGGAAACAATACAATACTTATATTAAACAGTTACTATTTAAATAGGTTTTATATAACCATGTATAACTAGCTATAAAAATCAATAAATACAGGTGGCAACACAATTGCAATATCCAAAGCGGTGTGTATTACAACATTGGTCGTTCTGTATATCAGTTTTCTTTGCGGCGTTGCATTGCCGTAGTATAACATAATTGCTTGGCCTTAAAACTTTACTGAAATTTTAAACGAATCGTTGATTTGGCGAGAAACGGTTTCATGAATGACATGGATCTTTTATATGTATAAAATGTTTTTGAATTAACCCAGTCTTGCATTAAATACTAGATTATTACCTAAGATCATATATGTAAATGTTACTATAAATAATTGTGTAAAATAGGGTGGCGTCACTATTTTCAGTTTAACTGTTTTAGATATAGCTGATATCGTTTAATTAAACTAAGCAGTTTTTGCATCATTTTCTTTATAACGTCAAAAATTGTAGCACAGCTCCAGTCCAATGGACAGGGACTATTTTCCCATAAAATTTTTGAGAGATTTTCGTTTTAATCCCTTGATAAAATTTGGAAATCTACGTAGCACAATAAGTTTTTTTAATAAAGTCAAAACTAAAAAATTCAATCCAAAAAGATAAATAACAACGAACTGGTATATATATATATATACATATAGGTTGTCCAAAAAGCCAAAGTATTCCCTTCGAGGGCTACTAACCCTGTTCATAACTCCCAGAATATGTAACTCTGACCTTAGTGAAAAATCGTTAGATTTCGAGATATTGACACTTTGATCTATGACACAATCTCTCTCACTCTAACTCACATTGAATGGTGTCACGTTCTCGTATCTTAGTAAATAAATAAATACCTGTCACATTAATAAATTAACATGTCCGAAATCCTAATAAAATAAATAGTTACACAATGAGCTCCTTTTGCACTAAAATAGCAATATTTTTTTTTCTAAAGTAAAATATAGTAAAAGTAATACTATTTTAGAAACTACACTAAATTAGCAATTTTTTTAAATAACTAGCCCTGTTAGCTTGGTACGTTTTTTTAGAGTATGAAGAGTCAAAGTTAACTAATTAAAATGTTTTTACTCATGACACTTGTAAAAATGTTTTTTCCCCACAAGCTTAGCGCAATTAGTTTTATTTTGCACTGTGATCAACAGCAGGGTAATTCAGGATTAAGTAATAATAATTAGAATCTTAGAATACGGAAATTTGTAGTTGTGGCACTCGATAAACCGATCTAAGGTGTAGATTTTCATGAAATTCATAAAAGTGTCAGTATCTCGAAATCTAACGACTTTTCAAGGTCATATTTACATATTATATTATGAGTTATGAGCTGGCCTATCAGCCCTCGAAGGGAATAGGAATACATTAGTTTTTGGAACACCCGGTATATATATATATATATATATATATATATATATATATATATATATATATATATATATATATATATATATATACATATATATATATATATATATATATATATATATATATATATATATATATATATATATATATATATATATATATATATGTCAAAAGAGTTCTAGAGATAATTTCACTCGGTTACTGCCTCATGCTCATTTACGGAAGGTTTAAAATTCAGAAATATAAATTTACCGCGACAAATAAATAAGTAGGTAATAAAAGAAAATAATAATTATCATTTTTAGGTCTGTCAGTGTGCTATACTCGATTGGCAAATGGTTACCTACAGTAGACCTACTAATGATCTAGCATTATTACTGGTCAGTTCGGTATCAGCTGATTTAAGAAGAACGCACACTGAAGAATTATTAGATGTGTATTGGGAAAAATTAACAACAATATGTAAGAAACTAAAAGTTGACATAGAAGAGACATTAGCTTATGATCGCAAGCAACTGAGTGAAGATTTTAGAAAGGGTCAATTGTTGGCGTTACTGTTATGTATAGGTAAGTGCCTTTACAAGGAAAATACAATAATACTGAGTGGAAAATTCGCAGTCACTGAAAAATGTTTACGCGGGAGGCAGAAATATCATGATAATTTAATTTCACGATATGTTTATATTTAGGAAGTTACCATTACGAAGACAACATATCTGTTCACTTGCCAATTATTTTTTTCAACGCGCTATACTAACAATATTGCCTCATGAGGTTAACCTTTTGAAAGATATATAAGAGGTCAATAAAAATAATACTTTTCATTCACAGGTATAATGGGGCTTTTTTTACCTTAAAACATTATTTTAAAAATAGTGGTTAAAGCATCAGAAGTTCTAAAAATAATCAATAAAACTACTTAATTACTTTGTTAACTGTCACTAAATTATATTCGTAAGGATTTTTACAATTGCGTTATCGCGATTTCGTAGTACAACTACATTGTCAAACGCTTAACGAAGACTAAAACAGATTTTTGGTATTTTATGTTTATATGATGAACAGATGTGGTTCTATTATGTGTTAAAACAGTTGGAACAGAACAGAATTTGCTACGTCTAATTGACGATTCAGTAAATTTACATTATGGTCCTTCAAATGTCTGTAAATTTCTATGGATTCTAAGAAATTGAGTTTTGGCCCTTTAGGTGCCGTATGTAAACAATTGATATTGGGAAAAGTATGGCCTGTTTCTATCAATCAACTCTTTAAAAATAATCAGTTGAAATCTAAAACATTACACTGCCCGAGATTGTTATTAATTTACTTACAGATACCAGTGTTGAAATAATCTCTTCTTATATGGTATCTTAAAACTCAAAAACTAAAAAAAATGAGGGGCCCAAAGTACGAATTGCTACGTGTAATTATTAAAGACTTTATTTTGGGCAAACTCGATCGGAAGACGACAGAATTCTTGGCTGAAGGATATGAGAAGGTGGTTTGGATGTGCTTTGAGCGATATTTTTTCGAGCAGGAGTTTCTAAAGTTCGTTTAGCTATGTTATATGGATCGCCAACCGTCGTAAGAAGATATAGTATGAGAATCTGATGACACGTACGAATATACTATAAAAATGGTTTTCACAAGTGTCCGAGTCAATTGAATAATGTAAATACTGGTAAATATCGAGGGTGCGAATTAAAAAAAATACTCATGTTTATGTTGCTGTTTACCACTGAAGCTAGTGAACTGTTTAAAAAATACCGAATGGTTTATGTCCAAATGTGTTAAAAAATCTATACAGTCCTAAAGTCGGTTGAGGACTTTTTACATGCCTTGTGAAATCAATAACATTCAAGGCTACTTAATATTACAATAAACATTTTTCACAAAGGCAGTAAAAAATACTGATGTATGTTTCCAGTTCTCGTCAATAAATCGAACAATAAAGTTGGCACACTCATCTCCAATTTCTTATTTAAATAATAAATCAATAAGATCATTTAAATGATGTCATGATATTAAGTTGAAAGCCATAAATCAAATTGCAAATACCATCAATTTAAATAATTTTCTACATTAGTTTCTCCTCTAAATGATTTTAAAATTAATTTTATGTCTCATTACATTCTATTGAGACTAATATTTAATTGAAATATATCAGCACGTTTTCTGAATACAATGTCATCTAAATGTGAATCGTTATCTTGTCGGCACTCTTCAAAGCGGTGAAATTACTCATCACTGCTTGGCCTGTCGTTTCCGTCAGGAGAGAGAAATGTTACTATAAACTCTACTGGTAAAGATATATTTGAAGCATGTAATGTCACCCGATCCTGCTGAAACCCGGTTCTCTGGTTGTAACAGTCAAAATTGTATAAATCGGGAGGAAGGAGTTCCTAATCATCCCAAAATATTACTACGAATTATCAGTAGTCGTGCAGCAACTGTCATACTTAAAAAGTACGGGCCAATTATTCCACTTATCGACCCTGTGGCCCAGGATATTACTGTAGGAAAATGAAAAGGCTTTTGTAGTTTTGAATTTGTTAGACCCCAAGCAAGGGCAATTCCGGTAATGTGACTGAACCGAGAATAAAATATTGGTAAAGAGCGTTTAAGCGTCTGAGCAGTATTAGCTAACTTTAATTCTTGTACTAGTTATGTTTTGTAGGGGTGCAAACATAAAACTGTGTAAATAATATTGCACGCGAAATTTTGGCGGCGCGTCATTGGCAAAATTGTTGTTCTTGTAAAACTCTGGCGTATAAAAGATACGATTTGCACTGGTGAAACGCTCTATAGAAACTAAATTTACAAGGACTCTTCGTTGTGCTCGCGCAATAAGCCAAACAAATTTGAACTTATTTATGAGACACCTTGTACTAATAGAAAAGATCTCGCGTATCGAGATCCAACAGTTCTGCATAAGCTAAAAAAAAATGATTTTTTTTTTTAGGTTCTATAGACTTAGCTCTTGGAAACGCTCAAATGGAAGAACGACTAGTAGAACTTCTGAAAGATCTTTACAAAGAAGAACTCCTCAATGTAGATGTTGCTCCACGCGCCAATGAAGTTTAAGGTTGTGTTAGGTCGAACTTAAGTGATATTAAAAAGCTGTGACAAAAGACAGTGTTTTAAAATTTAAAAATGCTTCTTATACATATAGCGTGTAGTACTAACAGTAGTTCAGTTCACGTTAAAAATACTAGTATTATTAGAATTGCTACCACATCTTTATTTAATGTAGGCTAGAGTTTGTCGATATTGACACTTTGTTAGGTATATTTGTTATATTACAATTAAAAATATCTCTGCAAATTTGTTATTTATTATGGTTTTTATACGAACAAACTAACAGTATTACTTATTAAAAAATTCATAAAACTGTATTCACTAAAAATATCTTAAATCGAGTGGCTAAAAATGTCTTCTATAACAAACTTGCTTTAAAAATTGTTTGGTCTTAATTTCTTCTAAAAAAGCTGTTGTTTAATGATTAGGTTTGACCTTTTTGTAATAGTCTGCTATCCGATTGGTGCACTTATGCTACGGTGTTGCCACTTACATGGTACTGATCAATTTTAATAGCCGGTTATATATGGTTACATATAACTCATTAAATTACAAGCATAGAAAACATTCAGATGTTAATTATAAATAAATATAATTAGTTACTTCTCTTCTATTAGCGAAAACTATGCATTTTATGAGGTTAGATATTTAATGATATTGTGAAAGCCTGTGAATCAACAAATCTAAATTTTGGAAGTCTGACAACACTTTACCTTTGATCGATTCGTCGGTAGTCGTTGCGGTCAATTAATTTTGAGGGCACGTCAAATAATGTCTTAATGTTGAAACCAATTTTTTTTTCGGAACGTACTAGCAACCTCAAGGCCAAACCATATGGTTACGAGGCTGGTTTGAAAAGTCCGTGCAAAAATAAAAACTACTTATGTGTTTGGGGTAAACCTTTTTTATTTTTCGACATAGTCTCCTTTTAGGCTTATACACTTCGTCCAACGATGTTCTAGTTTGTTGATCCCTTCCGAATAATAGGATTTGTCCAAGTCTGCAAAATATCCATTAGTGTTTGCAATCCCCTCCTCGTTTGAATAAAATCTTTGTCCCGCCAGCCATTTCTTCAAATTGGCGAACAAATAGTAGTCCGAGGGAGCCAAGTCTGGAGAATAGGAGGGATGTGAAACGAGTTGGAATCCTATTTCCATTAATTTTGCGACCACAACTGCTGAGGTGTGTGCTGGTGCGTTGTCGTGATGGAAAAGGACTTTCTTGTGGGCCAATCGCGGGCGTTTTTCTTGCAGCTCGGTTTTCAAACGGTCCAATAACGATGAATAATATTCACCTGTAATAGTTTTACCCTTTTCCACCTTAACTCTTCTGTCATCCATCACCATATCATGGATTTGATCAATGATTTCTGGAGTCGTAACCTCCACAGGCCGTCCAGAACGTTCAGCGTCACTTGTGCCCATATGGCCAGTCCGAAAATTTTGAAACCACTTATAAACTGTTCTAATCGAAGGTGCATAGTCACCATAATGTTTATCAAGCTTCTCTTTAGTCTCCTGAGGCGTTTTGCCTTTCATAAAGTAATGTTTAATCACCACACGAAATTCCTTTTCGTCCATTTCTTGAAAATCACTCGACTTCCTTGATTCACACGAATGCCAAACACAAAGAAATAGACCAATATGGCTGAAACTTGGTGTGCGTTCATTCAAGAGATGCTACTAACTAAACATGACCTCGATACGCGCCGGTGGTGCCATCTCTCGGACTTTGCACGGACTTTTCAAACCAGCCTCGTAAGTATAAAAATGACATTTTTTTGTTACTCTACTCGAAATATTTCTAATTATTATCAGTTCTAAAAGCTGATATACCTTAACTGATCATTCTCGTATAATTTATATTTTGTATATATAATTTGAAGAAAAGTTTTAGTGAATATGGAAGAAAATATTTTAAAATAACCTAAAAGGAGATACAAAAAAGTTTAAAAAATGATTTTTTTTCCATTGGTTACGAGTATATAAATAAATATAGGTTAGCTTTAAGTCAGTCTTAATGCTAACTTGTTCCCTGAACGCAATCCGATCCCCTTAAATGTCGCCAATTATCGCATGATGTGCTTCTATTTTGTATTCGAAACATATATTTCGTGCCAAAGATATTTGTTGATATAAATGAAATAATTATTTGCGAATATTTTTTAGTTTTTAATCAAAAACATATGTATTTTAAATGCAAAATAAACTTACATGTAATATTTGTCTCTTTTTTACAACCCAAAACCAAAACAAGATTAATGTTTTATCTAAATTAACATAGATACTACCAAAAATAATTTAACAAGATCATAATATCAATATTAATTATCCAGTCCAGTCCAGAATAATTTGCCCAGGGCTGTGTTTCCCACCGAGAACAATTTACAGCAATTCAAGAACAACGTGAATCGCTTTTTCCGCACACATGCCGCTCCTGGGGCGCTTTAGGGACTTCCCTGTAGCACGTGTGCTAGACCCATAAAAAAAAAGTCATCTATCTTCTGAAAAAAGTGAAGATTTTCCTTCGGAATTTTCTTTGTTTCGGTATCAGAAATATTGTGTCAAAAGTCCATTGCGAAATCGTGTCGGCAAAAAAAAAGTTATCGAAGGTCAAAGGTCGCGAAAATCATTTTTTCTCAAATATGCGGCATTAGAATCTGAAATCAACGACGAAGAAATAAACTCTATTACTATGTTATCTGCTGAAATGATTGTAGATGATAACAGTAACGAAAATGATGAAGAAGTAGAAGTAGAAGAAGCAGAAGAGGGAGGCGAAGAAGAAGTAGAAGAAAACAATCCATAATCAATAATATATTGTAATAATCTGTAACCCATGGATTAGGCCTACAGGGGACACCATGTAAAAAAAAAAAACGCGCCTTGCATTCTACCTCAAAGGTGGTGCGGAAACGAATGCATCGTAACGCCCAAGTTTTTCTCAGCCTCATATCTCGAGAACTATTAGGCCAACGTAAATTTGTATAGGACCATTTTTATGAAGATTTTGATGATGAACAAATTTCAAACAAAATTCACGTAAGACCAATACTTTACGAGATATTTGAGGAAAACTGATTTTCGAGACCTCTGACCTTCGATAACTTTTTTTTACCGACACGATTTTGCAATGGACTTTTAACACAATATTTTTCATACCGAAACAAAGAAAATTCTGAAGGAAAATCTCCATTTTTTCAGAAGATTGGTCCTTTTTAGTGTTCCGTACGGAACACTTATAAGATTACTTCGGTGTCTGTCTGTCTGGCCGTCTGTCTGTCTGTCTGTCACACCCCGATTTTCTCCGAAACTATTTGTCAGAGAAAGTTGATATTTGGTAATAATATAGGAATTGATGGCCTCATCAGAGCTATGTAGTTTTGAAAGTTAAATTTTGAATTAAGGGGTTAGTAATATATATGTAATACTTGCGCGCACTTTTCTTTATATCATTTTTTAAAAAATCGCTTTATCTCGAAAAGTATTTATCAAAAAATTTTGAAAAAATTCTGGAATATTCTCCACGGGGTGTAGATTGAACGAAAATTATCACCTTTAACAATTTATCTGGTATATGAAAAAAACAAAAACTCTTTTGGGTGCAACAGGATTCGTCCAGAGTATTCCAGAATTCCATTACTTTTCCAAGATTTTCCATAACCGATTTTTTAATTTATTTTAGATTTAGCGATCGTACTTTTTTGTTTTGATCTACCCTACTGAAGGAAGTATTTAACTGTGAAACAAACAACTTGAAGTGCCATATCCGAGACCGACGTAAGCGACCTTCTCGTCTTGGCCTGTAGTTGGTGCCTTTTTTTTTCTAAATGATCCACAGATAAACGAGATCTACAGTTTAATGCCGGTACCGAACGGCCAAAGCGAGAGGGCTTTACAAAGCATGATACTATGGGTGGTTTGCCATTGCCTTCCCGATAGAGGCGACCGTCACGTTATAGTTTTCTTTTAATTTATCATTTTCCAAGCCGAGATTCTAACTCAGGTCTCAAAGTGTAGAAGGCAGAAAATTTCCCACTAAGCCATGGCAGCCTTCTTAGA
Source organism: Pachyrhynchus sulphureomaculatus (assembly GCA_019049505.1). Taxonomy (NCBI): domain Eukaryota; kingdom Metazoa; phylum Arthropoda; class Insecta; order Coleoptera; family Curculionidae; genus Pachyrhynchus; species Pachyrhynchus sulphureomaculatus. The sequence goes on along the minus strand of CM032454.1, from coordinate 148,391,330 downwards.
GCCCTAGGATTACGAAAACCATAATTTTATATTTTTGTGTGTCAGCGATCTATTGCCACATTTGAACTCTGATTTACATATAATACTTGTCTGTTTGACAGAAAAAAGTATTTGCTGGAGATCGTTCTCACGATCTGTATAGAAAACTGCAAATATAATTAGACCTTGGTCACAAAATGGTATATATGCCTTAAGTTATGAAGCCGAGTTTCTGAGTTTACATAAAAAAAGGATCGAAAATGTGGCTCGGACCCTTTACTAAACACATGAAAAAGGCGAAGACATTTGTAAATAAAATGGTGAAACGCTATTCCGACATAAAAAGCTTCGACGATTTCCGGATCGGGGCTCTCTGCAAAAAATGACGGAAAAGGAGGATAAGGCGATTTTAAGAGTGTTTGAGAACTGTTATAATCTATCATTGCGTGGTGGGCAAGCAGTTTTGCGTAAAAAGCTAAATATATTTGTGATATGACTACTGGTTCATGAAGTGAAATTTGGAAACACGGTGAAGAAACTGCGATTGCTCGAAAAACACGTCGAAAAAAGGCTCATTTGAGCAAAAGAAAATTTGGACCGCAGTTGGAAGAAACCAACACTAACAGCCCTAATCGATCAGTAATTTTCACGGGCAAGCACGAAATGAGTTGTAAAGAAAATTCTAACAATTTTTTTTCTACAATAGTCTTATTTGTTTTTCAGCTATTAATGATAAAAATAATAGTACAAACTTCCTTTTTAGTGTTCCGTACGGTACTTATAAGATCATTTCGATGTCTGTCCGTCTGTCACACCCGATTTTCTCCGAAACTATTTACCGTAGAATATCGAAATTTGGCACTAATATAGGAATCAGAGCTGTGTAGTTTTAAAGGTTTAATTTTGTCTTAAAGGGTTAATTTTGGGGGGTGAAATCGGAAGTGAATTTTTTTTTTTGACCAGGTCATCGAGTGGGGCGTGTTAAATGAAAACTTGTGAAAACACGAGGTCAAAAATATATATAATGTAATACTTGCACACACTTTTCTTGTATTATTTTTAAAAAATTGCCAAAAATCGCTGTCTCCCCCCCTTATCCCAAAAAGCACTGTTCAAAAAATTAAAAAAAAAATTTAGATATTCTCCACAGGGCGTAGATTGAACGAAAATTATCACGAGTGCATTACCTTTAATAAAATTTATCTGGTATATAAAAAAAACAAACATTTCAAGATCATCAGTTTTCAACAAAGATCGGGAACAAACTTTATTGAAAACTCATTCGGGGTGTGTTTTGTGATAGTATTGATATCATACCTTCGTAACAAAAATTTTTATTTTAAAAGCAATCAACGTACGGAACACTAATTGCGCAAGTCCGACTTGCACTTGGACGATTTTTTATGCATTAAAACTATGGACTTTTAATGGTAGTGTGAAAACCGGTGAACGAAGAAATCTTTTAAGTTTTGGAAGTCTAACGACATTATAGAGGCCGCCATAGAGTAGTGAGCACGGTTCAAGTTCGAATCTCAGCTCGGAAAATAATAAAGTAGAACAAAAAAACGTGACGGTCGCGTCTCTTGGGAAGGCAATGGCAAACCACTCTTAGTCTCATGCCTGGCAAAGCTCTCTCACTTTAGCCGTTCGGAATTGGCATTAAACTGTAGGTCCCCTTTGACTGCGGAGCACTTAAAAAAGAACCAACCATAGGCAAAGGCGAGAGAGTCGCCTACGTCCGTATCAGATATGGCACTTCAAGAATAAGAACACCATTATAGTATTAGTAACCACGGGTGAGCGTGTTTTAATGTAATGTGAATAAACCAAATACTGTAAAGAAATAAAATCAGATTAGACAGAAGCAACTTCATAAAATCAATAAGTTATTTCCTATTAATAAACTTACATTTATGACGCAGTTTTTAACACTCTGAAAAATATGGTTCTCTCATAAGCTTGGGAAACAATACATCGTTGAATAAATACCTCAAGGTGTTCAAAAAAAACTTCAATGCTGCTGAAGAATTTGTTTGCGTTTTTTTTTCTCGGTGTATTATTGGATGTAATACGGAACATCCTATAACCTAAATTTCACATTACCCACATGCATACTTCAAACTGTAGCTTTAATAAAAACTTTTAAATTCTTCTAAACGAAAAGATGCCAGATCGACCTGAAAAATAAAACACGACGCGGGAAACTTATTACTCGGAATAAAAGTTTTCCCCAAAGAAATGAGGATACATGGAATAGGGCCGGGCACGTGACCTATTTTAATCATCAGTAAGAGTTTCACCAGAAAGGCGCAAAAAATCCCGGGCAATTTGTAAGGAGATTTATCACTGTTAGGCGGTCTGCTCGGCCCGGTTTTGAACACGTCGCACAGTAGTCTCATTTAAATATTTAGATGGGCAAAAATATATATATTTTTTCAGGCTCCTACCAAATAGGAAATCGTTGGTTAAAATAATTATTTATTATACTCCTCTCTGCTTTCCGATATTTAAAATAGCAATGTAATTGATTTTACAGCATAATTGAAATTATTACTTATAGAAGTTTAAATACTTTAAATTATTCGGACATTAATGGAACTCTCTAGGTGTAAGTCTATACCTACGCAATACACATAAAATATAATATATAATATTGCCACAGTAAAAGCAAAAGAATGATTATTAGACACCAGCTAATCATCTACTTTATCACTACTCAGTATTTATCACTAATGTAACAAACACTTTATTTTTGCCCTCGACGCGCGTTTCGCTAACCACGTTAGTGCAAAAATAAAGTGTTTGGTGTAGCGGTAATATATACTGAGTAGTGTCATTGTCGTGTATTGTTAAGTCTCAAGTCAGGAAGGGTATTGAAAGGTTAAAGAATAGAAAAGAAGCAGGTATTGACGAGATCACTGCGGAAATAATAAAGATGATGAAAGAAACCGCCTTGACTATGCTACATCAACTGTGTAATGAGGTATGGAAGACTGGAAGATGGCCGAAAGACTGGAGCGTAGTAGTATTTATACTCTTGCATAAGAAAGGATCTCCTTTGAATCGCAGCAACTATAGAACAATTTCTCTAGTGTCACACGCTGCTTAAAACTTTTCTGCTGACGCAAATATCTACCGAACAAACAGGCTTCATTCTAGGAAGAGGGACTAGAGAACAAATTCTCAACATACGCCAGATAATAGAAAAAGTCAGGGAGCTCTAAATAACAACCTATATTTGTTTTATAGACTACTCTAAGGATTTCGACCGCATATAATGGAACAAACTCTGATTCTAATCAGCACGGGAACACCTAAGCATCTTGTAAACCTTATCCGATCCTTGTATGAGAACACAAACGGCAGAATTAAACTGAATAATTCTTTTTCCGATCCCTTTATCGTGGATCGCTGGAGTGGAGGAGTCGGTGGAAAAGTAACCTTAGATATGCGGATGATACTGCTATACTTGCAACTTCAATATAAGACCTAGAATCAATTATGGAGCGTCTGGAAATCACTAGCAAAAATTTTTGGATTGAGAGCCAAGAGACCAAAGTAATGCTTGTTAGTCGTAATGAAGATCTGTCACACATAAATAAAATTGCTGGTTTCACTGTTGTAGACCATTACAATTATTTGGGATTCCTCATAACTAACAATGGTGGTTGTGAAGCGGAAGTAAGACGACGTTTGGCAATGGCTAGAAACTCGACCATCAAACTCACTAAGGTCTGGAAAGATCCAGCTGTCACAAAAAGTACAAAGATAAGATTGCTATCCAGCCTTGTATTCTCCATAGCAACTTACGCATCGGAAACATGGACCATTAAACAAGCTGACTGATGCGTTTGAGATGTCGGCATATCAAAGAATCCTCAGAGTATCATATACCGAACATCATACTAATGTATCTATTCTTGAAGAGCTTTCAAATAGAATTAATAGACAGTACCTGAAATATTTTGGTCAAATTATGAGGAAAGTGGATGCCACGGAAAAGCTTGTAACGGGGAAGGTAAAAGGTAAAAAATTAAGTGGCCGGTGGCCGACAAGATAGTCCGACCGAGTAAGACCTCCCCTTGAGATGGGTATGCACGAGTCAAGTTAAGTCGTGCAGTTGCAGGAATCTCCGATGACCTTTAGAAAAACTTTGAAATTTCAATATAACCCAGAACAACTTTTAACTAGGATAAAAGCCACTTTTAAAGAAAATGCGATAAAAGTCAATCAAATAACCACAACCCAGGGTAATGATTGTTTTGTGATGCAGGCCATAACCCGAATCTCTATTAATGTTGTTAGGATGTTTGTAAATTTCAATTGATTTCCTAAATTTTCGTTTACAGAAATTAGAGAAAGAAGGAAGAACTTTGGTTTCTCTCAAACTAACGTGACCTGTAGAGTATTGATATTCAGCTACAGCTGATTGTACAATTTGTTTCTTTTTGATATATTTTTCATATTACGTCTGAATCTTACTCAAACCTCTATATAAGATGCGTTCACCAATTCCTGTGAGCATTACCCAACACTTGGTCAATTATTATATCATCTCATTAGAAATATCTATGAAGAAAACATATGAATATAAGACCAGAATAAAAAATACGACAATATGGTCATTTCCAAATTTTTCTCTATGACCAATTGCGAAAAAAATATATTAATAAACCTTTAACATCAAATAATAATCATAATAATCGTGATGGTTTGATATTGGCATGCATACTGAATACTACGTTTTTAAGTTAAATATTGAGTTGTCCGACAGATGGGTACGCCGATTGTAATTCCTGTGATTTTTAGCTCTTCGCACATCATCTTGAATACGCAAGCCATGTTTATGCGTTTGATAAGACGGTAGGGTTTTAAAAATAACTACTTTGAAGATTATTGTATAACCCGCAGAAAATAATTACATTTGGTATGTACTATAACTGGATAAAAATGACCCCCCAACTAACAAAACACCTCCCTTTTGAAATTTTTATAAATTTCTCATAAAATACAGTTTTGGCCACCTAATATCACAACAGGACACACTGTTTCGTATACTAGAGGTCGGAAGTATAAAAAATTGAATTGGAACTCCTTACGACCTAGATTTTTCATAATACAGATTTATATCTGGAGGTTAGAAAAATCCTGAAAAATGAAGAAGTTATTGAAGTTTGAATTTTTTTGTTAAATGCCGCAATCTAAAGAAATACTACGTTGATAAATGGCTTGAACTTGAAATATAGAACTCAAATTTTCTGCCGTAAAAACTGGTAAATAAAAAAAATGTTGGTTGTCGATAGCCGTAAGAATGCAGCAAATATTTTCAAAAAGCCAGGCCTACATTATCCTGCCAATGCAATATTGCAAGGTAAATTTAGTTTTACAGTTTCCGACTACAGAGAATGTGAAACGAAAAACTACAGTTTTTAAAAATTCAGTTTTCTATATAATAAAGTGTTCATCATTTAATATGGCAGTATATCCTTATATCAAGCGGACTTGTGAAAAAATTGTGATAAATGTCACTACTAATGAAAAAATCGACTTTGAAAATTTATCCCTTTTGAACATATGTATAAACGGTTACAGTCAACAGACATAGCAACAACAAGTGACGCTAATTTTCGTAATAACCTGCATTGTTGCAATACTTCCTGAAAATTAACAGTTTATTTTATAAAACACTGAACAAAAATTACTATATATATATATATATATATATATATATATATATATATATATATATATATATATATAACACATGGGCTGAAAAGTCCCGGGCCTAACAAAGAAAACACGGTTTTTTTGGTTCAAAATTAGCTTTATTCATCAACGTAATCTCCATCAAGAGCAACGCAATCATTCCAGCGCCGCTCTAACAATGGCCAAACACTGCTCAGAATCATCAACACGTTCTTGTTTTTGATAAACAGTGAGCAAACGCGGCACCCACTTTGAACAGAGCTTTCTCATAGTCAAATGCTCATGCAATATAAAGCCAACACGTTCTTTTGATATCTTTACGATGTCAGCTAACTCGCGCAACTTCACTTTTCGATCATTCGAAACGATTTTATGGATTTTTTTGATGTTTTCTGGTGTTACCGCCTCATTTGGACGTCCACTGCGTTCTGCATCATCGGTGTCTCTACGACCACGTTTGAAGTCAGCAAACCAACGTTTTATTGTTGTTTCTGATGGAGCGGAGTCCCCATAACACTTTTCAAGCCATTGCTTCGCTTGAACGGTATTTTTTCCCATCAAGAAGCAGTGTAAAATTAAAACACGAAATTGTTTTTGATCCATTGTTTTGAAAATAACAAAAGTAGCGTCACTCTTAGCACAATAACTCACAAACTAATGAATAGAATATCATGAAATTTTAACAGCTGTCTTTTGAAGGTTAGTATTAACTGAAAAAAAAGGTGACTGCAATAAAACTAGCGCCATCTATGTGTTAGGCCCGGACTTTTCAGCCCATGTGTTATATATATATATATATATATATATATATATATATATATATATATATATATATATATGAGGCTGGTTTGAAAAGTCCGTGCAAAGTCCGAGAGACGGCACCACGGGCGCGTATCGAGGTCATGTTTAGTTAGTAGAATCTCTTGAATGAACGCACACCAAGTTTCAGCCATATTGGTCTATTTCTTTGTGTTTGGCATTCGTGTGAATCAAGGAAGTCGAGTGATTTTCAAGAAATGGACGAAAGAGAATTTCGTGTGGTGATTAAACATTACTTTATGAAAGGCAAAACGCCTCAGGAAACTAAAGAGAAGCTTGATAAACATTATGGTGACTCTGCACCTTCGATTAGAACAGTTTATAAGTGGTTTCAAAATTTTCGGACTGGCCATATGGGCACAAGTGACGCTGAACGTTCTGGACGGCCTGTGGAGGTTACGACTCCAGAAATCATTGATCAAATCCATGATATGGTGATGGATGACAGAAGAGTTTAAGGTGCGTGAGATTGCTAGTGCTGTGGGCATCTCGACTGAATGGGTACATAATATTTTGCATAAACATTTGGACATGAGAAAGCTATCCGCAAGATGGGTGCCGCGATTGCTCACGCTTGACCAAAAACGGAATCGTGTGAAGTGTTGCAAGGATGGTTTGCAGCTGTTCCAGAAGAATCCGGAGGACTTTAAGCGTCGTTTCGTCACTGTGGATGAAACATGGATACATTACTATACTCCTGAGACCAAACAACAATCTAAACAATGGGTTACCAAGGGGGAATCTGCACCAAAAAAGGCGAAGACCGTTCCTTCGGCCGGAAAGGTTATGGCGACTGTCTTTCGGGATTCGCAAGGGATAATCCTCATCGACTATCTGGAAAAAGGTAAAACTATTACAGGTGAATATATTCATCGTTATTGGACCGTTTGAAAACCGAGCTGCAAGAAAAACGCCCGCGATTGGCCCACAAGTAAGTCCTTTTCCATCACGACAACGCACCAGCACACACCTCAACAGTTGTGGTCGCAAAATTAATGGAAATAGGATTCCAACTCGTTTCACATCCCCCTTATTCTCCAGACTTGGCTCCCTCGGACTACTATTTGTTCCCCAATTTGAAGAAATGGCTGGCGGGACAAAGATTTTATTCAATCGAGGAGGTGATTGCAGACACTAATGGATATTTTGCAGACTTGGACAAATCCTATTATTCGGAAGGGATCAACAAACTAGAACATCGTTGGATGAAGTGTATAAGCCTAAAAGGCGACTATGTCGAAAAATAAAAAAGGTTTACCCCCAAACACATAAGTAGTTTTTATTTTTGCACGGACTTTTCAAACCAGCCTCGTATATATATATATATATATATATATATATATATATATATATATATATATATATATATATAATACGCAATATAATATAATTATTTTTAATTTTTGCGAATAAAATATGGCCGTTTCAATAAATAAAAAGTTGCTTTGTCGCTTTTCTTGCAATCTATGTACTCGTTCCAATTGAAAAATCTGTCGCATTTTATTTAATAAGTATTTAAGATGATGTTTCGATATTAATGCCGGTAGGTTGTTTGATACATTCGGCAATATGGTTTTATTTAGCAATAGCTTTTGTTGATTTTTGTTTAAAAATCCGATTATTTTAAGAAAGTACCTTCTAATCAAATATGTTCCTCAAAAAATAAACAGTTGGAAACAATGCTAAAAGACAAGGGCTGGTAAATGGATTCTTTACAAAATTTTAAAAATCTCCTAAATTGGGGAAAAAAATCCGGACCAAGTAGAAGTCGGATTTGCGCAATTAGTGCACTACCTAAAACTAACCCCGCAAGTCAAAATTTAACTTTCAATACTATACGGCTCTGATTGGGCCATCAATTCCTATATTTGTGGCAAATGTCAACTTTCTATAACAAATAGTTTCAAACAAAATCGGGTGTGACAGATAAACGGGCAGACAGACAGACAGAAAGTAGTGAATTTTGACTTAAAGAAATAAACGATTTTCAAATTCAAATTTACATATTTACAGTCAGTCCAAAAGGTCTCCACCACCTGCTTTCTATACTATTTTTCTATTATGTGTAACTAATTAATTGGAACTATGAGAAAACATATTTAAATTAATATTTGAAATTTAACCAACGAGGATTAGTATTAAAAACAACTACGGAACTTATTATTTAGAAGTTACATCATTGTTATAAAAATGTAAACAAAATTAATGTCAACAAATTCTCCATACACTCAAGATCTGCATTGAAAAAAAACACGTTATTATCAACCGCATTTTATCAAGCTATCTATTGCTCGCTAAACTGAAAACAAATGAATAATTTTCGGCCATACCTTATAATCCGTCACTTGCTGCTAGTAATTTTGCAGTGGGTCTTCAAAGTAGTATTAAAAATGAGCGAGAGAAATTGTGAAATTCCATTTCAAGTTCGAAAGATCATAATTGATTTGTGGAAAGATGGAAAATCGTACAGAAATATAGAAAACATTGGTAAAAAGTCGCATGTTACTGTTCAGTACATTGTAAACCAGTATAAATCAATGGGTTCCAAATTCGACCACGCTCCGGTCGTCCCAAGAAAATGATTCCACGTAAAGAGGCCAGTATTGCTAGACAAATAATTATAAATCCCAAGAAAAGCGCACCAAAATTGAAAGAAGAAGTACGGGAACTATTTTCGAAAAATGTTTACTCACAAATAGTGATAAATTGTTTACACAGGACAGGCTATAAGGGATGTGCAGGCAGGAAGAAGCCGTTAATTTCGGAAGGTAATCGCAAAAAGCGGTTAGCTCTTCCTAGGGAATACGTTACTAAACCTGAATTTTGGGAATCCATAATCTTTAGTGATCAAACTAAAATTAACCTTTTTGGGTCGGATGGCAGAACTAAGGTTTGGAGAAAGAAGAATACCGCATTCGATATTAACAACATTTATTCCACGGTGAGACAAGGGGGTGGCAGTGTTCTGCTTTGGGGATGCATGTCCACTGGAGGGGTTGGAAATTTACATTTTATTAATGGTACCATGGATCAGCATGTTTATCTGAACATTTTGAGAGACAATTTAAGAGAAAGTGTCCAAAAATTAGCACTCGAAAAAAGATACATTTTCCAACAGGACAATGATCCGAAACATACCGCAAACTTTGTGCGAGAATGGATGATATATAATGTGCGACAGCAACTTCATACACCTCCGCAATCACCCGATGTTAACCCCATCGAGCATTTATGGGAGAAACTTAAACGGAGCGTTTCCAAACATAATGTTTCAAATAGGGAATAATTAAAAAACAGAATATTGAACGAATGGAAGAACATGGTAGCCAGAAGTTACTAGAAAGCTGGTTGTAAGCATGACAAAAAGGTTACAGGAGATTATCAAGGCTAATGGCGGTCCCACTAAATATTAGTTTAAACGAAGTTGTTATTTTCCGTTTAACTCCAACGAACTATTATTCGTAATTGTTAAGTATATGGAGACTTTTTTTACATTAATTTTGTTTACATTTTTATAACAATGATGTAACGTCTAAATAAAATGTTCCGTAGTTGTTTTTAATACTAATCCTAGTTGATTAAGTTTCAAATATTAATTTCACCATGTTTTCTGATAGTTCCAATTAATTAGTTAAACATAACAGAAAAATCGTATAGAAAGCAGGTGGTGTATGAAGACTTTTTGGACTAACTGTATATATTACCCTTAAAATGGTACAAAAACGATGGTTGAAACCGAAAATTTATGGCAGACCATCTTTAACCGTTTCTGGGTAAGGGAACAACGATTCTTATACCGTACTACTAAAGGAATAGTATACAGGTCTAAATTAACAAACTATTCGAATGAATAATCTGAAAAGACGTCTTGATTCTTTTGGTAAGAGTTTCAAAAATAAGGAGACGAGATGCTTATACTGATACACTTATGTCTTACATAACTCGATCAATAAATGAAGAAGGCACGCAAAGCTTAAAAAGAAAAAAAAAGTAGATCTGAACATTATAGATCATCACTGAAGAACAAACATCACTGAAAGTAACAAATCTACCAATATTTAGTAAAGAGATTAATAAACTGTCTGTATGAAAACGATGTTAAAAATATACCTTAAATCTAACAAGTAATATTTGCTAATTTTTTTTTACCAAATCCACCATACCACCACTCACACGGCCAGATAATTCCATTGCAACCACACCTGTTGAGAGAGCGAACTTGTTGGCTGAACTCTTTGCTTCACATTCTACTGTCGATTTCCAAGGAAAAACACTAAACTACTAGTCCCATATTGCAGTCAAGGATGCCTGATGTTGTCTTCAGACAGCGCATCATAAAGCGTATTTTAATGAAGCTAGACACCAAGAAGGCTTCTGGCGCTGACGGAATACCTGCCATAGTTCTCAAAAACTGTGCGAGGGAACTAATACCAGTTTTCTGTAGATTTTTTTAACCTATCCTACAGAAAGGGAATATTTCCATTCTGCTGGAAATGTGCCACGGTTCAGCCGATACCTAAAAAAGGCAAGAAGACCTTGCCAAATAATTACCGACCAGTCGCACTGCTTTTAATAATATCGAAAGTCATGGAAAAGGTTATCAATGAGCATCTTCTACAATATCTTGAACGATTCAATATTATTAGCGATCACCAATATGGTTTTCGTAAACACAGATCAACAGGAGATCTTCTGACTTATGTAGCACATGTTTGGAACAACGCAATTGAACACACTAAATGTCGTGGCTTATATTCTTGGTAATATCAATAGAACATCAGGTGGTCGTTCAACTTAACCTGGAAGACAGTAACCAAATGGAATTTAACGCTACAAAAACCCAGGCGGCAGTTTTTTTCTAAAAAAGTTAACGTTGCTGAACCCGACGTAGTTATGTCGGGGCACTCCATTCCCCTAGCATCGTCGCTCAATTTGTTGGGCGTTAGTTTGGGAGCAAATATGTCCGGGCATGAACATGTTGCAGGCATAGCAAGGAGAGCTTCTCAAAAGTTGGGAATATTATTTCGAGCCAGAAAGCTTTACACTCCACAACAAACGGCTAATTCTTTATAAAGCTCAAATTCGACCAACTATGGAATACTGCTCCCATGTTTGGGGCTCCGCTCCCAAACACACACTGCACTTGTTGGATTCTGTTCAAAGAAGAAACTTTCCGTCTGATTGGAGACCCGGACTGACCGGCGGCCTTGATTCGCTGGAACATCGAAGAACGGTTGGCGACTTGAATCTGTTCTACAAGTATTTTCATGGAAAGTGTTCGAAGGATGTAGCCCGCTTAATTCCTCCCAGAGCGGTGCATGTTAGAAATACACGTCGCGCTAATACTTCACATCCGTATGAGGTCCAGCTTGTTACTCCGCGTACAACGCTTTTCATGCAGTCTTTTATATGGAGAACATCATCCCTTTGGAATAATTTGCCCAGGGCTGTGTTTCTTACCGAGTACAATTTACAGCGATTCAAGAACAACGTGATTCGCTTTTTCCGCACACATGCCCTCCTGGAGCGCTTTAGGGACTTCCTTGTAGAACGTGTGCTAGACCCATAAAAAAAATCGCCTGGCATCTTTAAGGCATGCTGTCGTGGAGATTTTCTGCATACTCTGCAAATTTTTCGAATCTCGCGAGACAGCTAAATCAAAGTCCTCAATATCTTTCCTCTGAGCTTTCGCCCAACAAAGGTTTTCTTCAACGCGCTCCGGAATTTGCATCATGAGCCCGAAGATGTTATTGAACGGTCTCATGGGACACATTCAAATACAGTTTTATTAATTTTGCTGCTCCTTGATGCAGAGTCAATTTCGGGTCCCGTCAAAACAAAGACACGATTCATTTTTCGTCTTTCGGAGTGACTTTGCCAGAAAGCTTTACACCCCACAACAACTGCTGATTCTTTACAAAGCTCAAATTCGACCAACTATGGAATACTGCTCTCACGTTTGCGGCTCCGCTCCCAAACATACACTGCATTTGTTGGATTCTGTTCAGAGAAGAGCGGTCCGTCTAATTGGAGACCCGGAAGTGACCGGCGGCCTTGATTCGCTGGAACATCGAAGAACGGTTGGCGACTTGAGTCTGTTCTACAAATATTTTCATGGAAAGTGTACGAAGGATGTAGCCCGCTTAATTCGTCCCAAAGCGGTGCATGTTAGAAATACACGTCGCGCTGGTGCTTCGCATCCGTATGAGGTTCAGCTTGTTACTCCGCGTACAACGCTTTTCAAGCAGTCTTTTATATGGAAAACGTCATCCCTTTGGAATAATTTACCCAGCGCTGTGTTTCCCACAGACTAAAATTTATAGCGATTCAAAAACAACGTGAATCGCTTTTTTCCGCACACATGCCGCTCCTGGAGCGCTTTAGGGACTTCCCTGCAGCACGTGTGCTAGACTCATAAAAAATATATATATATTATTATTTATAACTTATTGTATAATATTTCAAGTGTTCTAAACATAATAAAGCATTCTTTTGTTTGTGTAATTTAAGTGGAAGACGACGAGCGTTTTGGAAGACCTGAGACTACAACCATCGCCAAAGTTCAACATTCTGAGCAATTCTAATGAGCTTCCTATTGGTTATGGAACATGCTAGCGAATTTTAACAAAAGAATTAGGCATGCATCGAATCATATCGAAGTTCGTTCCGCACCTGTTGACAAGTTCGTTTTGTCAGCAACCGTTTTTGCTGTGTATGTATGTATGTTTAAATGTAGCGCATCGATAACAAAGATCATTTAGCGCCAATTCGTGTGTTATTATATTTTAGAGTAAAGATCTGTTTCTTTCAAAAATTCTATTAGGTCTTTCAAATTATTTAGGTTTGGAGCTACTATTTGATGTAAAGGTTTCAATAAATTATGTTTTGTTCTTTGGGGAAGATAATCATGGGAAAGGATATGTTTTATTGTGTGTTATATGACATTGTTGGCATATTGGAGGAGGTTCCCCCTTTAATAAGTATGAATGAGTTAGGTACGCATGTCCTATGAAAATTCTTCTCCATATGATATTCTCTTTTCTTGTTAAACTTGCCAGATGAAAAGGTGGATATACTATAGGCTTAGGTTCCCAAAGTTTGTTATTTTCTTGCAAGTCCCAGGAAAGTTGAAATATGTATCCGAAGGTATCTTTGAAAAAATTTGTCAGATGTGATTGCCAATTTGGCATTAGTATCTACTAAATCGTTTCCTATTATGTTAATATGACTAGGGAGCCACAACAATACTAAGTTAATCTTCCGGATGTTACTTATGTGTATGAAATTCATCATATCTAACACTAATGGGCTGGATGTTTTCGATGAAATTATAGATTCCAGAGAACTAAGGGATTCAATTATGATGAGAATGTTACTATTTTTTGTTCTTAATGCTATTCTGATTGCTTCCCTTATAGCCAGTAATTCAGATGTATAAACTGTAGAAATGGCATTTAGTTTAAATTTGTGAATAGTATTAGGCATGCATCCAATCACATCGAAGTTTGTTCCGTGCCTGTTGACAAGTTCGTTCTGTCAGTAACCGTTTTTGCTGAAAAATTTCATGATTGTCATACCCCACCCCCTTTATTTGCCTGATTTGGGTCCTTGTGACCTTGTACTATTCCCAATCTAAAGATTAAGGTTGCCGTTTCGAGACGGTAGAGGAAATATAAAGCAAATTGCAGTGATGGCTACGACCTTTCAAATTTCAACCAATAAAAAAAACTGTGGTACCAGTACATTCGGGCGTAGGGGTACTATTTCGACGGTGACGGGAGTCACGAAGCCTAAAAGTTACTGCTCAGATTTTATTGCGTTAGTCCGAGAACTTTTAGATCACACCACGTATAATATAGTAATGATGGTATTTGTATCAAGTTTCGGCATTTTGCGAGATAAGTTTACAGGGCCTGCATTCACAAAAATAATAAATAATTAATCAGTCGTTAAAATTTAATTTCCCGCAGTACTACTAGAATTACTATTTTCGGTTTAAAAAATTGATAAAGTGAAAACTTTCCGCATAAATGCCCAAAACAATAATGGTTTTATCAATATTTAATGTAAACTGCAACTTACAACGTCCCTATACACACTGAATAAACAAAATCAATAATTTAAATTTATTTTATGCCCTTGCAGCACAGGTCCGTCGACAGCAAATAAAAATAAATTACAAGGGATCGATCTCTTGTGGCTCGGGTGCACTTCGGGTCAATTAATTTTTTACACGAATTTGAAATTCTTTAAAAAAATAGAGAATAATAGTAGATTGAAAGCAAAGTATTTTTTTTCAATAAGCCTCTGATGCCCATATTCGTGGACTTCGAAAAGGCTTTTGCTCTGTAAACCAGAAGAGACTCTTGGAAACGCTTGCTAAATGCCGTGCTGATCATCGATATTCCAGTGTAATTAAATACATATATGACAATGACATCACTAATGTCAAAATACAAACTAACCAATCCACCAGCATATTTCAAATCGAAAGATCAGTACGACAGGGTGATACGCTCTCTCCCAAACTTTTCGTAACACTTTTAGAAAGTATGCTGCAATCAATAAATTGGGAAAAAATGGATTGTGAAATGTTAAATCACTCTGTTTTGCCGGCGACAATGTCTTAATAACAGGCGATATACAAGAAGCACAAACTATGCTGGACATGCTTCAATAAGCTTCAGGACGGGTTATATTAAAAATCAATCTATCCAAGACTCAGTTTATGACAAATTTTGTATTAAACGACACTATAAAACTGAATAACGTGGAGATCGAGCAAATACATCAATATATGTAAATACCTAGGACATGAAGTCAGCATAGGACCAGACAACCAAACACATGAAATTCAGCCGAGAATACATTTCTCCTGGGCCATATATAAATCTAATCTTCCGATGTGTTTAAAAAGAAAAGTTTTTGACAGATGCGTACTTGCCGTTCTTACCTACGGAACCTATACTCTCACATTGACGAAGAAAAATATCAACCAAATACGAGTATGTGTCATGGAAAGAAAAATTGAGAGGTCAATGTTAGGCATTACTCTTAGAGATCACATCCCAAATCACATCATTAGGAAAAGAACAGGGGTACAAGATGCAGTCAAATTCATTCTACATTTTAAATGAAACTGGGTTGGATATGTTGCTAGGTTTAAGGACCGACGACAGCAATGGACAGTATAAGCTGATGATGATTTTTTTCGATTTCAAGTAACTTTAACGCCTATTTATTAATCATATTTTTAATTTGTGTTGTCCGTCTGTATAAAGAAAAACCAACTTCCGAATCAAACTAGGCATGGATCAAACCCTATTGCGCCTCTCTATTCCACCTCCTTGTCCTGATTAAAAGGAAAGTATGTTAAGGTTTGCGAATTCTAAGAAATTACTTTATGAAAGGCAAAACGCCTCAGGAGACTAAAGAGAAGCTTGATAAACATTATGGTGACTCTGCACCTTCGATTAGAACAATTTATAAGTGGTTTCAAAATTTTCGGACTGGCCATATGGGCACAAGCGACGCTGAACGTTCTGGACGGCCTGTGAAGGTTACGACTCCAGAAATCATTGATCAAATCCATGATATGGTGATGGAAGAGTTAAGGTGCGTGAGATTGCTAGTGCTGTGGGCATCTCGACTGAACGGGTACATAATATTTTGCATAAACATTTGGACATGAGAAAGCTATCCGCAAGATGGGTGCCGCGATTGCTCACGCTTGACCAAAAACGGAATCGTGTGAAGTGTTGCAAGGATGGTTTGCAGCTGTTCCAGAAGAATCCGGAGGACTTTAAGCGTCGTTTCGTCACTGTGGATGAAACATGGATACATTACTATACTCCTGAGACCAAACAACAATCTAAACAATGGGTTACCAAGGGGGAATCTGCACCAAAAAAGGCGAAGACCGTTCCTTCGGCCGGAAAGGTTATGGCGACTGTCTTTTGGGATTCGCAAGGGATAATCCTCATCGACTATCTGGAAAAGGGTAAAACTATTACAGGTGAATATTATTCATCGTTATTGGACCGTTTGAAAACCGAGCTGCAGGAAAAACGCCCGCGATTGGCCCACAAGAAAGTCCTTTTCCATCACGACAACGCACCAGCACACACCTCAGCAGTTGTGGTCGCAAAATTAATGGAAATAGGATTCCAACTCGTTTCACATCCCCCCTCGGACTACTATTTGTTCCCCAATTTGAAGAAATGGCTGGCGGGACAAGGATTTTATTCAAACGAGGAGGTGATTGCAGACACTAATGGATATTTTGCAGACTTGGACAAATCCTATTATTCGGAAGGGATCAACAAACTAGAACATCGTTGGACGAAGTGTATAAGCCTAAAAGGAGACTATGTCGAAAAATAAAAAAGGTTTACCCCAAACACATAAGTAGTTTTTATTTTTGCACGGACTTTTCAAACAAGCCTCGTATATACCCCAAATCAGACTATTAATTTTTCGTACGTCCGTTCTCTCGACACTAAGTCCAGTTGAGAAACGGGAGGAACAAAGAAAATCGATAAAGTGATTTACTTAATACTTGTCTTGCAGAACTGTAGTTTTCGAAATATTTACTAAATTTGAGTTTGTCACACTAACACACACGCACACACACACACAACTGTGGGAGAATCTGCTATAACGCACAAAATGGGCAAAATATGATAACGATTTGGAGGCAATGACCTTGATCTCTCGGAATTGCAGAGCAAAAATGATACTATTTTATCTTTCTTTGGTTCTCCTTTACGCGATGGATTCGCCAGAAGCGGCCTCGTTTGACATTTATTTTGGTTGCTGCAAAAACCATTTCACCAATTCTCACTTCACTTCAATGGAGGACGTCAAAAAAACCATAACCACCATCTAAGGGAATACGACTCAAAACCACTTTTCAAGACCGATTGCCTTAATCCGTCTTGAAAAGTGGCTAAATATGTCGAGAATAACGGGGAATATTTTTGTATTCTCCATTATTCTCGTTCGTAAATAAATAAAAATCTTTGATACTTTCGACACGTAAGAATTTATAACTTTAAGTTAAATAAATATTCCTTTTTAATGTTTCGTACGGAACACTTATGGGATCATTTCGGTGTCCGTCTGTCCGCGTGTCACACCTAATTTTCTCCGAAACTATTTGACATAGAAAGTTGAAATTTAGCACAAATATAGAAGTTGATGGCCTAATTGGGGTCGTGTAGTTTTAAAAGTTAAATTTTGACTTAAGGGCTTAGTTTTGGGGGGTGAAAACACGAGTTCAAAAATATATATGATGTAATACTTTTCTTTGTATTATTTTACAAAAATTGCCAAAAATCGCTGTCTCCTCCTATCTCGAAAAGGACTGATGAAAAATTTTTGAAGAAATTCTAGAATATTCTCTATAAAGTATAGATTGAGCAAAAATTATCACGAGGGCATTACGTTTGAAAATTTACCTGGTATAAAAAAAGTATATGTAACTGGACAGTATGGTGGAGCTTCTTTTAATATACTTTTCAGCATATTACTGTCGCGCGTCGGTCCTTGTATCGAGACAATTTTATTTTATTTGTTTATAACTACACGATATTTAGGTAGTAAATATTTGTTTTACACTTTTGTTACTAGATTCTAGACCGAGCTAGATTGATTTATTGACTATTAGTAGCTACGGTTCTATAACTATTATACATTATTGACTACAAAAAAACGTGAAAATACATATTGGATCTTAAGTTACATACATGTCAGGGACCTAATAGCTTAGCTAGGTAAAGATTTTATTTTATTTTAAAAGCAATCACGGTACATGAACTGAGCAAGACTGGTTTTTTAAATAAAAAGTTTATCAAGTCAATTTAAAGTTTATTAGTTTTTGAAGAAGAAAAATCCACGGGAGACAACTAACAAAAAACACAATGAGCGCATTCAAACGAAAAAGATTCGTACTTCAAATTTCAAAGCATCATCCCTAAAAAGTTTTACGAAAACTAAAACTTATAAGCAAGGAAAAACACTACCTACAATTCCCATATTAGAGTCAAGGATGCCCGATGTTGTCTTCAGACAGCGTATCATAAAGCGTATTTTAATGAAGCTAGACACCAAAAAGGCTTCTGGCGCTGACGGAATATCTGCCATAGTTCTAAAAAACTGTGCGAGGGAACTAACCCAGTTTTCTGTAGACATTTCAACCTATCCTACAGAAAGGGAATATTTCCTTCCTGCTGGAAATGTGCCACAGTTCAGCCGATACCTAAAAAACGCAAGAAGACCTTGCCAAATAACTACCGACCAGTCGCACTGCTTTCAATAATATCGAAAGTCAAGGAAAAGGTTATCAATCAGCATCTTTTAAAATATCTTGAAGAATTCAACATTATTAGCGATCACCAATATGGCTTTCGTAAACATAGGTCAACAGGAGATCTTCTGATTTATGTAACACATGTTTGGAACAACGCAATTGAACACTTCGGAGAATCTCGAGCGGTTGCTCTTGACATATCCAAAGCATTCGACCGTATCTGGCACGATGGACTGTTGGCTAAGCTACGGTATGTTTGAAAAGTTCTGTTTGTGGCTCTCATGTTTCCTCAGAGAGCGTTCTTTACGAGTGGCGGTCGATGGATTTCTTTCTAATACCTTCACTATCAACGCCTGTGTGCCCCAAGGCTCCATACTATCTCCTACTATATTTTTCATTTACATTAATGGGAATCCAATCTACAGCTTTGCAGATGACAGTAAGTTTATCTCTTCATTCACTTTGAACGCTCTAACATCGGCTACGCAGGCGAATATCCGCAGACAGCAGAAGGTCGTTCAACTTAACAAAGACCTGGAAGAAATTCTATCTTGAAGTGACAGTAACCAAGTGAAATTTAACGCTACAAAAACCCAGGCGGCAGTTTTTCTTAAAAAGTTAATGTTGCTGAAGACGACATAGTTACGTCGGGGCACTCCATTTCCGTAGCATCGCCACTCTATTTGTTGGGCGAGCAAATATGTCCTGGCATGAACATGTTGCAGCCATAGCAAGGAGAGCTTCTCAAAATTTGGGAATATTATTTCGAACCAGAAAGCTTTTACACTCCACAACAACTGTTAATTCTTTACAAAGCTCAAATTCGATCAACTATGGCTGCGCTCCCAAACATACACTGCATTTGTTGGATTCTGTTCAGAGAAGAGCTGTTCGTCTGATTGGACACCCGGAACAGACCGGCGGCCTTGATTCGCTGGAACATTGAAGACCGGTTGGCGATTTGAGTCTGTTCTATAAGTATTTTCATGGAAAGTGTTCGAAGGGTGTAGCTCGCTTAATTCCTCCCAGAGCGGTGCATGTTAGAAATACACATCGCGCTAATACTTCACATCCGTAAGAGGTTCAGCTTGTTACTCCTCATACAACGTTTAAAGCAGTCTTTTATATGAAGAACATCATTTGGAATAATTGCTCAGGGCTGTGTTTCCCACCGAGTACGATTTACAGCGATTTAAGAACAACGTGAATCGCTTTTTCTGCACACGTGCCGCGCCTGGAGCGCTTTAGGGATTTCCCTGCAGCACGTGTGCTAGATCCATAAAAAAAAATTATTTAAAAATTTTTAAAAAGCAAAACAAGTTAAAATATAGCTGAAAGCCCAATAGAAAACTACCACCGGTTGAACCCAAAGTAAACCAGATGTTAGTATACTTAGGGCGATCATAAAACACTAAGACACGAACATGCTATTTTGAAATACGCTCTTTGGAGTCACTATTCACCACAGTTTTTAAGAAAAGGTATACGCAATTATTAAATTTCTGTGTTACAATATGTTTTGTGACATTATACCATACAAATTAAATATATATGTATGTATGTATATATATATATATATATATATATATATATATATATATATATATATATATATATATATATATATATTTAAAGTGAACCTATTAACCAAATTAAATTTTTGTTCACGGCGAGGGCATAAAATTGTAAACAAACCTAACTAACCGAAACCAAATAACAGACATGAAAAAATATCCTATTTTTAAAATCCAACATCACGTAAAAACTATTATAAAAGATTAAACAAACAATAAAAAGCTTTAAATCCCACAGGATTTAAAATAGCGAAAATTGTGACCTTTCCTGTAAATATTTTATTAGAACTCATAAACCAACATTTTTATGGGATAAATCTTAATAAACTGGAGCAAATAAAATGGTAGTAATTTATGACAAAGCAAGAAAGCCAACAATACACAAAATCTCTATATGCTCAAATCAATATTGTACTATCAGTCTATCTTCCGCCCTCTCGCTTTAGAATACTTAATTCACGGGAAAAATCAATATTCACATTACAGAAATCTGTAACTTGTTAAAAAAAGACAAACCACCCCCTAAAAGCAAATTTCACTTTAAATAAGTCGACACTAGATGGTGGTAATATTCATGATAACCGATAACGAATCGTTTCGTGACTTATGTTGCTAAATAATTTATTTATATTAAAGGCCATATTTATGCCAGAAAACGACCTTTTCGTTGATAAATTATATTTACCGATTACATTTAAGTAAGTTTGTATCTTTGCTGGCGTTCATTTGAGTTTTATATTTGGCATTACTTACATTAGTTCGGAATCGACTGATAGACAAAGGTTCCCTCTACCGATTTTTTGTTGAATCGCCAGAGTCGCATCTACCAAAAATGAATTATAGCGGACACGTTCTTACTTGATAGACAGTACTTATCTTGCTCTGTTTTAAATTTGGGATACTTGATGATATCCTTGCCATAAAAACATTAGGTTCGACAAGCTTGCATTTTATTTTTTTTACTTAGTTTCATAAATAGCATAAAACGCCAGAAATATATGTTAAATTATGTAAAAAAATTAAATACACATTAGACATATATTTTCTGGTAATAACTTATTACTACAGAACATAACGTAAATCTCGGTACGCTGCTTTAAGTAGATCCACTAATTACCAATACTTATGTAAAAAAATTTGAAAAACTTACCGATGCTACCACTCCTCCAACTATAGCAGCATTGCGTCTATGCCTATTTGCAGTCTTATAACGGGCATACAACTTCTTGCCTACCCAAACTGGAATGCCTAGAAATAACCAATAATTAACATAATTGGAAAAAAAATATTATGTGGAAAAAACCGGCCAAGTGCAAGTCGGACTTGCGTAATTAGTGTTTCGTACGGTAATTGCATTTAAAATAAAAATTGTTACGGAAATATAAAATGACCAATGACTTTACAAAACACGCCCCAAATGAGTTTTCAACCAAATTTTTTTTTTTATATACCAAATAAATTACACAGCCCCACAAAAAAAAGTGGGGTATACTTTTGATGCGATATATCAGATCCGTAGTATTTTTGTCAGAATATCGCCATCACATCTCAATTTTTTTCTAACCTCAAAAAATAGGTAAAAATTAGTAAAAATTAAGAAAAATATACTCCTAAAAAATTGATTCAAGCTTTTTCATGAATCCAAAGATGTATTAATATGTATTCGGACACGCTAAGCTAATATTCATCGGTTGGATTGAGCCATACAGTTCTGTTTTCTTTCTAACCTCAATAAATCAGACAGATATAGTGCTTCTCGAATGCAAAAACGAATTCAAATTAAAATTCAACCGATCCTTACCAAATTTGGTACACGGGGATTTTTTGGGTCGCTGATCACGAATCTGAGGTTGGATTTGCAAAATTCAAGATGGCAGATGTTTTTCGCGCCATTTTGAACGCCGAGAAAATTCATCGGTCGATTTTTATTCTTCTACCTGCATCCAGGGCACCTCCACGTGGTGACGGTGGGCAACGGTGTTACTCCACTAGCCGGCAGAGTCCCTGGATAACGGCTTAGATGCCGTCATGGCAGGTAGAAGAAAGAGAATTACGATGCAGGGACTCGAAAACCCAGTATCGGCGGTTGGTCAGGGTGGGAAAGCGGGCCCGCAGCCGTCGTCATCCAGCGACCGTAGCTCTTCATGTGTGGGTGACTTGGCTCATGTAGAGTATAATGCTACAAGAAAACGGTCTCACGGTACAAGGACTTTTCATAAGTGCGATAAAAACAGTGATTCATTTTGTTATATTTGCTGTCAACACGTATTGAGTAAAATGGGGTCACCGATAACGGATAAGATTAAAACCTTATATAAGGATTGTTTTAACATTGAAATACAGCACCAGGATACAGATTGGGTTCCCCACATCATTTGCAGTTCTTGCAAAATAATGTTGTACATCAATAAGAAGGCGATTAAATATCCCAGACCAGCAATATGGAATAGACCATACAGTGAAAATGATTGCTACTTTTGTATGAATGTTGTATCTAGGCATAACCGAAAAAATAAAATCACTATTACTTATAACGATGTTTCGACAGTAACAAGACCAAAGAAAAGACATTTACTTAAGCCAGAAGCTACGATTTCTTATTATAGAAACAGAGATGAAGAATTTCGAAAATATTTCACAATGGACGAGGAATTGTCACTTTCATATTGTACCGATGTAAAAGGTCTAATGGATGAATTTCAAAATAACTCATACGATCCTGAAGAATGGAGACTGTTCATTGATTCTTCTAAACGGAGCATTAAGGCAGTTTTGCTGCATGAAAAAATGAAGCAGCTTTTTGATAAAAATAAAATATGCTGATCATAACTGGAAAATTTGTGGAGATCTGAAAATTGTAACAATATTGCTTGGCCAACAGTCAGGGTTTACACTTTATCCCTGTTATAAATGTCTGTGGAATAGCAGAGACAGGGAACGTCATTATAAGAAAAAAATTTGGCCAACAAGAGAATCGTTCACTCCTGGTTAAAATAATGTATTGTTTCCACCATTGGTAGATCCAGGAAAAGTTCTTATTCCCCCGCTTCACATTAAGCTTGGACTTATGAAGCAATTCACGAGAGCATTAGATACAAACGGCCCATGTTTCAAATATTTGCATAAAAAATTTCCGAAATTTTCTGAAGCTAAAATTAAGGCAGGCGTATTTGACGGGCCACAAATAAGAAAATTGTTTCAAGATTCATTATTTGTTACTAAAATGAATAAAGTTGAAAAAGCTGCTAGGCTTAGTTTTAAAGAAGTCTCAACAAACTTTTTGGGAAATAATAAAAGTCCTAAGTACAAAGAAATAGTCGAAAAAATGGTAAAAAATTTTCAAACATTAGGTTGCTTAATGAATCTAAAATTACATTTCCTGGAATCCCATATCGATGATTTCCCAGATAATCTTGGTGACTACAGTGAGGAGCAAGGGGAACGTTTTCACCGAGATCTGAAAATCATAGAAAATCGGTATCAAGGACGATGGGATGACCATATGCTAGCGGACTATTGCTGGTCGCTAAAAAGAGAAACAAGTCCTCAAAAGTGTTTGGGCAGAAAGCCTTTGAATAGGTCATTCGCGGAAAAAAGAACAAGATACAGCCAAAAAAAGGAAAGTTAGGCGCCGGTCTAACCTTCGCAATTCTAGGGCTTAAGGGTCTACTATTTGAGAGTATATGGTTTAAAAGTCCTGGTTTTGAGTTTATTGGGTCTCATTTTTAAAGTTACAGGGTTATTGAGGTCTATTTTTTGAGGTTACAGGGTGTGGGAGTCTAAGGTTTCAGGGTTTAGGGTTTAAGAGTATCAGGTTTGAGGATTCCGCAACTGTATACCAAATTTGGTAGGAATCGGTTGGTTTTCAAAAATTTTGTCCGCCATCTTGGATCCGCCATTTTGAATTTTGCAAATCCGACCTCAAATTCATGATCAGCAACCCAAAAAACTCCCGTGTACCAAATTTGATAAGAATCGGTTGAATTTTAATTTGAATTCGTTTTTGCATTCGAGAAGCACTATATCTGTCTGATTTATTGAGGTTAGAAAGAAAACAGAACTGTATGGCTTAATCCAACCGATGAATATTAGCTTAGCGTGTCCGAATACATATTAATACATCTTTGGATTCATGAAAACGCTTGAATCAATTTTTTAGGAGTATATTTTTCTTAATTTTTACTAATTTTTACCTATTTTTTGAGGTTAGAAAAAAATTGAGATGTGATGGCGATATTCTGACGTCAGATTCGTGATCAGCGGGCAAAAATACTACGGGTCTGATATATCGCATCAAAAGTATACCCCACTTTTTTTTTGTGGGGCTTGTTATCAAAGGTGATAATTTTTGTTCAATCTGTACCTTATAGAGAATATACCAGGATATTTTCGAAATTTTTTGATTAGTATTCTTAGAGATAGGTTTGAGGGGCCGCAATTTTTGACAATTTTCTTAAAATAATATAACGAAAAACTTGCGCATACCTCATTGGTTCGTTTTTAAACGATTTTTGAAATGGAGATTATTCACTTTTCATTTCATTGTTTTTGTTTACGTTGATAGATAACATAACCTTTCTCTTTTACTAAATATCTCATAATTATTACCATTAAAATGTAAGGAACTATGATACGATGTTCTTCGTGCTTTTTGCCAGTGAGAATGTTTAAAAAAACTTGAATTTTTTAGATAAAATTAACAAATATATCATATTTTAATGAACAACGGTAATTTGACATCTGAAGGAAAAGTCAGATGTTAACCTGTCTTCAAAACATGTGTGTTCAGTATTTTCAATAAAGTGTCGAGTCAGCCATTTAGAGGCGATATGTTTTTTTCCCAAAGTTACAGGAGAGCGTTGTAAATACTCGAGGGTTTTTTATTTTACATTTTGTCTATTTTGGTTTTTCCTTCTGGTTACCTTTTGGTCAGAAGGTAATTTTGGACTCACTACCAAAAAACTTTGATTTCGTGCCAATCGAGCATTCCGGTCTCTACAGGGAAACTCACCACGCTCTGGAGACAGGTCAGAGCCATCATTCCTTGCACCGTCTATTAAGCAGGGCATAGCCTTGTCTTCATCAGTACTTCCACCTGTACCATCCACTTAGGGATAGCAACTAATTATACCCAACACCTGTAGGAAGTCTTCTGACAGGCCCACTAATGGGGGATTTTAGGTAAATTAGCCAAACGTTATTGGTTCGTGAAAACTGATACTTGGATATAGGACTTTCAGTTTTATTAGAAGCTTTTCGGCACAAAATAATATTAGTAATTTGTATCTCAGGTGGACTTAAATTTTCTTTCTCAGTTATGTGAGGAAATATAAGAAATGACGCCCCAACTGTCTTTTAAATAAAGTAAACACAACCCCACCCCGATGACCTTGTAAATTTTTTTTTCACTTCTGATTTCATTCCCCAAAACTAACCCCTTAAATCAAAATTTAACTTTCAAAACTACACGGCTCTGATTGAACCACCAATTTCTATATTTGTACCAAATTTCAACCTTCTAACGGTTTCGGAGAAAATCGGATAAAAATGATGTTTATTAGTGACTTTAAACACGACAAAATATAGCATAAATGACTGAAATTTTTTAGCTTATTTCGTCTCTAACGCTGTAAGTTAATAGCTAATTTGTTGTGAGAGGTTATACTTTAAAATGTGCTAAAAAAAATTACGAACTACCGTCCTATGTTCGGTGTCAGTAAAGTAGCGTTCTTTGTGAGCGACATTTGTTAAGTATCATCGTTAAAAATTATATTTCAAATGATAAAGAGGGATATTACCTCATTCTGGTGAAATGTTTGTCTCAAAACAATTAAATATTATTTTTCAGTTTATAGCCCGAAAACCCAATGTCAATCACACACCGAGTCTGTTAAAGAGTTGATAAATCTCTACGTAAATTTCAAATAAATAATAAAAACATAGAATGTATTGGATGATTGCAAGAGTTCGTGCCCGATTAGAAACCAAATTAAATACAACATATTTTCATGAAAAATAGTATTTATTAATTAATAATGTACTCTCAATCATTTTTTATACCTGTCTCCCATCGTTTTACAAGTTTTTGAACTCCTTCTTTGTAGAAACGCCGTGTTTTTCTTCAAAGAAAGTCGTAAGGTAGTTTTTTTGACTTCTGCAATAGAATTAAATTTTTTGCCAGTCAAATTATTTTGCAGAGAACGAAACAGATGAAAATCTGAAGAGGCAAGGTCAGGGGAATAAGGCGGGTGCTGAAGAATTTTCCATTTTAACTTACTAAGTGTCTGTTGAGCGACATGTGGTCTAACTTCGTCATAGTAAAAGATGATGCCTTTTCGACTGACCAAATTTGGACGTTTTGTTTGGATTTCAACATTGAGTTGGGCGAGTTGCTCACAATACTTCTCCGCAGTTACTGTTTGACCACGTTGAAGAAGCTCGTAAAAAATTATTCCTATTCCTTTAAATGATAAAATGCAATCCCATCAGATACATAACAACACTTTCATCGGATAGAATTCAGCCTTTGCCACAGATTCTGCTCTTTCACTTCTTTGCTGCCAGCTTCTTTTTCTTATTATGTTGTTATACACAACCCATTTTCATCTCCAGTTATGATCTAAGAAAGGTTTGTTTTGTTGACGGGCGAGGAAAGAAATGGGTGTGGAAACACGGTTCAGTTTGTTCCGTTCTGTCAAAACGTGCGGAACCCATATATCAAGTTTCGAAGTGTATCCAAGTTTCTTTAAATGACGAAATGCAATCGAATTGTCAACATTTAGTCTCTTAGCAATCTCTTCAGTAGTAATCCGTGGATTATTATTCACTAAGCCAAGGATAAAGTCATTATCAACACCGGGAGATCGCCCAGAGAGAAGTTTATCTTAGATTGAAGTCACCATTTCGAAATCGACCAAACCACTGCCCTAAAAAGTAGGAGCACGATACAAATAAACGTCTTGAATATTTTTTGTTGCAGTTCCAACACTCACTCCCTTTTTAAATTCATATAACATAACATGATGAATGTAACTTTTCATTTTCCATTTCGAATATTAACCTTGCACACAAATTAATGTAAATAAAGGTATTTAGATAACTGTCAGTTAATAAAATGATTATAAAAGAAACATCAGCACAGTCAAAAGTGCATGCTTCTGCCATCTATGAAAATCGGGCACGAACTTTTGCAATCACTCAATATTAATAAAATCTTATCTATAAAGACACATTGTGAATATGTTTGGTAGAATATATTCTTCTGTTCTAGAATCGCAAATAATTTGTCTTTGTTTTGGAGAATGATGGAATTTAAAACAATAATTCAACATCACTTTGATTATTGTGCCACTTCATTGTTCCTGCTTGACTATAGATGTATCCTATCACAGCAAATATTATTTAACTGAAGTATGAGATCAATTTTAAAGTGCAATCGATACACTACCATAAACCTAATGCTTAGTACTCTAGTATGGTTTCAGTTAAAGCCTTGTAATGGTTTTAAATTTAAAATAAATTAGATGCTCTCAATAATTTGTTGACTTGCAAGGGACATCGCACAAGAATTAATACCTTTCATACTAAAAGTACAAATACATCATCATCGATGTTATCTCTTTATCTGTTCTCGTAAATCAAAACTTACCTATAATCATTGCAGGAACAGTGATGCCTGCGACTAGAGCAATACCAACTGGTGCACCGACTAGTGTACCTAGTTGCCACAATATTTTCTTCTTTCTTGACCATGGTTTCTTGCCCCAAAAGGTACATCCTGAAGGGCTAAAAAAGATAGACACTTATATTTTAAATCAATTTAAACTCCTTTTTGTCTGCAGTTATTTATGAGGTCAGTAGATATATAATAACGTACATTTACAAGGTGACTTATTTAAAATGACCTTATGTCTCGTATTAAAAAGTGCAGTGACAAAAAAATATTTAAAATTTAATATATTTAGTAGCAAATTAGACAAACTGAAAATAATAATTTATATAGAAACAGTCTGCGATTTACGAGATCTAAGACGAGCTCGGAAGTCGACTTCCGAAAAGCCTTTGACACAGTGGAACACTGGGCAATTGAGAGAGCGATGAAAAACGCAAGAGTCGATCAAAGGTACATTAACATACTGACAAAAAATTAATGAACAATCAAAATTGAAAGTCAGATTACACGAGGATACCAAGGAAGTAAAAATAAAGAGAGGTGTTAGACAAGGTGATATATCACCCAAAATATTCACCCTGGTACTAGAAGATATCTTCAAGACTGGGAAAACCGGGGAATTAATATATCCGGAGAGAGACTCAACAACTTAAGATTTCTTGATGACATAGTACTTTTTGCCGAAAATGAAATCGAATTGAAAGAAATGCTCCAGGAATTACAAACTGAAGCAAAAAAGGTCGGTTTAGAGATGAACATCACCAAAAACCAAATTCATGACGAATGAACAAACAACCATTAATGACGTAATAGCCATACACAGACAAGAAGTGGAAAGGGTGGATTCATATGTACATTTGGGACAGGAAATTACACTCGGAAAATTGAATCAAGAACTGGGAGTCAATTGAAGGATTACCCTGGGATGGGCGGCTTATGGTAAAATGAAGCAAGTCTTTTAGTCCAAACTGCCTTTAAAACTTAAAAGTACAGTATATAATGAATGCATTCTACCAGTAACAACATAAGGTAGCGAAACTTGGATTTTGACACGGAAAATAATTAGGAAATTGCAAGTTCATCAGAGAGCAACTGAAAGGAAAATCCTGGGTATATCACTAGGGACGGCAAATCAAACGACTGGATCAGGAAAAAAAAAAAAAATCAGGGGTCCACGACATAATTGAGAGGATATCTTCCCTCAAGTGGAACTGGGCTGGCCATGTTGCAAAAAATACTGATTACTAAAGCGGAAAAGTGACGAGATGGAGACCATGGGGGGAAAGAGAAAGTACTGGCAGACCCTAAAAACGTTGATATGACGATATTAAAAGATCAGCGGAGCTCAGTTGGTATCAAATTGCTCAAAACAAAGGCATATGGAAGCACATGAGAGAAGCCTATATCCAAAGTATGTATGTATGTATGTTTAGGTGTAGCGCATCGATAGCTAAGATCATTTAGCGCCAGATTATGTTGATATTAAAATTTAGAGTAAAGATCCGATTCCTTTAAAAAATCTATTAGACATTTTATGTTATTTGCATTTGGTGCAACAATTTGATGTAGGGGTCTCAGTAAATTATGTTTTGTTCTTTGGGGGAGATAATCATGCGAAAGGATATGTTTTATCGAGAGGGCTGTAGTACATTGTTGACATAATGGAGGGGGTTCCCCTTTTAATAGATAAGAATGGGTTAGATTCGTATGACCTATGGATATTCTTCTCCATAAGATATTCTCTTTTCGTGTCAAACTTGAAAGGTGAAAAGGTGGATATACCGAAGGCTTTACTTCCCATAGTTTGTTTTCCTCTTGCAAATCCCAAGATAGTTGAAATAAATTTTTGATGATATCCTTGAAATGATTTATCAAGTCTTTTGGTGATAAGATTGGATTTAAGATTTTTCCAGAAGTGATTGCTAATTTGGCCTTATTATCCGCCAGATCATTTCCCCTTATGTTAATATGGCTAGGAGTCCACAACAATACTATGTTGTTCTTCCGGATATCACTTATATGTAAAAGGTCTATTATGTCTAACACTAATGGGATGAATGTTTTTGAAGAATTTATGGATTTCAGAGAGCTAAGAGAATCTGTTATGATGAGAATACTACTATTTATATTTGATCTTAAAGCTGTTTTAATAGCTTCTCTAATAGCTAATAATTCGGCTGTATACACTGATGAAATGTTGTTTAGTTTATATTTATGAATAATGTTTGGTGCAACCACTGCTGCACCGACTCCCAAATCTGATTTAGATCCGTCTGTGTAATACTGAATATGATTTTGATATTTATCATGAATCAGTTGGAGGAACGATGATTTTATTCGAGAAGAGGAAGTTGATTCCTTATTATATTTAGTCAAGCTAATATCTATCTTGGGAGTAGGAGCTGTCCAAGGGGGAAGTATTGGGAATTTAGATGAGTCCAGAGAGGTGAAATTTAATTCATGGGTAGATAAAAGGCTCTTTATTCTGGATTGTATGGAATTTGGGTTGAAAGTTTTTAGATGTAACTGATGAAGTTTGAGAGCTTGTTTAATGTGGAGTCTGAATAAAGAGGTGGAATAAAATCTCATTATGGATTTTTGTCTTTGTAAGAAGAGGGGAGGCATAGAAGCTATGCATTGTAAACTTGGAATTGGGGAGGTTCTATAAGCTCCTGTCGATAGGCGTAAGGCCTGATTCTGGATAGTTTCTAGAGATCTTTTTATTGTAGGACTAGCTGCGTCATAAATAAAGTCCCCATTGCTTAGTTTAGATAAAATGATCGATCTGTATAACTTGATTAGCGAGGGGAAGTTTGCTCCCCATGAGGTGTTTGATAATAATCTCATTATGTTCAAATCTCTCGATGTTTTTGTTTTAAGATATTCAATGTGTTTTTTCCAATTCAGTCTGTTATCAAATATAAGTCCCAACATAGTGATGTTATTTTTCATTGGAATGAGGGTATTGGATAAGGATAGGGTGTTAATTTTAGAACAACCTCTTTTCCTACAGAAATGAATTACAGAACATTTAGACGGAGAGAAGATAAAACCTGACTGCACTGACCAATCTGAAATCCTATTTAGTGCCGATTGCAAAGTATTGGTGATTGAGGTATTATTCGATGAGGAGTTGTAGATGATAATATCATCTGCAAAGAACTTTAAAGATGTATTTCTCGGTATATGTTCTTCAATTGTCTGTATTGCCAAGAGGAAAAGGGTAGAGCTCAGGATTGAGCCTTGTGGGACTCCAAGTTCAAATTTAAATTCATTAGATAATTTGTTGTTTACCTTTACTCTAAAAGAGCGGGGTTGTAAGAAATTTGCGATATATTTTGGTAGATGACCATGGAGTTTCAATTTTTTTAGTTGGTTTAGGATGAATTGCGTATTTGTGGTATCAAAAGCATTTTGTATATCCAATGAGATAGCTGAAAGGTGGGCATTTTTGTGTATTGATTGGTTGATATCAGAGTCTAGGAGAGCTAAGTATTCTAATGCGGATCGATGTTTCCTGAAACCAAATTGGTTGGGACTGAGAAGATTTTTTGATTCCAAGATCCACTCTAGGCGACTTTTTACCATTCTCTCCATTATTTTACAGAGTTGGCTTGTTAGTGAAATTGGCCAGTAACTACTTGGTTGGTTTCTCGGTTTACCCGATTTATGAATGGGAATAATAGTTGATTTTAGCCATAAAGATGGAAAGGAATCTGAGATCCATAGATGGTTAATGTAGTCCAGTATTGTTTTTTTTTTTAATTTGGTGGTAAATGTTTAAGGAATTGAGTATATAAGTCGTCAGGACCGGGAGCGGTCATTTTTGCTTTTTGTAAGGAAAGATCAAATTCTTTTTGTGTGAAGGGGAAGTTGTAGTTTTGTAGCTCTAAAGAATCGAAGTCGTTCAGGTGTAGCTGAGTAGATGTTGATGAGCGAGTTTCATGAGCTGTTTTGTTTTGAAAGAAAGTTGCGAAATTGTTGCTGATAGTTTCTGGATTTGAGTGCTATAAGTTATCTATTAACAGACCTGGAATGTTTCTCGGTGGAGAGCCCTTCATTTTTTTATAACATCTCCACATTTCAGTAGAAGGAGTGGAGGAATTTATTTTCGAGATAAATTCATTCCAGGAAGAGATTTTTGTTTGTTTAATGATTCTCTTACATGCTGCTCTTTTTTTCTTAAAGTTTACGAAATATTCGCTCGAGGGGTGCCTTTTAAAGAGGTTCAAAGCTTTCTTTCTCTCCTTAATTGCCTCTGAACAGGCCTTCGTCCACCATGGGACAGGTAATTTTGTGGAGTTTGATTTGTATTTGGGGATAGTGGAGGAAGCTGCTTGAAGAATATCCTTGGTGATGTTTAATAGATAAGCATTTATGTCAGTGATTTGTTGTGTTGGTGGATTTAGTTGGGATACGAAGGCTGCCCAGTCAGCTCTATTAAAATTCCACTTTTCAGGAGGGGAGGTATAAGGAGTGTCATAATCAAGAATAATTATAGGATAATGATCACTGCCATAAGTGTCCTCTAGGATATCCCATTGAAATTTGTGTGCCAGTGAGTGACTGCAGATAGTGAGGTCAATATGAGAAAAGGTGCCAGAGGCTGAACATAGGAAAGTGGGAGAGGGTTGGATCAGAATTGATAAATTGTGTTCAGTTACTAAGTTTTCAATGATTTGTCCTCTAGAGGAAGAATGTTGCGAACCCCATATCGGATGATGGGCGTTGAAGTCTCCTAAGATTATGAAAGGGGGAGGGAGGGATGTAATCAGGTTATTCAAGTTTTGAAAGGAGATTGTATGTGATGGAGATAGATAGAGACTACAAATTGTTATGGGGGAGTCCAAACGAAAGTTTATAGCACAGGCTTCTAATTCAGTGTCTAAATCTATTATGGAATAATCGATTGAATCATGTGTAAAAATTGCAACCCGCCTGAAGCTCTATTCGGATCGAATCTGTCTTTACGTGTTACTGAGTAATTTTTTAATGATGTACGTGAAGTTTGTCTGGTATTCATCTCCTGTAGACAGATTACGGATGGTTTGTAATGAGAAATAATAAATTGCAGATCCTCCTTTCTAGTAGTATAGCTATTTAAATTCCAGTGAAGTAATGGATTGAATGGAATTTTAAGAGGGATTAGACTTTTTCCTACAACTCTTTGATGATGTTTTGGACGGATCTAGATTAGTTAGGGATTCTATCGACATATTATCTGATAGAGATTCTTTTGATGATTTGGAAGACTTACTTGATTGCTTTATGGATCTGTGTGGTGTTTGACTAGTTGATTGTTTCGAAGTGGGTTTATTGTCTAAGGTTTTCTTGGAGAGTTGTGTTTCCGATTTTGAGTTTTGAGGGGAGAGAATGTCAAGGGTTTTTTTATGTTTGAGAAGTCTACTTTGCGGAGTGGGGGGAAGATGTTGGAATAGGGGGTGTAGGGAGAGGGGGGTTTGGGAGATGAGTGGTGAAGTGGAGTGGGTAAAGACGTATTCGAAAGGGATATTGGTGAGGTGATTGGAATGGTGGGAAGAGAGGTTTGTTGGAAGGATGATAAGGGAGGTAGGAAGGTTTGAGAAAGATCGCATTGCATAGCGATAGATGTGTTATTTTTTCGTTTTGAAGCCACTGAGCTGTATGAATTAACAAAATTAGGGTTGAGAGCAATGAATTTGCGTTTGCTTCAGGATATGAAATCTTATCATCAACTCTAATCTTTTGGATTTGAAATTCCTGTTGAAACGAAGTACAACCCTTATATCGTGGAGAATGGTTTCCATTGCAATTTATGCAGGTGGAAGGGGAGGTGCATGGAAGTTTATCGTGATAGTCATGACCGCAGGATGGGCATAGTTGTGAGAAGGCGCATTTCTCTGCTTGATGTCCGAAGCGTTGACATTTAAAACATCTGAGTGGATTAGGGATGTATTTTCTAACCCTGATGTTGTACCATCCTGCTTTAATTGATGACGGTAAAGGATGAGTTTTGAAAGATAATATGAATGTGGCAGATGGTCGCGTTGGATTTTTCTTACTTGGAGGAAGTCTATATACTTTTACTACACCTTGATCGCTCAAGTTCTCTAAAATTTCTTCATTCCGTGCAATTACTGAGGTCAAAACAAGTAATGACTCCCTTGATTACATTGAGGTTTGGATGGGTGGTAGTAACTACTTCTAAATTATTAAGTTTGTCTAATTTTTCTGCAAGAAGAGATTGTCTTTCGGTTTTGACCTCGATAAGGAGGGAGCCGTCCGACAATTTTTTTGTGTCTGATAGTGAGCCAAAATATGAATCTAAACTTTTATAAATCAAAAAAAGGGGATACTTCTTTAAATGAACCTGATAATAGTCTAATTTGGAAAAAATCTATCAAATGTAGGTTGGAGTAACGGGGGTGGGTGACTCTATTCTGGGCCTCTTGGACCCGTTTAATGGAGGAAAATTTAAATTTTTGTTGGCCATAGTTGGTCCCACGAGTAACCTTGGAAATACACGGTCGACCACAGCAGAGCCAGGATACTGTGGCAAGGCTAGAAAACATCCTGAGGGCGCCCGGTATCAGGACAGAGCCGTTCACGACCACTTCAGCAGGGCCATTCGTCCCACAGGCACGGCTTCCACACCGTAGGATTGCTATCCAAACATAAGACATGGACATTCAAAACAACGGACAAATGTGACTAGGGAACCTCGGGAGCGTCAATCCCGTGGTCTGTGGATTCACAGACCCCCCTGAGGGGCCTATATCCAAAGGATAGAAAGTGGCTAGAAGAAGAAGGAGAAGAAAACGAGCTCACGTAACCAGATAAGTTTATGAAGTATCTAATTTCAGTCCTGTCAAACAATTTTAAAATGTTTAACAATATTACCTCAACCTAAACCATTTTTTTATGAACATAGCACACGTACTGCAAGGAAATCTCTCAAGTGCTATAGGAACGACGCGTGTACGGGAAAAGGGATTGACGTTGGCCTTCGCTGTAAATTGTACTCGGTCGAAAAACACAGTCCTGGGCTAATTATTCCAAAGGGACTGCTTGAAAAGAGTGGTACGAGGAGTGACAATCATACAGATGTGAAGTATTAGTGCGGCGTGTATTCCGAGCATGCAGTCTAATCAGGTGAACAGCTCTCTTCTGAATAGAATCCAACAAATACAGTGCGTGTTTGGGAGGAGAGCCCCAAACATTGGAGCAATATTCCATCGTTAGTTGAATTTGAACTTTGTACGGAATTAAAAGTTGTGGAGTGTAAAGCATTCTAGTTCGAAATAATATTCCCAACTTTTGAGAAGCGTTCTTTTATATGCTTGCGATATATTCATGTCAAGATATATTTGCTCCCAAATTAACGCCCAGCAAATTGAGTGATGATGTTAGAGGAATGGAGTATCTCGACATAACCATGTCGGGTTCAGCAAACCCATGTTCAAGCAAAGTGAATGAAGAAATAAGCGTACTGTCATCTGCAAAGCCGTAGATTAGGTTCCTGGTCCTTTCCAGCAGATTGTTAATGTAAATGAGAAAAAGAGTAGGAGACAGTATAAAGCCTTCTGGCGGCCGGCGTCGATAGTGAGAGAATTAGAATGAAATCAATCGACTGCCATTCGTAAAGAACGCTCTCTGAGGAAACTCGGGAACCATAAAGGGAACTTTTCAGACGTACCACAAAAGCGTAGCTTAGCCAACAATCTATCATGTCAAACACGGTCGAATGCCTTGGATATATCAAGTCCAACCACTAGAGATTCTCCAAAGTGTTCAATTGCGTTGTTTCAAATATGTGTTGATCTTTGCCTACGAAAGACCTATTGATGGTCGCTAATAATAATCTATCATTCGAGGTATTTTAAAGTCCGGATGTTAAATACAGACTGCTTTTATATCTGCATTAACTAGCTGAATATTTAATTTATAAAAATCTATATTAATCAAAGAAAAATATACCAAAATAAATATTTTCAAAAACTAAGTACACTTGGGTGCTAGGGTGAAAGACGATCATAAAAAAACTTTTTGAAATTTAAAATGCATAGAGACATTATTTTTATGCTTTAAACAATCTTAATCGTCAACTGGTTGTTTTTTAAATTCGTCTACTTGTTTCTTTATGTTTTTACCTCAAGAAATGTAAATCATTAATCTCCTTCATGCACAGCCAACAAAATTCAGCACCACAGACAGCACACATCATGTGGTTGCAAGATCCGTCGTCCATCTTGACAATTAGAACCTGACAACGAGGACATGGTTTTATATCATCTCCTGGAAAAAATAATAAAATTCTCTAGAAAATATTCAATTAAAAAAAAACATCAAAGATTAACAGCTATTAAAACTTATATACCAAGACGGCGCCCCGAAATTTTGACCTGTCGACTAACGGTCTGCCTAGTTCATTTTATCCACCGATTCGAATAAAAACCTTTAACGTTGATTTTGCGGCCCCCGTGCCCGGGAATGCCCAGATAAATGCTAGATCCGAAAATGGACTATCGTTTAACCACTTGACTCAAGTACCACAACAATTGTAGACACTAAAAAAGTCGAGCAATATTTTGTAAATCAGCTATCTTCTTCTTGAAGTGTCATATCCGATACGGGCGTAGACGACCCTTTCGCCTTTGCCTGTGGTTGGTGGCTTTTTAAGTATTTCCACAGACGAAGGGGGCATACAGTTTAATGCCGGTTCCGGCCAAAAAGAGAGGGCTTTATTAAACATGATACCATCGGTGGTTTGCCACTGCCTTCCCGAGAGACGCGACCGTCACGTCGTAAATTTTATTTTATTACTTACTTATCTCTTTTTTTAGTGTTTCGTACGGAACATAAAAAAAAGTCTGTCTGTCTATCCGTCTATCACACCCGATTTTCTCCGAAACTATTTGGCATAGAAAGTTGAAATTTTGCACTAATAGAGAAATTGACGACCGTGGAGTTTTGAAAGTTAAAACTTAAAGGGTTAGTTTTAGGGAAATGAAAATTGTGTCAAAGGAAAGCTAGTGAAAACACGAGTTCAAAAATGTATACATATAATGTAATACTTGCGTACACTTTTCTTTGCATTATTTTTAAAAAATTGTCAAAAATTGCTGGCCCCCCCTTATCTCGAGAAGTACCGAGTTTGAAAACATTCTGGAATATTCTCCACAGGGTGTAGATTAAAAGAAAATTATCATGAGTGCATTAATGTGTACTTTAATAATTTATCTGGTATATAAAAAACATAAATTTCGAGGTCTTCAGTTTTTAAAAAAGATCGGAAACAAACTTTGTTGAAAACTCAATTGGGGTAGGTTTTGTGAGATCACTGATCATTTTATAACTCCGTAACAAAAATTTTTATTTTAAAAGCAATCAAACGAGTCCGACTTGCACTTGGCCGGTTATTTTATTATTATTCCTCGATCCGAGATACGAACTCGGGTCGCTGGCGTAGAAAGCAGGCACCTTAACCACTACGCCATAGCGGTCTCTAAATCAGCTATAGCTTAACCATAACGTAAAGGGAATTAAAGAGGGAATTAAACGGAAGGGTCTGGACGCAACAGGAACATTGTTTAGTAGTAATGCCTTTAGGGGGAAATTTGACATAGCTATCATCTTTTACCGTGATAAAAAATTAACACAAATATTTTGTCGGAATTATTTCGACGATGGTCATTTGGGAAAATAATAAATGTACGTTATATTTAGAAGTACAACAGCCTAAGTAGGATTTGGATTATTTTGTTTCTAAAGCGAAAATTTTAGGCTTAAGGGAAAGTAGCAGTTAAACAATCTTACAAAGTGTCTGAATGAAACTACACCAACGTCAGAATAAAGTGTATTTTTGTGTATTTTTAAAAATCTAGCTTTCACTAATTCTAATATCTAGAAACGAAAAATAAACACATATTAATAACTTTTTAATGCAGAACACATAAACAATTTTAATGCTATGCTTGATAAAATTGATTAACTATGAAGGAAGTTAAATTCGACACACATTTAAAAATCTGCAATAAAAATTTTTTAGGTCTGTTTTAAAACAAGGTCAAGACAAACAGCTTATATTCACATTAGAATCTCTAGAACGGAATATTTTAAAAAAGTTATTCCCTTCATATGATTAATGAAGATATTTTTACTTTTATGGTTTTTATGTATACAAAAAATGTGTTATTTTTAGTTTTTCATGTTGTCCTATAAATACCGATGTTATTGATCAAATAAATTAGATATTCGAAACAACTGTTTATTACAGATAGAAAAGATAAACTTTTTGTTGTATCGTCGATAATATTGTATTAAAAACAATACGGGATCAGTATGACTAAAACTGTAACGATTTAGATAAATGTGTCTGAGGTGCGACACGAAACGTTAACATGAGTTAGCGGAAGCACGGCTTTTAAATATCTATTTACTTAAATAATAGCTAAACCATAATCTTTTTCTCGAAAAAATGTTAATTAAATATATATACAGTGAAGTCCGTTTATGACGAATTCCAAAAAATCACGAAAAATGGTTCGCTATATTCGAAGTTCGTTACAAACAGTAAACAAAATCTAATATCATTTTTCACTCCTTTTTTATTTAGATTAGGTGCTAATGCTTAGAAAAATGAATAATAATAATTATCAAATTAAAAGAAAACGTTCAAAGGAAAATAAAACAAGTCACACTAAAGTTATTATTATGTATATTGGTACATATACGAGTATAAACGAAAACATTAAAAAAAACGTACTTTATACAATAAAATCAGTAATTTCGTTTGTACAATTTTACTTGAAAAAGAAATGGTGTTTATATGATTGTCAAGGTCACTCCATATATGTTCAGGAACTTCATGAGATTCCAAAAAATTGCGAGTTCGAGTCATTTTCTTAGTCATTTCTGAAATGAATGGAACATAAATATTAACTCCTTCTCCAAGCTTGTCTTTATCGCTTAAAATCTTTCCAGAAGTCACTGATGTCACAATTTGATCATCAGTTAATATTTCTCTCGTCCTTAATTCATTATCAGCACGTACATATTCTTCAAAATTAAAGTGACTAAACATCTTTTTAATCTCAATTTTCACTGTACTTTGTTGAATGTCAGCATCGAAAACACATTGTAGACAATTAGTAGGATCTTCTCGACGTTTTTCAATCCACTGAGTCAACGGTAGCTCATCATCCGAGTCATGTCTACATTTCTTCCTTAAAATCCACCATGCTTAAAATAGTTTGCAATGGTTTCTCTACTGATTCTTTGCAAAGCCATATGGATAAAGTTTATAGCGCCCAAGAGAGTTACAGAAAAATATGTTACCTTTATCGATCGTCTCTAACATTTTTGTAAGCAAAATCTTTCTATAATGACATTTTAAAGAATGTATCACACCTTGATCCATTGACTGGAGCTTTGCACTTGTGTTTGGAGGCATAAAAACCAATTTTATTTGCTGTAGATCAACTTCAGGGTGAGCTGGACAGTTGTCAATCAAAAGTAATTTTTTTCTGTTTGTGAATTTTAGTTCTGTGTCCATTCGATCAGTTCGTTTTTAAAAATTTCATCCAGGCTTTACTGTTTGATTTGTACTTTACTGGTAAATGTTTGTTTTTAAAACACCTGGAATTGGCGGACTTTCTTATCACCAATAATTTTCTTTTCTCTGTTCCAGACATATTTGCAGTTACCAACACAGTACTCCTTACTTTTGATAATTTTCCACCAGCACAATTCTGTCCGACAAACGACAATGTCTTATGTCATCTTGTAAAACAAATCCGTTTCATCCGCATTAAAATTGTCCACATATTCATAACTTTCTCGAATTTTAGAAAAGGCTTTGGTACACTGGACCTTCAAGTATTAAAAACTCTAATAGAAAAGTCAAACGAATATAACTTCAAGATTTGGGTGGCATATGTGGATTATGAGAAAGCGTTCGACTCCCTTGAAATCTGGGCAACACTGAATAGTTTAAGTAACTATAGAACTGACAGCATATATTCGCAGATTATTCAAATTATATATAAAAATGCAACATTTCAGATAGTACTGAAAGAAAATACCAATAAGATAGAAATGAAAAGGGGGGTACGTCAAGGGGCACCATTGCACCGAAATTGTTTTTGTTGGCGCTAGAAGATTTTTTTAAACAACTTCCATGGACAAGTAAGGGTATAAATATAGGAGAGCAACTCAATCATTTGCGATTCGCGAATGATATTGTGCTTATATCTAACAACAAAAAAGAATTGGAAGAAAAGGTGAACGAACAACAAGTTCAGAGAGATTAGTCTGAAGATAAACATCGCCAAAACCATGTTTCATGATAAATTACGATTGTGATAAAGATCATTAAAAACGCGAAAATCACATGAACGGATTTATACGTATCTCTTGGACAAAAAATAGTAATATCTAAAGAAAACTTGAAAGCGAATTTATCAAGGAGACTGTCATTGGCTTGGTCGGCATTTGGCAGATTGCGGAACATCTTCCTTTCCAGTGTCCCAAATACACTAAACCGAACACAATTGATCAATGAGTGTTGCCAGTATTGACATACGGAACGAAAATGTGGGCTTTGAATCAAGAAATTATAAATCACCTACAAGTAGGCTCAACGAGCGATGGAAACGAGAATGTTGGGAATATCGTTAAGGGATAGGCTGACTAATGAAGAAATTCGGGGAAGGTCCAAGATAACTGATGTAGCTGAGAGGGTAAGCAGGTTGAAGTGAACCTGGGCGGGCCATATCGCAAGACTCCCTGATAATCGATGGACCCATAAAGTAATCAACTGGAGGCCCTGGAATGAGAAAAGAAGTAGAAGCCGCCGCAAACCCAATAGGTTGACGACATCAAAAGACTAGTGGGATACAAACTGGATAAACAAGGGCCAAAACCGAAAAAGATGGAAGTACTCGGGGGAGTCCAACGATGGACTACATAGCTGATGATGATGAATGTTATAATTGTATAAGTTACCCATCCAATGTTTCCACATTCAAAGTTGGTTGTCGCTCGTCCAGTTTGACTTGAAGTACAATTACATTAAATGTTTAAAGCGGTATTTTTCTACATTTTTCAGTGATGTAGTGCGTTGACTTCACGTTTTTGTATATTGCCAGTTATATAAATGCAATAGAATAACGGGTTTGCATTTCAAATTTTTAAGCTTGATTATTGTATCCTGTAGTTTAAATTTTTTAATGACTTGCGGAAAAAAATTATTAATTATAACAGTGGCAAAAAATATTATTTTAATGACTTAATTAAACCAAATTAGATAAAATTAACATATAAATATTAAAAATATTATGACCTAGCTTTTTGCTTCTTAATGATTAAATTTATTGATGGTATTTTACAAATGGAACATGATTTCTACTTAATTTGAACTCAATAATGAAATTAAATGAAATGAAACGAAACAAATAAACATTTTTTAGTGTTGCTTCACTTTTAGCTCGTTTTAGCCAATCTACTGGAAAGAAAATTTTATTTTTTTGATATTTTAAATCAAGTCAAATATTTCAGGGAACAGAGCCACCCAAACGAGGGTGACTATATCGATCCTAATACCGACGGGTAACGATTTGGTTGAATATAAGTGTTGCCCGATTTCTAAAATTTAAGGGGTTACAATACCTTGGCGCTCAAAAAAATAGGTATAAAAATAACCGGTCAAGTGCAAGTTGAACTTGCACAATTAGTGTTCCGTACGTTGATTGCTTTTAAAATAAAAAATGTTGTTACGGTGGTATAAAATGATCAGTGACTTCACAAAACACACTCCAAATGAGTTTTTAATAAAGTTTGTTTCCAATCTTTACTGAAAATTGATGACCTTGAAATTTTTGTTTTCTTTATATACCAGATAAAATATTAAAGGTAATGCACTCGTGATAATTTTCGTTCCATCTACACCTCCTGGAGAATATTCCAGAAGTTTTTCAAAATTACTTTTCGAGATAAGGTGGGGGAAAGCGATTTTTCGCGATTTTTTAAAAATAATACGAAGAAAAGTGTGCGCAAGTATTACATTATATATATATTTTTTACTCGTGTTTACACAAGCTTTCATTTGACACCACACTCGATGACCTACTAAAAAAAAATTTTTTTTCACTTCCGATTTCACCCTCCAAAACTAACCCCTTAAGTCAAAATTTGACTTTCAAAACTACACGGCTTTGATGAGGCCATCAATTCCTATATTATTACCAAATTTCAACTTTCTATGACACATAGTTTCGGAGAAAAATCGGGTGTGACCGACAGACAGACACCGAAGTCATCTTATAAGTGTTCCGTACGGAACACTAATAAAAAATTTTTTTGAAGCAGCTATTAAATATACAAAATAATTCTTCTTTTACACATATACATAGTAGTAGTTGTCTGAATAATTTGAAATAATAACGAATAAAAAAAATTAAAAAATCACGGAGATATGACCCATCAAGTAAGACCCTCTTTTGAAAATCCTTGCTGTACACCATACTTATTTTCTCTGTCAGGCATCGTCTGAAAAATAAAAAATATTTTTTGTCTTATTTAGAAAGGCAATAGCTAAGATGTAACGTAGGAAATTTTTTTTTTAATTTTTTGTAGAAATGACAGCTGTTTGAAAAAAAAACTGATTTTTATTGAAATTTTTGAGTTTAAAAAATTTGTAACTTATGAACGTGGTACCCGATCAAGAAAAATCCTATGCTACATCTTAGATAATATTA
Source organism: Pachyrhynchus sulphureomaculatus (assembly GCA_019049505.1). NCBI lineage: Eukaryota > Metazoa > Arthropoda > Insecta > Coleoptera > Curculionidae > Pachyrhynchus > Pachyrhynchus sulphureomaculatus. The sequence goes on along the minus strand of CM032454.1, from coordinate 148,348,535 downwards.
TAAAGAATATGTGTTGTAAATTTTAACAAAATCACTAGTAGATCTTAAGATATCTTACACCAGTTTGAAAAAAGTAGTTTCGAAAAACACGCAAAAGAAAAAAAACCGGCGTCAGCGTCTTAAAACCAAATATTTTTCTAAATTACCTTCAATTTGCGATTTCTGGACCATACATGAGGTCTTCCATTGTTGCCGCGATGTCCTCCGACTTTTGAGTAGCTGTTTCCAATTTCCTGGCCTCTTTAGTCTCCTGTTGGGCTCCCATGTTGGCTACAGATATTCGTTGAGAATCCAAGTTCTCGGTAAATCGCAGCGTGCTTGGGTCAATTACAAGGTTTAATAATTGCATCATTTGTAGTACGCTAGTATATCCATCATTAAATATACTAGCTGCAATATAATATGCAATCTCAACAATTTTTGTGCAACTGTAATGCACTTTTGGAGCGATAGACCAAATGACAGCGTTTAGACTTTCGTTGTTATTCTGAGTATATCCTTCTAAACAGCGTGCTAACAAATCGTTATCACTTAATCTATCGTATACCGGTTCAATTACTTTTTGGACAACTACAGGAATAGAATTTTTATGCTTATAAGAATCCAAAGTTCCAGAGGCCTTCGCTTTCTGATACGAACACCAGGAATCTTCGCCGGACGGGCACTTGTCATGATGAGGCTTTTCATCAGTGGTTATTTTACGGTAATAAGTTGCCCATATCGCATTTTTCATGGTGTCAACTGATGTATTTATAATTGTTCTAATTGCAAGATCATAGTAAACTGTTAACTCATCAATAAGCTTGGCTGCCAACTTCCCTCTGCCACCTATATCAGGATTATCTTTTCTTACTCTGCGTAACTGCGTACCCATTCGCTTTTGAACGTGACCTATACATTCCTTTTTTTTAACAACTAAATTTTCATATGGATTTGAGTCAACAATTCCTTTATAAGTCTTACTGTGTCCATCATCTATGTAATTACCACATCGTTCGTTATAAAGTGTTTCGGATCTTTTAAACATTTCTACAATACTATCCACTTCCATTTTTCCAGCTGACCCTTCGTGATTGGCAGAACATTTACCTGAGTTATTCATTGTTCCACTCATCATACTCCTCAATACCTTCAATATTTTTCCAAAATTCATAAGCTTTACAGCATAAACTTTTTACTACTTATATAAGAGTAGAAACGCCTAAAAGGGATGAGAAACCACGTTTCATCCAAGTTCCAACCCCTGAAACGGTGAGTTCTACTGCGTTATTCAATTCTTTTGCCTGTTGAACAGCAGTGTTCATGAACAATTCACAAATAGTTTCTGTAGCAGTGTTAATGTCATTCACAACTTTATCGTAGAACGATTGGAAAATTGGTTTAGGTAAGTCCATGATTCCACAGAATTTCTCTATTCCTACTAAACCAATAGCAAGGAGTCTGAACGCAAAAACTAATCGTCTATTCACATCATATGCTCTACTACTGATAAGAGGGCATGAGTTTATTAGAACTGGTTCACATTCAGCACAATTCACATTTATATCACCCCCGCACTCTTTATACTTTACCACTTCACTTATAGCAGAAAAAACAGATACAAAATTAATTAACCGGTACCCGAAAGATGCATCCACATCAAAATCAACGGTTTCACTACTCTTTAATTTTTGAGTTGATATACTGGTGCTAGCTTCCTCTCTTTCCATTAAATAACGATTTATCGGGTGATGTCGTCTCTTCCTACTCCGAGAAAGACGTCTGACTGCTTGTCGGGTACCTTTTTTTTTATCAACATATACTTGTTTCGACATTTCAATAATAGATTTCTATTAAAAAATAATAAAAACTATAATTTTTGTAATACGCGTGGCGATATGGACCATACTGCGTCACAATGCAAACTGATTGACGTTGAATGGTCAGCGAGTCTAAACTAGTTCCAACCTTGTGTACCTGAGTTACTTTTAGCTTCCAAAATTCCCCAAAGGAATTATTGTTATAAAAGACTGACTAAAAGAACAATATCCTTTGTCAAGGCTTTGGCCGCTCGTGCCGGTCCGATCGCTACCCGAGTTTCGGGCCGACTCTCTGCCGCGCTCACTTCTAATTGCTATAAATTCGAAAAAAATTTGAATTCTGAAATAGTTAAACGTTTAAGATATTCTTAAAAGTATAAACAATTTATCTAGCAAAAAAATAATTCGATTTTTGAAAATCTCAAAATGTGTAACCCCTTAACATACTCAATGGTTCACGGCTTTCGCAATATTATTAAAACTCTAATCTAATGATTTAAAATTATCAAGCATGGCTTTAGCTAATCGAGAGGAAAATAAATAAAATTTTGTATGCCTGTTAAAATGCCTATTATTTTGATATTAAAATCCGTTTATCAGTCAATGGCATTAGGTCAAAACTAATTTCATACACAAAACAGCTTTAGACAAGCTGAATTTTATATATATATATATATATATATATATATATATATATATATATATATATATATATATATACATATATATATATATATATATATATATATATATATATATATATATATATATATATATATATATATATTATATAGTCTAGAGATTTCGGAAAGCGGTCTTGAATAAAATACTTATTTGTTGTTTCGCTGAAATATTTTCAGCTTCATCTGGAGTTAAAAACTAGAAAATAACAAAGCAGTCTTTTGGTAAGTTTACCACGTTAAAAAAAAAAGGAAAAACTCACCAACCAAAGTATTCCTCCATTGGAAGAGGTATCACAGAAAAACACATTCAATTTCAATATATATAACTAACAGAACTACGAAAAGACAAGACGAAACAACATACTGTGGCTCTGGCTGACAATGACACTGTTGTTATTTATTGTGTTTATTTCTTCAGAAATCTGAACAGTGGTTCAGTATAGGAAAAGTTATTTTGTGTTTGTTGTCAGTAAATTAACATGAAAAGAGATGGACGTGTGTTGATTGTTAGTAAATGAGATATGACTATTAATTGTGTGATGTTAAGTTATTTAAAATATTACAGTATATATTAGACAAATTGTTGGTGTCTAACTTATAATTTATGGAGTGTGTTTCTTTGTTAATGTGACACATCTCAAGGAACAAGCGTTTTTTGTGATTGGTTTCTTGTTCCAGAATCTTTACATTCTTAAAATCCAATTGGTGTCCCGTTGATATATGATGGTTCGTTGCAACAAAAGAGTTCTTTCCTATTAAGCAATCACTCCTGTGTTGTGTTACTCTGCTCTCTTATACATTTTAACGGTCGTGAACATTTACTAATATATATATATATATATATATATATATATATATATATATATATATATATATATATACTTATATATATATATATATATATATATATATATATATATATATATACTTATATATATATATATATACTTATATATATATATATATATATATATATATATATATACTTATATATATATATATATACTTATATATATATATATATATATATATATATATATATATATATATACTTATATATATATATATATTATATATATATATATATATATATATATATATATATATATATATATATATATATATATATCATCATCACTCATAAATGTACCCATCACAAAGTACTTGTCAAAATGACCACCCTTATTTTTAATTACTACCTCATAAAAGTTCGGCATCTTATTGATTAACTTATTAAAATACATCCAACTTTTTCCATATAGTTCTATGGGAGAGACATCGGGGATTGAGATAGCCATGGCATTATTTCTATTATTTCTTCTCCTTTTTTCTCTTTAAGATACCCTTGACATAGTTTTGAGGAGTTTTTGGGGTCGTTATCTTGTTAGAAGAAAAATATTTAGCCCAGATGGCATGGCCATGCTCTTGCAGGATTTTCAAGTATCCCTTTTTATTTAATTTCTCGTCTATTGTCATCATACTGATTGATTTCTTCTTCATCTTCTTCCTGTCCCACGTATTCACATTTGTCGTGGTCTCTGTACCATTTCTTTAGTTTATATTGAGGTTATTCTCTGCTAGTCGAAAAATGAACGCAGCGTCCGGAACTCAACACCAGTCCCTGATATTTCGAATGATTTCACTTTTAACGGCCATGTCTCTACACCAGAGGTGCTCAAACTTGAACTGCTGGCGATCTACCTCAATATTGTTAGACTACGATCGATCGACTCTGAGAGGCTGCAAGTAAGTGTGATGCAGGATTGTCGTCTAGGTAGGGTGTATCGTGGCATAGATATTAGTTTTCCGCACAATATGCATTTTTTTAGTCAAGGTAAGTGTAGGTCTGCTCTAAAATGTCAATGAAAAAACTCATAATTATTCAAAGTTGCGAGTTTATTGGTTCTTACAAAACAAACGAGTTCTAGTGTCTAAACTTAACTAAAGAGTGACTTTGGATGTTGAAGCGCGGCACTGCATGTCCCCAGCATACTTTTCATAAGATGGTACGTAATTACCGAGTGCTAATCGCAAGCATGATGACATATGTTCGTCAGTTAGTCGATTGCGATATTTTGTCTTAATTATCTTCATTTCAGAAAATACAGACTCGCACAAGTAAGTTGACCCAAACATTGCCGTCAGTTGAAGGGCGATTTGCCTTAGATTCGGATATTTATCTTCAGATATAAAACACCAGAATTTTGTATCAGATGCTGTGGCTTTGAGATGTATATCCGATATAATCTGCACTAACTCATTTTCAACAGAACATGAGTCCATGTTAAACTGACTTGCTATTTCAGTAGCTAATTCCTCAATGTTTTTACACGAAAAAGGATAACTCATAAATGATGCGATATTTGCCAATTTACTGAAATCATAAAAACATATTTCGAATTGCCCCAAAATATTTGATAATTCTGCCTCATAAATATCATAATTCAACTGAGGAATTCTTGCTTTCAAAGACGGAAAATTTTTCAGATCCTTTCTTTTCAGTTGATCTATTATAAGTTGCAATTTACTTTTGAATGCGTTTATTGCGCTAATCATTTCAATAATAGTTTTTTTCCTTTACCTTGAAGCTCCAAATTAATGGTGTTTAAATGCATTGTGATGGCTGTCAAAAATGGCAAATCAGTCAGCCATTTCCGTTTTTCAGCATCTGAGTGTCATCACCTCTTTCGTCCAGAAAAGCTGTTATTTCGGGCAATAATTCTTGAAACCTTTCTAGGAATTTTCCGCGACTCAACCACCTGACGTCCGTGTGAAGAATTAAATCAGTGTGTTCAGCTGACTCACTATCTTCCAACTGCAATTTAAAGAGCCGTGGTTGCAAGCTACGTGCACGGATAGAATTCACAATTTTTATTGCAATGCCCATAATCTCCTCCATGTTTAGAACTTTTGAACACAAAACTTGTTGATGTATAATGCAATGGAAGGAGAAAAATGAAGAGAAATCATCTACCTCGACACAATGCCACAAAACCATTTTCGTTTTCAGTCATTGCTGGTGCTCCATCGGTTGTAATGCACACTAGTTTATATATTGGTAGCTTGTAGTTTGTTACAAAATTGAAGAAAACGTCATATATATCTTCACCACGGGTCTTTCCTTTCAGAGGAATCATTGTCAAAAACTCTTCCTTAGCCGACATGTCATTAAATACCATTCGAATAAAAATACACAGCTGGGCAGTGTCTGTCATATCGGTGGAGTCGTCGAACTGTAAAGAAAAGTATGTACATTCCATGATATCATGTTTTAGTTTATCTGGCATGTCCTGACTCATGACTTCAACACGCCTTGTGACAGTCGGACGAGATAACTGAAGTTCTCTAATAGCAGACATAATCTCTGTTTTATTTTTAAAATCTCCAAATAAAGTGTCACCCGCTTCAATAAATGCTTCCTTCACAACCAATCCATCATCAAATGGTTTCTTGTGTTTCGTCAATATATGAGATATTTTAAATGACGCGATCGTTGCAGCTTTTGATTGTTTGGCTGGTCTTGTGAACATGGTTTGTTCTTTTTTCAAACAAGTTATCAAATCACGTACTTTTCGTTTTCTTAATTCACTCTGTGACGGAAAATCCTTTTCATAGTTTTTATGAACCGTTTTATGATGCCTCTCTAAGTTCCCACGCTTAGGTATTGTAACTGACGCACGGCAAATGAGACAAATGCACTTATCCTTTACCATACAAAAGAAAAATTCTTCCTCCCAATCGTTATTAAAATGATAAGTTTTACTTCTCCTCGCTGCATTCATTTTGGACTATTTATTAATAAACTTTGTATCGATGTATCGCCTTCAAGTTACAACTCAGACTGACTCCTATTCCTGCAGGCACAACATTTATATCGGCGCGAACGAAGTCACGAATGTTCCCGTCAAACATGCCGCCCGAAGTTTCTAGAAAAATCGACGGGAATCAAAAACGCGGCTTTTCTTTGACAAGTACCGCGCGTTCCTTTGATAAAGCCGCCTTTTGCCGCTAGCAGGGGGTTATTACGATAAAAGAAAGTGATGAGGGGGTTATTCTGGCCTAATTGTGGATCGAATAAATTTTAGTAGTTTATTCATTACATTTTATTTTAGTTACCTAAAACAAAATCTGTGAATAGTTCTATATCGGAATTTTTTTCTCGAGATCAACTCAAAAAGCACTCGCGATCGACCGTTTGAGCACCCCTGCTTTACACCCTATAAGAGGACCGGCCAGACAAAGCATTTTATTACACGTAGGCGCCGAGTGAATGGCAATTGTCTTTCAAGCAGCATACTTTTAAGCTTCAAGAAAGGTATTCTTTGCCTCCCTATCACAATCCCATCGTTCGTTGACGACAAAGCCAAGATATTCATATTTAGTAACTCTCTCAATCTCTTGATCCTGTATAAAGAGAGATGCATCCTCTTGGGGATGTCTAATAATCACTATCATTTTAGTTTTTTCAATATTTAAACGTAGGCTATACACCTCGTCAATATCATTCAGCTTATTGATTAGAATTTACAGATCTTCCACTGCTTGATTTACTGACACCAAAACATTTCCAAATAATAACACTGCTACTTTCGTATTTTATAGTTGGTACAGTATAAACTGATGATTTGAGGAATAAAACAACAGTCTGTGAAGGCATCATTAATAGCAGGTTGTTTGACGGATATAGTATGGAAAAATAAATACTCACAGTAGAAAGTAAAATAAGCATATACAAGGCAATAGTGAGATCGGCCCTCAGATATACTGTAAAAACAAGAGCTGACACATATAAAGCAGCACAAATGATGAGAACAACAGAAATAAAGGTGATCATGGACATACATGGAAAAACTATCCACAACAGAATCCGCAACAAAGTTCTACAAGAACTAGGTAAGATCCAAGAAATATCCAAATGGACCAGAACTAGAAGAAAACATGGAATAAACACGTAGATTGGATGGACGACAACCGACTGGTAAAAAGGGCCAAACTCAATAAACCCTGCGGTAGAAGAACTAGGGGCAGATCTCCGAAAAGGTGGAAGGAATGTTAGACGTCCACATCGGAAGAGGATGGGGATAAGACAGGCAGTATGCCTACTTATATGATGATTTGAGGAGCAGCTAAGTGTCGATTTCGTTTAGGCATCACAATGGTGAACTGATCGTCACGTTATATTGTGGCTTTAGGCCAATGGGATCTAGTTCTGTCTTCATTTCTTCTTGTTATTTACGGGTGTGTAGTGTATACCTTAGTTGAAGTCCTCGAGTTTTTGGCGGTCTGTTGCTCACGAGGGCCTTTCTCATGTCCTTATTGGCGCAATTTTAAAACGGAATTCCGGACTAAACAACCGATACAAAATTCTTTTGACATTATAAAAATTAAAAATATAAATTTCAATGTGCTTTGGCTAACATTAGGACAATTTGACAAGGAATATTAAAAAAAACATGAATTTATATATACGAGGCTGGTTTGAAAAGTCCGTGCAAAGTCCGAGAGATGGCACCACCGGCGCGTATCGAGGTCATGTTTAGTTAGTAGCATCTCTTGAATGAACGCACACCAAGTTTCAGCCATATTGGTCTATTTCTTTGTGTTTGGCATTCGTGTGAATCAAGGAAGTCGAGTGATTTTCAAGAAATGGACGAAAAAGAATTTCGTGTGGTGATTAAACATTACTTTATGAAAGGCAAAACGCCTCAGGAGACTAAAGAGAAGCTTGATAAACATTATGGTGACTCTGCACCTTCGATTAGAACAGTTTATAAGTGGTTTCAAAATTTTCGGACTGGCCATATGGGCACAAGTGACGTTGAACGTTCTGGACGGCCTGTGGAGGTTACGACTCCAGAAATCATTGATCAAATCCATGATATGGTGATGGATGACAGAAGAGTTAAGGTGCGTGATATTGCTAGTGCTGTGGGCATCTCGACTGAACGGGTACATAATATTTTGCATAAACATTTGGACATGAGAAAGCTATCCGCAAGATGGGTGCCGCGATTGCTCACGCTTGACCAAAAACGGAATCGTGTGAAGTGTTGCAAGGATGGTTTGCAGCCGTTTCAGAAGAATCCGGAGGACTTTAAGCGTCGTTTCGTCACTGTGGATGAAACATGGATACATTACTATACTCCTGAGACCAAACAACAATCTAAACAATCGGTTACCAAGGGGGAATCTGCACCAAAAAAGGCGAACACCGTTCCTTCGGCCGGAAAGGTTATGGCGACTGTCTTTTGGGACTCGCAAGGGATAATCCTCATCGACTATCTGGAAAAGGGTAAAACTATTACAGGTGAATATTATTCATCGTTATTGGACCGTTTAAAAACCGAGCTGCAAGAAAAAACGCCCGCGATTGGCCCACAAGAAAGTCCTTTTCCATCACGACAACGCACCAGCACACACCTCAGCAGTTGTGGTCGCAAAATTAATGGAAATAGGATTCCAACACGTTTCACATCCCCCCTATTCTCCAGACTTGGCTCCCTCGGACTACTATTTGTTCCCCAATTTGAAGAAATGGCTGGCGGGACAAAGATTTTATTCAAACGAGGAGGTGATTGCAGACACTAATGGATATTTTGTAGACTTGGACAAATCCTAGTATTCGGAAAGGATCAACAAACTAGAACATCGTTGGACGAAGTGTATAAGCCTAAAAGGAGACTATGTCGAAAAATAAAAAAGGTTTACCCCCAAACACATAATGAGTTTTTATTTTTGCACGGACTTTTCAAACCAGCCTCGTACTTGGAACAAGAGTCAATAATGTACATTTCGATAAATAACTATTTCTGTGCTTAGTTGTTCTAAAAAAAAGCATTCGATAGTGTACGGTTGAGAGACGTGTTACAAATTTTACGAGATCATGACTTCAACAACAACTATATTAAAGTGATAGAATAGCTTAATAAAAACAATACAACACGTATAAAGACACAGCAAGGACTAACTGAAGAAGTACCAATATCATCGGGAATTCGACAACACTTTTTAATTTAATAATGGACAAAATAATAAATAGTATCAATGAGGTCAATAGCGGATACAAATGGGACGAAAAATTCTAAAATATTGTGCTTTGGTGATGATGCAATATTAACAGCAGAAAATGAAGATGGCTTACAGCGACTAATACATCAGCAGAAACTTATAACATCAGTGGAAAAAACAGAATCAATGATTATAGCTAAAGACCCCATTAGATGTAAATTAGCCGTCTACAATAAAACAGTAGCACAGAACATGCACTGCACATACCTGAGAGTACAGCTGTCGAGCTCAAAAAATCTATATCAAGAAGTACTCAATTAGACAAAGAAAGCATAGAAAATATCTGGTTGTTTGAGGGACTTAATATAGAAAAAATGCCTATATGTCTAAAGAAAGCGAAGTGCGTATATATATATATATATATATATATATATATATATATATATATATATATATATATATATATATAGAACCGTGGTATGATCGGTTCTAACGGATGTAGCAGAAACATCTAAAAAAAAGCCTCATGAGAGCCTAAGAAATGAAAACACTGCGCACTATCAAAGGAATAACCCTGAGAAACCAGGTACGAAGCATAACTATACGAGAATACAAAATTCAAGACTTTGTCCGTTTCGCAAAATCAAGACGTCGATATTGAAAAGATCACGTAAGTAGGATGCCAGCGAATAGCTGGCCAAGATGGGCAAAAGATAAAAACCAAAAACAAGAAGACCTCCTGGTCGACCACCAAAAAGCTGGCACGCAGGCTGAACATCTACGTCACAAAAGACTTAAAAACAGAAGAAGCAAGACCTTGTCTTATAAGAAGAGGAAGAAGAAGAAGATTAATAAGTGTGATATTTCTAGTTGTTTACATTTTATTTTTTATTATCTAGTTATTACATAAATTTTAGATTTTATGAAAGCATTATAACATATAAAAAACGTAAATTAAACCAACTTACTATGCTGAGAGTCTTGACTATAAGCGATAGATGATGATCTAATATTGGGCGATCGTTGCGCCCTAGCTGCATCGCAAGTTTGATTGGGGTGCCATTCCGCCTTACAGTGATAGCAAAAGTAGGCGTCGCATCCTGGCCGTTCGCAACGCAACTTCGGACAACTGGCACATTCGGATGCTATTACTGCAAAGCTGCAGTCCGGTGCTGGACACCACCTGAAAAATAGATAATTAATTTTATGTAAGGGAAGGCCCTTGGAAAAAGTCACTGCCTTATTTAAAATCAAAAAAAAAAATTGGGTGTTACTCGAAAAGTATTTTCCTATTTGTATGCGTTAAATTATGTAACAAAGTCTATTACCTGTGAAAATATGAACACTGGTTCAAAAATAATGTCCATTTTATAGAGTTATTGGTTGTTGATCACATACATCTTTGTAAGAAATAATGGGTTTCCTCAAGGCTCTGCTTGTTTACAATCAAATGCAACTATGTAACTATGAGTTACGATTTGGTTGAATGTAAATGTCAGATTGTGTCTGGGGGTTTTCTACAAATAGGTTCAAATTTGTTTGCCTTATTGAAGAAATGCAACAGATGAGGGGCAGCGGAACGTACCCAGGCTCTTCGAAATTTAGTGTTTTTTTTTTACCGGAGCGGAGCCTGAATTATGTGCGCATAATTTACACAAAAAATTCCACGACTAACGCGCAACAAAAATTTCGCGCTCATATCATTTACACAGCGTAAATGAAACCCAGTATTCAGCTGATTAAAAAATAGGCGGGTAAGTTTGAAAAGAATGGTTCGACTTTAAATAAACTTCGGGCAAGAGGATGAAAGACATCAAGACGGGATGCAAACCTGTATGCTTTGCAGTAACAATTATGGCTCTCTGTAATAGTTAACAGAAACAATCTGATCAGAAATGGCAGCAATGACGGAAACAACCGAACAATGAATTATAATATTACCGCTCGTAATGTAACGGTCACCTTAAGATGATTTTTAAATCAAAATCTGAAATTGTTTCTGTGGACACTTGTTTAGTTAATCAAGGGAACATACCTTGTATCTGGATCAACGGCAAGCACCCTTCGAACCATGAAATCTTCGTATTTTTCAAATAATTGTGGATTATTTAAGATATTCCTAATTTCTGTAAAAAAAAATAAAAAAAAATTATTATATTGAGATTTATGATCCAAAAATTCAAAAATTTATATTTTAAGAATGTTGAAGAATGCAGAGTCTATTTTTATAAAAAGGCACACACTATCCAAAGCAAATAACCCGCCAAGTGCAAGTCGGACTTGCGCAATTAGTGTTCCATACGTCTATTGCTTTTAAAATAAAAATTTTCGTTACAGAAGAGTAAAATGATCAATGAGTTCACAAAACACACTCCAAATGAGTTTTCAACAAAGTTTGTTTCCGATCTTTGTTGAAAACTGATTCTGTTTGCAGTTCTAATTACGACCGCAAGGCAGTTACCGAAAGTTAGATTCAAAACAATGTGTTCTCAAGGGAACTATTTGAATTGAAGCAGGAGATACAATTAAAGTTGTTGCACGAGATTATGGAGTAGGTGAGGTAACAGTTGGAGATTGGAAAAGAAATCGCACAAAAATAGAAGAGTGGTGTATAAATCAAGCCTCCTCGTTTTCAGGAAAAAAATCAATGAAAACCGGCGACTATGAAAAGGTTAACGAAGCTTTATTTATGTGGTTTAACCAACAGAGATCAAAAAGTGTGTCTCTGTCAGGTCCAATTTCACAACAGAAAGCAATAATGATTAGTAAGCAATTCCCAGAGATAGATCAGTTTACCGCCAGTTCTGGATGGCTTGACCGCTGGAAAAAACGGTAAGGTGTACGACAACTGACTGTATGTGGTGAAAAACTTTCTGCTGATGTGTCATCAATTGAGAAGTTTAAGCAGAACTTTAAAAAGCAAATCGAAGATTGTGGATACACTTGTGATCAAATTTACAACTGTGACGAAACTGGTCTGAATTATAAAATGCTTCCATCAAAAAACATTGGCATCTCAACAGGAAAAATCAGCTCCTGGGCACAAACGAAGTAAGGAAAGATTAACTATAATGGTATGTTCCAATGCATCTAGCAAGCACAAAATCCCACTGATGGCAATTGGCAAGTTGAAGAGCTTTAAAAGACATCTTACCCAAAGCCCTACCAGTCAATTACAAAAGTCAGAAGAGCGCATGGATGGATGCGACCTTATTTAACAATTGGTTGGGGGTGACTAAATTTTTGAACAGAAACCGTCTTCCTATTAAAGCAATTTTGTTAATGGATAATGCCCCCTCTCACCCTGGAGAAGGACTTCATGTGGGCGAAACTGTTGTAAATTTTTTTCCTCCAAATGTAACCAGCATAATGCAACCAATGGATTAAGGCATCCTCGAAAACATTAAAAAAAATTACAGGCGTTTATATCTTGAATATCTGTTAGAATACACAGAAAAGGAGGATATTATCGATGGGATGAGAAAGGTTACACTGAAAAATGTTATTTACCGGGATTCTGTGCGTATTACCACTATTCAAAAATCTTGGTCAAAAATTATTGATTTTGAGGACTATAATGACAGTGAAGATGATACGCCATTAAAATGAATTAGCTTTGAAATTGAGAAGCCATCTAGAAATGTTCTGTTCAAATTTTGACAGCGAGATAGAAGAAAAAGAAAAAAGTTTATCTGAATTAATGCAAAAATTAAAAGATTGCGAAAATGTGACAAGAGAAGATTTTGTTGAATGGATTACAGCAGATGATTTAGAAGAAGAAATGAGTATTGAAGAAATAACGAATGCCTTTCAGGAAACCGAAAAATCAGATGACGATGACGAAGCGGCCGTAGATGAACAGTCTTCCACTAAGATCTCTCATCAAGAAGGTTTTGCTTCTTTGGAAAAAGCTCTAAAGTATATCGAACAACAACTAGAGGCAACCCCAGCGGATTTGCTTCTTCTTAATAGATGGAGAAGCACTGCAGCGAGAAAAAGAAGATGCAATATGAAACCGAAGCGCATAGATAGCTATTTTATAATGTATGTACCTATTTATATGTTAAAAACGTTTATCGGTTTAAAGTATTGGCGTTTATTTTTTGAATGAATAAAAAACAAATCCGGATTAGCCGAGTTTTCAGTTATCCGAGGAGGGTGCCCCCCCACGTTACCTCGGATAACCGAGGTTCTACTGTATATATATATATATATATATATATATATATATATATATATATATATATATATATATACATATATATACATATATATATATATATATATATATATATATATATATATATATATATATATATATATATATATATATATACAGTCCCTGGCCAAATTATTAGACGCACTGCAAGATTTCATGTAAAATATTAATTACCGAGTGATATTGTACCGTTTTATTATTTTAAATTGATTTGTTTTTTATTTTTATATTATCCAATGAATTACCTATTTATTTGACATAAATAAAACAGCATTAATTTAGAAAAGCATAAGTTTATTAAGTTTTAAAGAAAAGTGAAATTAATGTTAGTAAAAGTCAATATTTAGTTGAGCCACCTTTAGCCGCTATCAAAGCTTTAATTCTGCGCGGCATGCTATCAATGCAAGATTGTACTGTCTCCTGCATTTGAGGATGATGATTCCACACATGAATAATATTTTCTAGGAGCTGGGTTTTGTTGGTAATCACATCTTTAGCCACTTCTCTTTTCGTTAGCTCCCACACATTTTCAATGGGGTTCATACCCGGCCAATCCAACAGAGGGATATTTTTTTCTGCCAAAAAAGCTTTAACAGACCGAGCAGTGTGGCAGGGAGCTCCATCTTGCATGAAAGTGAATGGTTCCCCATTTGGAAACCATTCTCTGAGCTGCGGAATCAACCGATTTTGGAATACTTCTTCGTACTGATTATTCCTTTGACGACGTACAGACGTCCAGTGCCCTTGCCGCTGATGACTGACCAAATCATCACTTTGGTGGGATGTTTAACCGTCGGGACGACACAATCAGGATGAAACTTTTCTCCATGACGACGACGCACATATTGAGCTTTATTCTGCAAAATTTCGAATGTGCTTTCGTCACTGAAGCAGACCTGTCAAAAATAGGAAAAATATATAAACTTCCATGTTTATTTGCTTTATTTAAGTGAAAATGATAATAATGTATCAATTATTGATTAAATTGCTGTATCTAACCGATCTCCAGAAGTCCACATCTTTGTCTTGCCATTGTTTGGCCCACTTCAGGCGCTTTGCTTTCATTGCAGCTGTTAACTTGGGCTTCCTGGCGGGGCGACAGGCCTTAAAATCTAATTCTTTCAATTTTCTTCGAACAGTGCGCTCAGAAGCATTTACGCTAGCATCCTGGAGTTGTGATTTTATTACCTTTGTGGTAGCAAATCTGTTTTCTACACAAATTTTCTTCAAACATCTCTCTGACCGTGGAGTGAAAATTGGTTTTCTACCGCATCTTTTCTTTCTTTTCGGGCTTAATTCCTTCCCTGACTCAATTTTCTTTTTTATGCGTCGTACACTAGCTTCAGAAACCTCCAATCTTCGTGATATTTCTCGGTTTGTAAATGTTTTCGCAATCACAAGGGCCTTCACTTCAGCTTTTTTACGTGGTGAAAGATCGCCTTTTCTACCCATAATGAAAATAGTCCAATTACTTTTTTAAAACACTGCATACAAAATAAACTAATAACTGAGTAGTATAAAACTGTTAAACAAACAATCACAGTCCATAAAGCCACAGAAACACGTCCGTACCTAACTCGATTCCGATCGCGACTGATACAGGTTTGTACTTATTTACGTTCATGTATCACTTTGTCAACACAGTGTTGCCATATGTTAAAAATAAATACAAATATGTAGTCTACAACAATTCTTTTAAATAAAAATCAATAATATTGTAGTTTAAATATACCATTATTGCATAAAAACTCTTAAGAAACATAAAAATTACTAAAAAAAATACAGTGCGTCTAATAATTTGGCCAGGGACTGTATATATATATATATATATATATATATATATATATATATATATATATATATATATATATATATATATATATATATATATATATATATATATATATATATATATATATATTTATATATATGTATATGTATATGTATATATATATATATATATATATATATATATATATATATATATATATATATATATATATATATATATATGTATGTATGTATATATATGTATATATATATATATATATATATATATATATATATATATATATATATATATATATATATATATATATATATATGTATATATATATATATATGTATATATATGTATATATATATATATATATATATATATATATATATATATATATATATATATGTATGTATGTATATATATGTATATATATGTATATATATATATATATATATATATATATATATATATATATATATATATATATATATGTATATATATATATATATATATATATATATATATATATATATATATATATATATATATATATATATATATATATATATATATATATATATATATATATATATATATATATATATATATATATATATATATATATATATGTATATATATATATGTATATATATGTATATATATATATATATATATATATATATATATATATATATATATATATATATATATATATATATGTGTGTGTGTGTTGTTTTATTATTATTATTATCTTTAGAGCAGTCTCAATAATTTAACAAAGTATGACATTAAATATTCCTGAAAGAGTTGTTTTGTTTGATCGGTCAAACGCTTTAAATCAATTTCAAATCTCCGACTACAAAAAATAATTCTTACCGTTGGGATGCATAGGCTCAAGACATTCCGGACATGCTATGCAAACTCTCGATTCAGTAATTTCAACCCGTAGATACTGCTGGAAGCAAGTGACACATGCTCGATGACCGCAGGCGTTAAGTTCACAAAAGTCGTCTGGTGAGAGTTCGGCAAGACAAAGGGGACACTCCCAGTACTGTTGATGGCTAGCTCCATCGCTACTCTGAAAAATGAAAAAAAAAAAAAATTAGTTTTAATGCATTTTCTAGCAAGAGAGTGAGCACTTAAAAAGTTGAAATAGCAACAGGGAATTAGACCTATAACCATAATAATCAGGAATAGGAATCTTCATATCCCTAAATATACATTCATTTTGAGATGATTATGTTTTGCTCGCAAGTTACGATGACTTCTAATCTGACTGCATGCAGCTAAAATTATGTAATCACATAGTAACCGGAGCTATAGAAAAACACGGTCGGGCACTTTGTAAAATGGTAGGGTCACCGCCTTTTGCTACGCATTGTTGTATTTCTATTTTTTCAACCCTTTCTATGCTAACTTGTAAACTATACTGCCAAATTGTATTGTGCATCTAGCATCGCAAGTAGGAAAAACCCTGTACATTTATGCCAGGTACCTACACACCCACTGTCTGGGACTGTTTTTTTTTACAATGAGCTTCCCATCCAATTAAACTTGAAATAGCCAAAAATCCTCCCTAATCGGTTTTTGTCGAAGCGTTCGAATTTAAACCCCATAAAAACGACCTCCACGTATCACGTACCTAATACAAAAGAAAATTAGGAATCCAATCCTGCGCTTGGTTTTCCGTTAACACTCTCGATTAGGCGGTGGAGCTTCCTTCGATAATTCACCAAGAGAGAACCCATAATCTCGCATTTTGAGACTTAATACTGAAAAAGACATGCTTTCTGGACGAACTGTATGGCGAAACTCCAAAGGCCAGAATCACAAAAAAACAAAACATTTATAAAAAGATGTTACAATTCTCATAACTATTCTAAAAATGGAGTTTGTCCCGAATGTTTGTATTTTAAGGTGATGTTAGTTTGTAAACGTCTGATAATATTTACATGTTAATGAGGATTACGTCGTCAAAGCCACTTCTCTAATAATGGCATAAAAAGATTACTTTGCGAATCGTTGGTTGTACTTTGATCGTTGTAATCGTATGACACGTAGGCTGAAAAGATTTTGGTTTGACACATAGATGCGGCCCTTTTCAAAAAACCAATATGATTTTTAGGAAGTACCAACCGTCAAGATACGTATCAAAATTTCATGACATTTCGACGATTGGTTTACAAGTTACAGTGGTTTTAGTGACTACCGACTTTTGATATTTTCAAAACAATGGAAAAAATCCAATTTCGTGTGTTGATTAAACACTGTTTTTTGATGGGAAAAAATACCGTTCAAACAAAACAATGGATTGATAAATGTTACGGGGACTCTTCCTCTGGAAAATCACTCATCATTTACTGGTATGTTGAATTTAAACGCGGTCGTACAGGTACAAATGATGCTGAACGCTCTGGACGTCCAAACGAGGCGGTCACAACGAAATACATAAAAAATATCCACAAAATTCTTTTGAATGACCATAAAGTGAAATTGCGTAAGATAGCTGACACCCTAAAGATATCAAAATAACGTGTTGGTCATATTTTGCATGAACATTTAAGCTCTATTCGAAATGGGTACTACATTTGCTTACAGTGGATCAAAAACAACAACTTGTTGATGATTCTGTGCGCTGTTCGGATCTGTTTAAGCGCAATAAAAAGGATTTTTTCATACAATATGTGACAACGGATGAAACATGGATCCACCACTACACACCGGAATCAAATCGGCAATGAGCTAAGTGAACAGCAGCCGGGAAAGTCGCCCGAAGCGACGAAAGACACAACAGTCGGCTGGGAAGGTTTTGGAATACTTTTCATCAATTATACTGAGAAGGGAAAAATCAGCAATAGCGAATATTATATAAAGTTATTGGTGCGTTTGAAGGCCAAGAAACGGCCCCAAATGAACAAGAAAAAAGTTCTCTTTCATCAAGAAAATGCGCCGTTTCACAAGTCAATGGTTACGATGGCAAAATTGCATGAATTGAAGTTCGAATTGCTTCCTCATCCACCGTATTCTCCAAATTTGACTTCCAGCGACTATTATCTATTCGCAGACCTCCAAAAAATGCTCGCCGAAAAGAGATTTAGCTCCAATAAAGAAGTGATCGTCAAAACTGAGGCCTATTTTGAACGCAAAGACAAATCCTTCTATAAGAAAGGTATAGAAATGTTAGAAAAGCGTTGGACTGATTGTATCGCTCTTGAAGGAGACTATATTGGTGCATAAATTCGAATTTTACAAAAAAATGTGTCTTAAGCAGCTAGACCAAAAATTTTTCAAAAGTTGATTGATTGGTGCGTTACTTTGTGACAGTACACTTTAACAATAAGATTACTTAATTAGTTGATTAACGGACACTAAATACATTTTTGTAAAATCGTGATAACGCATTTGTGAATCTACAAAAATATATTTAGTGTCAGTTAACAAAGCAATTAGGTAATTTTATTGGTAAAAACTTTTCAGCTTACGTATTATATGAGCCAAGTCTAGATGGTTTAAATAGTAATTTGGAGCTGATATACGAGGCTGGTTTGAAAAGTCCGTGCAAAAATAAAAAACTACTTATGTGTTTGGGGTAAACCTTTTTTATTTTTCGACATAGTCTCCTTTTAGGCTTATACACTTCGTCCAACGATGTTCTAGTTTGTTGATCCCTTCCGAATAATAGGATTTGTCCAAGTCTGCAAAATATCCATTAGTGTCTGCAATCACCTTCTCGTTTGAATAAAATCTTTGTCCCGCCAGCCATTTCTTCAAATTGGGGAACAAATAGAGTCCGAGGGAGCCGAGTCTGGAGAATAGGGGGGATGTGAAACGAGTTGGAATCCTATTTCCATTAATTTTGCGACCAAACTGCTGAGGTGTGTGCTGGTGCGTTGTCGTAATGGAAAAGGACTTTCTTGTGGGCCAATCGCGGGCGTTTTTCTTGCAGCTCGGTTTTCAAACGGTCCAATAACGATGAATAATATTCACCTGTAATAGTTTTACCCTTTTCCAGATAGTCGATGAGGATTATCCCTTGCGAATCCCAAAAGACAGTCGCCATAACCTTTCCGGCCGAAGGAACGGTCTTCGCCTTTTTTGGTGCAGATTCCCTCTTGGTAACCCATTGTTTAGATTGTTGTTTGGTCTCAGGAGTATAGTAATGTATCCATGTTTCATCCACAGTGACGAAACGACGCTTAAAGTCCCCCGGATTCTTCTGGAACAGCTGCAAACCATCCTTGCAACACTTCACACGATTCCGTTTTTGGTCAAGCGTGAGCAATCGCGGCACTAATCTTGCGGATAGCTTTCTCATGTCCAAATGTTTATGCAAAATATTATGTACCCGTTCAGTCGAGATGCCCACAGCACTAACAATCTCACGCACCTTAACTCTTCTGTCATCCATCACCATATCATGGATTTGATCAATGATTTCTGGAGTCGTAACCTCCACAGGCCGTCCAGAACGTTCAGCGTCAGCCCATATGGCCAGTCCGAAAATTTTGAAACCACTTACAAACTGTTCTAATCGAAGGTGCAGAGTCACCATAATGTTTATCAAGCGTTCTGCCTTTCATAAAGTAATGTTTAATCACCACACGAAATTCTTTTTCGTCCATTTCTTGAAAATCACTCGACTTCCTTGATTCACACGAATGCCAAACACAAAGAAATAGACCAATATGGCTGAAACTTGGTGTGCGTTCATTCAAGAGATGCTACTAACTAAACATGACCTCGATACGCGCCGGTGGTGCCATCTCTCGGACTTTGCACGGACTTTTCAAACCAGCCTCGTAATATGATATCGGAGAACTAAATCCATACGCTGAGAAAGGCTATGAGCGGTTAATCGCTAGAAGCAGTATGTTACTTCTATTTTTGTAAAATTATTCAATTTGAGACGACAGGCTACCTACACAACACACAGGTAAATTTTTTCGTATTACCATTTTATAATTTAAGATTAACTTACACTTTCATACCCTTCTATCAGGTGTACAAGTACGAAATGCGGATTTTTTTCTAAAAAAACATATTAAATTCGGAAGACTGATAAAAAGTGCTTTATTCAAAGTATGCTCCATGGCGTATTATACATTTTTCCCATCTTTCAGGCAATTTGTGAATACTACGCCAGTAAAAATCTTCCCCTTTTGCTGCGAACTATTCAACGAGCCATTTTTTCACATCTTCGTACGAATCAAAGCGCTGCTCAGTAAGTGCGTGACCCATCGATGCAAACAAGTGGTAATCGGAAGGAGCCAAGTCTGGTGAGTAAGCCGCATGGTGTAGAACTTCCCACTTGAGTGCTTCCAACGTGTCGCGAACTGTTTTGCCGTATGTGATGGAGCACTGTCATGAAGAAAAATGAGTTAGTTAGTTTTGTTTAGAGGCGCATCAACTGCTAGGGTTATTTTGCAAGAAAAATGACTTTGTGTTGCCTGTTTCGGTATTCTGGCCTTTTTTCAAGCAGCGAATGGTTCAAATCGGTCAATTGTTGTTGGTAACGTTTAGTATTAACCGTTTCCCCAGGTTTTAACAGCTCATAATAGACCACGCCCCTCTGGTCCCACCTTGCGGTTGATGTGGATGGTGCGCCATGATTTTTTGCGCTTGGGATTTTCAGAATAAATTCACTTTTCATCCCCTGTAACTATACGATGCAAAAACGACTTCCTTTTATACTGAGCGAGCAAAATGTCACACGTGTTTTTGCGCTTTTCCATTTGCCGGTTATTCAACTCATGTGATACCCATCTACCGGTCTTCTAAATCTTTCCCATTTCTCGTAGCCGATTGGAAACAGCTTGTTGACTAATGCCCAATTGCTCGGCGAGTTGTTTTTGTGTTTGCGAATCATCTTCATCCAACAATGCTTGCAATTCCACATCTTCAAATTTTTGTGGCAGTTTTCCACGTTCCTTCCATCGTTCACACGTATTTTGCGATGGAGCATGTTCACCATAAGCTTCTCGAAGTAATCGGTATGATTCAACAGCAGTTTTCTTCAAATGAAAACCAGAAATTAATGCTGTCGGCGAATGCTCTTTGTTCGGTATAAATTTCGACATATTGAACACAATAACACAACACTATGTACACACTTTTCCAATTTATCACTCGTGCGCGTCTGACACTTGTTGATGACATAACAAAATGGCGCAATGTCAAATCTTTATAGCACAAACTGCATTGGTGCACCATCTGTTGTCTGAAATCCGCATTTCATACTTGTACACCTGGCAATTACAAAATATATTATTGTATTTTGATAGTTTCTATATTTCTAGTAATTGTCTGTATTTTGTAAAAAAAACTATTTTTTAAATTATTATTAACTGAAAGAATCGGCCTTCATTTATACAACTTAATAAAATAAGATGTGCAGTTAAGGTTAAAATTTTAATATTGTTGCATAACAAAACTTATTTCCATCATGTAAAATAAAAACAAAGTTAGTCTTTATATAACACTTTATAAGCATAAACTAAGTTTAATATTTAATAAAGCGTTAAAAAAGTAATAATCGTACTCCTTGTTGCGATAAATCAAGAATAATTTCATAAGTGCAAAATGAAAGCAAGGTATTACCTTGTGACCTACATGTTAATTGTAAGTAGTAGACTAAGAGTTAGTGCAGTAGTACTTTATTGTTATCGTCACAGAATGCTATTATATAACAAATTACATATGGAAAAGTATTTTATTACTCTTCTTCTTATACTTTTTATAGATTTGATGATCTGTTAATTCCGAGGTTGTGCAATGGACGTTTGCCTGCTGGTTTTCCTTTCAGAGCGATCCTTGGTAGTCTTGTGTTCATCCATTCTTTTTACGTGGTTATGCCACAGTAAACATAAAACACGGTAGCGATATTCTGTCCGGCACCTTTGATCACAAGGTGTTCGAGTTTGTAATGATCACATGACCTGTCGCCATACTGCTGGTATGATGCCCGCGAGTTTTTGAAATATTCAAATTCCTTCTTTTAAGAAAACTAACTCCTTTGATACAACATATACTTTTACAAGCACTAACCATACGACAGAAACGTCCTCTTGACGTCTTTTTTATAATTATTTTCAATTATAACGTCCAACGAGTCATTTACTTATTGGAAAATTATTAATAATGAATTTCGGAGGACGTCATAAAAATCCAGATGTAAATACAACCCACGACCGCTGGCAGCCATGTTGTTGGTACGATAGGGGACGCATGCGTGATATAAAACAGGACGTAAAAATTTTCTTGAGAGTTGCTACTGTGTTTTATGTTTATTGTAGTTGTGCCACTTACTTCTTCTTTCTCTTCTCCATCTTACTATGTCTTGTACGCCACGTTGTCCCCCGATGTCAGTATTTTGTATCCTATCCCTCCTTCATATACCAACTATTGCCCTTAGAGTTTGCATTTTCGCGGTACGTGGCGTACTTTCTGTCTTATTGGTGTCTTCTCCTGATTCTATACCGTAGGTCATTGTGGGTCCGATGCAAGTCTTGTATATTTTAACCTTACCGCCTGTTAGCATGTATTGATTGGTCCAAACATCTCTTAAGCAGCCTGCCTGCTGCTTTATGAATTAATTCTCTAAGGTCTCTAACAACGTACACATAAACGTAATTGAACTGGGTTAACTGTTCTATGGGTTCATCTTCCACTACAAGTTTACACCTGATGGGATCTTTGGCAATAGTGATGCTTTTGGTCTTTTCAGTAGATATGCTCATATTAAAATGTCGACAACCTTGATAAAATTTAAAAAAGTTGTCTCTGTAGGTTCGTCTTCACTTTCAGCGATGAGAGCTGCATCGTCTGCGTAACAAATCAGACTAATTCTACTCAACCTGTATCTCATTCCATGATTCTACATGTTCTATTATTAGGTCCATTAAAAGATTGAATAAGGCTGTCCCCTTGTCTAATTCCTCCTGGAGTTGGTATATTTCCTGTAGTGTTCTCGCTTGTTTGAATTTTTGTCTTATTGTTCATATTCAAGTTCTTTAGGACTTTCACAACGTTTGCTTGTGTCTTTTTCTGCATCAACGTCTGTATTATGTTATTGAGTCGGACTTTGTCAATGTTAGTTAAGTCTATGAAGCATACGTACGCTGATGTATTGTACTTTATTGCTTTTTCTTTTTTTTTGCTTTCTAATGAATACTGCGTCTGTGGAAGGTACTGGAACCCCTGTTGTTCTTCTCTGTTATTTATTTGTGATTCCAGTTTCTCCTTCAACAGGCCTGTGAACCATTTCATTGTTGTATTTACAAGAGTTATTCCTCTGTAATTGGACACGTTATTGTCCTTTCTTGAAGATCGGACTTGTGGTGCTGGTGTGCCAGTCATTCGGGACCTCCGTTGTGTCCAATATTTTACTGAACAAAGTTTAGCAAGTTCCTGGCCACCATATTTCAGCAGTTCGTTCGGTATTCCATCCATCCCTGGTGTCCTTCTGTTCTTTAATTTCTCCATTCTTCTGTTTCCCCAAAGCTCGCTTTAGATTCTGTTTTATATTCCTCCATGTCGTTGGTTACGTCGGTGTCGTTATGAAGTATGTTTCTCTTGTCTCAACCGAGATTCCTCTTGTTTGCACGTATTCATTAACTGTTTTTTTTTTATTTTTCAACATCTTCCATACTTTCCTTTGTGCACCGTACATATCATGTTCCATGTTACTTGTAAATTTAATCTAATGATCTCTTTTGATTGCTTTTATTCTGGCGTTAACTCTATTTCTGGTTTCTATGTAACTGGTACGTTGTTCCTGTGTTCCGGAGCTTTTATATGTCAAACAGCTTTTCCTCTTTATTTCTGCAATTGTAACTTCTTGAATTTTTTTAATATTAATTCCATTTTTATTAGCACAGCACACGCTGGTCTTAAATCACAAATAAGAGTTTCTAAAGTACAGGAATGAATCTGAATCTCATATGGATGTGCTGTATTAGCGTGACCTGTCTTCCTGTCATACGTCATTCTGTGAGGAACAACTTTAGCATATATGGAAGAGCTCAAGTCAATAATGTTTCGTCGATGTTCCAAAAAATCAGTTTCTGGTGAGTTCTAGATCTCCAGTCAATCAGTTAGTTCCTTAAAATACAATATAACAAAACTAGAATATGTATATGGGAGTACAGCATTAAACATGGGACTACTATTCCATAGATGGTCAAATATGAACATCATATCTATAAATTAAAAGCTATTTTGGAGTACAGTACAGCTTTCTAGTACCTACTAATATATCCGGTTAAGACGTTTTGTTTTATGATCATGCAAAGACATATTTGCTCTTAATAAATTATATGCAGTCAAAAATAAATAGATAAATTAAACAAATAATATAATATATGAACAAAATGTCTAGATATAGATTGTAGATATACGCCTTCGCACACACCTACTTATAAATAGAGTTCGTCCACCTTGACCCTTTCTGTTTCGTGTGTGAGGTTTATATGCATTTTATTGTATACAGATTTTCTTTTGTTGGTTGTTACATCTTCAGTGCTTCGTGTTTTTTTTATTTTAGGCATTTTTTATTTAAGTCACGGAACGTACTGTAAGTTACTCTTTGCTACATTATCCTTAGTACGATGGTAGGATACAACGAATTGTATGTACAGCCTGACTGACGAGCCCTGATACGGCGAAACGTGTCTCAGGATGGATTTGACGGATAAGAGAACAGCTAGTAATCTGCTGAAATATGGACTTCTGTCTATTTTCAGTTGCTTTACAATAATTATATATGCCTGAGGAAGCATCCCTCGAAAAGCGCTACCTGCTTTTAAGCGTTCACTGTGTCAACCACTCTGTCGGCTCGAAAGTTGTTGTATCAGCTTTCGATGGAGTAATAGGTATGCGTACCTAATACAATTCGTTGTATCGTACCATCGTACTCCGTAACTTCTGAGATAAATACCAGTTAATTCCGTTCTCTTGTTTGTCAATCCTAGCCTGACTGACGAGCCGTGACACGGCGAAACGCGTCTCAGGATGGATTTGACGGACAAGAGAACAGCCAGTAAACTGCTGAAATATGGACTTTTGTCTATGTTCAGTTGCTTTACAATAATAACATTATCCTTAGTTAATGTCCGCCAAGTCAGCAAATCGACTACGTACAAAACGGTATTAACCACAAGCAAGTAGAAACCCCTTGGTCTCTGACCTAAGACTTGACGACTGTAGAAAATTAAATGTCAGTTTTTTTTTTCAACAACCCAAGCGATTCGAGGTTTCTGTAGAATATACGTAGGTGGAGTGTTAATATTGCTTTTTAAATTAGGTTGAGATAGCCCCCTTTTTACTCTCTACTTTAATCTTTCTAATTCACGAATGAATATTAAACTAAAATTAAAGCTGGTCTCTCTCTTTATTCTATTTTCAAAACAAATATCATAAAAAAAAATTACTTCTTTGTTGTATACGGAGATGATGGATTAGAAAAGAAGTTAATTTGAAAGATAACACTTGTGTAATCCGTTTCTTCTTTGTTGTAGCCCTGATAAAGACTTAAACTGAAGTCAAAACGTCGTCGATTTTAGAAAGCAAGTCCTAGAGCCACTATTGACAGCTTAGTACTCAAAATTAACGCCTAACAAGTTTTGTGGCTATACTAGCTCGATTTAGTGTCCTAAAATAATTTGGGGTTTTGTAACGTGAACTTAAAAAAAACTGCTGCCTGAGTGTTTATAACATCGTAATCTACTTGGTTACTGTCATCCCAAGACAAAATTACCTCCAAGCCTCTTCTTTACTGTACGTTGATCGCTTCTAAAATAAAAATTTTTGTTACGGAGGTATAAAGTGATCAATGACTTCACAAAATACACCTCAAATGAATTTTCAACAGTGATCCCGATCCGATCTTTACTGAACCTTGAAATTTTTGTTTTTTTTTTTATATACCAGACAAATTATAGAGGCCAATGATGAAAAAACTTTTTTAATAATTTTACCTGATTCCTATGTTTTTTTTAATAATAAAAAAGTCGTATCACCCAGCAATTTTTGTGTTGAGTCCGAAATAATAATAAAAAAGTCGTATCACCCACCAATTTTTCACATTTTAATATTCAAAATGTGAAAAGTTTATTTTTTATCATTCGAAGGTTGGCAATAAAATCAGAATATTATAAGATTGGCAGTAAAATCAAATGTTATTAGGTTGGCAGTTCCGATAAATGTCACAGCTGTTTGTTTTCTTCCACTTGATATAACCTCGCATCGCAGTGTTTAACCCATGTGCTTTAATTCACACTTAAAGTATGGCTAATCGTGATTATAAAAACTTTCCCAACACTTTTTGTTATATATGTGGTGAGTTTGTAGTTAAAAAACATTACCGACTTTGTAAAAAAAGTATATACTTTGCATATTTTGGTGTAGAAATCGGTAATCAAGAAAAATGTTGGGCTCCTCACGAAAGTAAGTTATGTTTGTGTCGAGGATCTTAGAAAATGGTATAAGAAAGAAAAGAAAGCTTTTAGATTTGCAGTACCCATGGTATGAAGAGAGCAAATAAATCATTCAAATGATTGTTATTTTTGCAACGTTGATGTTTCTGGATATAACTTCAAAAATAAGAAAGTAATTTTCTATCCTAACTTTACTTCAGCTAATCGGCCGGTAGGACATGGACCGGGACTTCCTGTCCCGGAGCTACCTCAGTCTATTGATGAAGTTTTACAGTCCAGTCCCGAATTTAATGAAAGTCGACCAATGATGAGTTTCAATGTTCTCTAGAAAATTTAAAACCACATTTGTTTACACAAGCTGAGCTAAATGATTTAGTGAGAGATTTGGATTTGACTAAGAAAAAAAGCAGAATTGCTTGGTTCTAGGCTGAAGAACATCTATTTACCATAGAACAAGAGATCAACAGTTTGCTCAGTTTTTTCAAGCAGGAAGAGGTTTTTTTTTTTCCTATTTTGAAATTTAATCGATGTCATATTGTGAGAGAACTGTGGGTGATACAAAAAAACTGATACTTGATACGGTTTCAGCACCCAAAAATACATAACACTTAGATGTATTGGTTTAAAAAGTTTTTATAAATATTTTTTTTGTTGGCCTGTGTTATTAAAGGTAATGCACTCGCGATAATTTTCGTTCAATCTACACCCTGTGGAGAATATTCCAGAATTTTTTCAAAACTTTTTGATCAGTAATTTTCGAGATAAGATAGCGATTTTTTGCAATTTTCTAAAAAAAAAGTGTGCGCAAGTACCACATTATATATATTTTTGAAATCATATTTTTACAAGCTTTCATGTGACATGCAACTCGATGACCTGGTAAAACTTTTTTTTTCACTTCCGATTTCACCCCCTAAAAGTCAAAATTTGACTTTCAAAACTACACGGCTCTAATTGAATCATTAATTCCTATATTTGTGCCAAATTTCAACTTTCTATGTCAAATAGTTTCGGAGAAAATCGGGTGTGACCCACGGACAGACAGGCCGACGGACAGACCGACAGATGGACAGATACCGAAGTGATCTTATAAGTCTTTCGTACGGAACACTAAAAAGATTTTTGAGTAACTAATAAATGTACTCATGTAACAAACTTTAACTAGGTCACTGTATGGATTTAGTTATTATTTGTTTAGAATTTAATTCTGGTAAATTGTAAACGAAAGTCTGACTCTGACTACGTGTATATATTTTAAGTTTATTCGACCTTCCAAAAGAGTATAATCATAAACCAACTACATAAATTGCAAGTCAAATATCAAGAACATTAATGTGTACCGGGTGTTTCAATAAAAAAAATGTCCACTTCGAATAGCTTGAGAACAAATGCTAACGTAAAACATGACAAATGTTATACTTTATATATAAAGTTCCTTAATATAAATTTAATACAAACGAATAATTCTCTAGAAAATATACTCAGCTAGTTTTACTACAGGATAAACCCTTCCGGGCACTCACCGTTCTTGTTGCGAATTCCCTGAATCGTAACATCCATTAAATCGATGTCTGGTCATCAAAAATTTTTTAGGACTTAGTTTCTTATTAATTGTAAGAAAACCGTAAAAGATGGACCTAGCATATCTCGCAGAACTGGCAATAAACAGCCGTCCTACTGTTACCGCATCTCGCAATAACCTTTCTTTTAGAATTTTAGAAATTTACAGTTGCGTTGTAAGTTGCTTACTGAAAACATTTTAATTATTAACAGGAAAAAGTTAATAAAAAATGTGTTTTCTAGTGCGATTAATTACGTCAATATCAATAATTCTATTTAAGTTGGACTATTAAAAATACCGGTAAGTTTAAAATTACGATTTTTATTAAACGAATTCAAAGAAATAGATTCATAAAAGCTTTATTTTTTATGAATGATTGTAGGGTTGTAAGTAAAAAATGTTATAAAACCAAACATAAATAACAGGTGTGAGGATATCATTACAAGAGACATTAACTGTCATGTCACAGTATATTTTAAAAATTGTTATTACTTTTTTAAGTATTTTAATTTTATACGTACACTACCATCAGAAAGTATTTGCCCACCTAAAAATTTCAATGTAACTGCCAAAATTTAATACCTAATTAAACCCTTTTAGTATATTAGGTAAATTTAATTGTTCTTAACAAGTGTCCATCACAAAATTGTTTAGATAAGCCTTTTTGGTGAAATCACAAATTAAAAACCAATTAGAACAAATTTCCAAGTTTTGCATGATAATCGTTTTGAGGCGATTTTTGAGAATTCCAGTTGACGTAAGAACTCATTTCAAGTTTCTAGGGATTATGGAAATTCCTAGTGACATTTTATGATAAAAACTATGCTATAAATACCATTGCCCTTTTGGAAATTAACCATTCGCAAACAGTACTTTGGCTCAATTGTTTTGGGGGAAAATGCCAAAAACGAAAGAAGTCCGTTGAAAATCGGGCTCTGATATGCGGATGCCAAGGAGAACGGTGGACTACATCGAAAAAAAAATGTCTGCGGGACATGGGATTCCAACCAAAATCGTTCAGGAAGGCTTCAAAAAACGACTCCGGCTGAAGACAGAGCTATAACAATGTCCAGCAGCCTAACCGCACCAGAAATCACGGCTCATGTAAACCTAGAGCGGCCCATCCCCATCAGCGTTTCAACCGTGAACAACATGTTAGCAGAAGGTGGACTGACTACACGGGAGAGTTTCAGTGAGGAAACCAGTTCTTAGGCAAGTGAATAAACGTAAACCATTAGAATGGGCCCGAGAACATGAAATTAGAGAACTTTTGGACAAATGGAAATCCGATGACGCCCTGGAAGTGATGACTTGCCCTCCACAATCACTCGACTTGAACCCCATCGAATTGCTGTGGGACCATTTGGACAGGTGTGTTCGAAAACGCAATCCAACATCAGAAAATCACTTGTGAGAACTTTTACAAGCAGGATGGGTTAAAATAACCAAAGAAACTTTAAAGAAACTACTGGACACGATGCCGAAACTCTGTAAAGCGGTAATTAAAAACAATGGAGGTCACATAGATGAGAAAAATCCTGGAAAATCATGAATATTTTTCTGATTTTCTAGACTGTAAATAATGTGAAAATAAATAATAATTCATTAAAATTAAAAAATATATTATCTGGTTTTCTGGGGACTGAAATAACTAGGTGGGCAAATACTTTCTGACGGTAGTGTATAAAGATTTTTTTTGCTTGTTTGTATTAAATGTTTGTAAATAAATACACAATAAACTGTTTTTGTTTACGCTTTGACGTAAACGAGAATAATGGTGATAATGAATGAAAATAACACAGGATTATTCAGTGGTTTCTACCGATATGGGGTCTGTTCTACCGAACTACTGAAATTTAACGATTTTTCTACGATTTCTGAGATTACAATTACTTTCTCCTGATTTTTTTACCGATTTACATTTCCAAGTTGGCAACCCTTTTCGTTTATGTTTTTACGGGGAATTCCTCGATTGTATGATAAGTAGTTATTGCAGAATGTTCCCAATATCTTTAGGGGAATACCCTTGCGTCTTACAACCTGTAACTCTAGCTAATTCGCTTGTCTATATAAACAAGAATTCAGATTTTATCGTTTCATTAATTTTCATTATTTAGAGGAAAAACTTCCTCCAAGTTACTAATAGAGTTTACTAGTACTACAAAAGTATTATTATAATACCAAGTCAAAATGTCGTCAGACGAAGAACCGAGTACAAAAGCGAGTGCAAAAAGAAAAAAATACCTACCATTTTATAGAGAAGTATGGGAAGAAGAATTTTCAGGCTGGCTGCAAGAGAGTCGTAAAAGAGCAAACTATGGCTATTGTGAAAGTTGTAATAATGATATTAATATTACATCAGGGAAAGACGCTCTTAAGAAACACAATTTTTCACAAGTACACTTGGTATCATCAAAGAATATAAAATCACAACTAAAAATATCATCATTTACTGTGACAAAAACTCAAAAACCTGATATACAAGTTAAACAAGGTAAAAATATTTCATTTTTTTTACTAAGTACCAGTACATTGTTATATTATTTTGTATTCTACTGGTGTATAGTAGATACGTCTTTTTTAATTCCTTTTTATATTTTTAAGGTAAAGTAAGATTAGCCTCGTTCGTTGTTGAACATAATCTACATTCACCATTATGGAGCACCTATCGAAACTGATACAGTCCGTTTGTAACGATTCAAAAATTGCTGAAAAACTAAAATGTGCGGTAAACTAAGTTTTCAATTATTATTGACGAGTCCATTGATCTTAGCACAACCAAACAATTGTGCTTAGTCGTGCGATATGTGAAAGAGCATCGCATCTGTGATTGTTTTTTAGCCCTTATTCCATTAGAAGCTGCTAATGCGGTATCTTTATTTGAACATATTGTAAACTTTTTTACAAGCGCTGATATTTCATATAAAAATAATCTAATAGGCTTTGCATCTGATGGGGCAAACGTAATAATTCTGTCGTGACATTGCTGCAAAACGAAATTCTCAATATTTTTATACTTAAGTGCACATGCCATTCGTTTCATCTTTGCGCGTCATATGCTTGTACCAAACTGCCACGCTTTATAGAGGATCTTATAAGAGACATTTACAATTACTTTTCTTCTAGTCCAAAAAGAGTTGCAGAGTTTGAAGACTTTCAAATTTTTTGCGACTTGAAAGTACATAAAATACTTCACCCCCTCTCAGACACGCTGGTTATCAGTACATGCAGTAGTAAAAAAAATATTGGAACAATTTTCTGCTTTAAAACTATTTTTCATAGGCCAAGTATCTAATAATGATCATCTTTTAGCTGCAGAAAATATATTACAGAAGCTTCAAGATCCCACTACATTTTTATTCTTAGAATTTTTAGATTTTGTGTTACCATTATTTAACTATTTAAACAAAGAAATGCAGGCAGAACACCCGAAAATTTATATTTTATATGTAAAAATAAGTCAAACATTAAGAACTTTTTTTGATTGCTTTTTAAAAAGAGAATATTTAATAAGTACTCCAATCGAAAATGTTGATTTTAAAAATCCTAGACACTTTATGGATATCGATGCCGTATACTATGGCGCTGCGGCGTCTAATACACTACTTAGTAATTCAAATTTAAGCCCAGATCAAGTGAATTTGTTTAAAACGCAGATCCCTAGATTTGTATATCGGAGCTTGCAAGCAAATTACTGCGCGGTTTCCATTGAAAAATAATCCAATAAAAGGTTTGGACATAATTGAACCAACGAATTTTAAAAGTGGCAAAACTGCATCGATAATTCCTGCCAGTAGACTCTTTCCCAATATTGTTCAGAACAATGATCTGGTCTATTACATACAAAACGACTATTTAATGACGCTAATTGTTATGACTTCGAAATTAGTTCAGATTACTGCGGCTATGGCCAAAGAATATTGGTATGATCCTAAAAATTAATTAGATTTAAGTTTGTGTACCTATTTAATAGATATCTTTAGTAATAAACACA
This sequence comes from Pachyrhynchus sulphureomaculatus, assembly GCA_019049505.1. Lineage (NCBI taxonomy): Eukaryota > Metazoa > Arthropoda > Insecta > Coleoptera > Curculionidae > Pachyrhynchus > Pachyrhynchus sulphureomaculatus. Next base: position 148,316,059 of record CM032454.1, on the reverse strand, counting down.
TTGCAAATTACCTAGTCTGTTATCTTTTTGTTATTTCGATTTCATTATGTTTTTTTACTAGTATTCACTAGTGTTTGTTCGCTCATATATAAAAAATTGTAAAAAAAAAATAATTACTCTTATCAGTTTTAATTGTATACTTAGTATATAGTTCCTATTATTTTACAAAGATAAAGGAGTTTAAAATAAACAAATTTGATTGAATATTGTATTTTTTTTTTCATATACCGATTTTGGGTACAAATATACCGATGTTAGTGGGCAACTCTACCGATTTCGCATTTTGAGGTTCGAGACCACTGCTTGAAATTTTGTGAAATAATAGATTTTAGCATCATGCTTTCACAGTTTCAGATATTTAAAATGTAAAAGATAGGAATCCATACTTTTTCTTCAATCAAAAGCGTGCATTTTTTACGATCTTTATTGTCATATATGCATTAAAAAGTAAAAAGTCACAAAAAAACAATATATGCATAAAAAAACTACTTTGCTTTGGTTTGTTAAAATATGATGACAGTTTACCTCCTAGTTGTTGCAAAAATATTAGACAAATATTAGTTTTTGATGTATTTTATGCAGTGAGTTTTCGCTGTGGCAACGTAGCTTGAACAAGACTGAGCGCGCGGACGCGGGAGTTCTTTCAAATTTTGAATCACATATGCATTACACTGATCAGACCTCCTTTTAAAAGATACTAGAATAAACGCATGCATCGCACTCAGATTTATTCAGTGATTAATATTTAATAATTGATATATTTTTAATAAATAATCCAAAGTATCGTTTTATTAATACATAATTTTTATTGTATATCACGTAAAAGTATCAAGGTGTTATAAATAACACGTAATTGCGGGCGCCAAAGGCGGGGAGCAAGCGAGAAGCTTCGTTGCCACATTCGTTATTCCCTGAAAACCAAATTAATTCGCGTCTTTCTCTAAGATAATGCTCTCTCTTCTCATAAGAAATGCCTTAATGTAAAATACATATTCCGTTTGTGATATGGCACATATCAATACAATGATAGTCCTTCAGTTACATAATAGCTCTCAGTCGTTTTATAAATAACAGTAATGGTAATTTTTTAAAACGAAATAGCTGATTATAAGTATGTTATATTCCTTATAGCTTTTGAAATGATTTGTGACAAGTCGCCATGACTTTATGGTGAACCGTTTCTTCTGATCTGTCAGCAAAAAAAATGTATAGTTACAATGCCTTTAAAATGGTAGTTCAAATTATAGCGAACAGTGGTGCTAGTATCGAAGGGGATCAAACTCTATGCACAGGTAAGTAGATGTTTTATATTTAGAGGTGGATCTGCCAGTGAATATACTTTCCTTATTTAGTTAATGCAATTGGGAAAAGATATCTTATAAATGGTTGATCCACCATTGAATATAAGAATTTGCCATTTTCTATACAGATTTAACGTGTTTTGGTTATAAAGATACACTTTTTGCTCTATAGGATGTACGTTATTCCTCCTACTAAGACCTAAGCATTCCTGAAACCGGAAGAAGGCTTCTTTCGGCCCAGAGTATATCACCATTAAATAACTTGTGCTCTTTCTAAATCACTCAAAATTGCGTTTTTTGAATTCTTACTTTTGTACTCGAAGCGTAAACCGACGATTTGCTGGTAGCTCTATGTAATTCTACTGGATGTTTATCACTATCTTTCGATGTATGTGCTGATTTTCCATCTGTTGTATCTTTTCCTAAAATAAAAAAAAACCTATATATACATTTGTTATTATTTATCATAACAGTTCAAATAAAAAATTTTTAATATGACTGATCTGATTATTTTTAATGTTAACTGAGATTGTAAAATACAGACTAACATTATCGGATATGTTACTCAATGTCAGCCAGTCTTCGGTAAAGATAATCATCGGCTCTCGCAACACAATCACGGCAGGATCAAAGACTTAAGGACCATATCGTAAAAGACATTAATGACACCACTATCTTAAGCCACTTAAAATTTTTCTCCATGTTATTTACGGGCACCAAATATATATTTTGTTAAACCTATATACGCAGTATGTAAGTATTTCTAAAATAAATATTGAAATGAGGACTCATTGTAACAAAGTTGTGTGTGTGTGTGTGTGTGTGTGTGTGTATAATATATATATATATATATATATATATATATATATATATATATATATATATATATATATATATTTCGTAGGCTGAACAGTTTTTAGCCTGACACATACGTAGATGTAGTCCTTTTCAAAAAAATCCATATGAATTTCAGGAAGTACCAAACCTTCAAACGATACGTGACAAAATTTCATAACATTTTGACAATTAGTTTACAAGTTACAGTGGTTTTACTGAATCTACTTTTGATATGTTCAAAAGAATGGAAAAAAATCTAATTTCGTGTGTTCATTAAACACTGTTTTTTGATGGGAAAAAGTCCCGTTCAAGCAAAGCAATGGCTTGATATGTGTTACGGGGACTCCGTCCCTGAAAATCACTCATTTTTTTTTTTTTTTTTTTTTTTTGGTCTAGCACACGTGCTGCAGGGAAGTCCCTAAAGCGCTCCAGGAGCGGCACGAGTGCGGAAAAGGCGATTCACGTTGTTCTTGAATCGCTGTAAATTGTACTCGGTGGGAAACACAGCGCTGGGCAAATTATTCCAAAGGGATGACGTTCTCCATATAAAAGATTGCTTGAAAAGCGTCGTACGCGGAGTAACAAGCTGAACCTCATACGGATGCGAAGCACCAGCGCGACGTGTATTTCTAACATGCACCGCTTTGGGAGGAATTAAGCGGGCTACATCCTTCGAACACCTTCCATGAAAATACTTGTAGAACAGACTCAAGTCGCCAACCGTTCTTCGATGTTCCAGCGAATCAAGGCCGCCAGTCAATTCCGGGTCCCCAATCAGACGGACCGCTCTTCTCTGAACAGAATCCAACAAATGCAGTGTATGTTTGGGAGCGGAGCCCCAAACGTGGGAGCAGTATTCCATAGTTGGTCGAATTTGGGCTTTGTAAAGAATTAACAGTTGCTGTGGGGTGTAAAGCTTCCTGGTTCTAAATAATATTCCCAATTTTTGAGAAGCTCTCCTTGCTATGCCTGCAACATGTTCATGCCAAGACATATTTGCTCCCAAACCAACGCCCAACAAATTGAGCGACGATGCTAGGGGAATGGAGTGCCCCGACATAACTATGTCGGGTTCAGCAACGTTAACTTTTTTAGAAAAAACTGCCGCTTGGGTTTTTGTAGCGTTAAATTCCACTTGGTTACTGTCACCCCAAGATAGAATTTCTTCCAGGTCTTTGTTAAGTTGAACGACCTCCTGCTGTCTGCGGATATTCGCCTGAGCAGCCGATGTCCGAGCGTTCAAGGTGAATGAAGAGACAAGCGTACTGTCATCTGCAAAGCTATAGATTGGATTCCCGGTCTTTTCCAGCAGATCGTTAATGTAAATGAGAAAGAGAGTAGGAGACAGTATGGAGCCCTGGGGCACACCGGCGTGGATAGTGAGGGTGTTAGAAAGAAATCCGTCGACCGCCACTCGTAAAGAACGCTCTCTGAGGAAACATGAGAGCCACAAACAGAACCTTTCAGACATACCATAAGAGCGCAACTTAGCCAACAGTCCATCGTGCCAAACACGGTCGAATGCCTTGGATATGTCAAGAGCAACCGCTCGAGATTCTCCAAAGTGTTCAATTGCGTTGTTCCAAACATGTGGTACATAAGTCAGAAGATCTCCTGTTGATCTATGTTTACGAAAACCATATTGGTGATCGCTAATAATATTGAATCGTTCAAGATATTTTAGAAGATGCTCATTGATAACCTTTTCCATGACTTTCGATATTATTGAAAGCAGTGCAACTGGTCGGTAGTTATTTGGCAAGGTCTTCTTACCTTTTTTAGGTATCGGCTGAACCGTGGCACATTTCCAGCAGGACGGAAATATTCCCTTTCTGTAGGATAGGTTAAAAAGTCTACAGAAAACTGGTGTTAGTTCCCTTGCACAGTTTTTGAGAACTATGGCAGGTATTCCGTCAGCGCCAGAAGCCTTCTTGGTGTCTAGCTTCATTAAAATACGCTTTATGCTGCGCTGTCTGAAGACAACATCGGGCATCCTTGATTGTAATATGGGAATAGTAGGTGGTGTTTTTCCTTGGAAATCGACAGTAGAATGTAAAGCAAAGAGTTCAGCCAACAAGTTCGCTCTCTCAACAGGTGTGGTTGCAATGGAATTATCTGGCCGTGTGAGTGGTGGTATCGTGGATTTGGTAAAGTTTTGACTAACTGCCTTAGCGACTGCCCAAAAGGACCTGGAATTGTTGGGACAAGCGAGAAGTTTGTTTCTAATTCGTTGATTGTGTGCCTCCTTGGTTTCGTCGATAATTCCCTTGCATCTGTTCCGGGCATGAACAAAGATGTTTCGATTTAAGGTGTTAGGATTTTCACGCCATTGTCGGTAGGCAATATGTCATCATTTACTGGTATGCTGAATTTAAACGCGGTCGTACAGACACAAATGATGCCGAACGCTCTGGATACCCAAATGAGAGGGTTACACCGGAAAACATCAAAAAAATCCACAAAATTGTTTTGGATGACCGTAAAGCGAAATTACGTGATGGCTGACACACTAAAGGTATCAAAAGAACGTATTGGTCATATTTTGCACAAACATTTGGACATGAGAAAGCTCTGTGCGAAATGGGTACCGCGTTTGCTCACAGTGGACCAAAAACAACAACATTTTCATGATTCTGAGCACTGTTTAGACTTGTTTAAGCGTAATAAAAAGGATTTTTTTCATGCGATATGTGACAATGGATGAAACATGGATCCACCACTACACACCGGTATGAAATCGGCAGTCAGCTGCGTGAAGAGCAGCTGGTGAAAGCCGCCCGATGCGACCAAAGACACAACAGTCGGCTACGAAGCTTTTGACTTCTATATTTTAGGGTGCGCATGGAATAATTTTCATTGACTATGCTGAGAAAGGAAAAACCATCAATAGCGAATATTATATAAAGTTATTGGTGCGTTTGAGGCAGAAAAAGCAAAGCAACGGCCCGAAATGAACAAGGAAAAAGTGCTCTTTCATCAAGACAATGCACCGTGTCACAAGTCAATGGTTGCGATGGCAAAATTACATGAATTAAAGTTCGAATTGGTTCCTCATTCACCGTATTCTCCAGATTTGGTCCCCAGCGACTACTACCTATTTGCAGACCTCAAAAAAATGCTCGCGGTAAAGCTATTTGGCTCCAATGAAGAAGTTATCGCCGAAATTGAGGCCTATTTTGAAAGCAAAGACAAATTCTTCTACAAGAAAGGTATCAAAATGGGCTGATTGTATCGCCCTTGAAGGAGGAGAAATATGTTTTAAGTAGTTAGACCAAAAACTTTACACCCTACTAACTATATATATATATATATATATATATATATATATATATATATATATATATATATATATATATATATATATATATATATATATTACACGTAAAATATTTTTAACCATATATCTTCATCATCATCATCATCAATTCAGCTATGCCGTCCACTGTCGGACATAAGCCTCCTCTAAGTACGCCCATTTTCTTCGAGCTTGGGGCTTGTTTGCCCAGTTGTATCCCGCTACTCTTTTGATACCGTCAAACCATCGGGTTTGTGGGCGTCGTCTACATCTTTTCCAGGGCCAGGGTCTCTAGTTGATATGATGATTGATGGGTCCATCGATTACCAGAGATTCCAGCGATGTGCCCGCATATGTCAATACTGATAATACGCATTGATCAAATATGTTCGTTTTTAGTGAGTTTGGAACTTTGGAAAGGAAGATGTTGCGCAGTTTATCAAACGTTAGTCAAGCTAATCATATTCTCCTTGATAGATCTGCTTTCAACTTTTCTTTGGATATTATTATTTTTTCCAGTGTATGAATGACATGAACATGGTTTTGGCGATGTTTATCTTTAGACCGCTCTCTTTGCATTTGTTGTTAAGTTCGTTCAGCATTCTTTCCAATTCGTCTTTGCTATTAGATTTAAGCACAATATCGTCTGCGAATCGCAAATGATTCAGTTGCTCTCCTCCTATATTCATACTCTTACTTGTCCGTGGTGGTTGTTTGAATAGATCTTCTAGCGTTAATGTAAACAATTTCGGCGAGATGGGGTCTCCCTGACGTACACCTCTTTCCATTTCTATCTTACTACTGCATTTTTATATATATATTTTGAATAATCTGCGAATATATGCTGTCAATTCTACAGGTACTTAAACTATTTAATGTTGTCTAGATTTCAAGGGAGTCAAACGCTTTCTCATAATCCACATACGCCACACAAATCTTGAAGTTATATTCATTTGACTTTTCTAGTAGAGTTTTTAATACTTGAAGGTGGTCCAGTGTACTAAAACCTTTTCTAAATTCGGCTTCTTCTCTGGGTTGCTAAGCGTCTAATTTCTTTGTGAGTCTCGGAGTTATTATTTTCATAAATAACTTGTACAAATAAGTTATTTATAATCATACATAGTTATTCAAAATGACGGATGACGGAATGCACCTTTATAGCCCTTTTACACGGTCATATCAGTTCTCAATTCCGTCTCAGCTTCAGTTTTCGTTTCATTTCAGTTCGGAAGGAGGTTTGTTTTTACACCGTCCGTTTAGTTCTCAGTCCAAGTTATCTTTTAAAGTGTTATGTGTGTTTCGCGTTCAAACACGTGTTGTCATATTGTCACAAAGTGTACATGTGTAAAATAGCTCATGTATGAAGACTGTCTCACTGCAGTAGCCTTAGCTGTGACGCTGAAGAAACGGTGGAAGTAAAGAACCCCATACCGTCAGGTGTCAGTCTCCGTTTTCAGTTCCGTTTCCAGTTTTTCCTTTTTACACATAGGAAAAACGGACAGTTCAACTGAAACTGAACTGAGGACTGATATGACCGTGTAAAAGGATCATTAGACTTCCCATTTAACCAGGTGCGCGAACGGCCCATACTTTTTTCTTCTTCTTAAAGTGCCATATCCGATACGGACGTAGACGACCCTCTCGCCTTTGCCTGTGGTTGGTGCATTTTTCAAGTGTTCCACAGACAAGGGGGACCTACAGTTTAATGCCAGTTCAGAACGGCCAAAGTGAGAGAACTTTACTAGGCATGAAACTACGGGTGATTTGCCATTGTCTTTTTTACTTTTTTAGCGCCTCCAAATTCGGGCAAGCCTTTTCTTCGGAAGCAGAGTCCGCAGTAGCATGGGTTCAAATCTGGACTTTCGGACGACCAGTTTTCAGCTTTAATAAATGTTTGAAAACGTCGTTTCCTAACTAGCGTTGTGTTTCCTTTGCCTCACCATTTCTTGTTTGTATTTTTTTTTGTTAATAAAGAGTTAGTAACTTAGTTAGGCGCTTCTATTCCTAAATCTTCAGTGATGCTTCTAGATCTTATGCGCGTAGCGATGCGCATTTCACGTGCCATCACTTTGACAACCTCTATTATTCAGGAATAGCTAGGATGGTCGTGTCGCAGATTATCAACAACAATCTGAGTTTGTTTGTACCTTGTAATTGTACTATATACAAAGGAGACCTAACCCTGAGTATACCCTAAAATAAGGCACGTGCACAACGCGCACTTAATAGGGTTTATGGCTGTAGGTTTTTAACTCACATGTCAGCCATATGTTTATCTATCCAGTATTACAGACGAATCTTGTAGTAACGACTACTACAAAAAAGAAAAACAGTTAATTGTGTACGTAGCCTATATACACACAAAGCGTGAAATTATATGCCTCTGAGGTACCACCGGTTTGCGTGTTACATTTGCCAGCATAGCGCGCTATTGTTAGAATTTATCTCTTTACATTGTCTACATTTTTCTGCGTAAATAAGTACGGAATAAAAATTCGAATGAATAATTTTTTTTTATTCCTATTTATCTCAATCTGCAGATAAGCCCTTTTGAATTAACACATCGGAATTTTTTTCTAACATCGAATCACAAGTAGTTATGTTTAAATCATTTAAATACCTAATTTGTTTTTCCAATCTAAAAATAGATAAAAGAACGTTAACAATTCTCAAGGCTTTTAAACTCAAATTCATTAAAATTGTTTTATTTGAATGATGCATATAATGAATCATAACAACTAATAAAATAATTTCGAAAACACTTAACTAATACTAATGGTATAGAGGTATAACAAACAAATAAATTAATATCAATTCTTAAAGTGCTTTTGCATAAAATAAACTAAACAAATGAAGGTATTTGAGTAAATATTTTTTTTTATTTACTCAAACCGTCACGGTTACCGTTAACAGAAAAACAATCTTTTTAATGTCATTTGACAACCGAGTGCTTGATAAATGCACGGTTTTTTTTTGGCAACCGTAAGCGTGACTGTTGTTATATGAAAAGGTCTAAAGCTATTTTATAATAAATTAAGTTGAATAGTTGTTAACCAAATTAACAATAATACAACTATATGGATCACCAGAATGCTCAAATGTCCTCAATTTTTTTTTTTTTCGTAAAACTTGAGTGTGTTGTAACGGACCGTTGCTTTACTGGTTTGTAAGTCGATCAAAAGCAACACGTGATAAAACTTCTAACTTTTTATTAAGAAAATTTCATAACACTTATAATAGCTTGGTATGAATTTAATAATATCAATGCTCGTAATAACAATATTTAATACTTGATGTTATTGTTAATAATTATGTCTTTTATGTTTTTTGTTAATTAACTAAGAATAAAAATAATGTAATAATGTCTTCTCTAGCTCATAGCCTATTCTTTTATACATTTGCTCTTTAAAATTTGCCATAGGCGTACTCTTAAGTTTAGCTAACAAATATTTACCAATCATCTTAATGATTACAGAGTTTGGCGACTTCTCGACGCCATCAAGAAGTTTGCAAAGAAACTGATTAATTGTAGAAAGTAATTGTTTTACTAAGCTATTAGTAAGTGTACATAGTATATCTTTTATCGAGAATTGATTATTGGTCATTGTAAGCGTAGCTAAAGGGCAAAACAATATAGTAATAAAATAATAAAAAATAATTGGTTTACAAGTGTCTGAAAACACGTTAAGAAAATAAATGCATGAAAATAATTGATTCTTTTTTACTGATCTAAATAACATATCCCCATGTATTTTGATACTCTTAAACCGAAGCTTGAAGTTTACTTTGACCTACGACTATTTTTACTATAATCACAAAAAAAAATTTGAGGATATTTCAGCATTTTGGTGGTAAGGTAGGTTTCAGAACATATGGTCTTTGTCCCGGAACAACACCTTTTTTTTGTAGACCCGTCTAATTATCATAATTTTCGTATTATTAAGCAATTGGTGGTCGCTAAAGTACAGTTAATTTTATCTCTTACCAATTGACATTCGAAAATAGCTAGGGAGGGATAAATCAGTGATATCAAACTGTTAAAGTTGCAAAAATGAGCCATTTTGAGACTGAAGAATGATTTGTGTTATGATTTATAATACAGAATTTTACAACCAATCTACGACGCACTCGACTGCAAAATTTGTAATATTTAATAACCCTAAATAACAATTAAAATGAACGGTTCATTGGAAAACTAATACTGTTGCCTTATTTTGGAGCAAAACTTACTCGCTACTCTTTTTAGCCAATGACAAAATAATCTACAGCTTTTTTTATATAATAATAATAATAAACGACTTTATTTTATAGTCGCCGAAATGTAGGAGTACCGTTGTTAAGCGAGTTTCCAAAAAAACTACAATACACAAAAAAAACAAAGAAAAAATACATACTCATACAATTCAAGAAATCATACTTATTACTTAACTCAAAACTAAATAACCGGTAATTGCAAGGTCGACTTGCGCAATTAGTGTTCCGTACGTTGATTGTTTTTAAAATAAAATTTTTTTGTTACGGTTTTTTTCCGATCTTTACTGATGACTTTGAAATTTTTGTTTTTTTTTATATACCACATAAATTATTAAAGGTAATGCACCCGTAACAATTTTCGTTCAATCTACACCCTGTGGGGAATATTCCAGGGTTTTTTTTAGCAAAATTTTTTGATCAGTACTTTTCGAGATAAAGTAAAGGGATAGTCATTTTTCGCGATTTTTTAAAAATAATATAAAGAAAAGTGTGCAAGTATTATATTATATATATTTCTGAACTCGTGTTTTTACACGCTTTCATTTGACACCCTACTCAATGACCTGACAAAAAAAAAACTTGACTTCCGATTTCACCCAAAGCTAACCCCTTAAGTCAAAATTTAACTTTCAAAGCTACACGGCTTTGAAGAGGCCATCAGTTAATATATTAGTACCAAATTTCAACTTTCTATATCAAATAGTTTCGGAGAAAATCGGGTGTGCCAGACGGACGGACGGACCGACGCCGAAGTGATCATTCTCTGTTCCCTACGGACCACTAAAAGAGAAAAAAAAAACGTAATTCCACATGAATTGGTATTAATATGATATTAATACACATATACAAACAAATCGTGATCCCCACCTTACCCTATAAAAAAGACATAATAATGACAACCAAAAAGTCATAATAATAACAAAAATCAGTAACTCTAAAATAAAATTTCCCTCAGGTGTTTTCTGAAAGAAAATTCAGACAGAGCAAGCAAACCTCCAGGAATCTCGTTAAAAAGTTTAGCAGACGCATAGCCGAAATACAGTTTAAACACACACTGCTTTAGGTATTTGAAAACGGTCGTTGTACCTAGTGTTACGCTGTTGTACCGAGCTTCGATAATGCAGCCTTCCACACAGAGACTCTGGTCCTCAACAGTCTATGTAGAAAGCAACCCAGATATAGCCTTTATCTTTAATACGCAACCATTTCATCCCCTGCCATTCAACATGATCCCCCTTGCATCCAAAAATGAAACGTTTTTGGATGCAAGGGAGGAGTTTCGAACTTCGACGTAAGGTCCAGACACGGACCATAAACAAAATTACAATAAATGTAGTGAGAAAGGATAAAAGTCTCACACAAATATTTTTTTAAGGTTAAATTGAGGATATGCCGTTTCTTATACACATATAATTGACATCTTTTAAAAATTGGTTCTTAAGTGAATTAAAAGAAAATAAAGAAGCGTAATTATTCAATTTACATGTGATCAAAATACCATACGTTTTCCTACGGGATTTACAAAGAAAATGGGCCAGGTTATTTTTGTTCAAGACGAATATCCTGAATTTATGACTCGAGGAATCTTAGGCTGTGTCATATCTGAGTGACTAACTAATTCTAGCGACGCCAGATTTTTGCAACTTGAGTGTCCTGTGTAAGAGACCAAAGCGATGAGAGAGAAAAGTAATGTGATAGCTGGAGACTTGAACGTAATATTATTTTTATATTTTAAAATGATCAGGAATAGGTTCGCTAACGTTGATGCTAGTGAAAAAACACATCACGCAAAATAGTTATAAAATCCTGCAATTATTTTCAGAATGTACCGACAAACGAATTTTCAAAATTCTACCCATATTAGTATTTCCCCAAATACATTTAAAAAATCGGACTTGTGCAATTGAGTTTTTGAATGAAAAATAATTATCGATTTTTTTACTTTATTTTAAAACTGTATCATAAATAATATTGATAATCGATGCGAAAAACTTTTTAAAATGAATTATAGATAAATTAAAATTTATAAAATTTACAAAAAAATCACGTGACTACGATCGGCTGCCATTTTTGTGACGTCATTATGTTAAAGTCATAGACATAGGAAATGGACTGAGCATTAACCTCGCCAAAATTGACCACTCTCTAGAAAGAGACAAAGCGACTGTGCGGCCAACACCTGTCTCATTTCTGTAGGCCTGTAATAACCAAGGCGCAGTACTCCGAGACTGATTTCATGGCAAGAAAAGCCCCCACCCGATTTTAGTTCAAATAGAACTCTTAGAAATATTATTTTCAACTTGGGTTTAAGTCTCGTAGGGTTTTTTTTATTATTTATAACTAAAATCTAGGCGATTAGAATTAATAATAATGAAAACAATTATTATTTTTACGCTCTGGTAAGCCTGTGACGTGGGCGAATCAGAGTTCTAGAAAGATAGCTCCTGGCCGCACATTCGCTTTGTCTCTCTCACACTTTTTCGTCCGTATTTACTTCACAGGTGATAGGGAACGCTCAGTCCATCCTCTATGTCTATGGATTGCAAACTAAAACACTCGTAGTATCAGCTGTCGGTGATATTGGGGAAAAATAAACATTGTGACGTCACCCGCATTCGTTTTTTTCGGCGCATCAGCTGTAATACGTTTAAAAATTTATTTTCAATTTGATATAACTTTTTAGCTCAATCTAGAATCTAGTAGTAAAAGTGTAATACAAATATTTACTACCTAAATATTTGTTTAACTATAAACAAATAAAATAAAATTATTTTGTCACGGTACAGGAGCGACGCGCGACTAGCAGTAATGTATTGAAACCCATATTTAAAAAAAACGTCCACCGTATTGTCAAGGCATATAGTTTTTTTTTTATACCAGATAAATTATTAAACGTAATACAGTCGTGGTAATTTTCACTCAATCTACATGAAGAATTTTTTGATTAGTATTTTTAGAGATAGAGTGGAGGAACAGCGATTTTTGGTCATTTCTTAAAAATAATACAAAGAAAAGTGTGCGCAAGTACTACATTATATACATTTTTAAACTCGTGTTTTCACAAGCTTTCATTTGACACCCCAGTCAATGACCTTGAAAGCTATATTTTACATATCCAATTCACCCCCTTTAAGTCGAAATTTAACTTTCAAAATTACACGACCCTGATTGGGCCGTCAGTTTCTATATTGGTGACCAAGTTCAACATTCTATATCAAATAGTTTCGGAGAAAATTGGGTGTGACAGACAGACGGACGGACAGACGGACAGACACCGAAGTGACCTTATAAGTATTCCGCACGGAATACTAAAAAGATATACAAAAAATATAGGAATATTATAATAATAAATTATAAATGCCACTTTTGTATCCGGGCTAGGATATTAATAAAGTTTAAATCAAAAGAAATATACAGCCTTGGCCAAAAATATTAGGCACCCCTAATAAACACGTGAAACTCATAAAATATAAAAAAAGACTAAATGTTTTTATAATACTATAGGCGGTGCTGTTAAAAGCTAACTTAAACAATAGACAATCTCTTTTACAGGTCCATAAAACACATGGCCCACAAAATTGCGATAATGAAGTTTTTTGTGTGTTTTATCAGTCTCTTTTTACTACTTGTAGTGTCAAGAAGCTTCCGTGCGTGTTTTATTTGTGAGCTGGACCTTCTTATATTTGAGAAATGCCTAAGAAAAGAGAGCTTGGTATCGAAAAACGAATTAAAATCCAAACCCTACATGAACCAGGTCCCAAGTAGAAATAGCCAAGTAGTGAAATGTTCTCGGTGCGCAGGGCAATGTGCTATTAAAAGGTTTGTGGAGACTGGCTCCCATGCCATGAGAACGGGCAGAAAACGTAAGACTAATTAGCGACAGGACAGAAAACTCATCTGCGAGTCTATTAAAAATCAAAAAAAAAAAACATCATCTGAGCTCGCTGGAACTCTGTCGGAAGAGATTGGGATGCCGATTAGTTCTCGAACGGCAAGAAGAAGACTAACAGAAGCTGGATTAAGAGGGTGCAAAGCTAGAAAGAAGCCTTGGCTTTCAGAGACCAAAAGGACGAAACGCTTAGAGTGGGCTTTGAAGCACCAACATTTTTGCGAAGAGGATTGGTCTAATGTTGTATGGTCCGACGAATCCAACTTTGAGGTAAGTTTTTATAAGATTTATTTTAACAAATAACTACACACAATTACTCCTGATTTAATCCGTTTTAGTCAAAATAATAACTAATTTTTTAATTGAGTGTTTTTTCTCTTCTTACAGCTATTTGGAACGTCACGTGTGGCATTCGCGAGGCGGCGTGTCGGCGAGGAATACCATCCAGATTGTGTGGTACCTACTGTAAAACACGGAGGAGGCAGCATTATGATTTGGGGCTGCATGGCTGCTAAAGGGAAAATGTTCGTTTGTGAAGACCGCATGAACAGCCAAAAGTACATAAGTGTACTAGAAATTTTACTGATGCCTTCGCTAACGCGCATTTTTGGCGACACTAATTTAGACGACATCGAATTCCAGTAAGATAATGCACCTTGTCATAAATCAGCGGCTACGATGCGCTGGTTTAGAGACAATAACATTGTCTTGTTGGATTGGCCAGCGCAGTCTCCAGATCTAAACCCTATCGAGCATCTTTGGGGTGTTCTGAAGCGTAAGACACGAGAGCATAGCATAACATCAAAAGTAGCGCTAAAAAGCGCTTTGATTGATGAGTGGGATCCCATAAGTACAACTGAATGTACTAGGCTTGTACACAGCAAGTCCCAAAGCATTGCTGCTGTAATTAAAGCTAAGGGCGGACATACCAAATATTAATTTATTTCATAATTTTACCTCAATATACGATTTTACAAAACAGACGAATTTATTTTACTCTGAAACACAAGAAATGAAGTAAATTGTAGGGTGCCTAATACTTTTGGCCAAGGCTGTATGTTAATGGATTGTACACTAAATATCCAAACTAGTTGAAATCGAATGTATTAAACACGATTTAGACAGTGTGAGAGTGTAACATATTAACATCAAAGCTCTGTGTCAAGTGTAACTCTATGGTATAACTGCAACTATAATACACAATAAAAAAGTGTAACATAAGCATACAGAAAATATTAACGTGGAAGAAATTGTAGTAATGTAAAACCTGACTTGTTTCCTCTAAATCGGTCGCAATAACGGGTCACCCTCTATCAACTAGAAAGCGACTGTAATAGTTATATAAATCATATTCTACTCTTCTATTGTGACAGGTTGTATTTTTGCCAAAGCCCAATAGAAGCTCACACGAGTTGTGAAATAACAACCGAAAATACGCTTCAAAAAAATTGGATACTACAGGAAAAGAAGAGAAAAGGCAGACATATATGCATGGTATAGAAAAAGCAATGTTATAATGAGACTTGAGACCTTGTGGATAAACGAAAATCGAAACTGGGAGCCGGAAGTCGTAGAACACTATTTTGGAGCCTTATATAGTTAGATAGAAATTATTAATCGCATTAAAAAAAATAATAACAAAGAAACAAATTTGATTTATTGACGGGATCATTCTGCGATAAAAGTTTATAATAAACGATGTTTTATTAGTATTGCAATAAAGATAAAAAACCATTATCCTTCTCGCCACGCATTATAATTTAGACAAAAACAACAAAATAACAGCAAAATGACACGAGTTCATTCTTAATTAAGGCCAAGAAAATTAAAAACTTAATATACTTTTTTCCAAGTATGCTGTAAAGTATTTTAACATTCTTTATATTCAAAGGAATTGTTTATTTTAAAAATAAACTGTTTTGGTTGGGTCCATAAACTTTACCGGCCACGGAATTAAAATAGAATGTAAGGTTAATACTAAATAATTTAAAACTTGTTTTGAAATATTTTAGTTATATTCCTATAATCAATAAACATTAATTATAAGAATGCCGTTCAAAAATTGTCTAAGGAAGGATAAACTGATATTTTTAGTGTTCCATATACTACACTTCGGTGTCTGTCCATCTGTCACACTCAATTTGCTCCGAAACTATGTCACATAGAAAGTTGAAATTTGGTACAAATATAGGAATTGATGATCAGAGCCGTGTACTTTTGACATTTAAATTTTGACTGGTAAGAAGTGAAAAAATTTCTAAAGTCATCGAGGGGGGGGATTGAAAGCTTGTGAAAACAAGAGTTCAAAAATATACAGGGTGCTCCATATGCATGGAATAATGATTCCACAGCATTTAGTAATCAGTGTATCAAAAAAATATTTAAATAAAAGTTATAGGGTGTTAAACGGCGCATATGCTGATGTTGACAATAAAATATTTCGAACTGTCAGTTCGAAGAAATTACGCCATCTTATTTTTTTTAAAATGACCTATATATTATATTATACTAAAAATTCTAGACATTATTTGTCTAACATACCATATGTCTAAATTAAACTGTTTTGGAATTATTAATATTTGAAATTAAGGAGATCAAATTAACAAAAAAATTTTAAGCTGGCTTGTGTCAAACATTTACTGTCAGGTAACGACTTAATGCGCCAACAGATGTTTTATTGACGAAAATGTTTATTGCTGCATTTTGTGAAACTGCAATTTGAGCGTAATATTATAATAGAACATTTAACAGAAACTGAAAGAATCACTTTGTTAATGATGGTTGGTTACGAAAACCGTAGGAGAACACAACAGGAGGTGTGTAATCCTTTTAACGCAGAATATCCGAACCGAGAACCTATTACCCAATCTGTAGTTAGCAAAACATTAAAACGATTTAAACGATCAAGTTATGTTAAGGATTGTTCTAAATCTGGACCTCCAAAAGTTAAAACAAGCGATGACAAAAAGTTAGATGTTTTATTGGAAATTACAGAAAATTAGCTACCTTAAGTCGTATACTGAACGAAGAAAAATTGTATCCATACAAACCCCTTCTATTGCAAGAATTATCTGAAGATGACTACGATAGATGCGTTGAATTTTGCGAGGTTATGATGGAACAAATCAATAATGATCCTAACCTAATTCATAATATTGTTTTTTCTGACGCGGCCATATTTTGTCTTAACGGAAGAGTTAACAGGCATAACTGCCGGTACTGGTCTACTGAGAATCCCCAATGGATAATCGACAGTCATTCTCAAAGACCACAAAAGATAGACGTGTGGGCAGGGATTTGTGGACGTTATATCATTGGTCCTTTTTTTATCGATGGAGATCTTACAGGACAGGGGTATTTACAGTTACTCCAAGAGCAAGTTATTCCAACTTGTGCCGGTCTTGTTCCCGATGAAAATAATTTGGATACTTCTAACAGGAATCTGTGGTATCAACAGGACGGAGCACCTCCTCACTATGAAATCAATGTTCGTAGATATTTGGATGCGATTTTTCCTAATCCATGGATAGGCAGAAGAGGTGCTGTAGCATGGCCTGCAAGGGGTCCCGACCTTAAGCAACTCGATTTTTTTTATGGGGTCATTTGAAAATCAAAGTTTACCGAAGTCCCCTGAAACTACAGAAGATTTACAACAAAGAATTCAATATGAAGTAGCACATATCACCTCGGATTCTCTGCACAACTCTATTCAGGCCCTTTATGACAGATTGGATCATTGCCTCGCTGTTAACGAGTTAATTGTTACCTTAAAAAATAAATCTAGAGTATTTATTAATAGTTTTTTGTCTTTTTTTATTTTAAATTTAAAATGACAATAATTCCAAAACAGTTTTATTTAGACATATGGTATGTTAGACAAATAATATCTAGAATTTTCAGTAGGACTCAAAAATAAAATAATATACAGGGCTTTCCATTAAAAAAAAATCAAGACGGTGTAATTTCCTCGAACTGACAGTTCAAAATATTTGATTGTCAACGCCAGCATGTGCGCCGTATAACACCCTATAACACATGGCCTGAAAAGTCCCGGGCCTAACAAAGAAAACACGGTTTTTTTGGTTCAAAATTAGCTTTATTCATCAACGTAATCTCCATCAAGAGCAACGCAATCATTCCAGCGCCGCTCTAACATTTCAATACCACTTTTGTAGAACGATTTACCTTTTGCCTCAAAATAGGCCTCAGTTTCAGCGATAACCTCTTCATTCGTGCGAAATTTCTTACCGGCGAGCATTTTTTTCAGGTCTGCGAACAGCCAGTAGTCGCTGGGAGCCAAATCTGGCGAATACGGTGGATGTGGGAGCAATTCGAAGTTCAATTCATGTAGTTTTGCCATTGTTTTGATTGACTTGTGACACGGTGCGTTGTCTTGATGAAACAAAATTTTTTTCTTTGCCATATGCGGTCGTTTCTTTGCAATTTCGGCCTTCAAAACGCTCCAATAACGCTATATAATATTCACTGTTGATGGTATTTCCTTTCTCAAGATAGTCGATGAATATTACACCACGCACATCCCAAAATACCGAGGCCATAACCTTTCCAACCGATTGTTGTGCTTTCGGGCGCTTTGGACGAGGTTCACCAGTTGCTGTCCACTAAGATGACGATCGTTTTGATTCCGGAGTGAAGTAATGGATCCATGTTTCATCCATTGTCACATATCGACGCAAAAATTCCGGTTTGTTACGTTTAAACATGGCCAAACACTGCTCAGAATCATCAACACGTTCTTGTTTTTGATCAACAGTGAGCAAACGCGGCACCCACTTTGAACAGAGCTTTCTCATAGTCAAATGCTCATGCAATATAAAGCCAACACGTTCTTTTGATATCTTTACGATGTCAGCTAACTCACGCAACTTCACTTTTCGATCATTCAAAACGATTTTATGGATTTTTTTGATGTTTTCTGGTGTTACCGCCTCATTTGGACGTCCACTGCGTTCTGCATCATCGGTGTTTCTACGACCACGTTTGAAGTCAGCAAACCAACGTTTTATTGTTGTTTCTGATGGAGCGGAGTCCCCATAACACTTTTCAAGCCATTGCTTCGCTTGAACGGTATTTTTTTTTCCCATCAAGAAGCAGTGTAAAATTATAACACGAAATTGTTTTTGATCCATTGTTTTGAAAATAACAAAAGTAGCGTCACTCTTAGCACAATAACTCACAAACTAATGAATAGAATATCATGAAATTTTAACAGCTGTCTTTTGAAGGTTAGTATTAACTGAAAAAAAGGTGACTGCAATAAAACTAGCACCATCTATGTGTTAGGCCCGGGACTTTTCAGCCCATGTGTTAACTTTCCTTTAAACATTTTTTTGATATACTGATTAATAAATGCTGTGGTATCATTATTCCATACATATGGGGCACCCTGTATATGATGTAATACTTGCGCACACTTTTCTTTGTATTATTTTTAAAAAATTGCTAAAAATAGCTGTCACATCTTTATATAGAAATTTACTAGCCAAAAGATTTTTAAAAAATTCTGGAAGATTCTCCATAAAGTGTAGATTTAGCGAAAATTATCACGGATACATTACGTTTGATAATTTATTTGGTATAAAAAAAGACAACTATGGAAACTATGTTCCTTGACATACGGTGACGGTTTGTGTAATATACTTTTAAATGTACATTACTGCAACCGACTGGCGAATCGCTCTTGTCCGAAGTATAATTTTATTTTATTTGTTCATAATACTGGCCAACAAAAAAAAATATTTGTAAAAACTTTTTAAACCAATACATCTAAGTGTTATGTATTTTTAGGTGCTGAAACCGCATCTGGTATCAGTTTTTTTTTGTATCACCCACAGTTCTCTCACAATATGACATCGATGAAATTTCCTCTTCCTGCTTGAAAAACTGAGCAAACTGTTGATCTCTTGTCCTATAATGGTAAATAGATGTTCCAGATTCCAATAAATGTTTTTCTTTCAGCCTAGAACCCAGCAATTCTGCTTTTTTCCTTAGTCAAACCCAAATTTCTCACTAAATCATTTAACTTGTGTAAACAACTGTGGTTTTAAATTTTCTAGAGAATGTTGAAACTCATCATCATCAACGCTGCAAAAATAACAATCATTTGAATGATTTTCTTGCTCTCTCCATACCATGGGTACTGCAAATCTAAAAGCTTTCTTTTCTTTCTTATACCATTTTCTAAGATCCTCGACACAAACATAACTTACTTTGTGAGGAGCCCAACATTTTTCTTGATTACTGATTTCTACACCATATGCAAAGTATACTTTTTTTACAAAGTCAGTTTCTTTGATGTTTTTTAACTACAAACTCACCACATATATAACGAAACGTGTTGGGAGAGTTTTTACAACCACGATTAGCCATACTTTAAGTGTCAATTTAAGCACATGGGTTAAACACTGCAATGCGAGGTTATATTAACTGCAAGAAAACAAACTGTGATATTTATCGGAACTGCCAACCTAATAACATTTGATTTTACTGCCAACCTTATAAAATTCTGATTTTATTGCCAATCTAATAACATTCGAATGATAAAAAATAAAGTTTTCACATTTTGAATATTAAAATGTGAAAAATTGGTGGGTAATACGACTTTCTTATTATTATTTTCGGACTCGGCACACCAAAAAACATAGGAATCAGGTAAAATTATTAAAAAAGCTTTTTCATCGTAGGCCTGTGTAATTAAACAAATATTTAGGTAGTAAATATTTATGTTACACTTTCATTACCAGATTCTAGATTGATTTATTGGCTATTTGGTAGCTAAGATGTTATCTATAACTATTATAATACTCGTATATACTATTGACTAAGAAAAAACGTGAATACATATTAGATCTTAAGATGTCAGGGACTTAATTAACTTAGCCTATGTAAGGATTTTAATTTATTTTAAAAGTAATCACGGTACTTAACACTAATTGCACAAGTCCAACTTGCACTTGACCGGTCTTTTTTACATTTTTTACTATAGGTTTAGAAAATTAAATGTAAAAAAATATGTATTACGTAGTTGTTAATAATTGCATAGTTTTTCAAAAAAATTCGGCTACTTTTTCAGCGTAAAAACTCATTATTGGTTGATATAACGACGAAAATATTTGGGTTACTTAATTCAGTCCAAGAAGGTCAGATTTTAAAAAATTAAAAACAGGTAATATGACACTTTTGACTAAGTTATTTGCTCAAAACATAGAATTCCTTTCCAATCTATATATAGACAATTCCTGGAATGGAACAGTTCGTGAAAAAATAATAAAGAAATACACTTTGCCTCCGTAAGTTGTCTCCAATAATCTCTGTTGTTTGCTTTCTGCATTCAATCGTGTCCCGCTAGTCTTTTCCGTCCACCTTGTCTGTAGTCTACCTGTACATCTTTTATTTCTCTGAGCCTCCATTCAACCATAAAGCGTGTCCATCTGTTAGCATTCATTCTTGTGATGTGACCGGCCCAATTCCACCTTGCAACTATTGGTTGTATTACTTCTGTCACTTTTAATTTTCTTCGTATCGCAATGTTGGATATGCGATCTTGGAATCTAATATTTAGTATTTTTCTCTCCATTGCTTATTGGGTTACTTGGAGTTTATATATTATATTTTCATTTAAAGTCCATATTTCAGTACCATATGTTAGTATCGGCAGTACATATTGATCGAATACTCTGGCTGTTGTTTTTGGGATGTCCAATTTAAATGTAGACTGTAACCTTCTGAATGCAGACCAAACTAAGGAAACTCTTCTATCCAAGTCAGACTTTAAATTATTTTTTGATACTTCGATTTTTTATCCTAAATATATGAATGTTTGTACCTTTCCTATTCTTTCACCTTCTAATAATAGTTCCTGGCTGATATTTTCACTTTCGTTGTTCAAATATTTGGTTTTGGTGAAGTTTATTTATTCTTTCTTTCAGAGTTTCTTCTATTTTTGAGTTTCTGAACTGTCTGACGACTTCTCTGATCTTTTTCTTTATTTTCTTGTCCATTTCTGCCAATTCCAATCGGCCATTTGTAGTATCACTCCTTAATAGTCTTCTCTGTTTCATATAGTATATATAGATCGTAAATATTTCTGACTTCGACGACATAAAAATTGATCTTACTTGAGTAAATCAAAGTCCGTTAATACCTCATTAAAATAAAGTACCATATTTACTTGCCGCTAAGATGAGACGGAAATGACAATTATTATTTTAAGAAAACAAATCTTATCAATATTGGTCTACTTTAAATATTATCTGTTTAAAAATTATAATCTCGAGTAAATAAAACAACAAAAGTCTCAAAATGCTTAGATATTTTCCCTAAATTAAATATCTAAATATTTGTCATGGTAACGTTCTTTTTTACCAAATTAATGTCAAATTTAGGTAATTAGATACCAAAATATATTCTGAAAACTCTGAAATAATTATTTGAATACTAGTACTCCCCGCTTTTTAATTGTTTTTACAACATTGATAAAAAAAGACTCTACCAGACAAAAAATATATTGGACATATTCACTCCCATACATACGCGGGTCGTAGCAAAAGTTTTCGGCCTGACACAGATATGGGGCCAAGATAACCAAATTATTCTGACATTTGTCAAGTGTTATCTACTAGATGGCGTGCTGTGAGGTTCTAGATACGTGTATTTAGTTTTCTTTTTGTAGTGATCGTGTAGACCGGGTCCACCACATTTTAAACGACGTTTTCAGGATGGGGAAGCTTTCCGCTCGATGAGTGCCGCGTTTATTAAGAATCGACCAAAAACGCATTCAAATGAACATTTCCCAAGAGTGTTTAGACTTTATTTAACCCTTCTGTCAATAACCGGAATTTTCAACATCGTTCAATAACCGGGGTACCCACAGTAGGTAAAGTCGATTGTTACGTTTATTCGTTTAACTTTTGTTGGTCTGTTCTATTATATTATTTACAAAGATCAATTTGGAGACCTTCTCATAAAAACTGGTTTTCGGTTGGGTCCTTGGTAGCCATTCACATATAAAAAAGACCCCGAGGTCCTCATTGAAGCACCGAAACGTTGTCAATCTCTTCAACGTTCAAGTATTTTTTCGCTAATGAAATGGTTGATATAATTGTACTACATACGAATAAAAAAACAATTACTATATATAGAAAATATAATGATGAGAATTCTACAAAAAAAAGCTTGTTTGAAAAAATGTGATTTCTCAGGAAATATATGCCTTTTTAGGAATTCTCATTACTTCTGGTGCTAATAATTTAAATACTATAACACAATAAACATGTGGAAAATGAATGCATATCCATTGTATCGAGCAGCGATGAGGATTAATAGGTTTTGGGCTAATTCTCCGATTTATACGATCTGATAATGGTAATATACTAGAGCTACTCGTGTCGCAAAAGACAAGGCTTCTCCAATACGTGGTATATGCTGAATTCTAATTTATCTCGATTGTACAGACCATCTGAAAGTTTGACTATTGATGGGCAGCTTTTTCCATATTGAGGAAGGACACGATTTACGCAGTATATTCCATCAAAACCTGCGAAATCTAGAATAAAGATATGGTGGATATGTGATTCCGAAAATGATTATCGTCTATCTGGACAAATATAACACATAGGCTGAAAAGTTTTTGGTCTAGCTACTTAAAACACATTTTTTTTGAAAAATTCGACTTTATTCATCAATATAGTCTCCTTTAAGAGCGATACAATCAGTCCAACTCTTTTCTAACATTTCTATACCTTTCTTGTAGAAGGATTTGTCTTTGCCTTCATAATAGGCCTCGGTTTCGGCGATAACTTCCTCATTGGAGCCAAATTTCTTTCCCGCTGGTACTTTTTTGAGGTCTACAAATATAATAACAGTCGCTAGAGGGCCAAATCTGGAGAATCCCATGAATGAGGAAGCAATTCGAATTTCAATTCATGCAATTTTACCATCGTAACCAATGATTTGAGAGAGCACTCTTTTCTTGTTCATTTGAGGCAGTTTCTTTGCGATTTCTGTCTTCAAACGCACCAATAACTTTATATAATATTCGCTATTGATGGTTTTTCCCTTCTCAGCATAGTCGATGAAAATTATTCCATGCGCATCCCAAAATATAGAGGCCAAAACCTTTCCAGCCGACTGTTTTGTCTTTGGTCGCTTCGGGCAGCTTTCACCGGCTGCTGTACACTCAGCTAACTGCCGATTGATTCCGGTGTGTAGTGGTGGATCAATGTTTCATCCACCGTCACATATCTCAAGAAAAAATCATTTTTATTGCGCTTAAACAGGTCCAAACAGCGCTCAGAAACAATTTTGTGGATTTTTTTGATATTTTCCTGTGTAACCACCTTATTTGGGCTTCCAGAGCATTCAGCATCATTTGTATATGTACGACCGCGTTTAAATTCAGCATACTAGTAAATGATGAGTGATTTTCCGGAGGCAGAGTCTCGGTAACACTTATCAAGCCATTGGACGGCATTTTTTTTCATCAAAAAACAGTGTTTAATCAACACACGAAATTCGATTTTTTCATTGTTTTGAAAATATCAAAAGTAGCGTCACTAAAACCACTGTAACTTTGACATGTATCGTTTGAAGATTGGTACTTTCTAAAAATTACATGGATTTTTTTTAAAAAAGGGCGGCATCTATGTGCCAGACCAAAAACTTTTCAGCCTACGTGTTACACCCGAAAAAATGAGACTAGTCGGTAGACAAATCAAGGTGAGAGTTGTGAAAGATTTAGTTGCATTTTATCGAGAATCTGGCCGAAATATATGAATGGACAATTTTTATATTACATTACCGTCAGCTAAACATTAGCCAAACAAGTACTCTAGTTTATTTGAATTTCATGATCAAGCAATTATGTACCCGTACGTTCCAAAAAAAGCAGTAATACTGTTATCAACTATGCACTCAGCTGTGACAGTTTCTGAAGATAAGAAAAAAAAAACAGAAATAATTGAATATTACAACAAAACAAAAATTGGTGTGGATACGATGGATCAAATGCTAGGGAGATATACAACACAGTGATCAACAAGAAGCTGGCCACTAGTATTTTTATAACATCTTGGACGTTGCTGCTCTTGCGTCATATATTTTATATTTTGAGAATAACAAAATGATCCACAAAAAAACTAATCAACGAAGATTATTTTTACGACAGCTGGTGAAGAGTTATGTTTACCAAATATCCAAGATCGTTAATCCAATAATCAGGTAACAAAACATTTCGCCACACGAATCGCAATTGAGGATCTTATGGGAAAGCCTATTGCTAATTTAATTCAAGATAGTTCTATACATTCAACTTCTCAAGTACCTCGGGATTCAACTGAACGAAAACTAGTTGTAGGCTCGTGCTATATTTGTTACAATGGACATTTTAGAAAACGACACAAGATTCGGAAATTATGTGGAGAATGTAATAAGCGTATTTATGACGAACATGTGAAAACAACTACCAGATGTGCTGAATGTTAAAATTAAGATAAATTTTGGTTAATACCAGGTGTACAAGTATGAAATGCGGATTTTTTGTCTAAAAAAAACATGTTAAATTCGGAAGAATGATAAAAAGTGCTTTATTCAAAGTATGCTCGATCGCTTGTAATATATTTTTCCCATCTTTCGGACAATTTGTGAATACCACGCCAGTAAAAATCTTTCTCCTTTGCTGCGAACCATTCATCGAGCCATTTTTTCACATCTTCGTACGAACCAAAGTGCTTCTCAGCAAGTGCGTGACCCATCGATGCAGCCAAGTCTGGTGAGTAAGCCGCTTGGGGTAGAACTTCCCAGCCGAGTGCTTCCAACGTGTCGCGAACTGGTTTTGCCGTATGTGATGGAGCACTGTCATGAAGAAAAATGACTTTGTGTTGCCTCTTTTGGTATTCTGGCCTTTTTTCAAGCAGCGAACGGTTCAAATCGGACAATTGTTGTTGGTAACATTTAGTATTAACCGTTTCACCAGGTTTTAACAGCTCATAATAGACCACGCCCCTCTGGTCCCACCACACAGGGCATCGTCTTTCTGCCAAAGCGATTCGGTCTTGCGGTCGATGTGGATGGTGCGCCTAGGTCTACCCATGATTTTTTGCGCTTGGGATTCTCAAATAAATCCACTTTTCATCCCCTGTAACTATACGATGCAAAAAACGACTTCCTTTTGTACCGAGCGAGCAAAATGTCACACGTGTTTTTGCATTTTTCCATTTGCCTGTCGTTCAACTCCTGTGGTACCGATCTACCGGTCTTCTGAATCTTTCCTATCTCTGGTAGCCGATTGGAAACAACATGTTGACTAACGCCCAATTGCTCGGCGAGTTGTTTTTTGTGTTTGCGAATCATCTTCATCCAACAATGCTTGTAATTCCACAGCTTCGTATTTTTTTAGCGGTTTTCCACGTTCCTTGTCTGCAACATCGAAGTCACTACTTTTGAAACGCTGAAACCATCGTTTACATGTATCTTGCGATAGAGCATGTTCACCATAAGCTTCTCGAAGTAATCGATATGTTTCAACAGTAGTTTTCTTCAAATGAAAACAAAAAATTAATGCTGTCTGCGAATGCTCTTTGTTCGGTATAAATTTCGACATATTGAACACAACAACACAACACTATGCACCCACTTTTCCAATTTATCACTCGTGCGCATCTGACACTTGTTGATGACACAACAAAATGGCGCAGTGTCAAATCTTTATAGCACAAACTGCATTGGTGCACCATCTGTTGTCTGAAATCCGCATTTCATACTTGTACACCTGGCAAATAGTTATTTTTTAACTATACATCTCTCTCTACTCAGTATATACCACAATTATACCAAACACTTTATTGTTGCACTCGATGCGCGTTTCGCTAACCATGTTAGCTTCATCAGGAGCGATGACTGACTCTGACTATACATCTCTATATTTATTTATAATATCATCATCATCAGCTTATACTGTCCACTGCTGGACGAAACCCTCCCTCAAGTCTTGCCACCTTTTTCTGTGTGTACCCAATTTCCAGCCACTTATTTCAAATCATCTGTCCACCGACTTGGTGGTCTACTTCTACTCCGATAGGCTTCTGATCTTGGTCGCCACTCTATAATTCTCTTTGTCTACCGTCCATCCTTAAACCTAGCAACATGCCCAGCCCAGTTCTATTTCAGGTGTAGAATGAATTTGCTGCGACTTGTATCCCTGTTCTTTTCCTGATAATATGATTTGGCATGTGATCTCTAAGAGTAACGCCTAACATTAACATCTCCATTTTCGTTGTAATATAATTACTATTAAATTAATTTAATAATTTTAACATTGCATAATGATTATATTACAGAATCAGATAGTAAAGTATATGGGTACCACTTTAACTTCAATTTGAATACACGAATATTGCTAAAATTAATTCAAAAAACCGGTCAAGTGCAAGTTCCGTACATTGAATGCTTTTAAAATAAAAAATTTTGTTACGGAGGTATTAAATGATCAGTGACTTCACAAAACACACCCTAAATGAGTTTTCAACAAAGTTTGTTGGCAATCTTTACTGACAATTGATGACCTTGAAATTTTTTTTTGGTTTTTTTATATACCAGATAAATTATTAAAGGCAATACACTAGTGATAATTTTCGTTCAATCTACACCCCATGGAGAATATTCCAGAATTTTTTCAAAATTTTTTGATAAATACTTTTCGAGATAAGGCGGGTGGACAGCGATTTTTCGCGGTTTTTTTTAAAAATAATACAAAGAAAAGTGGACGCAAGTATTACATTATATATATATATATATATATATATATATATATATATATATATATATATATATATATATATATATACTCGTATTTTCACAACCTTTCATTTGACACCACAACACTCGATGACCTAGTAAAAAAATATTTTTTTCACTTCCGATTTCACCACCCAAAACTAACCCCTTAAGTCAAAATTTAACTTTCAAAACTACATGGCTCTGATGAGGCCATCAATTCCTATATTATTACTAAATTTCAACTTTCTATGACAAATAGTTTCGGAGAAGATCGGGTGTGACAGACAGACAGACAGACAGACAGACAGACCTGAAGTGATCTTATAAGTGTTCCGTACGGAACACTAAAAACGTATTAGTTTACTCGAAAAAGGTTGAAAAACGACGATGTTGCCGGAAAATTTGTTTAAATTACTAGAAAAAAAACTTATGTTGATTGAAAACTCAAAAAGGGTACCCGGTTATTGACAAACATCATTCCAGTGGATTTCTTCAATCTGTCATAACAGCAGATAAACAATTAATTCATCGCTATACGCCAGATAGAAGGAGCAGTTGAAACAGTGGGTGGGAGGAGGTGAAACTGCGCCCAAAAAAGTAAAAACGGTTCCATCTGCAGGAAAAGTAATGGTTACGGTTTTTTGAGATTCTTGCGGCGTTGTGCCTATAAACTACCTGGAGAAAGGTAGAACCATCACCGAGGAGTATTATGTTTCACTAATGCACCAATTGAAGGGTGCTATTCAAATGAAACCTCCATATCTCGCAAAAAAGAAAGTGGTTTTTTTGTTGGGATAATGCGTCTTGGATTGTTGCTGCATAACTGCATGACCTTCGCTTCGAAGTGTTTTCGCATCCACCAAATTTGGCTCCCGGCGATTACTTCTTGTTTCTAAAGCTGAAAAAATGGCTGGCTGAACGAAGATTCATTTCGAATGATGAAGTTAAAGCTAAGACGAACGCTTATTTTACAAAGTTGGATAAATCTTATTATAATGCAGATATTAAAAAGTTGGAAAGTCGTGGGACTCCAAGAACTGATTTACAAGCTGTAGAAAAAAAATCTATTTAATCTTGGGTTTTCTTTGTTAGGCTTTTGGAACGACCTTCGTGCATACATAATTGCCGAATATAGAACCTAGTTTTGAAGTCAGTTAAAAATCACCACGTTTTAAAAAACGAAAGACTTAAAAAGGACGATCTGAATTTTTGCCAGTACACGTTCCTCGATTTTTATTCAGCCAAATGGAATGTAAAATATTTGACCATGATAAACCATGTATCAGGTGTATTAATTCAAATACCAAAATATTGTCTTGTAATTTTCGTATGCCAGGAAATAAATCTTTAGTTAACATAAGATACAAGCGAGTTCTATCACTGGCTGATCTTAACTGGCATTAAAAGTTCTCACCCGCATCATTTAAACTACATTTATTCTACGAGGGTTGTATGATAAGTACCTGGCCTTGACAAGAAAAAAAACATTTTTATGTGTAAAATTTATTTTATTTTTCAACCTTTCAAGTCGATATACTTAGTATAACGTTTTTCGATCTTCTGTATCCCATCTAAATAATACGATTTCTACAACCATTCAAAATAGGCGTTTGTTTCAGCAATCGCCTTATTGTTTGAGCCAACTTTTTTCCGCCGAGCGATTTTTTCATATTCGGAAATACGAAATAATTACTGGGGATGAATCTGGCGAAAATGGTCGATGCGGAAGCAATTCTTATCCTAACTCATGGAATTTTGCCATGGCGATGACACAAGTGTGCACGCGTGCATTTTCTTGATGAAAGAGATTTTTTTCCTTACCAAATGCGGCTGTTTTTCTTTCACAGCATGGTTGAAATGATCCAATAAGTTGACATAATACTCTCCATTAATCGTTTTACCCTTTTCAAGGTAATCGACGTGGATTATGCCGCGTGCATCCCAAAACAGTGTGCCCATGACTTTGTTGGCCGATAAAGTCGCCTTGGCCTTCTTTGGCGCCGGTTCACCACGGAAAACCCATTGTTTGAACTGTTCTTTGGTCTCTGGTGAGCTGCGATGAATCCATGTTTCGTCAACAGTTATGAAGTGACGCCAAAAATCATTCCGTTTGCACTTCAACATCGCCAAACATTCTTTTGAAGTTGACACATATGCGTGTTTATTCTCAATTGTGAGCAATCGCGGCACCCGGAAAGCTTTCTCATATCTAAATGAGTTGCTAAAATGTTCTGCACCCGTTAAATTGAGATGCTCACAGTCTCAGAAATCTTACGCACTTTCACTATCCGATCATTTATCACTATATCAAGGATTTTTTTAATCATTTCTGATGGGGTGACCTCATTTGGACGACCTGGCCGTTCTTCATTAAAAATGTTTGTATGGCCGCGTTTGAATTGAGCTGTCCAATATTTTATTGTCGATAACGAAGGTGCAGAGTTCCCCCAAAATTCGCTGAGTTCTGGTTTTATCTCATCATTCGTTTTCTTCTTCAAAAACAATTATTTTATCATCTTTTCCATCACAAAAATTGTTCTATTTAAATGGCTGCCACACACAAACTAAATCACGCAACGACTTGAAAATTCGACAGGATTCTTGTGAAAGGTTACGTTTACAAAAAGTATAATTTTTTAAATAGCAGTAGCGCCATTTTTGGCCAAGGTCAGGTACTTATCATACAACCTTGATATTCAGCCAGGTCAAATAAAGAAATCACGTCCATCGATGTCAAATCCTACTTATTTCATTGATTTGGTATTTATGTAACTTAGTAAAACAATGGTGTTAATTTGCATTTACGCAAAACGCTTGATTGCATAGGTAATGGTATTATATAGTCATCTCAAACAAAAGGTTACGTCAAAAATATTATCAGTACAAAAAAATGATACCAACAAGCACGAGCAGCATACGATCTCTAAAATAACGTAACTGGATCGGATTCGCTTAAGATACTTAAACCGACTTGAGCTGAAGAGAAGTTGATTCACTTGCATTAAAATGTAGCTTCCATAGCATTTACAGATTTCGACCTGTAAGCTTGTATCACAAATTGTTCAATAGTCTTAAGGAAGTTACTTGAGTGGGTCATATCATGTAATCAAGTCGCACGGGTCCTTAACTAGCTTTTATATGCGAAACAGATTTTTATCTCTTGAAGAAGACAAACAACAATAGACAAACTTATCTTCTTCTTCACAAGCCGTCTTCGTCAGGAAGGTAATCATCAGGGCTATACCTATTCTCGGGGCTGCTAAACTACATGGTTGTTTTTTATTCAATTTAATCAGTCTCGTAAGTTCCAGAACTATAAATGTTATCTTCTTACATTTCTTCGTTCTTCAATTTTCCCCTGTAATATCAGCCATAGCAAGTCGCCAGGGATAACGTGTTCCAAGTACTGTGGTTTTAGTTTTATCTCTGTAATTATCATGTCTTATCCTTTATTTATTCTTCTCGTGATTTCTGCGTTTGTTATCTATCTATACATTTAATTATTAATAAAGTGCCTGTCCCATCTTGACTTTTATTTCTTAAGAACAGTCGATTTTATTACTTTTCTAGCTAAAGGTCTGTCTGTTTGTTTGTACGATAACTCTCGAACGAAATGAGACATCAATTTCAAACCTACCGCTCGAAGCTGCAGCAGTAACAAGCTCACAGTATCCAGTAGCAGCAGCTGCAAGAGCACTTGAAAATGCCAAATGAGATTTCGGCGAAACGTCGTGCAAATTCATTGTTAGACGCACGACGGAGTGAAACCCGGAATTTTAATGTATTACTTAATTATATATATATATATATATATATATATATATATATATATATATATATATATATATATATATACATATATATATATATATATATATATATATATATATATATATATATATATATATATATATATATATATATATATATATATATATATATTATATATATATACATATATGTACATATACATATATATATATATATATATATATATATATATATATATATATACATATATAATATATATATATATATATATATATATATATATATATATATATATATATATATATATATATACATATACATATACATATATATATATATATATATATATATATATATATATATATATATATATATATATATATATAGGTGTCCCAGTATTCCGTGTACATAGAGTTACTATGTAGTATTTAACCCAACTTATGTTAGTCCAAAAATTCATTATTTTTGAAGTAAAGGATGTCAAAGTTATACTTTTATTTTAGTTTTTCTTAAGTAGCTTTCTTAATAATTGTACTATTTGTACAATTGCACTGTGTATACTTTTAAATTGTCATAACTTTTTTATACCACTCTGTATGATATTTTTATTAAATATTCGTATTTTCCGCCTTCCCTTTTCTAAAAAATCTCTCTTGGTAAATGTTGCTTCAAGCAACAGTTTCTGAGATAGTAGGATGTTTTTTTTCATTTTTTAATTTCATCCAGAAATCTACAGTAACTCTATATACACGGAATACTGGGACACCCTGTATGGTGTGTGTGTAAGGTGAAGGGTCGATAAATTTTGTATGGTTTTAATAGTAAATGGTAATTTTTCCCCGTTTTTTGTTGAGATAATGTACCAATATTTTGTATAAATATTTATAATAAAACATGAAAGGAGTAAAAAAAGAGGAGGTGAAGGAGATTAGAAGGGACTGTTTCGTATACATATTGTTTTCAAGGTTTCTGGAGACGAGGAATTCAAAAGTTAGGTTTTTTTTTCATTATTTTCAATTTTAACACGGGGCGGGGTGGTTAAATATTGTATAGTTCCAACAGTATTCTGAAACTTTTTCAGGTTTATTCTGTTGATGTAATTGACAGATTTTAAGCTTATTGTTTATAGTAAAACATGTAAGCGCTAATAGGATGAGATAGGGGTTAAACGGTTATATGCCTTTGTCAGGGTCCTTAAATTGTAGGAATACTAAAATTAACTTTTTTTTGCTACCAATTTTAATAGGGGAAGGGGGTGAAAAAGATGGCAGGATCTAAATTTCAATAGTATTTTAAGAAATTTTCCAGAATTTTTTGATGAGCGGGTGGACATATCTTAAGCATAACTATTTGTAATAAAACACATAAGATGCCAAAGGGATCGAAAAAAACGAGATAGAAGAAGGATTTCGTATTTGCCTTGTTCGATCTTTTTTGGAGGTTAAAAAGTATCGGTGATAG
Source organism: Pachyrhynchus sulphureomaculatus (assembly GCA_019049505.1). Lineage (NCBI taxonomy): Eukaryota > Metazoa > Arthropoda > Insecta > Coleoptera > Curculionidae > Pachyrhynchus > Pachyrhynchus sulphureomaculatus. The sequence continues at coordinate 148,283,457 of CM032454.1, read as the reverse complement.
CATACATTCTTGCCTGATATCCCCTCCTGATTTCTAATTCTTCAGCAGTTATTTCCCTATTCTTTAAACTGTTTTTTACTTAAGAAAAGTATCGTATTTTTGTATTAATAAAGAGCTTGAAATGATTGGAATGTCTTTGGTATAAAGTTTTCTTTCTTTAAGAACCTGAATTAGGTGAATGTGGTGTATCTTGCCGAAAGCTTTGTCGTAAAGACTGTTCGTTAATGGTTGTTATGTTTTTAGGTTCTTTTTTATATATTCTCTCCTTTGTAAAACGTTGGCAGAAACTATAGGGTTTTCCATTAAGAGCGTCTTAACTTTAAAATTGAATAAAACAAAGAGTTTTTAAGCAAATATCATTCTGAAACTTTTATTTAACGGGAAATGAAATGTTATGCCATTTAAGATTTAAACAAGGTATCGTCCAAATGGCCGCCGCGGTTTTTTTTGCAGACCCGAATCCGCTTATACCAATTTTCCATGACTCGGGCCAGCATTGCCGGCCTTACGCCAGCTATGGCACAACGAATATTGGCTTCAATTGGCTCTTAATACAGAGTTGCTGGTTTGTTGCTGTAAACTTGTGATTTAACGTGGCCCCAAAGAAAATGGTCCAAAGGCGTTAAATCTCATGATCTCGGCGACCAAGCGGTAGGGCCATTTCGTGAAATCAATGACTCACCGAACTTGGCGGCGCAATAAAGCCATGTTTGGGTCGGAAATATGGGGCGGTGCGCCATCCTGTTGGAAATGAAAGTCCTCTGCGTCCATTTGTCAGATTCTGGGAAGAAATATTCCTGCAGCATAGAGTTATTTTGGGGTAATCGAGTAATGTTGGACAATTTCCAAGCGTTTTATTAACGTGAAACGATTCATGATTGAATGGCAAACCTTACTAAACACAACTGACATCAGATGTCAAACATCTGCCAACCAACATGGCCGCTATTAACTGTCAAAAGTCAGACATTCCTAATGGAAAGCCCTTTATCGCACCAGAAATAGCATTAATAACGATAAATTCAAACGAAAACGTCTTATTTCATCTTAAACTCACAGCTTAGTAGGTTCCTGGAGTATTAAAATAAGCGTTTTTATTCAGACATTTTATTTAGTATTTACAAGTATAATTTGAAAATACGTAAGTATCTATTTTCAAATGCAGTATTTACATGTATTTCCTTATTTTGATTACATCATTACTACACAATAAATTTTAGTTGGTAAACAAATAACATTTAACAAACATAAACTGATAAGTTTTAAATGAATGAAGCAATATTGCTGTATCTCTAAAAATTTATAATCTAAATTTAACGAAGTATCCTTGGCTTCAGGCATATTTTATTGAATATTTGCATTGTTTGGAACATACAATCAGTAAAAAACCTGTGTAGTTAATCGTCATCATCATCATCATCAATGTTATCGTTATCGGTCGTTCAAAGGAAATTCATACTCGAATATTAATTAGCAATATTTGAAAATGCGATCAATTTCTGACAGAAAGTGTGCATAATTTATAGTAACAAAGAAATTAATGGCATTCTTTTTTAATATAATTTCCATCTATCCCAAGGCAGTAACTTGATGATCTGCCTGTGAAATTATCTTCCACGGCTGATCATTATCTCTTAATACGTGTATCTGTGACCTATCTAGTTTTGTTTTAAAAAAATTCAAAACAATAATAGTCACTGGATGCTAGGTCAGAATTGTGAGGGTGCATGATTGATTTGTTTAAATCCCGCTTTGGGATAGAGCATTTCGCAACTCAGACTACGTAGAGTGGGGCGTTGTCGTGAACAAGCAAAACAACGCAGGTAACTTTTTCACGTCGTTTCTCTTTTACAGCTTCGCGAACTCTGCCAATTATTTCAGGACAATTCCCGGAACCTACTGCTTAATGGGAGATCCAAACCACAACATGAGTGGCAGATGGTACTCTGAGCTTATTCTACACTTGCCACGAACCTAGAGTGGTTCCAGCCTACTACCTATGAACGTCTTAGTTTCAGTGAAGCAAAGTATGTGTTGTTGGTGACAATCCTAAATATATGCAGTTCAACGTCAGATATCTATCTTACTCGAAAACGAGTAACAAGTAAAGCAATCGGTAGTCTTTTCTAGTCCAAGTGGTTCTCCCCCTACAATAATATGCCGTCGGCAGCTTTCGTCGGAGCCAGCCCTCAATCCACCCAAGTCTGACTTTAGAAATGCGTTTCAACAAGCAGTTGAGTAAGAAGCACTCTATTTTCTCTCATCCGAGCGGCCTCCCACCATAAACATGCCTTTATAACAATGTCGACTTTGACAGTTCACCGACCTCTGCTGCGTAACGGTACGGGCTGGAACTTCAGGCAAGGAATAATTACCCACATTTTTAATCATATTTCTGATTAAAATTCAGTTTTTTAGGCGAGGTAAAGCACGAAAATATAAGGTTTAAAATATAAATGAGTCTTATACTCGCAGCTTTCTAATTTTTTTTTTTAATATTGAGACTAAAAACTATAATAAATAATTTCATTATATAATACTTTAACCGTTTCTCACCTGTTGCACCATGATCCACCTTACGATATGCCTTCGAAGTTCCAACTCCGCTCCCCGAACTACGTCTGCGCGTTAACGGCGACGAATAGATCAGTTGACGTATCGACCAGCGGCTTGGGAATCTCTTTTTACGTTGTCCTGTTACGCATGGTGATAGACCTGTGGCGCCACCATCACCACTATCTAAAGAACCTCTCATGACTATGAAAGATTGAGGTTAGGTTGTACGTTGATGTCTAACTGATGCTGTTTGTTTCATGACTAGATAACTAATCTGATATCTGCAAGTAAAAAGAAAACACTTATTAAACAATATTAAAAAGATAATAATTTAGTAAAATTTAACGGGCAAGCCAAATAAAATTGTGTAAAATTATAAATCACGCATAAAAGTCAATCTATTGGGTTTAAATATTCAAAGAAAACTTTAGTTTATCAACACAGCATTGTTACTTTTGAGTTTCAACGAAAAAACAAAATAAATCAACCATAGACGATATATATTCTGAGACTTTTTTATTATGAAGATGAAGAGGGATAATATCAAATAGTAAGCGAAAACACAAAAATTATCTAGTTCCATTCTTTAATTCAACACTCAACATGTCGGGTTTTACCCACAAATATCCCAACATATTTGTTAAACGTCTCAACATCTAACATATCTCTCAAAATAAGTATCGGAAACCGTTTTTGTCACTTTAATACACTGAAAATATAAAACGCAGCTTTCGGCAAATAAGAAACTATCTTAAATGCAGACATGGTCGATTAAAATTACGACCAAATGTTGATTTGAGAACACCGAAGGTCTGGAAAAAAGTTCGTGGCGTTTTTTTAGTAAAATTTAACTGGTTTTCTTATAATGTGAAAATGAATTTATTTAAACCAAATATGATGAACCTGAACTAACCTGAACTTTTTCCTAGACCCAATATTATCATTTTACCAGAAAACATGGTCTTAAATGTTGATGTAATTTTTTAAACACCCTATTACACTAAGAGTTTCAGTTTTGAAAAGTAAACAGCTATAGTTTCTTAATTAATTAAAATTGTTAAAATAATCATACCAGAGTACCACATTCTGGAAGCATAATATTTATACAAATAGTCTAGTATATTGATATGAACGATCCCTGGGATCAAATAAGAATAGAATTCATACTATTTTTATTGCATTTAAATAAGGCTTAAAATTTTACACAGCTGATCGAGAAATTTACCCCATTTTTGTGACGCCACTGGTATCACATAACGGTCAATATTAAAAATCAGAAGAAACAGTGCAAGAGTAGGGTTAAGGGGGTCGTCTGGTAACTCGCAATCTTTTTTTAAGAATTTTTTTCATAGTATTTATGAATTTTAACATTTACATACATACAGGTCTTAAACTAAGTGAATTTTTTTTTTTTTTTCATGATTCATTTAGTTGGTAGGGCCGCCTGAACAGGCTTTAAATCTGGTTGACATGATATCTCGACATTGAAGCATCTGAAAGTAAATATTCGAGTCGATTTTTATAATATAGAATTACCGCTATAGCCGGTACTAAAATTGTATACCCACGATGAAAAAAAACAAAATGGCGGACTTTTGAAATTTTCGACCTTATTTTTGCAACTTCAATTGTTTAAAAATATGGGTAAATATTAATGAATAATTATAAAAGTAGTACCGGCGACAGCCATTCATGTGTAGAAGAAGCCATAAAAATTTAAGCCCAATTCGTGCAATAGTTTTTTCTAAATCATGTCAACCAGGTTAAAAAAGGTTGTTTGGAGAAAAACGCGGTTAAAGCGTTATACTAAACGATATACAGACGCTCGACTACTCCTTTCTTGACGAAAACCAACACTCAACTGCTCGAAAACTGAAACTGAAATGCCTATAGACCGAGGATTTACGAAAACGGGACAGAGACAGTAAGTATATGGCAGCAGCAGGTTCGGCGAGTCAAGTGTACACTGACTGCGTCGAGACGCGACGCTTCTATGCTATTGCAGTTATCAGCCTGTTCTCGACCTTTCCAGAGCAAATAATGGTGTCTACCGTTTTTTTTTACATTACTAAAAATCAGATTTTTTGAAAAAAAGTTACCAAACCACCTCCTTAAGTCAAAAGTATGTTATTCGTTTACAGTGCGTGTGTAGAAAATAGCTGATGAAAAAATTAGCGATTTTTCGTAAAGAGTGCATTATGATACATTTGGAAGATTAGTGATGGTCAGTTCTCGTTTTAGATTAATTAAGTACGAAAAAAAAAAAACTGGTCTTCTATGAATGTGCCTGGACAACAAATAAGTAGATAAATAATCTATAATTTTAAACTTGGGTCTTTAGGACGTTTCTTGATGTCGATTGTAACTTTCAAAAGATAAAGACCTAATTTTTTACCTATTTTGATGCAAAGAAATAATAAGTTATCAGTAATACAATGTTAAGTGGCAGTCGTGCTTCAAAGATTGAAGGTTCTTTTCAGTTTTCTGACTTTTGGCAGGCGATATTTATCACTATCTTTCTTCAATCTTTTTAATACTTTGATTTATCAGTTTGAATATCTAAAATATGTTCATAACATGTCACAAATATCCCAATATATTGCCTAAACCTTCCATAATTATTATAAAGAACGTACTGGTGTAACAACGTCAATTTTTGCATCGATTGGGAAAATCCCATGTTTATTATATTTATCTATAATAAAATAAATAATGAGGTAATATGTTTTAATCGCAGTGCAAGTTTAAACAATGAACTGATCATTTTTAAGCCGGCCTTGTCAAAGCTTAAAAGATCTATAATCGACTATACAAACAAGTAATATTGTTTACAGTTCTTTTTTTGTAAGTAAACTTCAATTCATTACGCTGACAATTATTAATACCCATCACTTCCCTGAGAAAGCGACGAACTGAATAAAAATAAGGTTCTTTTCTAGGACAAACTACTTACGTTAACTAATCAACTGTGTAAAATTAACAATTTCTCAGTAACATTAAAATTTTTCGTTTTTACATGAATATTTAGTTTCGCAACATATACACTGTTTCTTTAGATTAAAATTTTCAGGTACTCACTAGAGTAAATTACTTCTTTCTGTAAGAAAAGATCTTGATTTGTCTGTTGTGACGTAGATGTCTACCTTCCGTACCATCTTTTTGCTGGTTGACCGGGAGGTCTTCTTGTTTCTGGTTTTTCGTCTTTTGTCCATTTTGGCCAGCTATTAGCTGGCATCTTACACGATCCCTTCAATATCAACGGACGATGGTTTGAATCTTCGTCTCGTAAAGTTGTGCTCCATATGTGGTCTCTCAGGGTCATTCCTGCATAGTGCGCAATGTTTTCATTTCTGTAACTCTTATCTTCTATCACTTCAATGTAGTTGTTGTTGAAATCATGATCTCATGAAATTTGTAACACGTCTCTCTCAACCGTACCCTATCGAATGCTTTTTTTAGATCGATTAAGCACAGAAATAGAGGTTTATTGAATTCTAATGATTTTTTCAATCAATTGTCGGTAAATATAGCATCCACTGTCGATCTATTTTCTCTAAATCCTTGCTTATTTTGATCTTTTTGTTATTTTTGCAGTTATGATCTTGGTTAGGAATTTACTAGTGCTATTTAGCAGGATAATGGTGGTTCTATAATTGTCGGAGTCGTTTTTAGTTCCTTTTTTGAATGTTCTCCTATTGCCCTTGGCAGGGCGTGATGACTACCCATGAACTGGTTCTTCGCACTTGATCCTTCCAGATCTCTCGGTCACGGGCCATTTGGCCTGCCTCATGTAGAGTTTTTCCAACAAAGAGCTGCAGTTGATCTATCCATCTTGTAGGAGATCTTCTGCCGCTAATTTTTCCTTCGATTATCAATATGTGAGGTAGGCTTGGATTACACGTTTGCGTAACCTAGTTTTCACGTTCATCGCCCTCTAAGACTGACGTGTTAGTCTGGTCATCTGCCCAGGAGACCCGAAGAACTCGTTTCCACATCTCGAAACTTACAACTGCTTTAGTGTCCAAGTTTCGGCTGCATACACTGCTGCAATTGGAAATATGAGGGCATTAACGAGTTTTAGTTTGATTGCCTTCGTTATTATACGATCCTTCCAGATTTTTGTTAATTTTTTGGTCGCCGTCTTGGCCATCGCCATCCTCCTCTTGATCTCATCCAAACATCCTCCAGTGTTGATGATTAACGCGCCTAGATATACGAAGCTTTCGACGACTTGGCTCCCAGCTACCACTCGCCTCTGTGGTTGGTTATTGGTAGGTCTGTCGAAGATCATAACTTTGGGTTTGGTCTTGTTTATTTCGAGTCTATATTCCCTGTTGACTTGAGTGGGCCTTGCTATAATAGTCTCGAGTTCTGGAGCACTAACAGTGTACCGAAAATCGTAAAGGAAGTACCGAGAGTTTGTGAACATTAAGATAGCGTATTTTCTCTGTTATAGAATCGGCGTTTAAAAAATATTTGGTGAAGTGATTTTTTAGTGAGTATTATAGTCTTTAGAAAATCCTATCGAAAAGAATACTTCATATTTCGCGGAACTGGGCATCACTGACTCCTGTAGGGGATGCTGTTACCATCAGCATTATTAAGATCATTGACTCTTAGTGCATGTCGTATTTTTAAGTCGGCAGTCATCGAAAACAATGCCTAAAGCAAAAGCAAGCAATGCTTGTTCTAAGGAGTGCTGCAAAAAGTATGAATATTTAAAAAAATATTTTCAAGGTTATTCAGTGAATAATACAAAAGAATGGCGATTATATATTTTTATTATACTCTAAATTATAAGAATTTCTTTTAAATATGTTTTAAATGTTAACATTATTTTCTATCGGGTTAAATGGCCCACTGATGGCGCCACCTTGTCTGCAGGATAACTTCACAAAAAATAATCCAATATGCAAAAATAAAAATTAATCTTGTAAAATAATGTAGTGTGTGTGTGTAGATTTTTTTCAAAAATAAAAAATTTACGGTATTTCAAACTTTAGAATGCATTTTCGACCAAAAAATGTATGTTTAATTACACAGTAAATTCTATTTATTTAAACCCCATAACGAAAAATGAATTAATCAATCAATTTCATCTTTAAAAAACAATAGTTCACTGGGCTACGATAGTATACAAGCTAATATTATAAAACAAACACATTTAGAAATTATTAACCCTCTTTTACACATATTAAATTTAATCATAACAACTGGGAAAATACCATCTGAATTTAAAACCTTAATAATAACACCCATTCACAAAACAGGATCTAAAACCTCCATAAATAATTACCGACCAGTGAGCCTAATCAGTAATTTTGCAAAAACTTTTTGAAAAATCTGTAAAGTTCAAGCTAATTAATTTTTAAAAATTAATAGTATTTTATCAACAAACCAATTTGGATTCATCGAGGGCTTCTCTACTGTAGATGCCATGCATAGATTAATAACTGAAATTGTTAATAATTCAAATTCAAATAAAAAATGTTTAGCCGTATTTTTAGACCTTGCTAAGGCATTCGATAGGGTGCCTCGTAATGAGCTTCTTAAGGTACTGGAAAGGTATGGAATAAGGGGAGTAGCTGGGCAACTGTTCAGAGATTACTGAACGAGCGTATACAAATGGCCAAGCTAAATAACATTTTGAGTGACAAACAAAAAATAAAGATCGGTATTCCACAAAGAACAGTCTTAGGACCAGTTCTTTTTATAATATATATATCAACTTTTGTTAAAATTGTGTGTTAATGGCTTGACCATATCTTATGCAGATGATACAGCTCTGATTGTTTCTGGAGATCACTGGGAAAGTGTAAAACATCAAACAGTTAAAAGTTTAAGAAAAATTAAAAACCGGCTTCAAACTTTAAACTAACATTAAATTTAGCAAAAACAAATTACATAGCTTTCTCACTTACTAGTGCATACAGATCACAACACAGTACTATTGTTGTTGATGATCATTCTATTAAAGAAACTTCATCTACAAGATATCTTGGAATTGTAATTGATAGATTCCTTAAGTAGCAACCTCATATTGATTATGTATCCAACAAAATTCGTAAACTTGTTCATAAATTTTATTTATTAAGAGAATTCTTAAATAAAAAAACACTTACAATTTATAAAACATTTGTGGAATCAATTATAAGATATGAAATATTGGTGTGGGGTGGACTTTATGAGAGTAACCTGTATAGATTGAATATAATACAAAAATATCTACTCAAAATTATTTATAAAAGAAATAGATTATACCCTTCACATCTGCTTTTTAATAAAGACATTTTTAATATTAGATCAATTTATATTTTTACGGTATGTTCTTATATACATACTCGACCTGATTTAAAACCTTTTGTTGACCATACCTATGAAACAAGAACCCGGCACAGCAGGCAAATTAAACTACCAGCAAGTACTAATAATCTTAAACTAAGATATATAAATTATTTTGGTCCTAAACTTTACAATTTGCTACCAACCGAAATAAGGAATTGTACTAAGATAAAATGTTTTAAATTATTAAGTAAAAAAGTCATTTTTAGTGTTCCGTACGGAACACTTATAAGATCACTTCGGTGTCTGTCCGTCTGTCTGTCCGTCTGTCACACCCGATTTTCTCCGAAACTACTTGTCATAGAAAGTTGAAATTTGGTAGCAATATAGGAATTGATGGCCTCATCAGAGCCATATAGTTTTGAAAATTAAATTTTGACTTGAGTATAAGGGTTAGTTTTGGGGGGTGAAATCGGAAATGAAAAAAAAAAATTTTTACTAGGTAATCGAGTGTGGTGTCAAATGAAAGCTTGTGAAAACACGAGTAAAAAATATATATATAATGTAATACTTGCGCTCACTTTTCTTTGTATTATTTTTAAAAAATCGCGAAAAATCGCTGTCCACCCCGCCTTATCTCGAAAAGTACTTATCAAAAAATTTTGAAAAAATTCTGGAATATTCTCCACGGGGTGTAGATTGAACGAAAATTATCACGAGTGCATTACCTGTAATAATTTATCTGTTTATATAAAAAAACAGAAATTTCAAGGTCATCAATTTTCAGTAAACATTGGAATAAACTTTGTTGAAAACTTATTTGGGGTGTGTTTTGTGAAGTCACTGATCATTTTATATCACCGTAACATAAATTTTGACGTAAGGGATTCGTTTTGAGGGGTGAAATCGGAAGAGAAAAAAAAAATTTTTTACTAGGTCATCGAGTGTGGTGTCAAATGAAAGCTTGTGAAAACACGAGTAAAAAATATATATATAATACTTGTGCACACTTTTCTTCGTATTACTTTTAAAAAATCGTGAAAAATCGCTGTCCCCCTACCTTATCTCGAAAAGTACTGATCAAAAAATTTTGAAAAAATCCTGAAATATTCTCCACGGGGTATAGATTGAACGAAAATTATCATTACCTTTAATAATCTATCTGGTATATAAAAAAACAAAATTCAAGGTCACCAGTTTTCGGTAAAGATTGGAAACAAACTTTGTCGAAAACTCATTTGGGGTGTGTTTTGTGAAGTCACTTATCATTTTATACCACCCTAACAAAACTTTTTATTTCAAAAACAATCAACGTACGGAACACTAATTGTGCAAGTTCAACTTGCACTTGACCGGTTATTGAAAATTATCATCAATTTGAGAGGTATTTTAGTTGATTGTATATTTTGATGGCAGATTTTGTTTTGCATGTAATTTTGTAAATTTGAGATAAACTGTTATTTTTGCTTTCTCTTCTACTTATGAATGTAACCAACCAGTGTATAATAACTAATAAAACATTTCCAAATAATATTGCGCATACAGATGTTCACATCTAGGTGCTTAAAGGTGTCTTTTAAGTGAGACACGTGTTTTTTCTTAAGTATTTTTTATGCTAAATCCAAAAAAAAATTGTAAAAAAAGACATCCACTGTGAGGTTTTTCAGAAAACACACTTAAAGTCGCCAGAAAACCATTAAATTGAAAAAAATAAATTTTAATAAAAAATCTAAAACTGTATAATCATTAAAATTATGTAATAATACTATTATTTCGGACATGTTTAAATGTTCTGAATCTACATTTATCATAAAAACTTAAAAATATTAGGTTTTAGTGTACATGTTTAACAAAAAATACGCATACACCACCTTTAACTAAGCTACGTAGCAAAGTGATGTTTAAAATAAATATGACAACTGCTAAATAAAAGAATGTTTCTAATTTTTATTAATATTGAGCAAAACTATTGTTTCCAGTGTTTTTTGAAGTTCTTAATTCTCATTTGACATCAAAAAATTTAAGTTTTATGTTCAGTTTCAATAAAAAAATAACCGGTCAAGTGCAAGTTGAACTTGCACAATTAGTGTTCCGTACGTTGATTGTTTTTGAAATAAAAAGTTTTGTTAGGGTGGTATAAAATGATCAGTGACTTCACAAAACACACCCCAAATGAATTTTCAACAAAGTTTGTTTCCAATCTTTACTGAAAACTGGTGACCTTGAAATTTTGTTTTTTTTTATACCAGATAAACTATTAAAGGTAATGATAATTTTCGTTCAATCTATACCCCGTGGAGAATATTCCAGGATTTTTTCAAAATTTTTTGATCAGTACTTTTCGAGATAAGGTAGGGGACAGCGATTTTTCACGATTTTTTAAAAGTAATACGAAGAAAAGTGTGCGCAAGTATTACATTATATATATATATATTACTCGTGTTTTCACAAGCTTTCATTTGACACCACACTCGATGACCTAGTAAAAAAATTTTTTTTCACTTCCGATTTCACCCCTCAAAACGAATCCCTTAAGTCAAAATTTATGTTACGGTGATATAAAATGATCAGTGACTTCACAAAACACACCCCAGATAAGTTTTCAACAAAGTTTATTCCAATCTTTACTGAAAATTGATGACCTTGAAATTTCTGTTATTTTTATATAACAGATAAATTATTACAGGTAATGCATTCGTGATAATTTTCGTTCAATCTACACCCCGTGGAGAATATTCCAGAATTTTTTCAAAATTTTTTGATAAGTACTTTCCGAGATAAGGTGGGTGGACAGCGATTTTTCGCGATTTTTTAAAAATAATACAAAGAAAAGTGAGCGCAAGTAATATATTATATATATATTTTTTACTCGTGTTTTCACAAGCTTTCATTTGACACCACACTCGATTACCTAGTAAAAAAAATTTTTTTTCATTTCCGATTTCACCCCCCCCAAAACTAACCCCTTAAGTCAAAATTTAATTTTCAAAACTACATGGCTCTGATGAGGCCATCAATTCCTATATTGCTACCAAATTTCAACTTTCTATGACAAGTAGTTTCGGAGAAAATCGGGTGTGTGACAGACGGACAGACAGACGGACAGACACCGAAGTGATCTTATAAGTGTTCCGTACGGAACACTAACTAGCTTTTAACACTTACAAGGGTGCTCTATGTGGTTGGTAAAATACTTTTTTAAGTAAGTAAATGCAATGAAATAATAGTTGTTCAATATTAATAAGATATATAAAAAAAATAATTTAGCGGTTGCACATATTTATTTTAAACATTTTGCTATGTAGCTAAGTTAAAGGTGGTGTATGCGGGTTTTTTTGTTAAACATGAGCATTAAAACCTAATATTTTTAAGTTTTTATGATCAATGTAGTTTCAGAATATTTAAAGATGTCCGAAATAATAGTTTTATTCTATAATTTTAAAGATTATACAGTTTTACATTATTTATTAAAATTTATTTTTTTCAATTTAATAGTTTTCTGGCAACTTTAAATGTGCATAAAAAAGTACTTAAGAGAACACGTGTCTAACTTAAAAGACAGCAAAATTATTATTTTTTGTATACTTGTATTATTTCTAAAAAAAAGTCTATTAGAAAAATTAAAAAAAACCTCTCGAAATTTTGTAGAAAAACTAATTATTAAGATTAAAAAAAAAAATTAAAAAATATTAAAAATTGACTGAGTAATATTGCTGACAGTGTCTTAACATAGGTAGCGGTCCTAATCTGACGCCAGGTCACATTTAACGCTGTAACTTTGTAATGGAATAGAATTTTGTTAAAAAAATTTTTTGAATAATTCTTAAAAGTATAGAGAATAAAAATCCGTAAAAAAATTGAATGTGTATGTAACCCCTTGTAAGAGTCAGCAGGTGACAAACGTTAACAATATTTCTGTGACCTGCGAGAACATGTTCGCTAAATTTTTTTACAATAAAAGTTATATAAGAAAAGCTCATATGAAATAAATTTTTAAAACTCTCCACGATCTATCGACATTCATGGTTTTCTTTCCCTGTTTTGGTTCTCTTTCTGTGTTCTTATTTGACTAGCTAAGATAACAAACGAGGAACAAAAATGATGCATCGTAAACGGAAGACGTGTATAATGTTGCAGAACGGTTCTTTTACGAAGACAGCACAAAAAACCATCGGAAAAATTATTTACGTCACAAATTAAGTCTCAATTACGTAAAAAAAAGAAAAAGTATAATTCATAAAAAATAATCACAGTCATTACGGCTAACCACTTCTTTTAAATTTATTTTTAATTATGTTTACAGGAAAATACGTCTAATCTATTTATAACGGAACTAATTGACGATATTTGGTATACAATTTGTTCAAAATTGTGGTATTTTTATTTTACTAATAATCTGGTTGCCTTCGTTAGCCCCTAAATGTTAACACATGTCTGTAGACTTTCGGAAGACGATATGAAAATAAGTGATGATTAGAATAGAAGCAAAGTCAATTCCTATAATGCGTATCCGCCCAGTCGTCAGAGGCAAATTTTGACGAAAAGCTCTCATTAAATGTTAGCAGGCTGCGTTTTGGTATACAGGTAATTTTTTGAACGTAGAATACGATAAAAAAAATTACTGCTCTAAAATACGATAAAAAAAAATTACCGGTCAAGTGCAAGTTGAACTTGCACAATTATGTTCCGTACGTGGATTGTTTTTAAAATAACAAATTTTGTTAGGGTGATATAAAATGAGACTCACAAAACACACCCCAAATGAATTTTCAAAAAGTTCCAATCTTTACTGAAAAATGGTGACCTTGAAATTTTTTTTTTTCTATACCAGATAAATTATTAAAGGTAATGATAATTTTCGCTCAATCTATACCCCGTGGAGAATATTCCAGGATTTTTTCAAAATTTTTTGGTCAGTACTTTTCGAGATAAGATAGGGGACAGCGATTTTTCACGATTTTTTAAAAGTAATACGAAGAAAAGTGTGCGCAAAAGTATTACATTATATATATATATATATATATATATATATATATATATATATATATATATATATATATATATATATATATATATATATATATATATTTTACTCGTGTTTTCACAAGCTTTCATTTGACACCACACTCGATGACCTAGTTAAAAAAAATTTTTTTTTTTTTCACTTCCGATTTCACCCCTCAAAACGAATCCCTTAAGTCAAAATTTATGTTACAGTAATATAAAATGATCAGTGACTTCACAAAACACACCCCAAATAAGTTTTCAACAAAGTTTATTTCCAATCTTTACTGAAAACTGGTGACCATGAAATTTTGCATACCAGATAAATTATTAAAGGTAATGATAATTTTCGTTCAATCTATACCCCGTGGGAATATTCCAGGATTTTTTCAAAATTTTTTGCGGTACTTTTTGAGATAAGGTAGGGGACAGCGATTTTTCACGATTTTTTAAAAAGTAATACATGCGCAAGTATTACAATTAATATTTTTACTCGTGTTTTCACAAGCTTTCATTTGACACCACACTCGATGATCTAGTAAAAAAATGTTTTTTTCACTTCCGATTTCACCCCTCAAAACGAATCCCTTAAGTCAAAATTTGTTACGGTGAAATTGGCTTCATACACCCCAAAATAAGTTTCAACAAAGTTTATTTCCAATCGAAAATTGGACCTTGAAATTTCTGTTTTTTTTATATACCAGATAAATTAACAGGTAATACACTCGTTCAATCTACACCCCGTGGAGAATATTCAGATTTTTTCAAAATTTTTTGATAAATACTTTCCGAGAAAAGGCGGGTGGACATTTTTCATTTTTTAAAAAATAATACAAAGAAAAATGCGCGCAAGTATTACATTATATATATATTTTTTACTCGTGTTTTCACAAGCTTTCATTTGACACCACACTTGATTATCTAGTAAAAAAATTTTTTTTAACTTCCGATTTCAAAAACTTTCTTTCAAAACTACATGGCTCTGATGAGGCCATAATTTATATTACTACCAAATTTTGTAGTTTTCGGGTGTGACAGACGGACAGACGGACAGACAGACGGACAGACACCGAAGTAACTGTTGTTCTACGGAACACTAAAAAGGTGAAAAAAATAATAGCACCACGTAGTGGGAATCATGCTTCTAACCTCATTTAAAATTAAATTAACGTTTCTGTATACCGCTAAATATTTTGAAATTGGCTATTAAGGGGTTTCTCGGGGGGGTGCTAATTAAGAATCCAATGACAGATTTGAAAAAATCAACGGCAAGAGAGTACGTAATTCATTTAATTTCTTCGAGTAATTTACAATTTTTGTGTGTTTTCAATAACTGTTTTCTTTGTACCTGGATACTGCAATGAAAAATAATTACTTTATACTTAAAGCTTAGACTTTCATCTCCCACCTCTAAATATTTTTTTTTATCTTAAGTTTACCAGGTGTACAAGTATGATTTTTTTTCTAAAAAAACATGTTAAATTCGGAAGAATGATAAAAAGTGCTTTATTCAAAGTATGCTCCATCGCTTGTTATACATTTTTCCCATCTTTCGAGCAATTTGTGAATACCACGCCAGTAAAAATCTTCCCCTTTTGCTGCGAACCATTCATCAAGCCATTTTTTCACATCTTCGTACGAACCAAAGCGCTGCTCAGCAAGTGCGTGACCCATCGATGCAAACAAGTGGTAATCGGAAGGAGCCAAGTCTGGTGAGCAAGCCGCATGAGGTAGAACTTCCCAGTGAGTGCTTCCAACGTGTCACGAATTGGTTTTGCCGTATGTAATGGAGCATTGTCATGAAGAAAAATGACTTTGTGTTGCCTCTTTCGGTATTCTGGCCTTTTTTCAAGCAGCGAACGGTTCAAATCGGTCAATTGTTGTTGGTAACGTTTAGTATTAACCGTTTCCCCAAGTTTTAACAGCTCATAATAGACCACGCCCCTCTGGTCCCACCAAACACAGAGCATCGTCGTTCTGCCAAAGCGATTTGGTCTTGCGGTCGATGTGGATGGTGTGCCTGGGTCTACCCATGATTTTTTGCGCTTGAGATTTTCAAAATAAATCCACTTTTCATCTTCTGTAAGTATACGATACAAAAACTACTTCCTTTTGTACCGAGCGAGCAAAATGTCACACGTGTTTTTGCGCTTTTCCATATGCCTGTCGTTCAACTCATGTGGTACCCATCTACCGGTCTTCTGAATCTTTCCCATCTCTCGTAGCCGATTGGAAACAGCTTGTTGACTAACGCCCAATTACTCGGCGAGTTGTTTTTGTGTTTGCGAATCATCTTCGTCCAACAATGCTTGCAATTCCACATCTTCGTATTTTTTTGGCGGTTTTCCACGTTCCTTGTCTGCAACATCGAAGTCACCACTTTTGAAACGCCGAAACCATCGTTCACACGTATCTTGCGATGGAGCATGTTCACCATAAGCTTCTCGAAGTAATCGGTATGCTTCAACAGCAGTTTTATTCAAATGTTCTTTGTTCGGTATAAATTTCGACATATTGAACACAACACTATGCACACCCTTTTCCAATTTATCACTCGTGCGCGTCTGACACTTGTTGATGACACAACAAAATGGCGCAATGTCAAATCTTTATAGCACAAACTGCATTGGTGCACCATCTGTTGTCTAAAATCCGCATTTCTTACTTGTACACCTGGTAAGTTGTGTAATTAGCAAAAAATACGTTTATCACTTTTTTAAGAACAAAATTACAAAAAAAAATAGAAAGTTTTTTGTAAGTTCTTAATAATTTCCTAATATAAAGTATTGTCCGACATTTTTTGACCATTTCGTATTACTTTGAACGTAAAATTGCCAGCTGAGGACTTTAGAAGGCAAATTTTCATATTTTAAAACTCAATTTTTAAATAACACAGACACAAGCACAAGGATTTTTTTTCAATACTATATTTTATTAAATATTTGTAAGTTACTGTATGCTCCTTAAAATCAATTTTGTTTTAAGTTCAACAAATTATAAAAACAAAAATAAAAACTATTAGTATCATCGGAAAGCTGAAAGTTTTCTCTTCAAAAAGCTATCTTTTATACCCTCTGAAAACAAGTAATATCTATTAACTTTCGAGCGGTGCGAGTGGACTTTCAAATAAACCTGTTTGGCGCGCTTCAATTTTTGAATCACCTATCCCAGGGGTGCTCAAACGGTCGATCGCGAGTGCTTTTTGAGTCGATCTCGAGAAAAAAATTCCGATATAGAATTATTCACAGATTTTGTTTTAGGTAACTAAAACAAAATGTAATGAATAAATTACTAAAATTTATTCGATCCACAATTAGGCCAGAATAACCCCCTCATCACTTTCTTTTATCGTAATAACCCCCTGCTAGCGGCAAAAGGCGGCTTTATCAAAGGAACGCGCGGTACTTGTCAAAGAAAAGCCGCGTTTTTGATTCCCGCCGATTTTTCTAGAAACTTCGGGCGGCGTGTTTGACGGGAACAGTCGAGACTTCGTTCGCGCTGATATAAATGTTGCGCCTGCAGGAATAGGAGTCAGTCTGAGTTGTAACTTGAAGGCGATACATCGATACAAAGTTTATTAATAAATAGTCCAAAATGAGTGCGGCGAAGAAAAGTAAAATTTATCATTTAAATAACGATTGGGAGGAAGAATTTTTCTTTTGTATGGTAAAGGATAAGTGCATTTGTCTCATTTGCCGTGTGTCAGTTGCAATACCTAAGCGTGGGAACTTAGAGAGGCATCATAAAATGGTTCATAAAAACTATGAAAAGGATTTTCCGTCACAGAGTGAATTAAGAAAACGAAAAGTACGTGATTTGATAACTTGTTTGAAAAAAGAACAAACCATGTTCACAAGACCAGCCAAACAATCAAAAGCTGCAACGATCGCGTCATTTAAAATATCTTATATATTGGCGAAAACACAAAAAACCATTTGATGATGGATTGGTTGTGAAGGAAGCATTTATTGAAGCGGGTGAGACTTTATTTGGAGATTTTGAAAATAAAACAGAGATTATGTCTGATCTTAGAGAACTTCAGTTATCTCGTCAGACTGTCACAAGGCGTATTGAAGTCATGAGTCAGGACATGGCAGATAAACTAAAACATAATATCATGGAATGTACATACTTTTCTTTACAGTTCGACGAATCCACCGATATGACAGACACTGCCCAGCTGTGTATTTTTATTCGAATGGTATTCAATGACATGTCGGCTAAGGAAGAGTTTTTGACAATGATTCCTCTGAAAGGAAAGACTCGTGGCGAAGATATATATGACGTTTTCTTCAATTTTGTAACAAACTACAAGCTGCCAATATATAAACTAGTGTGCATTACAACCGATGGAGCACCAGCAATGACTGGAAACGAAAACGGTTTTGTGTCATTGTGTCGAGCTGATGATGATTTCCCTTCATTTTTCTCCTTCCATTGCATTATACATCAACAAGTTTTGTGTTCAAAAGTTCTAAACGTGGAGGAGATTGCATTGCAATAAAAATTGTGAATTCTATCCGTGCACGTAGCTTGCAACGATAGCTCTTTAAATTGAAGTTGGAAGATAGTGAGTCAGCTGAACACACTGATTTAGTTCTTCACACGGACGTCAGGTGGCTGAGTCGCGGAAAATTCCTAGAAAGGTTTCAAGAATTATTGCCCGAAATAACAACTTTTCTGGACGAAAGAGGTGATGACACTCAGATGCTGAAAAACGGAAAATGGCTGACTGATTTGGCATTTTTGACAGACATCACAATGCATTTAAACACCATTAATTTGGAGCTTCAAGATAAAGGAAAAACTATTATTGAGATGATTAGCGCAATAAACGCATTCAAAAGTAAATTGCAACTTATGATAGATCAACTGAAAACAAAGGATCTGAAAAATTTTCCGTCTTCAAAAGCAAGGATTCCTCAGTTGAATTATGATATTTATGAGGCAGAATTATCAGATATTTTGGGCCAATTCGATATACGTTTTTATGATTTCAGTAAATTGGCAAATATCGCATCATTTATGAGTTATCCTTTTTCGTGTAAAAACATTGAGAAATTAGCTACTGAAATAGCAAGTCAGTTTAACTTGGACTCATGTTCTGTTGAAAATGAGTTAGTGCAGATTACATCAGATATACATCTCAAAGCCACAGCATCTGATACAAAATTCTGGTGTTTTATATCTGAAGGTAAATATTCGAATCTAAGGCAAATCGCCCTTCAACTGACGGCAATGTTTGGGTCAACTTACTTGTGCCAGTCTGCATTTTCTGAAATGAAGATAATTAAGTCAAAATATCGCAATCGACTAACTGACGAACATATGTTATCATGCTTGCGATTAGCACTCGGTAATTACGTACCATCTTATGAAAAGTATGCTGAGGACATGCAGTGCCACGCTTCAACATCCAAAGTCACTCTTTAGTTAAGTTTAGACACTAGAACTCGTTTGTTTTGTAAGAACGAATAAACTCGCAATTTTGAATAATTATGAGTTTTTTCATTGACATTTTAGAGCAGACCTACACTTACCTTGACTAAAAAAATGCATATTGTGCGGAAAACTAATATCTATGCCACGATACACCCTACCTAGACGACAATCCTGCATCACACTTACTTGCAGCCTCTCAGAGTCGATCGATCGTAGTCTAACAATATTGAGGTAGATCGCCAGCAGTTCAAGTTTGAGCACCCCTGACCTATCCGATTTGAATAAATTGTCACGCTAATAAAAAAAATCTGGAAAAAATGTATATACTTATTTTTTGTAAAATTTCCCGCTCTTTCACGTGGTGCTATTAGTTTTTTGATATCTTTTTTATTTTTCGAGATATTACCGAAAAACCGAATTTTTATTTTATTTTGGATTTTGTGGGCTCAGCGTATATCAAACTTTAGCACACTTTATTATCGTATTCTACATCAGCACACTACCTGTGTGCCAAAATGCAGATAACATTTAATGGAAGCTCAAACCCCTGGCGACTGGGCTATCTAGATAACAAGCAAGTTGCAGGATTCACATGACGTAATAGATCCATATTGCATGTGTTTTACCATTAAGAATCATTTAACAAACATAAATACAATTAAACAAATTACATTACACAACAACTACTCAACACAACACATTTACCGAATTAGGTTACAAAATATCGTTTAAAACTAACTAGATAATTTGTGATATGTTCGTCAATAGTGGGGACAAAATTAAGTGTACATGTGAACATGTAGCTGCCGAACTGTGTATGTAGTATCACCTATAAAATTTTCCAGACGAGAAAACTAAAATACATGCGTTGTATACGCAATACTGTCGGTAAAGTAAGAACGTGTTGCGCATTGTACATTATAAAATGTATTAATTTAAAAGGTCAGTCCACTTTACCACCTTGAAACAATCTAAAATTTTATGCGCGTTTTCGAAAGTATATCATGAAAAATCTCTTCTTCTCTTCTTCCACGTACTGTAGGCGTCAGGCCTGTAGTTTCCAACTCATCAGTTTTCTTGAGATGTTGATGTCCATGATTCGAGCCATCTCTTTGGAGCTCTTTCCAGGGATCGTCGTGTCCGTGATTTACCATCTCGTGCGATTCTCGCTAGTCTCTCCTCAGTCATTCTCTCCACGTGATCTCTCCAAGCTCTTCTACGTTTACGTCCCCATCTGATTATGTTTTCCACTTCGCATTCGTGTCTTATGTCTGTGTTTCTTTTCCTGTCTTAATGTGAATCCTGAAATGTTTCTAAGTATTTTCATCTCTGTTGTTCGAAGAATGCTTTTTGTTCTTTTATTGTCTACTTTTGTTTCCATAGCGTATGTTAGTGTGGATCTGACACATGTTTTGTATATCCTTACTTTTGCCTTTTTATTCATAAAGGCATTGTTCCAGATGATGTCTCGAAGTGCGCCTGATATTCGGCTGGCTTTGTTTGCTTGGTCCTTCACTTCATTTGTTCTATTTCGGAATGAGGTGATTTGTATGCCTAGGTAGTTAAATGACATGACTTGTTTTATTTTCCAGGGCAAGTTTGCATCTTATTGGCTCTTTAGATATAACGAGGGTTTTGGTTTTTGTGTTGGATACCTGCATGTTGAGGGATTTAGCTTTTGTGTAGAATGAGTGCAGAAGCCGCTGTAAGTCGTCTTCGTTCTCTGCCACGATTACAGCGTCGTCTGCATAACAGACAATGTTGATTTTACCCGTTGTAAGTGAATATCCTTCCTCCATGTCCGATATGGGTTATTATCTCGTCCATTATTAAGTTGAACAGTTGCGGGCTTAAAGAGTCCCCCTGTCGGATTCCGGTTGGCGTTTGTATTTCCTCTGTCAGTCTTTGATTAACTAAGATGTGAGTGCATGTATTGTGGTTTAGTTGTTTTATGACGTCTATGAAAAATGTTGTCCCAAAATTTAATAACGATCCGAGCATTCCTTCTATATATTTAAGCACGTTATTAAATGGGTCGCCGCGCGCTCGCTCTATCCCTCTTACGCGCTTTCTACTTTCCTAAACACAGCTGCTCCCTACTGTAATTATAAACTGTTATTCACAGTATAAGATCTTTCTATTGAATCTTTCGGAGCAAAAGAAGACCCTATGGCCTAGTTAGAATGTTATTTCGAGGCGTGTTTCGGAGTTAGTTCAGGTTAGTTTTTAAACGCGTTTTTCTCGAAACAACGTTTTTGCATGCGGCGTTGAAGTTTTTTTCGAAACCGTTCCACCAATCTTTACGAAATTATTACCATATATTCAGCACATGTGTGGCTATGGCCAGAACTAGAATAAAGTCAAAATTTTCATTTTTACTATTTTTTTTTGGCATAAAAAATAGCAAAAAAACATCTTCACAATTTTTTTTTAACATCCGCCATTTTCTTATTTTTGCATAAAAGTGAATAATTCTAGTTCGGGCCATAGCCACAACAGATTGTAAATCTTTTTGATTTTTGTACTTCAGAACAGCCAGCCAGAAAAGCCAAACGTTAATGCCACGGACACACCTTTTTTTGACTTACTATGTTCGCCTCACATTTTTTTCATAAAAAAGCTATGTAAAATAAATTTAAAAAATCTTATATTTCAGGAGTGTATTAATACGGCCCAAAAAGAATTATTTCAATATTTACAATAGATATCGCTAGAAAAATTCGCAAAAACATCTTTTTTTTCGGGCGTCTAAAGTGAACTGTAACGGTAAAATATTGCCATTAAATTGCTAATGAATCAGTAGTTCATCCCGTCCCCATCGGCGTCCATGATCGCCTATCATTTTTGGGCATATTTTCGACGAGATTTTTCTGCGTATTCTTGGAGCAAAGATTTCCAAATTGCCCGTTGCCGTGACAGTTGATTCATTGTATACACCTTTTTACTATCTTTTGACCATGAAGCTTGTGCTTGATGAATGACCACAAGTTCTCGATTGGGCTAGTATCGGGCGACTGGGATGGCCTATCTAGTGTGACGATACTGGATCCCCTTACACTAGCTACACGTATTACTCCGATGTCTGAAGTCGTTATCCTCCTGAAGAATTCACAAACATGGATCCTCATTTTTACCGACAAACTACCGTTTGGGCAGTAGGTAGTAATGCCTTTTTTGTAAATTTAGAGCATTTTCGTCAGTGTTCAAATTGTAAGTAAAGAAGAAGAATGAGTGCTCTCAAAAATTTTTTCCGAAAGATATCCACAAACATAGATCTTCACAGGGTGTTTTGCACGGTGCGTTAATTGAGGGTTTTCGGAAAACATGTTGATAATCATTTTTTTTCGTCCTCATCCGATACTTTGCGTCTCGAACCACGTTCTGGTAAATTATCAACATTTTTTAACTGACAGTATCGTCTCACCCACTTACTAACGAATACCCTCGACTTGCCCATATACTTAGCAGCCGCTGTAGGCGTCATTTTCGGACCTTTTCGATAATTACATAGGAACACAGTCTCGAAGCGCGAAGCATTGTTTGTAGGGTGCCAACAAAATAACCTCCCCAAAAAAAAAAGGATATTTTTTACCGACTATAAGTTATAAGAGATACGTTCTTACTTGACCGACTGAGTTGCACGATAATCTACCAACTCACTGTTCGACAATTTTTGTTTGAACCATTTGTATTCATCGGATGTACCTCCTCTGACTTATGAGTATTCTCAAAAATTATAATAAAAAAAAAGGATGCTCTTTCGAACACATGGAGATCATTTCATTTTCAAGCATTGCCAAACAATGAAGACAATTGTTTTTAGTGTTAACACTTATAAGATCACTTCGATATCTGTCCGTCTGTCTATCTGTCTGCCCGTATGTCTGTCTGTCTCTCGCACCCGATTTTCTCCGAAACTATTTGACATAAAAAGTTGAAACTTGGCGCTAATATAGGAATTGATAACCTCATCAGAGCCGTGTAGTTTTGAAAGTTAAATTTTGACTTAAGGGGTTAATTTTGGGGGATGAAATCAAAAGTGAAATTTTTTTTTTTTTATCAAGTCAAATCGAGTGGTAAAAACACGTGTCAAAAATATGAAAGATTGAAAAAAAAAACGAGCTGTTTGCTGTCCCCCTTATCTAGAAAAGTACTGACCAAAAAATTTCACGGTCATTAGTTTTTTCAACAAAGATCGGAAACAAACTTTGTTGAAAACTCATTTAGGGTAGCAAATTTTTTTATTTAAAAAAAAAAATTACCGTACGGGAAACTAATTGCGCAAGTCCAACTTGCACTTGGCCAGTTTTTTTACGGTACCAATCAGAAAAATAATTGTCGCACTGTGTTTATAAATATCTATTCGACTTAAGGATGAACACCAATGTAAAATTTTCAAAAAATTGATTTTTTTTTCTCGGCTCAAATGATTCTTTATGTTGTCTAGAATGTGGGGAAAAAAAGGTTTATAGCAAGAAAAAATCGTAACCCGTTTTTTTCGACGTAGAACCGTACCGCCTGCTATGCGCGGCAAGTGTACCTACTGTGACTCACTGAGACCACGTTTTCCTTCTTTCCCTCCTTACTAGAAACATAACTCAAAGATTTTACAATCAATTGCCTAAAAATTTTGTACACTGCTTTAAAAGGTCACAATTCAGGGAATGACGTACGGACTTTACGAACAAAAAAAAAATTTTATTAACAATTTAGTGCAAAATTTTTCGTTATTTTTTTTTTGTTTTGTTCAATTGCCTGTCAAATTAACCAAAATCAATATTTTTTTCATTTCCCTACGTCATTCCTTAAATTTTCACTTATAAAACAAGAATATTTTTGTTTTTTTTTTATTTTAGGTTCATCCCTTTGTGAGAAATGTTTCTAGTAGGGGGTTTCTGAAAAAATCATATATGTTCTCTGATATTTGTATAACAAAAATTTTTAATTGCAAGTCGATATCTTGTATAGTTCTTCTTAAAAAAATTCTTAAAGTTCACTTTTTTTTTTACCTCTACAGTGGTGTCACCTTATATGTATTTGGTAGAAATTGAAAATAACAATGAAACAAAAACTGAATTTAGATACAGAATAAACAAAGCATTTTTTAAACTGTTGTTATTTTTTTTTATTTTTTCCGTATGCTGTGTCAAAAAGTCTAAATTATAATAGACTAACAACTACGTGCTTCCGCCCGTATGAACTACACGATTAGCATCATTTTAAGTATTCAAAGATCCTAGTTCGACTCGTAAGGCGCCCCCCGGGGGGTTTCGATAAATGGAAAAAAATAATTGCTTTTAACTGCACTTAATATTGCCATTAAAAGGTGTCGACACTCTCGTTACCTAGTACATTGCTTTCGACGCATAATAAAACATGCCGTTTCAATTAAATAATTGCTGCGAACCAATTTTAATTAAATATACTGAAAAACCTAGCTAAACAAATATACCTACACGTAAAGAAACCGGAATAAAAATTAAATTATTCGTTTTAGAATTATAGTTGGACATACAAACTTACATAACCTTTTTCTAAGTCATCCATACGTACAGTTTTTAATTATTTTACATTTAGTCATGTGGTAAATTAAATCGAATGATAGCGACTTCTCAACTACACATTTACATTCGCAACTAGCTGCCTTTTCTTGTGTTTTACTCAGATCAATGTAAATTGGCAGTGAGATAACATTTTGACAGATATTAGCCTATTAGAGTTACTTCTACCTTTTGATTACGATGGTTGTATGATAAGTACCTAGCTTTGACAAGAAAAAAACATTTTTTGTGCAAAATTTATTTTATTTTTTTAGTCTCCTTTTAGCTCGATACATTTAGTCCAACGTTTTTCTATCGTTTGTATTCCATCTAAGAAATACGATTTCTCCAACTTTTCAAAATAGGCGTTTGGGCTAAATTTTTTTTTGGTCGGGCCAATTTTTTCATATCCGAAATAGGAAATAATCGCTAGGGACTAAAACGAATTTGGAATGGAATTTTGCCATGGCGATGACCAAGTGTGCACGCGTGACTGTCTTGAAAGAGAATTTTTTTTCTTCGGCAAATGCGGATGTTTTTCTTTCACAACATGGTTAAAACCATCCAAGAGGTTGACATAATATCATCATAATAATCAACGCCAAAAATCATTTTGATTGCGTTTAAACATCCTCAAAGATTCTTTTGAAGTTGTCACACGTGAATGTTTATTGTCAATTGTGAGCAATCACGGCACCGATCTTGAGAAAAGCTTTCTCAGATTCAAATGAGTTGTTAAAATGTTCTACACCCGTTCAATTGAAATGCCCACAGCCTCAGCAATCTCACGACTTTCACTCTCTGATCATTTGTCACTATATCGTCCTCATAAACTTCCCATAAAGTTCCGCTCATTTCCCTCGTATTTTTATAGTTTAACTAGCCGTGCCCGTGACTCTGCTTGCGTGGACTTGATTCACTATTATCATCACTGCTTATTCCTTATGTTACCTAACGTAATAAAATATATTTCCTATAATCTGGCCAGAGAACATATATATTTTTAAAAAAAACACGTAAATCCGATAAGTGGTTTTTGAGTGCTAAGCGCACTAACATAGACAGACAGAGAGACGTTGCGTTTTATATATATTATAGATTTTTTTTGATAAATATTAAGTTAAGAATTAAAAAAAAACACGTAAATCGGATAAGTGGTTCTCGAATGATAAGCACACTAACGGACAGACACAGAGACGTTGCGTTTTCTATATATTATATAGGTTATTATTATTATTATATAATCTGGCCAGAGAAATATGTATGAATTTAAAAAATAAACACGTAAATCGGATAAGTGGTTTTCGAGTGATAAGCGCACTAACGGACAGACAGACAGATAGAGAGACGTTACATTTTATATATTGTATTCTTTGTTACATGATACTGTTCCATATTTAACGGTTTAGGCAGCGTATTGCACGAGAGTGCGCTAGCGGCAAACTTTTTTCCGACTTGATCCACTATTACCGCCCCCAACGTAATTAAATATATCCTATAACTGGACCAGAGAACATATGTATAAATCTAAAAAAAAAAACGTAAATCGGATAAGTGGTTCTCGAGTGATAAGCGCACTAACGGACAGAGACAGACGTTGCATTTATACATATTATAGATAACCTGGCCAGAGAACATATTTATGTTTTAAAAAAAGCTCGTAAATCGGATAAGTGGTTCTCAGTGATAAACGTACTAACGGACAGACAGACAGACCGACAGAGAGACGATGCATTTTATATATATTATAGATATTCTTTGCTACATGATATTGTTCCATATTTAATGGTTTAGGCAGTTTATTGCAAGAGAACGCGCTAGCGGCAAACTTTTTCCGACTTGATTCACTATTATCGTCACTGCTTATTCTTATGTTACCTAACATAACAAAATTTAGCCTATAACCTGGCCAGAGAAACATATGCATGTTTTTTTTTAAAAAAGCACGTAAATCGGATAAGTGGTTCTCCAGTGATAAGGCCACTAACGAACAGACAGATACACAGAGAGACGTTGCATTTTCCATATATATATATAGCACATTCTTTGCTACTGTCCGTTATGATATTAGTTCCATATTTAAAAACGGTTTAGGTAGTTTATTACGATGCAAAGAGAGCAGTGACGCGCTAGCGGCAAACCCTTTCCAGACTTCATTCACTGTTATCGTAAAATGCATTGCTTATTCCTTATGTTTACACGCGAGAACCGTTACGATAATAAAATACATATATTCTTTGGCCAGGTTATATAATACGCGCTAGCGGCAAACTTTTTTCCGACTTAATTCACTGTTATCGCCAGAGAACGTATAAAATATAGCATATAACCTGGCCAGAGAACATATGTTTGTTTTAAAAAAAAAAGCACGTAAATGGGATAAGTGGTTCTCCAGTGATAAGTGCTCTAATGGACAGACAGACAGACAGAGAGACGTCGCATTTTATATATATTATAAATAGATATAGAAGAATATGATATTCGCAACAAATCTAGAAATCTAAAAACATATAAAAACATATTGTAAAATTTTTACGTCACACAATTGTCAAATTCTAATATGTAATTTAATTAATGATAATAACATATTTCGGTGACATCTTCCGAAAAATAAAAATGCTATATGGTGACCATTATTCGTAATATTTTATTTAAAAAATATTATATTTCTGCTCGAATCCCTTGTTTTTAATATTTTCAGATTATTTAACCAAAGCAAACCCCTCTATCAATAGTATACTTAATTAATAATTCACAACAAACTAGATAAAATTATTTAAGTTGGCCGTTGACCTTCGCTCTACGTGATATGGCATTCATTCTTCGATATAAAAGTTTGATTAGTAAAATTAAATTAATTGGGAAACTGCCTTAAATTAACTTGTTAATTAAATGGTAATTTTTATCACACGTTTACATGTTATAAAGCAGCTCACAAGTAGGACTACATGATGTACGAAATAATCTGTAATTGTCTACGGGCACGTGAAGAATTACACACAGGCCAACAAAAAAATTTTTTTAATGTTCGTTATAAACTAGAAAATCATGACATTTTGAAGAAAACGTTCACCTTGCTCCTCACTAACATAACCCAAATTGTTGGGGAAAAAATCAAGGTGACTATTCAAAAAGTGAATCTTCAGGCTTATCAAACATGTTCAACATTAGCTAAGTTATTTAGCCGCGTAGGCTGAAAAGTTTTTGGTCTAGCTACTCAAAAGATATTTTTTTTTGGAAAATTCGATTTTATTCATCAACATATCTTCTTCAAGAGCGATACAACAGTCCAACGATTTTCTAACATTTCTATACCTTTCTTGTAGAAGGATTTGTTTTTGCCTTCAAAATAGGCCTCCGTTTCAGCGATAACTTCTTCATTCGAGCCAAATCTCTTTCCCGCGAGCATTTTTTTTGAGGTCTGCGAATAGATAATAGTCGCTGGGTGTCAACTCTTGAGAATACGGGGGATGAGGAAGCAATTCGAACTTCAATTCATGCAATTCTGCCATCGTAACGATTGACTTGTGACACGATGCATTGTCTTGATGAAAGAGCACTTTTTTCTTGTTGATTTGGGGCCGTTTCTTTGCGATTTCTGCTTTGAAACGCACCAATAACTTTATATAATATTCGCTATTGATGGTTTTTCCCTTCTCAGCATAGTCGATGAAAATTATTTCATGCGCATCCCAAAATACAGAGGCCAAAACCTTCCCAGCTAACTGGTGTGCCTTTGGTCGTTTCGGGCTGACTGTCCACTCAGTTGACTGCCGGTTTGATTCCGGTGTGTAGTGGTGGATCTATGTTTCAGCCATTGTCACATATCGTATGAAAAAATGCCTTTTTTTTGCGCTTAAACAGGTCCAAACAGCGCTCAGAATCATCAACACGTAGTTGTTTTTAGTCCACTGTAAGAAAACACGGTACTCATTTCGAACAGAGCTTCTCATGCCTAAATGTTCATGCAAAATATGACCAACACGTTCCTTTGATACCTTTGGGGTATCAGCTATCTCACGGAATTTCACATTACGGTTATCCATAAAAATTTTGTGGATTTTTTGATGTTTTCCGGTGGTGTTGTGGGCGTCCAGAGCGTTCAGCATCATTTGTGTCTGTACCACCGCGTTTAAATTCAGCATGAGTGATTTTCAAGCCATTGCTTTGCTTGAACTTGCTTTTTTTCCCATCAAAAAACAGTGTTTAATTAACACACGAAATTCGATTTTTTTTCCGTTTTTTTTGAAAATATCAAAAGTAGCGTCACTAAAACCACCGTAACTTGTAAACTAATCGTCGAAAGGTTATGAAATTTTGACACGTATCGTCTGAAGGTTGGTACTTCCTAAAAATCATATGGATTTTTTGAAAAGGGCGACATCTATGTGTCAGACCAAAAACTTTTCAGCTTACGTGTTATTTAATTAAAATTCATTCGCAGCAATGATTTAACTGAAAAGGCACGTGTTATTATGCGTTGAAAGCAATGTACTAGGTAACGAGAAGGTGGACACCTTTTAATGCCAATATTAAATGCAGAAAATTGAAAACAGTTAAAGAGAATTATTTTTCCCATTCATCGAAATCCCTAAAGGATGCACCTCACAAGCCGAACTAGGATCTTTGAATACTTCAATGAGCTAATCGCGTAGTTCATACGGGCGGGACCGCGATAGTTGTTAGTCTATTATAATTTAGAGTTTTTTTGTCATAGCATACGTAAAAAATGAAACAGTTTAAAAATGCTTGTTTACACTATAGCTAAATTCAGTTTTTGTGTTATTGTTATTTTCAGTTTCTACCTATGAAGTCAAATAAATATTTACACAGTATGACAATTCATTTTTCTGACTGATGCCGGCTAAGTGCAAGTCGAACTTGCACAATTAGTGTTCCGTAAGTTGATTGCTTTTAAAATAAAAATTTTAGTTACGGAAGTATGACTTTTTGAACTTTTTCAGCTTATTGGCTACAATAAAAATATAATGTGGATTCTTTTTGTTGCCCAAGAACTTGGTAATAACCTGCTTGAATGATAGTCTCTCATTTAAAGTCATTTTCGATTCAAAGTTGGAATCGAACATTATTTTTCGGATGTCAGGTCTGACAAACACGCCTTCTTTTAATTTTACTTCTGATAGATGAGGATACTTGAAACATCGTCCATTTTGGGGTAGGGTTTTCACAAACTGTTTCATTACGCCTAATATTATGTGTAGAGGGGGCAACCGAATGTTTTCCGGATCTCCGAGGTTCTTGCGCAGAATGTTCTTCTCTCCAGGATTTAAAGATTTTCTTGCAGCCATTTTTTTCCGAACCAATATTGATCCCTTGCCCCACTGTCCCATTCACATAAGAAACATGGAAATTTGGGTAAAGCCACTTTGCTGGCCAAGAACATGCATGATATTTTCAAATCGTCACATATCATCCAACCATGAGCGGAATAGTTAATTTTATTTAAAACTCTATCAAAGTTTTCATAGCTTTATTTCATATGACGTTAGTTGTTACCATTGTGTAATAAAACAGCCTTTAAACTAGGAATCTATAAATGACCTTCATTATTCCTTTTTATATTCAATTCGGATTCATTCATCAAACCGGCAATATCTAAGCAGTATATTTACTCATCTTCTTGCTTGAAAAATTGAGAAAATGTCCGCTCTCTTCTCCTATATACACAAATGATTGTTTCCTGCTGCCAACAAGTTTTTTTTTATTCGAGTCTGAAGCCAACCAGTCGAGCGTTCTCCTTCGTTATATCCAAATCCCTAACCAAATTATTTAGCTCTGTTTGAGTCAAACTTTACTCATCATCATCATTCAGCCTCTCTCGTCCACTGCTAGACATAGGCCTCCTCCAAGTCCCGCCAGTCCCATCGATGTTGTGCATTCGCTATCCAGTTCTGGGCATCGTCTGTCCGTCCATCGGCTAGGTGGTCTGCCTCTGCTTCTTTTGTCTTGTCGCGGTCTCCACTCAACAATTCTCTTCGTCCACCTGTTGTTCGTCAGGCGCACCACGTGACCGGCCCATCTCTATTTTAGTTCCGTAATACGTTTTATAATATCTACTATCGTTATACGATCCTTAATGATTCTGTTCGGGATTCTATCTCTCCCTGTAACGCCTATTATTGACCTTGTACTGTGTGCTAATTTTAATTTCTGTGTTGTCTTCCTTGTCAGAGTTAGAGTTTCAGCTCCGTATGTCATGACTGGCATTACACATTGCTCCAATATTTTTCGTTTTAGACTTAAAGGTAATCGTTGTTCTTGAACGTATCACGTAGTCTTCCGAAAACTGCGCATCCCAAGCCAATTCTTCTCTGGATCTCGCATGTTTGACTGTCTCTGCCCAATCTTATTTCGTGCCTCAACTACTTGTAGTCATCTACTTGTTGTATAGTTTGTTCAAATATGTTTATCTCTTCACTTAACACCAGATTAGTCATGAGTTTGGTCTTTTCCATGTTTAGTTCTAGACCAGTTCTTTCTACAGCCCGTTTTAGTTCTCCTATAATTTTTATTGCATCTCCCATATTTTCTGTAATCAGGACGATGTCGTCTGCGAATCTAAGATGATTCAGATATTCACCATCTACACTAATATTATCCCAGTTCAAAGTTTTAAATGCATACTTCAACGTTGCTATAAAAAGTTGTGGGGATAAGGTATCTCCTAGTCGGATTTCTCTTTCAATTCAAAATGATTAGGTTGATTCATGAAGCTTAATGGTGGCTGAAGCAGTACTGTATACATGTACTATTAATTTCGAGTATCTATAATCGATTCTGCATTCTCTTAAGGCTGTCATTATTGCTAGTAGTTCAATGGTATCGAATGCTTTTCGGAAATCAATAAAAACTAATACAATGGTTTATTATACTCTATGACTTTTTCGATCAATATTTTTAACGTTAGAAGGTGATCATTTGGACCAAAACCACTTCGGGACCCAGCTTGCTCCCGGGTTTGATAGAAATCTAATTTGGCTTTTAGGCGTATTGAGATTATTTTCATGAAGAGCTTATACAGGTGAGAAAGTAAGCTGATTGGTCTGTAATTTGAAATATCAGTGATGTCATTTTTTTGTGTAAAAGAATCATGATGGAGTTGTTCCAAACTTGAGGGGTGGTTCCGTTATGTAGGCATGAGTTGAATAATAGTGTTAATGTCTCTAACAGTTCGTCTCTTCCTAAACTTCACTAGTTTACACGAAAATTGCGAACCATTATTTAAACTATTGTTTACGGGGTAACAAGAAAACCGGTCAAGTGCAAGTTGAACTTGCACAATTAGTGTTCCGTACGTTGATTGCTTTTGAAATAAAAAATTTTGTTACGGTGGTATAAAATGATCAATTACTTCACAAAATACACCCCAAATGAGTTTTCAACAAAGTTTGTTTCCAATCTTTACTGGAAACTGATGACCTTCAAATTTTTGTTTTTTTTTTTATATACCAGATAAATTATTAAAGGTAGTGCACTCGTGATAATTTTCATTGAATCTACACCCCGTGGAGAATATTCCAGAATTTTTTCTAAATTTTTTGATAAGTACTTTTTCGAGATAAGGCGGGGGGACAGCAATTTTTCGCGATTTTTTTAAAATAATACTGAGAAAAGTGTGCGCAAGTATTACATTATATACATATTTCATTGACACCAATTTTTTTTTTCCGCTTCCGATTTCACCCCCCAAAACTAACCCCTTAAGTCAAAATTTAACTTTCAAAACTACATGGCTCTGAAGAGGCCATCAATTCCTATATTAGTACCAAATTTCAACTTTCTATGTCAAAATAGTTTCGGAGAAAATCGGGTGTGACAGACAGACAGCCAGACGGACGGACAGACAGACAGACAGACAGACAGACACCGAGATGATATTATAAGTGTTCCGTACGGAACACTAAAAATCCTAAATTGTTATCAGGTTACTTAGCAATATGCCGTAAATAAAAATGTAGAGTCAATTTAAATATTGTCCTTGAAGAAAAATGAATGCACCATGTTGTCCTCCAAGTGGAATGTTGTCAAGTTGACAATAATAGTTAATACAGTAATTTCTTCCTTTGTTTCCTGGATTAAACGTTTTTTTAATTTTCTTTATATAAAAATAAACTATAACTGGATAATTCCAATATCGAAAGGTATCTCAAAAAATTAGTCATGATCAAGAAAATATATCTGTCCTTTACTGTTGAACCGGAATGCAGGATGGAAACACTCCTAAAAAAGACCCCATATGGCAACCAGCTCAGCGCGAGCATTTATTCCAACGCATTTAGCGAAACAGTTTTATTCTACCACATACGTGCCACTTGGCAACTAGCATATTTTAGGTGTTATTTCTTAATTCCAAAAATAATATTTCATTGTTAAATCGCTATATTTAACACACGGCAAAATCAGTATTTATTATTTAAATTGATTTAATTTTATTTTATAGCTTTCCAACACATTAATCTATTTTTAGATAATTATTGGGATTTCCCGTTAATAACCAATTTTTTTCTATTAACGGATCAAACAGTTTTTAATATGTTACTGGATAAAATAATTAAAGTTTATATATGTTAATGTTAAATTTTGTTTTATTACAAATATAGAAATGACCTAGAAAGTAGCTATGCATTATTAGTCCTTTCGTAATTGTAAAACCTAGTAACTCCCTAACTATTTTTGTAACGACACCAATATTAAATATAGACTATAAATTTTTTAAACCGAGATATTGGGTGTGTGAATTAATTTTAAGGGATTTTTTTGGTAAAAATATCGCTTTATTGTAAAAAAATGGGTACATGACAATCTCGAGTGGTTGCTCTTGACATATCCAAGGCATTCGACCGTGATTGGCACGGTGGGCTGTTGTGTTTGTGGCTCTCGTGTTTCCTTAGAAAACGTTCTTTACGAGTGGCGGTCGAAGGATTTCTTTCTAACACCTTCACTATCAACGCCGATGTGCCCCAAGGCTCCATACTGTCTCCTACTCTCTTTCTCATTTACATTAATGATCTCCTGGAAAAGATCACGAATCTAATCTACAGCTTTGCAGATGACAGTACGCTTATCTCGTCATTCACTTTGAACGCTCGGATATCGGCTACTCAGGCGAATATCCGCGGACAGCAGGAGGTCGTTCAACTTAACAAAGACCTGGAAGAAATTCTACCTTGGGGTGACAGCAACAAAGTGGAATTTAACGCTACAAAAACCCAGGCGGCAGTTTTTTCTAAAAAAGTTAACGTTGCTGAATCCGTCATAGTCATGTCGGGGCACTCCATTCCCCTAGCATCGTCGCTCAATTTGTTGGGCGTTAGTTTGGGAGCAAATATGTCCTGACATGAACATGTTGCAGGCATAGCAAGGAGAGCTCCTCAAAAGTTGGGAATATTATTTCGAACCAGAAAGCTTTACAGTCCACAACAACTGTTAAAGCTCAAATTCGACCAACTATGGAATACTGCTCCCATGTTTGGGGCTCCGTTCCCAACCATACACTGCATTTGTTGGATTCTGTTTAGAGAAGAGCTGTTCGTCTGATTGGAGACCCGGAACTGACCGGCGGCCTTGATTCACTGGAACATCGAAGAACGGTTGGCGACTTGAGTCTGTTCTACAAGTATTTTCATGGAAAGTGTTCGAAGGATGTAGCCCGCTTAATTCCTCCCAAAGCGATGCATATTAGAAATACACGTCGCGCTGGTGCTTCACATCCGTATGAGGTTCAGCTTGTTACTCCGCGTACAACGCTTTTCAAGCAGTCTTTTATATGGAGAACATCATCCCTTTGAAATAATTTACTCAGCACTGTGTTTCCCACCGAGTACAATTTACAGTAATTCAAAAACGTGAATCGCTTTTTTCCGCACGAGTGCCGCTCCTGGAGCGCTTTAGGGACTTCCCTGCAGCACGAGTGCTAGACCCATAAAAAAAAAAAATAAAAAAAATGTAATTCTTTAAATGTGTGTGGTCCATTTATAAACAATAACGCTAATCTTAAAAAAAATAATACCGGTGATTTGACATCTATTTATAGGTTTCAAAACACGCTCTAAAGAAAGGAATATATTCCTGTTCCCGAAATAAACCTAAGTTGTTTCAACTAATCGCGCCGAGTTGCATTAATGTCCGAAAACCTCAAAGTAAAAAAAAATAGTTCAGAATACAGTATTGCTAATTCGAAATTACGTCATTAATATTCTAAATAAGTACGAATATTTATAAAAATAAATTATAAAAATAAATTTTAAGCGGCAAATTAAAT
This sequence comes from Pachyrhynchus sulphureomaculatus, assembly GCA_019049505.1. Classification (NCBI taxonomy): domain Eukaryota; kingdom Metazoa; phylum Arthropoda; class Insecta; order Coleoptera; family Curculionidae; genus Pachyrhynchus; species Pachyrhynchus sulphureomaculatus. The sequence continues at coordinate 148,248,351 of CM032454.1, read as the reverse complement.
TGTTTGTCTGACCATTTAATAAATAGGTGAAAGTGTTACGCAGGATCATAACACAAAAATAATTAAAGATTACGTTAATTAAAATAAAAACACTTACCGGCTAAATACTAGGAAAGTAAAAAGTAATTATTTAACTGTTACAGTCCAATAAACGCCGGTCGTAAAGTTACTGTTACTATTATAACACGTAGGCTGAAAAGTTTTTGGTCTAGCTACTTAAAACACATTTTCTTTTGCAAAATTCGACTGCGATACAATTAGTCCAACATTTTTTTTACCATTCCTATACCTTTCTTGTAGAAGGATTTGTCTTTGCCTTCAAAATAGGCCTCAGTTTCGGCGATAACTTCTTCAATAGTCGCTGGGGCTAAATCTGGAGAATATGGTGGATGAGGAAGCAATTCGAACCTCAATCCATGCAATTTTCCCATCGTAACCATTGACTTGTGACATAGTGCATTGTCTTGATGAAAGACCACTTTTTTCTTGTTCATTTGGAGCCATTTCTTTGCGATTTCTGCCTTTAAACGCACCAATAAATCTATATGAACTATGGAAACTATGATTAAAACAGCGTATGATGATTACATTGCAAAAGCTGAAAACTCCATAACTAATGAGCCTAAGACCTTCTGGGCGTTTGTGAAATCACGGAAATCCTCTTTTTTTCATCCCGGAAATCATCAGGCATTAGGCGACCCAGTCTTCAGACCCACAGGATATTGTAAACTCGTTTGCTAACTTTTTTAGTAGTGTTTATACTGGTCCGTCCATTCAAAATCCTGACACTCTTCTACCAAATACCAGTACACTCATAAGTCCCAAAAATATCTCGTGTGACGAGATCTTGAATGCTTCTAAAAGACTAAAAATTAAAACTGATAAAATTCCATGCTTTTTAGTGAGGGATTGCATTTCTGCCTTCTTGGAACCGCTCGCTTTCATCTTTAACCTTTCTCTTAAAACTAATACTTTACCAAACATTTGGAAGGAAGCACGTATTACACCTGTCTTTAAAAGGGACAATTCCACCGAAAGTTCAAATTACAGGCCAATATCAATCTTCTCTGCCTTTACGAAGGTCTTTGAGACGGCAGTGTGCGAGCGGGTTAGTACCCAGGCAGCCCAACTGATTACATCCAATCAACATGGCTTTATTTGCAAACGAAGCACTATTACTAAACCTAACTTGTTTCACCCAATACGTAAGTGAGGCATTGCACAGGCGTCAGCAGGTTGATACGCTCTATACGGACTTTTCGAAGACCTTTGACAGGGTGGATCGTGGGTTATTCCTAGCAAAGATTGATGCTATGGGATTTGATAAGAACTTCGTTAGTTTTTTTGCTTCTTATCTCACTGGTAGATCTCAATATGTTGAAATTCGCGGTCACAAGTCTGCAAGTTTCTCGGCGATGAGTGGTGCGCCTCAGGGAAGCAATTTGGCTCCTCTGATGTTCTCTCTCTTTATTAACGACATAGTCTCTGATATTTCAAATAAAGTGCTCCTATTCGCGGATGATCTAAAAACTCTTTCGAATAATAAGCACCACCTCGGATTGCCTTGACTTGCAGGAGGATCTAGAAAGAATTAATTTATGGTGTGAACGTAACAACTTACCGGTGAATATCAAAAAATGTTACGCCAAGACCTTTTCCAATAACTCAAGTATTCATTACAATTACGAGTTAAACGGTTCGCAACTTCAGCGGTGTTCTGTTTTTAGGGATTTGGGGATTACTTATGATGCTAAGCTGGCTTTTGACACTCATATCAACAGCATTTGCTCAGAGGCGTTTAAGGTGTTGGGATTTGTTTTGCGCAATGCTAAAAGCTTTACAAATATTCAAACACTTATACTACTTTACTTCTGTTATGTCCGCTCAAAACTTGAGTATGGATCTGTGGTCTGGAATTCAATAAACAATTGTTATATTCAGAAATTAGAAGGTATACAGAGGAAATTCCTTAAATTTTTAGCATTATGAGAGTTGATGGTTCTTTCCTTCCTAGAGGCTGTGACCATGAGGCCTTGCTGGAGAGATTTGAGATACCATCACTGCTGCGACGCAAAACTTATGAGGACTGTTATTGATTGCCCTGAGTTATTGTCCCAAATCATGTTGCACGTGCCTGGTCGTACAAGGAGATCCCTCACAAAATAATTTTCTATTAAAATCACCACTTTACCGAGCAAATGCATTTTATAATGAGACATTGCATAACATTGATATTTTCCATTTACCACTTCCTCAATTGATTGGACTCTTCAGCAACAGCTTATTGAGATGATCCAAAATTTTTATTTAGCATTCTTTTCTTGTTGTGCGATGGATGGGCTGACCAGTATTTGTTGTATGTAGTTGTTTAATTTTGTAATAATTATTATTATGATTTAATTAGGTCTGATACTTTTTTCACCTATTGTCAAAAATTGTCTTGTAAATGGATGTAGTTATGTTAGACAATAAATGCTTATTATTATTATTATATAATATTCGCTTTGATGGTTTTTCCCTTCTCAGCATAGTCCACTCAGCTGACCGCCGATTTGACTTCGGTGTGTAGTGATGGATCCATGTTTCATACATTATCACATATCGCATGAAAAAAATCCTTTTTATTGTGCTTAAACAGGTGCAAACATCGCTCAGAATTATCAACATGTTATTGTTTTTGGTCCACTTTAAGCAAACGTGGTACTCATTTCGAACAGAGCTTTCTCATGTCCAAATGTTCATGCAAAATATGATTAACATTTTTTTTGATATCTTCAGGGTGTCAGCTATCTCATGCAATTTCACTTTACGATTATCCAAAAAAATTTTGTGGATTTTTTTGATGTTTTCCGGTGTAACCACCTCATTTGGGCATCCAGAGCATTCAGCATCATTTGTATCTGTACGATCGCGTTTACATTCAGCATACCAGTAAATGATGAGTAATTTTCCAGGGGCAGAGTCCCCATAACATTTATCAAGCCATTGCTTTCCTTGAACGGTATTTTTTCCCATCAAAAAACAGTGTTTAATCAACATACGAAATTTGATTTTTTCCACTGTTTTGAAAATATTAAAAGTAGCGCCACTAAAACCACTGTAACTTGTGAACTAATCGTCGAAATGTCATGAAATTTTGACACGTATCGGTTGGTTCTTCCTAAAAATCATATGGATTTTTTAAAAAGGGTGACATCTATGTTGCAGACTAAAAACTTTTCAGCCTACGTGTTAAATATAGGGTATTCCGTAAATAAGTTCAAATTTGTTTGACCTAGTACGCGAATGAAATTCACGAGAAGTGCAAGATTAGGACACAGCTATTGGAATCATCATACGGCGAAAATCATTTTATTTAATATCATTACACAGCATAAATAAAATGGGGCAAAGAAGTTTAAGGAAACTGCTTCGACTTTAAGTAAACCAAAGGCGATCAAAGCCATCAAGAAGCTCACGCACCCCTATTTTCGAATGATATACATTTTCAGCCTAATGGTCACGTCAATAAAGATCATTACCGTTATAGAGGTTAGATATATCCAAAAAAAAAACTGGCCAAGTGCAAGTAGGACTTGCGCAATTAGTGTTCCGTACGGAGGTATAAAATGATCAACGACTTCACAAAATGCACCCCAAATGAGTTTCAACAAAGTTTTTTTCCCGAGCTATATGGAATACTGATGACCTTCAAATTTTTGTTTTTTTTTTTATATACCAGATAAATTGCTAAAGATAATGCACTCGTGATAATTTTCGTTTAATCTACACCCCGTTGAGAATATTTCAGAATTTTTTCAAAATTTTTCGATGAGTACTTTTCGAGATAAGGAGAGCGATTTTTCGCAATTTTTTTAAAAATAATACAAACGTACGTACGCACGTATTACATTATACATATTTTTGAACTAATGTTTTTACAAGCTTTTATTTAACACTCCACTTGATGACCTGGTAAAAAAAATTTCATTTCCGATTTCACCCCCTAAAACTAACCCCTCGAGTCAAAATTTAACTTCCAAAACTACACGGCTCTGATGAGGCCATCCATTCCTGTATCAGTTCCAAATTTCAACTTTCTATGTCAAATCGGGTGTGACAGACACCGAAGGGATCTTATAAGTGTTCCGTAAGGAACACTAAAAAAAAATCCTCAAAAGAGGCCGCACAACAACTGTTATTTCAGAGCAATATGTGAAGTTGATTAAGAATTTCTCAACACCCGCTTTATAAAATTTTGATGGTTATAACCAGATAACCTGGTTTCAACAAGATGCGGCGACATCCTGCTAAAACCAGGTTGACACATCTTTGTCAGTCATTGAAGAAGTTTTCCTGATAGACTGATTTTCAAAAGAGCTTCCTCGTAGCTTTGACTTCTCGCTAATTGTTTGTTTCATTTCTCCGCAACAATTAAAATAAAATATTACCCATGAAATGGCAGCGATTACGTAAACGCAAAGAAATTTTAAAAAAATAATATCCTGATGACACATAATAAAAATTTATTTCAGTTATATATATGCGTTTTGCTATAACTACTTTAAAATTAAACTTTTATGGGACACCTTGTATTTCTTATTTGGCGGCTTTCCCAAAAAAAATTGTATTATTTTTGAAAATCATGATAGTGCCAAAATATGTTTAGATAGCATGCTAAATTGCCGATAAACATGCATGCTCGACCACTTGTTGAAATCATCACTTCTATATTAATACAAAAGCAAAGTAAGAAAAGCAAAAGCTAAAATAATTCAAAAACAACCTCTCCCATTAAAATAAGAATGATTTTTGTTAATAATCTGTTACTGTTTCGGTCTATACATTTTCTTAGAAACTCTAGCGGAGAGAAAGAAAAAAGGTATTTATATTTCGAACAAATTTTAATTCTACACAGCCATCATGTAGAAAAGCTTTATGTTTTCCAGTTAATTTAGTATATTTTAGTTAGACAAGGTAGGTCTGAAAAGTTTGGTTTTCGGCTCTCGTGTTTCCTCAGAAAGCGTTCTTTACCAGTGGCAGTCGACGGATTTCTTTCTAACACCATCAACGCCCGTATGCCTCAAGGCAATTACATTAACGATCTGCTGGACATAACCAGGAATTCAATCTACAGCTTTGCAGATGACAGTACGCTTATTTCTTCATTCACTTTGAACGCTAGAACATAGGCTACTCATGCAAATATCCTCAGATAGCAGGAAGTCGTTCAACTTAAGAAAGAACTGGATGAAATTCTATCTTAAGGTGACAGTAACCAAGTAGAATTTAATATTATAAAAACCCACGTGGCAGTTTTTGCCAAAAAAGTTAACGTTGCTGAACCCGACATACTTATGTACTCCATTCCTCTAGCATCCTCACTCAATTTTCTGAGTGTTCATTTGGGACTCAATAGGTCTTGGCATGAACATGTCGTATGCATAGGAAACAGAGCTTCTCAAAAGCTGGGAATATTGTTTCGAACTAGAAATGTTTTACTTTCGACAACAACTGTTAATTCTGTACAGACCACAAATTCGATCAACGATGGAATACTGCTCCCATGTTTGGGAGTCTGCTCCCAAACATATGCTGCATTTATTGGATTCTATTCAGAAGAGAGCTGTTCGCCTGATTGAAGAACTCACCAGCAACCTTGATTCCTTGGAACATCGAAGAATAGTTGGCGACTTGAGTATATTCTACAAGCATTTACATGAAAAATGTCCGATGAATGTAGCTTAATTCCTCTCAGAGCGGTGCATGCTAGGAACACACGTGTCGCGCTAATACGTTATATCCGTATAAGGTTCAGCTTGTCACTCCTCGTGCAACCCTTATCAAGCAGTCTTTTATACTTTATATCCATATAAAGTCAACTTGTCACTCCTCGTGCGACCCTTATCAAGCAGTCTTTTAATGAAGACCCCATCCCTTTGAAATGGTTTCCCACCGAGTACAATTTACAGCGATTCAACACCAACGTGAATCACTTTTTTCGCGCGTTCCTGTAGCAATTTAGGGATTTTTCTGCAGCACGTGTGTTATGTCAATAAAAAAATATTCGGCAGAAGAGGGGATGCTTTGCTGTGTTTGAAATGTTTTATCCATTACTATGTAGCACTTTCGAAATAGTTAGATTGTATGGCGTATGCTTAAATAAAAGTAGTTAATTCGTTAATTAATAATAAATTGATAATTGGTATTGGTAAAATTTACAGATACTGCAACGTAAATATCTAAATTGTAGATTCTAATAATGTCCCTTCAAGAATATTTTGAAACTTTTGATTTGAGGCAATTATAACTCTGCTAGATTCTCAGATAATAACGTAACCTTCATTCTATTCATTTGTCATGGTTCTGATACGGTTCGAAGATATAGGAATTAAAGCAAAGCATATCAATAAAGTAATATGTACCTAAAAATGTTTATAATTTATTAAGTTGTTTATTTCATAGACATATATATTAGTATATATAAGTCAATATACATTTGACAGAGAAAATTAATTATATAGAATAAAATAATTAATTATTTATAGACACGCATTTTTAGAACAAAAATTTTAATAAAATAAAAAACACAATATATGTACATATGTATAGAAATACAGACAATTTATGTGTCAAGCTAAAAGTAGGGAATGTGGAAAATATGACACAAAAACTAGATTTATTTGAAAAAGTAATTTTAGAATAGTCCCAGTTGTTATAGAGTGACAGTTTTTAGATAGTTCATAGACGTATAGTAAATCTCAAGATATAAGAGCTTTTTCAATGGAGCAATAAACGACCCTATTAAGGTTTTGTGCATAGTTGCCAGGTATTACGATAAACGTACTTTTATTTTACCTGCTTTGTATACCGCCCTCACTTGCACCTGCAATAATATTGGATCTCTTTTTACCTATATATTTACTACCTGACAACCCGGTTTGGAGCCGTTTAAGTATTTGATAATATAGGCCTAATGACCACAGGTCCCCATTAAGATTCGAAAGATACTTTTTATAATTTTTATTTTTAGTTTTACTTACAACTTACAACGTAACGGTTCTATTTTAATTATGTGGCGTCTGTGGGAAAATTGCAATAGTGGCTATCGCGAGAGAAAACATTTGTCACTTGACGCTAAAAAAATAGTGGAAAATGTTTGGTAAAAAGAAACTTGAATAACCAAAGTGCTTTGCAGGAAACCAGTGAACTAACAAAAACCCCAATTTCTACGATTAAGGGTATTATAGGAAAACCATCACTCAGGAACAGGAAAAAACGGAAAAATTTTCAAATGCATCATGTAGACGTTTGTGAAAAAGACGTCATCAGAAGAAAAATATATTCTATGTATGAAGAGCAGTTGGTGCCGAAACTAGACAAAATAAAATTAAGACTGGTGCAGGACGGGACCAATATACATTGTGGCCGATCAACCCTTCACAGAATTCTCTTAAGAATGAGAGTCACAAAGATTACGAATCTTGAGACATACTTATTTACAAGAAATTAAAAAGTATCGATCAGAGAATTAGGCAATAATTTACCTTGACGAAACATGGTTCGATAGCCATGACACTGTGCAAAAAGGGTGGGTTGACAGCAGTACAAAATGTCAGACTAACGCACCTTCAAATAAAGGTAAACGAATAACCATTTTGCATGCTGGATCTGAAAAGGGTTGGGTTTTAAATTGTTTACTATTATCTGCAAAAAAATATAAAAGATTCTAGTTTGGACTATCACGAAGACACAACCGCAGAACTTTTTGAAAATTGGTTTCAAAATTTCCTTTTGCCAAATGCGAACAGAGTGTTATAGTTACCATAGTCGCCTACTAAATATGGTTCCTAATGCAGCCAACACCAAATCGGAAATACAGGAATATATGTTAGAAAATGACATTTATTTTGGCTTTAGTTATAAAAAAAAGTGATCTTCTGGAAATTTTGAAAGACTATAAATTGAAAAAGAAATATGTTTGTGATAGTATGGCTGAGAAAATAGGACACACTGTTTTGCGGCTTCCTCCGTATTATTGTGTGTTTAATCCAATTGAACATATTTGGCATCAAGTTAAATCAAAAATAAGGGCACAAAAGTTGAAGATTCATATATTTATGTAAATAAAATAAAACCACTGATAATTACCTCAGCTGATGACAGTAATAAAGAAACCGAATTAGGCTTAAGTTAAAACATATTTTTATTTATACAATATGTCCCCTCTTGTAAACCCCATTCATTCAAACTGTATATTTGTACTTCTTATGCATTTGTTTTTTACATTACATTACATGCATCTATAAATAAACATCTCCAAAAACACTTATAATTTTATTTATTTGCATTAATAAGTCCATCTCTGCAACCTATCATAAACAAAAGGTCAGAATTTTTATATTGCCCACTTAAAACGGCAAAAATCAGGATCTTATATTTTGGAACAGGCTTTAATGGAGAAGTGCTAAATTTTGCTATCGTTGCGCAAGTAGGGCATTGCTATTAACATCCTACGCAGTTGTCCGTCCTTACTGTGATCATAGAAGATATGGCGCAAAATGCCCAACATGTCGAATCGATTAGATACAACCTATTTTGATATTTATAGCCGATTACCAGCTGTATTAAAGAAAAATATGCGACTTTTTACAGTCTGTCAAGTAAGAACATGACCGCTCGCCTGACATATTCGAGGCATGCTGCCGACGAGATTTTCTGCATACTACGGCAATGATCTCAAATTTTTTTCTTTACATGGGACCAAACGTTTTCAATAGTACTCTGGTAGGTTATCGTGCCACTTCGAGACGTGATTTTCGTCCAGCATAGGTTCAACGTGCTTCGAAATTTGACATCATGAGCACGAAGATGTTGTCGAATGGTCTCACGGGATACATTCAAACCAGATTTTCTTAATTTTGCCGCTCCTTGGCGCAGTGTCAATTTCGGGTCCCGTGAAAACAAAGACACAATTCGTTTTTTCGACTTTCGGAGTGGCTTGGCCTTTCGAACCACATTTTGGCAAGTCATCGACATTTTTTTCGTTTCGTTAAAACGATTTACTCACTCTTCTTCACAAATGACACCGACTTTTTAATATATTTAATGGCCGCGGAATGTATCATTTTGGATGGAAACAAAGAAAGTCTGCCTCGAACCGACGCGCAAACAAGTGACTCATTTTGGATTTTACGTGATTTTGACGAAAGTTCGGAATCGACCGATACTCTTACTAAAATGCGTCGTAGACAAAGGTTCCCTCTACCGATTTTTTGTTGAATCGCTATAATCGCATCTACCAAATATCAATTATCGCGGACAAGTTCTTACTTGATAGACTGTAGGTCTGTCTTTCGGGGAGCAAGATAGACACTAAGAATATGCTGGTATAAACTGCATCTAAGTAATAGTAAACAGAATTCTTAAAATAGTTCGCACTTTAATTGTTGGGCCTTGTCACGTAGGTAATAAAACAAACAAAAAAGAATAAAGATTTCCAGATTAGAACATAATTACTCATTTCCTTGATATGATAACTATTACTAAATTAATCATGTATTTCTTTATTAAACACTACAATACCTATGTTTCAATTAATTCAATCATAAATCAGTGCTGCAATCAACTGTATTAATGGCCAATTTATTTTTAGCATAAACTTTTAATTTTAATTAAACAGAAAACGGCTTACCGTATCATAAAATTTAGCAGTAAAATTCTAAAGCTTTATTAAAAGCGACTACTGCCGTCCAATCTATCGCACGCCATTACGGCGTTCTCGTTATAAAAGTGATAAGCTGGTTTCCACAAAGTGTGAATTTTAAAAATGTCGCTTTAACCTGATTATGAAAATGACGTCAGTTACAAATTACAGGAAAATACAGTAAAGTATCTAAGCGGTGATGCTTTCATTCGGAAAAGTTCTAGGTTTTTTATTGCATTTTTTTTCATTAAAACCTATTATTCCATTGTAAACTACCATGGGCCAGATGTTCCGCCCGAGTGGACTGCATCATTAAAGTAATAAAGTCAAAAAGGGTCCATTACCACATAACTTTAATTTCATTTGTTCACGTATCCACTTGTTTCTTTTCCTATCTTTAAGTTTTATCCCGATCATCCGTCTTTCGTGTGCTCTCTGGATCCGAGCTAGTTTTTATATCGGCTTTATTCAGCGTTCAAGTTTCAGTGCCATGTGTAATCACGGGTAGGATGCACTGATCGTAAATTTTGGCCATTAACTTATTTGCAATGACTTTATCTTTGAATATATAACTTAATTTTCCAAATATGCACCATCCAAGCCTGATTCTTCTTGAAATTTCTTCCGACACTCTCGTCGTAGTAATTTTTTCCCCCAGACACACATAATTCTTAATAATCTCGAGAGCTGTTCCTTCCAAATATGTTGTAATTAGTATTTTTTAATATATTTCTCTTACTTTTATTCATCTTAAGAATAATTTTCTTTGGGTGATTAATTTAACTCATTTTTTATTTCTTGTATCTGATGTGGATTACTACTGATGACTACAAAATCGTCTGTGAACCTTAAATGACTGAGATATACACCATCTATCATTAGGCCCTTCTCTGTCCAATCTAATTGACGAAATACGTCTTCTAGAGCTGTAATAAACAGCTTAGGCTGTCTTACACCTTTTCCTACACGTATTTGTTCTGTACTAGGTTTTATGTACATCTTTACATTTTCATATCTTGGATTAGGTCAGTGCATCTAGAACCAATTCTACAGCTCCATCCTCTATTACTAACCCAAAATATCCTCTCAAGTCTTCATCATACAAGTATTTGCAATAAAAATTAAAAAAAGACATTTTCTATAGCCGCGTCGAAACCGTTAAGTATAAGTATGGATCATACATTTGACATTCCGCCATCTATATCATACCTGATTAACTGTGTGAAATTTTAGTTACAGTTTGACCTTCTTTTTGTTAATTCGAAGTCGTTTCACAGATGACACAGTGTAATTATATTTTGTAGAGCCATACTTTCCGTAATTATAATTATAAAACTGTATAATTTGATGCGCAAGAAAAAAAAAACGATCAAATGCAAGTAGAACTTGCGTAATTATTGTTCCGTACCGTGATTGCTTTTAAAATAAAACAACATCCTTACCTAGGCTAAGTTGATTAGGTCCCTAACATCTTTAAGTCCAATATGTATTTTACGTTTAAATAATGTATAATAGTTATAGTATCTTAGTTGCCTAATAGTCAATAAAACAATCTAGTTCAGTCTAGAATCTAGTAATAAAAGTATAAAACAAGTAATTACTACCTAAATATTTGTTTAATTATCTATTTGTTTGTTTAATTATTTGTTTGTTTAATTATTTATTTGTTTAAATAAAATAAAATTATATCTCGAACAAGAGGGACTCGCCACACTTAAATATTACCAAAACCTCCATCATAAGTCAAGAAACATAGTTTCCATATTTATTTATTTTTTTTTATTCCAGATAAATTATCATAAGTAACGCGCTTGCAGTACTTTATGAGATAAGGGGGGGACAGCCATGCTTGGCAATTTTTTAAAAATAATACAAAGATAAGTGTGTGCAAGAATTACATCATATAAATTTTTAAACACTTGTTTTTACAAGCTTTCAGTTGACCCCCCACTCAATGACCTGGGAAAAAAAAAATATTCTTACTTCCGGTTTCACTACCCAAAACCTTTAAGTCAAAATTTAACTTTCAAAACTACACGGCTTTGATCGGGCCATCAATTCCTATATTTGTGCCAAATGTCAACTTTCTATGTTAAATAGTTTCGGAAAAAATCGGATCTGATACACGGACACCGAAGTGATCCCTTAAATGTTCCGTATGGAACACTAAAAACTGTAAATAATAAAATTACTACCAGTATCTTATTGATAATAACAGATTAATCATTCTTATCAATATAAATACTGGCTAAAATTAAAATTCCCTATTCCCTAAATATCAATAACTATTTGTATGGTAAATCCCAAGATATAAGACCCTGCCTTTTTGCTTTTTCAATAAACGACCATATTAAGGTTTTGTGCATAGTTGCCAGGTATTACGATAAACGTATTTTTATTTTACGTGCCTTGTATACCGCCCTCACCTCACTTGCACCTGTAATCATATTGGATCCATTTTTACCTATATATTTACTACCTGGCAACCCGGTTTGGACCCTTTAAGTATTCGATAATATAGACTTAATGACCACAGGTCTCCATCATGATTCGAAAGATACTTTTTATTATTTTTATTTTTAGTTTTACTTACAACTTACAACGTAACGGTTCTATTTTAATTATGTGACGTCCGTGGGAAAATTGCAATAGTGGCTATCGCAAGAGAAAACATTTATCACTTGACGCTAAACAAATAGTGAAAAATGTTTACGACAGTTTGGTAAAACGAAATTTGAATAAACAAAGTGCTTTGCAAGAAACCAGTGAACTAACAAAAACCCCAATTTCTACGATTAAGGGTATTGTAGGAAAACCATCACTCAGGAACAGGAAAAAACGGAAAAATTTTCAAATGCATCATGTAGACGTTTGTGAAAAAGACATCATCAGGAGAAAAATATATTCTATGTATGAAAAGCAGTTGGTGCTGACACTAGACAAAGTAAAATTAAGACTGGTGCAGGACGGGACCAATATACATTGTGGCCGATCAACCCTTCGCAGAATTCTCTTAAGAATGGGATTCACGTTTCGAAAAATCAACAAAAGGCAAGTAGTGATGGAGTCACAAAGATTATGAATCTTGCGACATACTTATTTACAAGAAATTAAAAAGTATCGATCAGAGAATTGGCCAATAATTTACATTGACGAAATACGGTTCGATACCCATGACACTGTGCAAAAAGGATGGGTTGGCAGCAGTACAAAATGTCAGATTAACGCACCTTCAAATAAAGGTAAACGAATAACCATTTTGCATGCTGGATCTGAAAAGAGCCGAGTTTCAAATTGTCTACTATTATCTACAAAAAACATAAAAGATTCTAGTTTGGACTATCACGAAGACACGACCGCAGAACTTTTTAAAAATTGGTTTCAAAATTCCCTTTTACCAAATGTTCCCGAACAGAGTGTTATAGTTATGGACAATGCAAGTTACCATAGTTGCCTAGTAAATAAGGTTCCTAATGTAGCCAACACCAAATCGGAAATACAGGAATATATGTTAGAAAATGACATTTATTTTGACTTTAGTTATAAAAAAAGTGATCTTTTGGAAGTTTTGAAAGACTATAAATTGAAAAAGAAATATGTTTATGATAGTATGGCTGAGAAAATGGGACACACTGTTTTGCGGCTTCCTCCGTATTATTGTGTGTTTAATCCAATTGAACATATTTGGTATCAAGTTAAATCAAAAATATGGACACAAAATGTTTCTCCTACTTTGAGCGTGTCAGTGGTTGAATTAGTAAAAAAAAGTTATAAATGATAAACCTTGTGCAAGCTGGAAGAATTCCATTCAGCAGCATTAGGCTTAAGTTAAAATATATTTTTATTTATACAATATACTCTTGTAAACCTCATTCATTCAAACTATATATTTGTACATCTTATCCATTTGTTTTTACATGCATCTATAAATAAACATCTCCAAAAACACTTATAATTTTATTTATTTGCATTACTGAATAAAATTCTTAAGTCCATCTTTGCAACCAATCATAAACAAAAGGTCAACATTTTTATATTGCCCACTTAAAACGGCAAAAATAGGATCTTATATTTTGAGACAGGCTATAACGACTATTATGATACTCTGCTATCTATGTCATACCTATTTAATGATATGATTAAAGAGAAAATCATTCCATGTCGTCCTCCAGATTTTTGCGTTACTTATGAACCAATTCTAACCAAATATAATGGAAAACTTGACCAGATGGTGCACCAATGTGTGAAAGAAAACTACATGAGAACTAAATTATGCGTTCTCGAGTTATATCCAGACATACATATATACAAGTACACAGACGTATAATTTTATATGTTTAAAGGTAACAAAATAACTTATATCTAAACAACTGGTCGCTACTTTCACGACTTTCTGTTAAACTTTTTAATCAATTAGTTCAATATATATATATATATATATATATATATATATATATATATATATATATATATATATATATATATATATCCTCTTTGATAGGTTATGTATTATGTGTAAAGTTTCTCATTATGCGTTGCCTGTTCATTTTTAAAACGTTTAAGGCAATAAAACCTCATTTTGGATGAACAACCAGTCTAGGATGACCTAAATAAAGTTTTTATATTTTAAAACATTTATAAGTTTTGTTGCGGCGTCCGACAGACGCTTTAAGAATTTGTGTTTTTGATTTCAATTTATCACTTCAGTCTTACAGAGTTCAACAGAATCTTTTGCATCCTCTATTCATGTTTTGTCAATTTTATAGGGTTTTTAGAAACTTGTAAAAATATTTTCTATTTTTCTTACTACTGTCAGATGACGCAACTCTAAAACTCACTAGCAAAATATCTACAAAGAACATGAACCCCTAAAATACAGGTATTTTTGATTCAAACCAAAGTTAAACCGCAAATTGCAAAAAAAAGTAATGGCAACTTTTTTCGAACAGATAGATCTATATATTTTTTTAATAATCTGGATCGATGATACTTAATTCATCTGCGGTATAATTTTTTGCAATAAAAGTACTTGCAGATAGTAAAAACCCAAACCTGACAATTTAATAATAACGAGACTTTTTATCAATAAAATATTAACACCTTGAAAATAATAAATAAATACCTACAATGAGTCGTTGTAAAGGGGGAATTCCGAACAATTTTGTATTTATCTAAAGTACCTGGACACATACATACGTAGCGACAGCAAGCGTCATCAACAAAAAGATAAAAAACACATTGCATTAAGTTCAAGGAAAAAATATATTAATATTTTTAAATAATTTTTTAATATTTCATTGTATACTAAACTAGCTAAAATATAACACATATAATTAGAGTTATAAATTACGGCTCCAGGATTCTAAATTCCATATAATAATATACAAGGTGCTTTTCAAGTTAAAACATGTTATGTATTTAGCTAAATAGCCCCCACAGCTCAGAAACTCTCAGTTTAACGTAGTGTTAAATTATTGACCAGTGATCATCAATAATGAAAAATGAGACTTTCGCGAACGACTGCAACTACCAAGTCAAAACAACATTAATGGAGGGTTGTAGTCCTATACCCTCATTTCTCTATCCGTCAATCCCTGAACACTAACAATAGTGCAGTAAAAAAAAGGTCAAAATAATGATAAGATAGGGATAGTTTAGATACAACAATATTATGATTTTTTCCCCTCTGGGGTATCATCAGGAGTATTGACCTGAGTTTTTGACCTCGAAAAATTTGTGCTCTTTTGTTTTAAACAATTTAAGTTTTTAAAACGCGTTTTTTGAGCTTAAAATGTTAACAGCTCTGGTTATATAAGTCGGATCGAGACAAGAAAAAACTTACCATAAGTTAAGTGAACAGTAAAACAAACATTTTTTTTCATTTACTGATAAACGCCACATTTATTTTAATATTTCAACAAGTTTCGCGATTACTGTAGCTTTATTAAGAGTAAATGAGCAAGATCACTGTCTTTATTGGATGATAAGGTAGGCCAAGCCTCTTACTTACAATTAATTAGCAAGGTGGAAAATTTATTATATATATAAGATCCCTACAGGTAAAATACAATAATTATTAGGTACGGTATTATTGAAATATAAAGGGGTGAATTATTTAATTCTAATTGGTCATTTACCAAATAATTAGTATTTTTAAGTTTATTGATTTCCAGAGATTCAAGCAAATTTAATATATGCCTTTAATTTTCAACAAGTAAAATTTCAAAGTTTTTTTAAAATTTCTTCCTGAAACATAAGAAAGTTTTCTAGGATGAAATTAACGACTGGCCCACAACAGCAGAAGAACAGCCAGAAGAGTTTTAACTATATTTTTTACTATTTTAATTTGTCAAAATATGGTGTTTTTAAAAAAGAAATTGGAATTTGTCTGTAAAAAACCTCGTTCATTTTGAAAAGGGGTCATCTTTAAAGAAAAAAAAAAATTTCTGGGACTCCCCTCAGTTCCAAAGAAACATTAAAAAGATATTTTTGCATCAAGATTAATGTCTTATAAACATAAAAAATACTACGTTACCCTAACTAATAATGTATGAAAGTTTAAGAGTTTTTTGTTTTTCCTGACAAATTTGAAAAAATAAGATGATGACCCCTTAAAATGACCGATTCATTTATTATTTAGTTATTGATGCATAAATTGTTCAATTTATTCATCAAATATATTGAAAACACAGTTTTCCCTGTACAACCGGTTTTGTCTATTTAAAGCGGATTTATAGTTTCAGAGTTTTCATGGGACTTTTTTGAACCATAAAATTTAAAAATATTGACGTGCGAGCTCAAACATAAAAAAAAAATAGCAAAATTGTGCAACCCGGTTATTGATAGTAATTTCATAGCACGTTAAATTATTTTTTATCTCTTTATTAGTCCTTTAAACCGTGATAAATAAGTTTTATTAGACTTTCAATTATCCACTGAATCATGGAATGTAATTACTATTCATGTTAGCAAAGTAAAATAAATTTTGAAAAACAAATGGGTTAAATATTAGGTAAGTTAATTTAACGTACATTCTGACTATAATTAGAACACTTAAAATAAATATTTTGGTGTTAGAACTTTCCGAAATAGTTTTCTTTTTTAGTGCTAAAAATAAAATTTAAATTTTCAGATTTATCGACGACATATCACATGTAATAGACGAGGCAACCCCTTCTTACCCTATCTACTTTAACATTTTATATCAACGCTTATAAATAATTTTGAATAAAATTTGTTTGTTTGTGGCAACGAACAAACAAATTAATTTGTTTCCTTTTCCAAATATTTATTTATTTAAGAACAGAATACCACTCGAACTCTAAAAATATTCCCCATTATTTTTCACATATTTTGGTCAATTTTCAGGCAGCTCACGGAACTCCTTTTTGAAAATGGATGGTAGTTTTGAGTCGTAAATTAAGTTATGATTTTTGTGACGTCGTCCAATGAACTGAAGTGGGAACTGACGAGGTGTTGCAGGGCCCAAGATAAATAGTAATATTGCAACGACCAGTCTAAATAGCAATCAGACAATTTTTTTTTTCTTAATTTACACTTGGGCAGTTTTGTCAAATCGCTAATTGGGACATTTTATACTGAATTTTCAGAGTAGCAAAAGCCATTAGCAGATATTGAGCGGTTGCTGATAAGAAAACGACCTTCCCTAACAGGAATACAGATAGGTTTACGCTCTAGGCGTTTTAAGACAAAAAACCGGCCAAGTGCAAGTCGGACTTGCGCAATTAGTGTTCCATACGCTAATTGCTTTTAAAATAAAATACAAATTTTATATAGGCTAAGTTAATAAGGTCCCTGAAATCTATATATCTTAAGATCCATTATGTATATTCACTTTTTTTTTAGTTAATAATAAAATAGTTATAACATCTTAGCTATCTAATAACCAATAAATCAATCTAGTTCAATCTAGAATCTTATAATAAAAGTGTAAAACAAATATTTACTACCTAAATATTTGTTTAATCATAAACAAATAAAATAAAATTATTTTATCTCGATACCTAACCTTTTGTCACCCGTGTGTGTACTGATAAGTACATTAAAAAACATCCACCATATTGTCAAGTCACAGTTTTTTTATATCAGCTAAAACCATCAAACGTAATACACTTTATGGAGAATATTCTAGAATTTGTTTTAAATTTTTTGATCAGTACTTTCGGAGATAGAGGGAGGGACAGCGATTTTTGGTAATTTTTTTAAAGTAATACAAGAAAAGTATGCACAAGTATTGCATCATATTTTAACCCATAAAAGTGGCGGGAAATAGTTTGATTTGAAACTGAATTTTGAGAATTTATTTCAAAGCTACCCAATTCATACACCTAATAATATGTAAACTATCAAATTTATTGGTCTCCGCCGATTTCCTCTACCACTGAAGCTATATAGCTCAAAAAACTATAGGTTACTTCCCCACTACAAGTATTATATGTGTATCAAATTAGAAATCGCTATCTTATTTTATTCAAAAGGTTTTCAAGCAATCAAACCGACATAGTATCAGAAATTTTAAACTATGTTTTTTATACTACTCAGTATATGTCACCACTACAGCAAACACTTTATTTTTGCACTCGATGCGGGTTTCGCTAACTATGTTAGCTTCATCAGGAGCGATGATTGACTCAGTCATGATTGACTGAGTCAATCATCGCTCCTGATGAAGTTAACATAGAGAAATGCGCGTCGAGTGTAAAAATAAAGTGTTTGGTGTAGTGGCAATATGTACTGAGGAGTGTCATTGTGTCAAAGGTTTTATATTCCCAACATAGTATATTTTTTGTGATCTGGGGACCCAGAAACATGTCAAAATTTAAAAAAATCCTCAGCAGTGGAAGTAAAAAAGTAATTTAAAGCTTAGATGCCAAACGCTGTCTAACTAAAAAAAATACATTTTTATATAGTTATATTTATGAAGGGGTGTAAGGGGAGGAGAATACCCACATTTCAAATTTCGATTCTTATTTTTTAATTGGTTCACTGTCTGACTAGTAATGGCGTTGGGCTCGTATTTCTATACTGTCACACATAGAATATATATATATATATATATATATATATATATATATATATATATATATATATATATACGAGGCTGGTTTGAAAAGTCCGTGCAAAAATAAAAACTACTTATGTGTTTGGGGTAAACCTTTTTTATTTTTCGACATAGTCTCCTTTTAGGCTTATACACTTCGTCCAACGATGTTCTAGTTTGTTGATCCCTTCCGAATAATAGGATTTGTCCAAGTCTGCAAAATATCCATTAGTGTCTGCAATCACCTCCTCGTTTGAATAAAATCTTTGTCCTGCCAGCCATTTAGCCAAATAGTACTCCGAGGGAGCCAAGTCTGGAGAATAGGGGGAATGTGAAACAAGTTGGAATCCTATTTCCATTAATTTTGCGACCACAACTGCTGAGGTGTGTGCTGGTGCGTTGTCGTGATGGAAAATGACTTTCTTGTGGGCCAATCGCGGGCGTTTTTCTTGCAGCTCGGTTTTCAAACGGTCCAATAACGATGAATAATGTTCACCTGTAATAGTTTTACCCTTTTCCAGATAGTCGATGAGGATTATCCCTTGCGAATCCCAAAAGACAGTCGCCATAACCTTTCCGGCCGAAGGAACGGTCTTCGCCTTTTTTGGTGCAGATTCCCCCTTGGTAACCCATTGTTTAGATTGTTGTTTGGTCTCAGGAGTATAGTAATGTATCCATGTTTTATCCACAGTGACGAAACGACGCTTAAAGTCCTGCGGATTCTTCTGGAACAGCTGCAAACCATCCTTGCAACACTTCACACGATTCCGTTTTTGGTCAAGCGTGAGCAATCGCAGCACCCATCTTGCGGATAGCTTTCTCATGTCCAAATGTTTATGCAAAATATTATGTACCCGTTCAGTCGAGATGCCCACAGCACTAGCAATCTCACACACCTTAACTCTTCTGTCATCCATCACCATATCATGGATTTGATCAATGATTTCTGGAGTCGTAACATCCACAGGCCGTCCAGAACATTCAGCGTCACTTGTGCCCATATGGCCAGTCCGAAAATTTTGAAACCACTTATAAACTGTTCTAATCGAAGGTGCAGAGTCACCATAATGTTTATCAAGCTTCTCTTTAGTCTCCTGAGGCGTTTTGCCTTTCATAAAGTAATGTTTAATCACCACACGAAATTCTTTTTCGTCCATTTCTTGAAAATCACTCGACTTCCTTGATTCACACGAATGCCAAACACAAAGAAATAGACCAATATGGCTGAAACTTGGTGTGCGTTCATTCAAGAGATGCTACTTACTAAACAGGATCTCGATACGCGCCGGTGGTGCACGGACTTTTCAAACCAGCCTCATATATATATATATATATATATATATATATATATATATATATATATATATATATATATATATATACATATATATATATATATATATATATATATACATATATACATATATACATATATACATATATACATATATATATATATATATATATATATATATATATATATATATATATAGTTATTATTGAAAAATTGGATCAGATGTAGACTCCTTCGAAAAGATTTTTGTCAACTTCTAAAATAGGCAAATAAATGGTCATCAATGGTGTCGTCAACTGGTTCAATTCCCAGGCGGAGAAGTTCTATGCAGAGGGATTAAAGAAGCTGGTGCAGCGTTATGAAAAGTGCTAAAAGTGAGCGGCGATTTTGTGGAAAAGTGAAGTAGGTTTGTAGGAAACTAACGAATATATTTTTTATGACCAAACGTCCTTTACTTTTCTAATGTGCCTCGTATTATATATTATACAAATTTCATCTCACATACACTACCGTCAGAAAGTATTTGCCTACCTAGAAATTTCAATGTAACTGCCAAAATTTAATACCTAATTAAAGCCTTTTATTATATTAGGTAAATTTAATTGTTCTTGACAAGTGTCCATCATAAAAATTGTTTAGATAAGACATTTTGGTGAAATCACAAATTTTGCATGATAATCGTTTTGAGGCGATATCTGAGAATTCCAGTTGAAGTAAGAACTCATTTCAAGTTTCTAGGGATTATGGAAAACATTTTAAGATAAAAACTATGCTATAAATACCATTGCCCTTTTGGAAATTAACTATTCGCAAACAGTATTTTGTCATTGATACAGGCTCATTTGTTTCGTGAAAATGCCAAAAACGCAAGAAGTTTTCGTTGAAAATCGGGTTCTGATAATTGCGAGACATCAAAATGGTCACTCGAGTCGACAAATCGCGAGTGATCTGCGGATGCCAAGGAGAACGATGGACTACATCGTAAAAAAAATTTCTGTGAGACATGGAATCTTCAACAAAAAAACGTTCAAGAAGGCCTCGAAAAACGACTCGCCGCTGAAAACAGAGCTATAACAATGTCCAGCAGACGTAATCGCCGCCTAACTGCACTAGAAATCACGGCTCAAGTAAACCTGGAGAGTTGCAGTAAAGAAACCACTTCTTAGGCAAGCAAATAAACGTAAACGATTAGAATAGGTCCGAGAGCATGAAAATGGGACATCAGAACAATGGAATTCCGTCCTTTGGAGCGACAAATCTAAATTCGATATTTTACGTGCGGCGGCGGTCAGCTGGAGATAGGATGTTGGAAGCCTGTCAGTTGCCTACAGTAACACATGGTCAAGGTTCAGTAATGGTTTACGGTTATTTTGGCAACGGTAAAGTTGGAAAAATTTATAGGATAGAAGGAATCGTGCGAAAAGAACAGTATCACTCAAATGCTTCCTTCTGGAAGAGATATTTTTCGAGGCAAATTTATTTTTCAGCATGACAACGACCCTAAATATTCTGCTAAACAAATTAGAGAACTTTTGGACCAATGGAAATCCGATGACGTCCCGGAAGCGATGACTTGGCCTCCACAATCACCCGACTTGAACCCCATCGAATTGCTGTGAGACCATTTGGGGACAGGTGTGCTAGAAAACTCAATCCAACATCAGAAAATCACTTGTGGGAACTTTTACACTCTGAAGAAACTATTAGACAGAATGCCGAAACTTTGTAAAGCGGTAATTAAAAACAAAGGTCACAGAGATGAGAAAAATCCTGGAAAATCGTGAATATTTTTCTAATTTTCTAGACTGTACATAATGTGAAAATAAATAATAATTCATAAGAAATAAAAATATATATATTTTCTGGGTTTTTGTTGTCTTAGGACTGAAATAACTAGGTGGGCAAATACTTTCTGACAGTAGTGTAAATACAATCTTTTTTAATTCATACATAAATCCGTTATTTTCTTTAAATAACTATATAAAAAGTAATTTTAATAAAAAAAAAGTTATCAAGCCCGTAATAAATCGTATATTTAAAGGGCCATTTTAATGCGCATTTAATCGTAATTCGTAAAGTTGGATTATCGAGGTAAATTTTTGAAATACAACCAATGTCCTCTTTCGCCATACCTCAAAAAGTATTTAATTTAGATAGAACAGTCATTGAAAGTTCTGAGAAGATACTATATATCGGCACTCGAAAAATACAATTTCAGATGTTAATGACTCCTAACTGTTTTACCAACTGGAACTTATCCATTATATTATAGACTAACTAAGCCATTGTTATATTTAAATATACTTTACTACTTTAAAAGGCTTCATGTATTATAGTTATTAGTAGGTATGACGCTAATTGACACAATACCAATGCTTGAATAAAAGTGCACACGTAACGTGTGCATTGGGCACGGTAACATAGAAATCTAATAATTCAAGTGTTTCCTGAGAAACAGCAAGAAAGTAGAATTATACATTGAATACGTCACATCTTCATAAAGTAGCAGATACAAAACTTAGTTAATAATTCGATTTACGGTTACCGTTGACCCCATTGAAACGTAATTCTAGAGAGATTAAAGAAGTCACTAACAAGAATCCTATCTTAATGATATTTTGTTTCTGTATCTGTCATTTTCCTTTTAGCTTAATAACTAAAATAGCCAGGGCTATACAGCTACAGTTCTATTAAAACTCAAAAATAACTTTTTTATCGCAAGACTGAGATCCTGTTTACGACGCGGAGTGAAAAACAAAAACCAGCGAAACGCAAGTCGGACTTGCACAATTAGTGTTCCATACCGTGATTGCTTAAGTATTCTATAAAATTCATTCACACATTCATCTCAATATAAGAATTACCAAGAATATATAAAAAGCGAGACAATATAATTATAAACAAATAAAATAAAATTATTTTGTCTCGGTACTTATCCCTTGGTCACCAGTCATCATGGATATTTATTTTATCTGTGATTGGCCAAATGCTTAAGGTAGTAATATACTGAAAAATATATGAGTATATTATTGATTGTACCGAATACGTATTGATATTTCGTAGCTGTTAGTCCTGGTTAAATTCACAATTTTCCACGAAAAAAATCTCCACCATAGTCAAGTCAAATATTTTTTTTTATACCAGATAAATTATCAAATGTAGTGCACTCGTAATAATTTTCTCTTCAATCTACGCTTCAGGGAGAATATTCCAGAATTTTTTTGATCAGTACTCTTAGAGATAAGGTGGGTGGACAGAGGTTTTTGGCCATTTTTTTTTAAAGAAACAAAGGAAAGTCTACGCAAGTTTTAAATCATATATATTTTTGAAGTCGTGTTTTCACAAGCTTTCATTTAACACCCCACTGGATGACCTGGTCATTTTTTTTCACTTCCGAATTTACCCCCCAAAATTAACTTCCTAAGTCAAAATTTAACTTTGAAAACAACACGGCTCTGATTGGACCATCAATTCCTATATTTCTGCCAAATTTCAACTTCCTATACCAAACAGTTTCGGGAAAAATCGGGTGACAGACGGACAGCCGGACGGACAGACAGACACCGAAGTGATCCTATAAGGGTTCCGGACGAAACACCAAAAATGAAATTTGTCAATTTTGTTTTCATTTTCTTGTGAACCTCCTTTTATTTATGTCGGGCAATAATTAGTACCCTCTGCAAGCAGTGGCGTAGTCAGGTTGTCGAGGTGAGCATGGAGACAGATACAAGGGGCAAAAAAGAGAATAATAATAATACAGACTTAGTGTTTATAGGAGACAAGCTTCTTGTACATCCATAGAAGCCAAGAGGCAAACAGATTGAAAAATCAATTTTTATAGTAGAAGTGGAACAACTCCCGAATAAAAAAATACCTTCTCAAAAATATCCTTCCTTGCAACGGTAATTTCAAAGCTCTAATTCTTCCCAATACAGTAAAAAACTCAAGTCAACAGTGGGGGGGGGGAGGATTTTCCGAAAAAAATTCTAACTACGCCACTGTTTGCAAGCTCTTGAGATATAGTGTCTTAGTGCGGGTACTTATCCAAGTCAACCACCCTGTCGGCTTGAAAGCTGCTGTGCCACCTTTCGATGGAGTGTTAGGTATGCGTACTTAATACAATTCCTTGTATCCTACCTTCGTGTCCCGTAACTTGTTTGAAGTTCTTTATTCTTATCGCTATTATTGGAGGGCTTATTTTTTTCCAACTTAGGTATACAAACCACTAAGAAAATACAGTAAAATTGAAATGATAATCTTTCATTGCAATTAACACTAACAGTTAATTAGTGTTCATGTTGGGATTTTGCAATCCTTGGCACAATGGCATTAGAGTGTGTGTAGTGCTAATTTCAAATGAAATTTTATTTATCGCACATTCGTATGACCTTGAGAATATTGAAGGGATTTTAATTTAGAAACTTGACTCATCAAATATTAATAACTGGTGTGCTTAACCATTAAATTATTATTATTACTATTTTTTATTTATTTATTTAGTAGTAGTATTCACAATACTTTTCAATTTACATTTAAAATAAATTTAACAAACAATTTCATACTCTGATTAAAAACTAATATTTTTTACAAAATTTATTGTTCCTTTTCTAAACATATTTATATTTGTTTCACTCTTTTATGTTGTTCGGCATCATATTGTATAAGGTCAGGCCTCTTGAAAATAGAGATTTTTGCATTGCACTGGTATCTGCACGTTGCGGTCTAAAATCTAATGCGTTCCTCAGGCTGTACGGTTGAACATCCCCAACTTATCTTATTTGTTCAATCAAGTATTCCGGTGCATTTCCCATTTTCATTTTCTGGATAAAACATATTGTATTTAGCTGCAGTCTTTGCTTTACATTTAGCCATTTCAGTGCATCTAGCATATATCTTATTGATGTGAAACGATTGCATTTCAAAATAGAGCGCATAGCCTTGTTCTGGAGTTTTTGTAGCCTTGCCTGTTGTTGGTCTGAACAGCATGTGAACAACACAGTTGATCCATATTCAAAATGAGGTTTTATCATGGTGTTGTATATATTTATTGCAGTTAATATTGTTACTTTACTTCTTAAACGTTTGAAAAACCCGATTTTTTCCCTATTTTTTTTACATATATATTCGACATGTTCTTTAAAGTTCAAATCCCTGTCTATGAGGAAACCCAGGTATTTTATATTACTTACTTTTTCTATTATTACATTATTTATTTTGAATGCTCTGTCAGTATTCATATCAATTTCCATTAATTTTGTCTTGTTTTCATTTAATTTTAACTTCTTCATTTTTAACCATTTGTTAATGTTATCCATATCATTTTTTAAATTTTCATGACATATCTCCTCTGTTGCTACTTCTGTGAAAATTAATGTATCATCTGCATATAATACAATTTCACATTTTTTTAATACATTTTCCATGTCCTTTATATAAATTACAAAGAGAAGAGCTCCCAAAATTGAGCCCTGTGGTACTCCAAAATCGTTTTCTATTGCATTTGATATTTCGTTATTGATATTTGTGAATTGTTTACGATTTGTCAGATAGGACTGAAACCATTTTAGCTCTGTGTCTTGAATACCGTATCTAGTAAGTTTTTGCAATAGAATATCCCTATCTATAGTTTCAAATGCTCTTTTGAAGTCAAGGAAAATTGCTAATATTTTATTTTTTATCTTTTTACATTTCCATCTGTTTATAACATAATTGATTACTGTTTCATATGAATATTTCTTTCTAAATCCTGATTGAAACTTTGATAGTAGTCTGTGTTGTTCCATGTATTCTTCCAATTGATTTTTTACTATTTTTTCAATAACTTTTTCACATATTTTTAAAGTGTTAATTGGTCTGTATTCTTCACATTTTAATGTATGTTTTACTTTTTGGATAGGAAATATCATAGATTCCTTCCAGTTATTTGGAAACAACCTTGTCTCTAGTGACTTATTTATAATATTCAGTATAATATTTCCTGTTATGCCCCAATTATCTAGAATTATGTTACTTGATAGTTTTGTATAGTCTGGTTTTCTCTTAATATTTTAAAAAATAGTTTTCAGTTCTTGTAGATTTACTGCACGAAATTTGAATTTAGTGTCAATCTCAGATATTTCATTTTCGTATTGTATATCTCGATGGAGCATCTGATTTCATTTATACTATTTACAAAATATGTATTAAAGTTTTCAGCTATTTGGAAATTGTCTTTATATTCTATTTGATTATATATCACAGTTTTTATCACACTTTTGGGTTTTCTTAACACTAGTTCTTTAATTTTATTCCACATTTCTTTTTGGTTATTTGCATTGTTTATTTTATTATTAGTATAATTACTTTTTTCTTTTTCAATTTTGACTTTATACGTATTTCTTATTGTTTTATAACTATTCTATGCCTCATTTATATTTTCTAAGATTGCTCTTTGGTATTTAAGAACTTTTTCTCGTTTTAATGCTCTGAGCTCATTAGTAAACCATTTGTTATAACTTTTTTTAGACATTTTTTTCTTAAAAGTAAATTTTTTTATTACGTTTTCGATACAATCATCAACGTTGTGAACATATTCATTTAAATCATTAATTTCATCACATCTTAATATTGCACTTAAATGAATGAAAAAATCCCCTAAATTCACACGAGATGAATACTCTAGTTTACAGAAAATGAATACTAACTTAACCTTGCAATTCCTTCGCGTTAATACTGCGCATGCTTGAAATAACGATAAGGACAAAGGCATGTGAAAAATAAGCGTTGCAAAATCTCCCTAATGGATAAAAATGGTTCATTCAGTTATACTATATAAATTACTAAACTAATTTCAAATTGAGCATGTACTCGTAGTTTAGGTAGTCAGAACCAAATTCAGAAAAACTAGTGTCGTCTTAACTTTGGATCCTCTTATTACTTTGAAAAGTGATAAGATCCCCTACTATTAATATTTTTTGAGATGTACAGACAATTAAGACGCAGCCTTCGAATTAATGTGTACAATAAAATAAATGACAATTTTTAGATTGAAAACAAAATTGGTATCTATCGATTTTGATAGCAATTCCCATTTTGATACTCAGTACAGCAACAAGTAGTAGGTACAAAAAAATCCTGGTAAATAAATTATTATTCAATACAAAACAGTTCGGATTAACCGCAGATGTTCTTAGCTTATTTTATTTTTATAGAAACAGGTGGTATATAGCTCCCAATTAATAAAAATTCTGATATGCATTTTTAATTACACCGTCCTAATTATTATTCAAACAATGAAAATCAGCAACAGTTGTCGCCTGCCTTATTGAAACGAATTTATTGTTTTAATTCATTAACACTATAATGAATGAATATTTAATAGTATTTGATCATTATGGTCTGCCAAGTAAGAACATGACTTGTGTGCGTGTATGTGTATTTTTGAAAAAATGTGTTTCAAGAACATTTTTTGCCATCAATGTATTCTTCGGCGTACTAACAACGGCGCAATTACCTTGGTAAGTTGTCCAATCGTCTCCTGCATCCATAATCCACTGGCATCTTAGAGGCATGCTGTCGACGAAATTTTCTGCAATGATCTTCAAATTTTTCGAATCTCGCGAGGCAACTGAGTCAAAGTCCTCAGAGTCTTTCCTCTGAGCTTTCGCTTTATAAGGGATCAAACGTTTTCGATAGGGTTGGCGTCCGGTGATTGTGAGGGCCACTTTAGTATCTTATCGTGGGTCGAAGCGAGCCGCTTCGCGACGTGATTTTCGCCCAGCAAAGGTTCAGAATTTGACATAATGAACACAAAGATGTTGTCGAATGGTCCCATGGGATACATTCAAACCCGATTTTCTTAATTTTGCCCCTCCATGACGCAGCGTCAAATTCGGGTCTCGTCAAAACAAAGACACGAATCGTTTTTCGACTTTCGGAGTGACTTGGCATATCGAGCCACGCCTTGGCAAGTCGTCGAAATTTTTCGTCTCGTTAAAATGATTTACCCACTACTTCACGAACGAAACCGACTTTTTAATATATTTGGCGGTCACGGGACGTGTCATTTTAGACCCCTTTGGATGGGAACAAAGAAAGACTATCTCGAACCGACACACAAATAAGTGTATTTTAGATTTTACAACGAAAGTTCGGAATCGACTGATACTGATAAAATTCGTTGTACACAAAGGTCTTTTTTTACTGATTTTTTGTTAAATCCCTAGACTCGCATCTACCAAAAATGAATTATTGCGGACACGTTCTTACTTGACAGAGTGTAAATCAATTTGCTATAAAATTTGTTTTCTATGATAATTTTTGACGTTAGTTAATGTTAGAAATAAATTAAATGGACTCAAATGTCTTAAATTAACTTTCCCCAATAAGATGATAAAATTGTATTTTCATCTATAACGAAGTCAATTCCATTTTTTAATTTAATTTGGAATAAAATTTACTTGTTCTTGAAATATTTAATGAGATGTATTCTGTAATTGCACCTACTATTGGGTAGATTCGAAAAGAAGCTAAAATTGAAATTCTAGCAGAAATGTTTGTTTTCATTATTTTTAAAAACATTGTCTCTTTTTGCATTAGGCCAATTAAAAATATAACAGGTGTTCCGGTTAATAATGTCGATTTTTTCGCAACATTTAAGCGTTACCTTAATAATCAAAGTATTGCCCATCGTTAGCTATGACTTTTTCTCATCTTTCTGTCAAAGAATGGATCCCGCATCAGAAGAACTTTTCATCTTTTGAGGCCAACCATTCACCAAGCCAAATTTTCACTTCTTCGTAAGAACGTGTCGTTCTGAAAGTCCGTGCTGCATCGATCGAAGTAAGTGGTAGTCTGAAGGGGCTAAGTTCGGTGAATACGGCGGGTGGAGTAGAACGTCCCATTTGATGTTTTTCAAATAGTTTTTAACACATTTTGCAACATGCGGCCGAGCATTGTCATGTTGAAAAATGACTTTATTGTGTCTTTGGGCGTATTCTGGTCGTTTTTCCTTCAATGCTCGGTTCAACTTTATCAATGGTTGTCGGTATCGATCGGCAGAAATCGTTTCACCAGGTTTCAGCAGTTCGTAATACACAGCTCCTCTACTATCCTACCAAATACACACCAAAGCGTTCTTTCCCTGTATCGCACTGGTTGTGATTTTGAAGGCTGGCCTGGGTCTTACCCAAGGTTTTTGGGTTGGAGCATGTTCACCATAAGCTTCAACCAACAATCGATAACTTTCAGCAGTCGTTTTCTTCAAATGAAAGGTTATTAAACTTCCCCGCAAAACGTATTTTTCTGGTACGAAACACGACATATTCAAAGCTACGAAGAACTATGTTTTTCGCACAATGACAATTAATAACGAACTGGCTATTGATGGCGTATGTTTACCTTCCAAAACGCCATAGATGTCACTAGTCTATACCAACAAGTGTATTAGCAAAATCGACCTTATTAACCAAAACACCTATTAAAAAAACTATTCATCACTAATGAAAAAGTATGAATTAAAATCAGAGATGTCAAGAGGAAAAAACCTAAAATAAGCCAAAATCCAGTGACTAATGCCTACTAATTAATATTTATTTATTAGGAAAAAACCCACCATTATAAATATTATGTTCGCCCGTTAACAATATTATCCAGCCATTATAGCATCCATCTTCTGGAAAAATCCAAGTGAAGATTTTCCTGGGGGATTTTCTTTGTTTCGGCTGCGAAATCGTGCCGGCAAAAAAAAAGTTATCGAAGGTCAAAGGTCGCGAAAATCATTTTTTCTCAAATATCTCGTGAATTATTGGTTTTACGTAAATTTTGGTTATTATGAAATTTGTTCATCATAAAAAATGTCCCATACAACAACTAATAGTTCTCAAGATATGAGGCTGAGAAATTTTGTAGAAATGCGCATACTCCACTTTACGTTTACGTATAGTGGTGTATACAGACAATATGACGCATGTATGAGTAGAAAAGCCGTTTAATACACACACAGCCATAATTCTTCCTTGTGTGTCCTTGAAGTTGACCCTTCTTCATATTAATGATAGTAACGACATTGAGTTGCAGCTGCCTAGAATTCCACTGTAAACTCATGGATCGTATACTTGAAAATATTTGACGAAGCCTTTTGTCCCTTTTAAAACTCAATTTAAAGCTACGTATCGTAGAATTCCGACGTTTTATTTACATTGAAATATTCTGTAATTCTATTACAATCTGTAATAAAACATTGTCGAGTGGCGCGATCGTGACTGTTGTTCGCGGTTTGGAAACAATTATAAATGCGAGTGCTGAAAGGGGTGATAAATATATCAATTATTTACAAAGGGTAAATGCTGTGACTGTGCATGTTGAGTGTGCATTGTAACGTCCAAGTTTTCTCAGCTCTTATCTAGACAATTATTAGTCCCCATAGGGCCTTTTTATGCAGATTTTGATGATGAACAAATATCATAATAACCAAA
Organism: Pachyrhynchus sulphureomaculatus; assembly: GCA_019049505.1. Lineage (NCBI taxonomy): Eukaryota > Metazoa > Arthropoda > Insecta > Coleoptera > Curculionidae > Pachyrhynchus > Pachyrhynchus sulphureomaculatus. The sequence continues at coordinate 148,217,857 of CM032454.1, read as the reverse complement.
ATTCACGTAAAATCATTAGTTTACGAGATATTTGAGGAAAATTGATTTTCGCGACCTTTGGACATTCGATAACTTTTTTGCTGATACGATTTCGCAATGGATTTTTCACATAATATTTCTGATACCGAAACAAAGGAAATTTGTTTTAAACCCGAAAAAAAATGTTACTGAAACATCTGAAATGATTCGGAAAGCGTTCGAAGACGATTTTCTAAACTGTATTCAAACTTTCGAGTGGTTGTCGCGACTTAGGGCCGGCCACGTCTGAAATCATGGCCAAAATACAACAAATCATTTGTAAAGACCGTCGTCGGACAATTCCGAACATCTCTGAAACCTTTTTAGTGGTTAGAAAACGACCACAATTTGTTCAGTACGCAGTACAGTATTTGGAGAAGAATTTCATGATTGTCAAACCCTCACTTCCCCTATTTGTCTGATTTTGCACCCTGTGATTTTGGACAGTTGTCCCATATGAAGATGAAGTTAAAGTGTTGCCGCTCTCAAACGGTATAGGCGATCAAAGCGAATTGTAGGCGGCGTTGGAAGCAGTGACAGCAACGAAGTTCCAAAAGATGTTCAACCAGTGAAATATCAGATGAAGCCGATGCATTCAGGTTCAAGTGAACTACTTTAAAGGCGACAGTAGTCACGCGGCATGAGAGTAACTACTTCAGATTTTATAGCATTAGTCCAGGACCTTTTCGATCGAACCACGTACAGCTAGGCTAGAGAAATATTTATCTACCGTACATAAAATCACATTTATTCTTCCGTACTTTCCACTAGTTCTTTTATTTTTAACCTTGTATTAGGATTTTTCCGTTTTTTCTATTATCTGCTTCAATGATTTTATAATCAATATAATGACTTTCGAGTTTAAATGGTAATTCCTTTATTAAAAATATAATATTCGTCCAAGTTACGAAACCATTCAACTTAGCATATTTTATATCTCTATAATTTAGATTTCAGGAAGCTGGTACTTTGTATGTTTAAGTAATTAAGTCAGATTATACTTTTCTGAAGGCGCATTTCTAAGAGGTTATAGTACTCGCGATATAGCCTATTGAGGTTATTTAAATTTTCATTTCGGTCCTAGGTAGTAATTAAAAAAAATCTGTAAAGAAACTGCTGCTCAAAAAATGTAATTCGAAGCACATCCAAACCACCTTCTCATGTCCTTCAGCCAAAAATTCTGTCGTTTTCCAATTGATCGTTTGCCCTTTATTTTGCCTTCAGTAATTAGACGTAGCAATTCGTACTTTGGACCCCTCATTATACGTCTCATTTTTATGGTTGTTAGTAATTCCTTCATTTTGTTCATTCTTTCCAGTACTTCCATGTTTTTTTTATTTTCTGTGCCCAGGAGATGCGAAGAACGCGTCTATACATGTACATTTCAAAAGATCCTAGTTGTTTTTCTGAGCCAGGGTACGCTGCCACCACTCTCATTGGGAGTTCGAGGCTGAAACTTGTGCGATCGAAAAATGTATGTTACTTGGGTCTGTTCAATTCAGGAATCTATTTTCTTTCTTGGGACTCATTTGACCTTTACGAGTATATTGTATCTTATTATAACAAAGTATTTTCAAATAATAAAATTATTTTATTCAAACGCGAATTAGAAGCGACTGATTGGTCTACAGTTTATCAATGTGATTCAGTAAACGACGCGTACAGTACGTTCTTAAACAAAGTCCTAAATATCTTTAATGCAATACCTACAGTGAAAAAATGTCTCAAACATAACAAACACAAACCGTGGATTACACGGGGTATTAGAGTTTCATGTAGACATAAACGTGTGCTGTATTTTTAAAAAATTAAAGGTCTGGTAACAAATGAATACTTTAATATCTATAGTAAAGGACTAGAGCAAGTTATAAAACATGCCAAAAAAATATCAAGTAACATCCTTATAAATTCTGCTGAAAACAAAGTTTAAGCTGCTTGGCAACTTGTAAAGACCCTATCAGGAAAAAAAAAGAAATGTACTTAACAATTTTTCAATTAAATTTAATGACCCGTTCAAGATAGTTAACAACCTAAATCACTACTTTATAAGCTCTTGTCCTCACATAAGTACAAATAAATACAATTATGTCTTTTCCCTTGATCGTTCTGTACGTTCTATTTATTTGAGACCAACTACCCCTCAGGAAGTGTCCAGGACAATTTGCCAACGCGGATTATTAGAGAGGTTACAGATTCTAACCCAGAGCCTTTATCCTATATCATTAATTTAGGTTTTGATACAGGTGTATATCCAGAACTTCTAAAAAATGCTTTAGTAAAAGCAATACACAAAAAAAGGGGTTTACATGAAGAAAAAAACTATAGGCCAATATCGCTGCTCTCAAACGTAGGTAAAATATTTGAAAAAATTATAAACAATAGGCTAATCAATTTTTTTGAACGCAACTCTATTTTCCAACAATCAAAATGTTTTTCGAAAAAATAAATCTACAGTTAAAGCGGTTTATCAAGCATTAACTCATATATTAGGTTCTTTAAATAATAGGAGGCTCACAATGGCAATGTGCATTGACCTGTCAAAGGCGTTTGATAGTGTCAATCATAACACCCTATGTTTCAAACCAGAATCGTATGGTGTTCGGGGAAATGCGTTGAATTTGTTAGCATCCTAACTGGAAAATCGGACACAACAGGTTATGGAAAATGATGATTTTGGTACGCCTATAATTTCCCACAAGACTGGGATGTCGAGGGGTGTTCCTCAAGGATTAATAATAGGACCTCTCTTATACCTTATATATACGAATGAACGAATATCCGGAGAATTTACTATACTTTACGCAGATGACACTACACTGATCTTTAGTGAGGAGAGCCCACACGCAATGCTGACCAGTCTGCAAGGGACGTGCGAAGCTCAAAAAACACAATGCCTATTCTTCGGCAATAGAATAGAAAACCCTTTATCTTTTACATATCGAAATATTAATATCTAGTCGTCCGAACGTGTTTCCTTCTTGGAGGTGGAAATAGATCAGAGACTGGACTGGAGAGCGCATGTTGAGCATGTGGCGTTGAATGTTTCAAGGTATTGCTATGCTTTAAGCATTATTTCTGAAAATGTTAGATTGGATGCTGCTCTGTCAGCTTATTATGCCTTCATACAGTCAAGAATAAGATACAGTCTTATCTTTTGGGGTAATTCACCGAAAATTAAAAGAGTTGTAATTCTTCAGAAAAAATGTATTAGACGTATATTCGGAATGAAGCCGCGTGATAGCTGTAGGAATGTGTTTAGAGACAGACAAATCTTAACCATTATTTCCATGTATATCTTGGACAGCGATATTTTTGAGAATAACATGAACAATCACAGGTATGCCACTAGACATAAATTGAATCTGCTTCCCGAAAAGTGTACATACAGAAAAATGTTAATTATGTCATATTAAAGAGATATAGATATATATATATATATATATATATATATATATATATATATATATATATATATATATATATATATATATATATATATATATATATATAGAGAGAGAGAGAGAGAGAGAGAGAGAGACTTTTAAACAAATATCTGCTTAAAGAAGCTTATTACTCATTAAATGAACTTTTCTTAAGTTCGGTTGAAATTAGCACAGGGATTTGATAGCTCTGTCAGCAGAGGTGGTTTCTTGTCTTTTCCGTTGTGCCCCTTATTTCATTGTGTCTTTGCTACTATATTATAATTTTGTTTTTAAAGTGTCTTACTTATTTACTATTTTTTCTTTTTTATTTAATTACAGGTTATTGTAGTCTTAGTTGACATTGTTTAATGCCTATAAGTGTAACCTATTGTTACATGAAAACAAATAAATTATTATCTATCAATCTATCTATTGGTTCCCAAATATTTAAATGTGGAGACTTGTTCTACGGTGTTGCCCCTGACTTCGATAGATTCTGGTGATAATTTTTTCTTTATTACCATCCACTTGGTTTTTCTTGTATCCTTAGTTAATCTAAATCTTGCGCTAGCTGTTACGACTCGATTGTGGAAGATCTTTGATATTATTTGCTAATAGAACAGTATCATCAGGATACCGTATGTTGTTCAGTGTACTCCTATTAACTGTTATTCCTTCAATGGATTTATAGATGGCTTCACTAAACACAGCATCAGAATTGAACAACAGTGGTGAAAGAATGCAACTCTGTCTTACACATTGGGTTATTTTTATGCTTTCGGACGCTTCCAGCCCAATTTTAACTTCCACTGATTGTTTCCAGTACAGATTTTTAATAATATTTAGATCTGTTTTGTCTATATTTGTTGTTTCCAGAACTTTTATTAATATCTCGTACATCACACAGTCGAAAGCTTTATTGTAATCTATAAAACATGCATATACATCTACATTAATATCTTTACAATGCTGGACCAGTACATTTAATGTGAATAAAGCTTCTCATGTACCCATGCCTTTTCGGAATCCGAATTGTGTGTTATCTTTTTCTGCTTCACATTTTCTATGTATTCTGGCATGGATCATTCTCAGGAATATCTTGTGAACGTGACACATTAAACTTATTAAGATTTGGACTTTTTAGAAATTGTGACAAAAGTCGACTTTAGCCAGTCAAAAGGGATTTCGCCAGTTTCATAGATCTTGTTAAATATGATTACCAGTCTAGTAATAAATGGATTTTCATCCAAAAATATTTTGAGGATCTCGCCCTTTATCTCATCTGGATCAACTGCTTTTCCATCCTTATGTAGTTGTATGGCATGAATAACTTCTCTTCTTGTTATTTCTGGCCCTATCTTATTATCTGTTTAGTTGTAAGTTTTCTAATCTATATCCATTGAATAATTACTGTTATCGAAAAAAATAATAATAATTTTAATAATCTTCTGTGCTGTTCTAAAAATATTTTTATTTTATTATTTATTATTAAAATCACTATTAATTTTACTAAGAATATGAGAATTACATGTACAAATTAACCATGGAATTTGCAAGTAAATGTTATGGTGAGCTTAGGCACGATACTATTTTTGCTGTGAAATCGATTTTCAGAACGTAAACACGTTTTATCGGGTCATCTTGGCTCAAGGATATTGGTATTTTGCATTTTACTGCACTTATTGGAAAACAAAATTGTTTTTCTTTTTTTAGAAATGAGCGATTTTATTGTTTCCGGCTTTAATGACTTCCGCAAAGCAAATTTTTAAAGGCAAATTCAGCAGTGTAATTTCAATGAAGCTTTCAACTACAAGTACAGTCTGTCAAGTAAGAACGTGACCACTAGTATTCTTGAAAAAATGTGTTTCGAGAAAATTTTTTGCCAGTAATGTATTGTTTGGTATGCTAACAACGGCGCAACTACCTTAGTAACTTATCCAATCGTTTCCTACATCAATAATCGCTTGGCATCTTCGAGGCATGCTCTCGACGAGATTTTCTGCAATGATCTCCAAATTTTTTGAATCTCGTGAGACAACTGAGTCAGAGTCCTCTAAGCTTTCTCTTTACAAGGGGCCAAACGTTTTCAATAGGGTTGGCGTCCGGCGATTGTGAGGGCCACTCTAGTATCTTATCGTGGACACAACCAAGACGTTTCGTGACGTGATTTTCGCCCAGCAAAGGTTTCTTCAACGTGCTTTGGAATTTGACATCACGAGCACGAAGATGTTGGGGTCATGGGACATATTCAAGCCCGATTTCTTAAAATTTTCAAAAAAAAGATTTTTTTTCATAAATGATTCTTTATATTACCCAGAATGCGAGAAAAAAGTATTATAGCCGGAAAAAATCGGTAACACGTTTGTTTCGACGCAGAACCGGATCGCCTGCTGCGCGCTTACTGAGACTCACTGAGACCACGTTTTTTCACCTTACCAGAAACATAACTCAATGAGTTTTCAATCAATCGACTAAAAATTTTATACACAGCTTTACGAGGTCATAACTCAGGGAATAACGTACAGGTTAATGCAATTTTTTTTTATTAACAATTTAGTGGAAAATTTTTCATCATTTTTTTTTGTTTTGTTAATTTGCCTGCCAAATTAACAAAAATCAATATTTTTTTTCATTTCCCTACGTCATTTCTTAGATTTTCACTTATAAAACAAGAATATTTTTGTTTTTTCATTCTAGGTTCATTCCTTTGTGAGCAATCTTTCCGGTAGTGCAAAAAGGGATTTTTGTTCACCGAGGGCTAAATAACACACACAATAATTTTTTTTTAAGCGTAATATCTTCTATAGTTCTTCGTAAAAAAATTCTTAAAGTTCACCTTTTTTTTTGACCCCTGCAGTGATGTTCACCCTTAATTTTGCCGCTCTCTGACGCAGCGTCAATTTCGAGTCCCGTGAAAACAAAGACACGATTTGTTTCTCGACTTTCGGAGTGACTTTGCTTACCGGGCCACGTTTTAGCAAGCCGTCGACATTTTTCGTCTCGTTAAAACGACTTTTTAATATATTTAGTAGCCGTAGAATGTATCATTTTGAGCCCCTTTAGATGGGAACAAAGAAAGACTGCCTCCAACCGACGCGCAAACAAGTGACTCATTTTAGATTTTACGCGATTTCGACAAAAAGTTCGGAATCGAATAATACTTTTAGTAAAATGCATCGTAGACAAAGGTTCCCTCTACTGATTTTTTGTTGAATCGCTAGAATCGCATCTCCCAAAAATGAATTATCGCGGACACGACAGACTGTATAATAGAATATCAACAGAAATTCAATTAAAAAGTTCAATTAATTTTTTATGACACTAGCTTTTTGCAATGTTAATAACAGACCGAAACATAGCAAGTAGCAGAGCAAATGAAATATTCACACCTAGAACCGACAACTCCACTTACTCTCATTGTACTAATTTAAATGAAGTTTTCTTTTTTACACACAGGTACATAATTTAAGCCCGTTTTCAGAGACTCCCTGTTTAGGTACGCCACCCTCGAAAATAAACAACAAAGTGCATATGAGGGACGGACCAAAAGTCCGCAAAATTAGTGAAAAGAAGGGGTAAATATTCACATACCGCTATATAATTTAAGTCTGTTTTCAGAGATTCTCTGTTAGAACACGCCACACTCGAAATAGACCATACGGACCAAAAGTCCACAAAATGAGTGGAAAGAAGGGGTTAAATATTGGCACGTAATATAAGCCACACTCGAAAATACAGACCAAAAATCCGCAAAATGAGGGGAAAGAATGGGGTTAGGTATTCTTGCTTAGTACGAAGGTTGTATGATAAGTACCTGGCCTAAACCAGAGATGGCGCTACTAGTATTAAAAATTATATTTTTCGTAAACATAATCTTTCATAAGAATCCTGTCAAATCGCTACATGATCTAGTTTGTGAGTGGCAGCCGTTTAAATAGAACAACTATTGTGATATTACAATGGAAAAAAATTAAACATCGAGCAGTGATAAAATATTTGGTTTTGAAAAAGAAAACGGATGATGAGATAAAAGCGAAACTCAGTGAAGTTTATGGGGACTCTAGACATTCGTTATCGACCATAAAATATTGGACAGCTGACTTTAAACGCGGCCGTACAAGCATTTTTGATGAAGAACGTCCAGGTCGTCCAAATGAGCTCACCACATCAGAAATGATTGAAAAAATCCATGATATAGTAATAAATGATCGAAGATGAAAGTGCCTGAGATTGTTGAGACTGTGGGCTTGTCAACTGAACGGGTGCAGAATATTTTAGTAACTCATTTGGATTCAGAAAGCTTTCCGCAAGATGGGTGCCGCGACAATAAACACGGGCGGAATGTTTGGCGATGTTAAAGATCAATTCATTACAGAGACCAAAGAACAGTCCAAACAGTGGGTTTTCGTGGCGAATCGGTGCCAAAGAAGGCCAAGGCGCCTTTATCGGCCGACAAAGTCATAGCTAGAGTGTTTTGGGATGCATGCGGCATAACCCACGTCGATTACTTTGAAAAGAGCAAAAACGATTAATGGAGAGTATTATGTCCACTAATTCGATTGCTTCAACCATGCTATGAAAAACGATCGTTTTTGGCTGGAAAAAGCGGGTTCAGCTTCATCTTCCGGTATTGGCGGCTTCTGCCTTTTGCTGGTTCCCCCTTATTTTATTAAGAACAAATTAAAGTCCGTTTGTTTGGAGTTGATAGCATACAACATGGGTTACAAACATTAAATTATCATAAACCATAAGCGCCCGAAATGTATCTATCAGTTATTTGCATTTTTAGGTTTAATCACCTTTATTTTCTATCTCTATACAACAATGCAACCTTTTTCTAAAAGATATTTTATTACATGCCTTCTAAACTTTACAATAAGCTATACAAATCAACGCATTTCAAAGTTTAATTTAAATGATGAAACTAAAAATCTTATTTGTATGATAAAGACCTAAACGAGTACAATTCACAATTCTTAAGAAATAGAAATCTACAGTGTTATAAAGCTTAATGATAATAGGTACAATCAAATTATTTGGGATTTTAGCAGTTCTTCGAATATAATTAACCAAAGTACTTCGGTAGATAGGTACCTAAGTACCTAGGTAAGCAATAAAAATACACTGTGTAAGGATAAAAATAAAACTTGAAGTACGCTTAGTTCAAATCAGAACTGCGATGACTTCAACTTTTAGTTTTGCCCCAGTCAAACTTGGCGGAGTCTGTAAAACTGCATTTTCCCTACGAGAAAAACAATGATACTTAACGTCCACGATGGCCTGGTGCATCAACAGCCAATAAGCCAAGTCCGTGAAATTGTGGAAACTTGTGCCATCATGACGGGAGTTGCATCAGCAACTACCCATAGATTCCTAAAAGAAAGAAAACGCGGTCCTTACAACGAACCTTAGAATTACAAAGGAAATGGGCTCTTAGAGGTCGATGAAGACTTTAAAAACGCAATAAGAAGTACACCATTTTTTTTATTAAGAAAGAAATACCCACACTACATAAAGTTTTGCAAGAAATCAGAGAAGATCAGGATTTACTAGATTTTAAAAAGTGGAAATTATGGAAAATGCTTCGTAACCTCAATTTTCGTTGGGAAAAAACACAATAGAAAATCTGTTCTTATCAATAAAACAGAAATAATTTGTTGGAGAAGTGAATATCTACGAGCAATCGGAAAATTTCGAGCCGAAGAAAGAAATATTTTTTATTTAGATGCGACTTGGGTTAATGAGGGACACACAGTGAAAAAATTATTAACATTACAACCCCCCTCAGGAAAACGTCACAGGCTAATTATAGTACATATTGGTAGTGAAAACAGATTTCTCGACGGTGGCTTATTGGAATTCGAATGAAAGTCAACTAAAGATTACCATGAGGAGATGACGGTCGATGTTGTTGAGGAGTACTTCCGACAAATGATTGAATGTATACCAGCAGAATCAGTTATAATATTAGACAATGCCCCATACCATTCTCGATTATTAGAACGACTCCCGACAAATTTATGGAAGAAAGCGGATATTCTTCAATGATAAGAGACAAAAATCTTAAACATAAAGATGATATGTTAAAAGCGGAACTTCTCAAAATTGCGAAACAAAATAAGGCACAGTTCAAGAAATACGCAGTCGATGAGATGACAAAGGACCGGAATATCATAGTGCTTAGATACCTCCATATCGTTGCGAATTGAATGGGCACAAATGAAAAATTTCGTTGCAAGGAAAAACACCACGTTCAAAATTCAAGACGTACGGCAATTATTACTCGCCAGAATAGAGAAGATCAAAGAGGATAATTGGAAAAATGTTATTCGACATGTTATAGAAGAAGAAAATAAAATGTGAAAACTTGACGAATACATCGAGGAAACAGTGGAAATAGAACCTTTAATTATCAATTTAAGAGAAGTCGAGTCTTCAGATTTGAAGATGATTGTTTTTGATTGTAATTATATATCGTGAATTGTGAATTTGTATATATACATAGTTCTATAGACTAAAAAATTTTTGGCGCATTGGTATAACAATTAAAAATAAAGGAAAAAATCGTAATTCTTAAAAGTTACCAAAGTGTTGTGTTCTTAGCATTTGCTGAACCATCTCAGGACGCGTTTCGCCGTATCACGGCTCATCAGCTGAGCTAGGTTCAGCAAATACAAGAACACACTTTTAGTCCTTTATCCAAGTAACTAACGGAAAACTATAACAAATAGATGCTTTTACTGCACTCTACCGGCGACTTACTAAGTCATTCAAGCAGAGCTGCCAACACGGCTGGCAATTTATTTGCAGAAGCGCATCTTTCTCGAGCTTACTGCTCGAAGGCATAGATGGCGCATTGGTATAACAATTAAAAATAAACGAAAAAATCGTAATTCTTAGAAGTTACCAAAGTGTTGTGTTCTTCGCATTTGCTGAACCATCCCAGCCCAGCTGATGAGCCGTGACACGGCGAAACGCGTCCTGGGATGGTTCAGCAAATGCGAAGAACACAACACTTTGGTAACTTCTAAGAATTACGATTTTTTCGTTTATTTTTAATTGTTATACCAATGCGCCATCTATGCCTTCGAGCAGTAAGCTCGAGAAAGGTGCGCTTCTGCAAATAAATTGCCAGCCGTGTTGGCAGCTCTGCTTGAATGACTTAGTAAGTCGCCGGTAGAGTGCAGTAAAAGCATCTATTTGTTATAAAAAATTTTTGGTAATAAATCTTATATTTCTATAACTTTATTTTTAAGATAATTTTATTTATTAAACACTAAAAGCAGGTTATGCTCGGACGGCTATGCTACCGAAGAACCTTCATTTACATTTTATGATTCTATTGTATAGCAGAGGTTTTCTGCCTATAATAGAGTGAACCCTTAAAAATAATTCAAAACAGGTAGCAAAATCCAGTAAAATGCATAAGAAATCTCTTTTTTTTTTTTGGCGCACCCCAACATGTATTTGCAACTACAATGAGAGTATTCTGCTATCCACTCCAAACAAATACACTTTAAATTTATTGATTTTATATGGTTAAATGACGGTCCATTTTTGGATCGACGCTTTTTAGGCCCTAAAGCTGAGTCCGATCTCGGCTGCGTCTGTCCTTCGGGGCGCTCGACTTTTTTAGTGTCAACAAATGTACTTGATTCAAGTGGTTAAACGACAGTCCACTTTTGGATGTAGCATTTTAGACCTTATTTGAACATTCCAGGGCATGGGGGCAACAAAATCAAAGTTAAAGGCTTTTATTCGACTCGCCTGATAGAATGAACAACGGTTAGTCAGAGAGGTCGAAATTTCAGGTCGCCCTCTTGGTCTATTAACATAAAAATATCTGTGCTTTTTTGATACCCTCAATTTAGGCTTGCACCACCCTGGCATCATGTTCCAAATATTTCGAAAAAATACGGCTAAACTAGGGTGCTCGTCAAATTTTTTTTTTCGGTTTCTGACTGCTCTAAATACTCTTTTTTTCGGATTTGTTCATAAACATTACGAATATCAAAAAATCTATTCAGTAGTTGTTGTATTATGCACAAGATAGACAGATTGACGATTATTTTTAAAAAAGCCAACAACCTAATAACATAGAACCATAACTTATGTGCATACTGAAAGTTGTTTCAGAAAATAAAAAAAAATATAAAGTAAATATAGGTTCGCCATTCGCTTCTGATCAAATACATTGGTTACGATGTAGTTACGAATATGTTTACAACATAATACAATACATTTTTACAAGTTTAATTGTGCATTGATAATAATTAAGGTCGATTATATAAAACATTAATTATTTATAGTTATAAATTCTTCGTTTTTTTTATGGGGTTTTGTAACTTCAAACTGGTTTCTTGTACTGCTTATTCACAAAGATAGTTTATTATAATTTATACATATGTATTTAATTGCTTATTACGAGTACTTCAACAACAAAAAAAACCCAACTGTATTTCTTGGTTGGGTAAATAAAGAATAAAATAAAACACCAGTTTTTCACAACGATTTTACACAACTACAAGATTATAAGTGTACGAGATATTTTTTTATTTTACTGTCATACAGTCTGTCAAATAAGAACGTGTTCTTGAAAAAATGTGTTTTGAAAAAAATCTTTGCCATCAATGTATTCTTTGGTGTGCTAACAACGGCACGATTACCTTAGTAAGTAGTAAGTAATCGCCTCCTGCATCAATAATCGCCTGGCACCTTTCGAGGTATGCTGTGGGCGAGATTTTCTGCATACTCTGCAAATTTTTCGAATCTCGCGAGGCAACTGAGTTAAATTCCTCAGAGTCCCCTGATCTTTCTCTTTACAAAGGATCAAACGTTTTCAATAGGGTTGGCGTCCAGCGATTGTGAGGGCTACTCTAGGATCTTATCGTGGGCCCAAGCGAGCCGCTTCGCTACGTGATTTTCGCCCATCAAAGGTTTCCTCAACGTGCTTCGGAATTTGACATCATGAGCACGAAGATGTTGTCGAATGGTCTCATGACACAAATTCAAACCCGATTTTGTTAATTTTGCCGCTCCTTGACGCAGCGTCAATTTCGGATCTCGTGAAAACAAAGACACGATTCGTTTTTCGACTTTCGGAGTGACTTGCCGAGCCACTTTTTGTCAAGTCGTCGACATTTTTCGTCTTATTAAAATGATTTACCGGCATTTTCACAAATGACCCCGACTTTTTAACATATTTAGCAGCCGCGGAATGTGTCATTTTAGACTCCTTTGAATGGGAACAAAGAAAGACTGCCTCGAACCGACGTCCAAACAAATGACTGGATTTTACGTCATTTCGACGAAAGTTCGGAATCGACTGATACTTTTACTAAAATGCGTCATAGACAAAGATTCCCTCTACCGATTTTTTGTTGAATCGCTAGAATGGCACCTAACAAAAAAGAATTATCGCGGACACGTTCTTACTTGACAGACTGTAGATGTCGTGACAGTCGTGGTGATACTGTATTTATAAATAACTTCTTACTTACAGTTTAATAAAGATACGACTGATATTTAACTATTTTTGCCTTATTCGAGGAATCAAGATCGGGATGTCATACCTGAAATAAAATAAAGACTAATTAAACAACTAAAACGTTTAATTTTAATCTTAAAGTGATTTAACATACTGTAACATTCACTTATAAAATTCGTTTAAAATGATAAACCATGAACACACGGATATCTGCGCTATCTGCCTATTTATTTTCTTTTTGAACATTCGGATATCTGCAATATATGCTTTTGAACAGACAGATATCTGCGGTATCAGCCTGTTTATTTATATTAGACAATTAATATTGTCAGACAGTTGTTATTACTCGTATTATCAAAGAGTTGTTATTAGAGAGATTTTGCAACGCTTATTTTTCGCATGCCTTTGCCCTTATCGGTGTCTCAAACATACGCAGTATTAACGCGAAGGAATTACAAGGTTAGGTTAGTATTCATCTCGTGTGAATTTAGGGGATTTTTTCATTCATTTAATGGTTAAGCACACCAGTTATTAATATTTGATGGGTCAACACAAGTTTCTAAATTAAAATTGTGTCTACCAGGTTTGTATCACTTCCTTCAATATTCCCAAGGCCATACGAATGTGTGATAAATAAAATTTCATTTTAAATTAGCACTACACACACTGTAGCAACAAAATCTGAACACTAATTAACTGCTGTCAGTGTTATTTGCAATAAGAGATTATCATTTCAATTTTACTAATTTTCTTAGTGGTTTGTATACCTAAGTAGGGAAAAAACGGGCCCTACCATAGTAGCGATAAGAATAACGAACTTCAAATAACCTCTCTTATAAGTTCCTAAATAAGGGAGATTGTTATTCTTAATAAAGGATCATCTTATTTTGTTTCAATATCGCGCAAGCTCCGAATGCTGGGCGCATGCTTCAAATAACGATAACAGCTGAGTCCTTATATTTAATTTCTTCTCTTTACTACTGCGCAAGCTCCAAACGGTGGGCGCATGCTCAAAATAAAAATAAAGACAGTGGCCTACCAAAATAAGCGTTGCAATTATTATCATCACTATTAGACAATTTCCATTTCTTCTACTTCTAACCCACTAGCAATGAATCGTGCAATAAAATCAAGGGCAGTCATGCGGGGCTTCCGCCCTAACTACTCGTAAGTAAAACAAGAAATAATAAAATAGATAGGACTACGAAATATTTAAATAATAAAATAAATAACATATTATTCCTTAGGTTTCACACATTGACTGTTAATTAAATATTATTAATAGATCTATGCAATCAGACAACAGACAGGCTATAAAAAAAATCACCAAGATAACATCATAAAATGTAATCTTTGTAAAAGCCAATATCTATAATATATATAAAATGCAACGTCTCTCTGTCTGTCTGTCTGTCCGTTAGTGCGCTTATCACTGAAGAACCACTTATCCGATTTACGTGCTTTTTTTTTAAAACATACATATGTTCTCTGGCCAGGTTATAGGCTATACGGTAGCATAAGGAATGAGCAGTGACGATAATAGTGAATGAAGTCTGAAAAAAGTTTGCCGCTAGCGCGTTCCCTTGCAATACACAGCCTAAACCATTAAATATGGAACAATATTATGTAGTAGAGAATATCTATAACCTATAATATATATAGAATGCAATGTTTCTCTATCTGTCTGTCTGTCCATTAGTGCGTTTATCACGCGAGAACCGCTTATCCGATTTACGTGTCTTTTTTTTTAATTCATACATATATTCTTTGGCCAGGTTATATAATAATAACTATCTATCTATATCTATATCTATAATATATACAAAATGCTACGTCTCTCTGTCTGTCCGTTAGTGCGCTTATCCTTCGAGAACCACTTATCTGATTTACGTGATTTTTTTTAAATTCATACATATTTTCTCTGACCAGGTTATAAATATATATTTTATTACGTGTACATCTATAATATATATAAAATGCAACGTCTCTCTGTCTGTCTGTCCGTTAGTGCGTTACGTGTTTTTTTTTTAAACATACATATGTTCTCTGGCCAGGTATAGGATATATTTTATTGCGTTAGGTAACATAAAGAATAAGCAGTGACGATAATAGTGAATCAAGTCGGAAAAAAAGTTACCCTCAGCGCGTCCTCTTGCAATATGCTGCCTAAAACCATTAAATATGGAACAATATCATATTGTAAAAAATATAATATATATAAAATGCAACGTCTCTCTGTCTGTCTGTCCCTTAGTGCGCATATCACTTGAGAACCACTTATCCGATTTACGTGTTTTTTATAAATTTATACATACGTTCTATATATGGTAATTCGATATAAGCCTAGATAATGGGAGATAAGGTGAGATAATGGGAGATAAGGTGAGATAATGGGAGATAAGTATAAATAATGGGAGATAAGGAGAAATAATGGGAGATAAGCAGAGATAAGTCTAAATAATGGGAGTTATGGTGAGATAATGGGAGATAAGGAGAAATAATGGGAGATAAGGAGGAATATTGCGAGATAAGTCGAGATAAGCCTAGATAATGGGAGCTAAGGTGAGATAATGGGAGATAAGGGGAAATAGTGGGAGATAAGGAGAAATAATGGGAGATGAGCAGAGATAAGCCTAGATAATGGAAATTATGTAGAAATAATGGGAGATAAGAAGAAATAATGGCAGATATTTTATTACGTTAGGTAACATAAGGAATAAGCAGTGACGATAGTAGTGAATCAAGTCCATGCGAGCGGAGCCGCGGGCACGGCTAGTTTAGGTATAAAATGTACAGAAAAAGGTAAATTAAATTGAGCTCTATTTAAAAATTCTTTCCTCTACACACAAGAAAACACAGTGTACTCAACTGCGGTTTACACTACTCTGAACTAAGATATTTTATAGTGTTATAGGTCGAGGTTTTGGTTATTGCCTTTTAAAAGGGTCTTTATTAGCCATTAAGAGTACAAATTAACTCAAGTTATTTGTTTATTATGTCGCTCTTCCGTTTCTCTGTCTGCTTTTATTTTTGTTTTAAAATTTAGTAAAGCATAAAGTTAAAAAAAAACCGGTCAAGTGCAAGTTGAACTAGCACAATTAGTGTTCCGTACGTTGTTACGGTGGTATAAACGGATCAGTGACTTCCCAAAACACACTCCAAAGGAGTTTCCAACAAAGTTTGTTTCCAATCTTTACTGAATACTGATGACCTTGAATTTTTGTTTTTTTTTATATACCAAATAAATTATTAAAGGTGATAATTTTCGTTCAATCTACACCCCGTGGAGAATATTCCAGAATTTTTTCAAAATTTTGTGTTCAGTACTTTTCCAGATAAGGTGGGGGGACAGCGATTTTTAGCGATTTTTTAAAAATAATACAAGGAAAAGTGAGCCCAAGTATTACATTATATATATATTTTTACTCGTGTTTTCACAAGCTTTAATTTAACACCACACTCGATGACCTAGTAAAAAAATAAACCCCTTAAGTCAAAATTTAACTTTCAAAACTACACGGCTCTGATGAAGCCATCAATTCCTATATTATTAGCAAATTTTAACTTTCTATGACAAATAGTTTCGGAGAAAATCGGATGTGACAGACAGGCAGACAGAGACCGAAGTCATCTTATAAGTGTTCCGTACGGAACACTAAAAAGTAAAAAAATAGCATTTGTAGCTAGTAGAGACGAGTATAAGACTAGTACAATGTACTTATTGGTAAATTGGTAAATCTATAATATATATAAAATGCAACGTCTCTCTGTCTGTCCGTTAGTGCGCCTATCACTGGAGAACCACTTATCCGATTTACGTACTTTTTTTTTTAAACATACATATGTTCTCTGGCCAGGTTATAGGCTATATTTTATTACGATAGGTAGCATAAGGAATGAGTAGTGACGTAAAATAGTGAATGATGTCGGAAAAAAGTTTGCCGCTAGCGCGTGGCCTTGCAATACACCACCTAAACCATTAAATATGGAACAATATTATGTAGCAGAGAATATCTATAATATATATATAATGCAATGTCTCTCTGTCTGTCCATTAGTGTGTTTATCACGCGAAAACCACTTATCCGATTTATGTGTCTTTTTTTTAAATTCATACATGTATTCTTTGGCCAGGTTACATAATAATAATAATCTATATCTATAACATATATAAAATGCAACGTCTCTCTGTCTGTCTGTCTGTCCATTAGTGCGCTTATCCCTCGAGATCCATTTATCCGATTTACGTGATTTTTTAAATTCATACATGACCTCTGACCAGGTTATAGATATATATTTTATTACATCTATAATAAATATAAAATGTAACGTATATCTGCCTGTTTGTCCGTTTGTGCGCTTATCACTGGAGAACCACTTATCCGATTTACGTGCTTTTTTTTTAAACATGCTAAACCATTAAATATGGAACAATATCATGTAGCAAAGAATATCTATAATATATAAAAATGCAACGTCTCTCTGTCTGTCTGTCTGTCCGTTAGTGCGCTTATCACTGGAGAACCACTTATCCGATTTACGTGCTTTTTTGTTAAACATACATATGTTCTCTGGCCAGGTTATAGGATATATTTTATTACGTTAGGTGACATAAGGAATAAGCAGTGACGATAATAGTGAATCAAGTCGGAGAATTGTTTGCCGCTAGCGCGTTCTCTTGCAATACACTGCCTAAAGCATTAAATATGGAACAATATCATGTAGCAAAGAATATAATATATATAAAATGCAACGTCTCTCTATCTGTGTGTCTGTCCGTTAGTGCGCTTACCACTCGAGAACCCCTTATCCGATTTACGTGTTTTTTTTTTAATTCATACATTTGTTCTCTGGCCAGGTTATCTATAATCTTCTATCTAGAATTTATAAAATGCAAACGTCTTTCTGTCTGTCTGTCTGTCCGTTAGTGCGCTTATTATTTGAGAACCACTTATCCGATTTACGTGTTTTTATAAATTTAAACATATGTTCTATATAATTCGATATAAGCCTAGATAATGGGAGATAAGGAGAAATAATGGGAGATAAGCAAAGATAAGTCTAAATAATGGGAGTTATGATGAGATAATGGGAGATAAGGAGAAATATTGGGAGATAAGGAGAAATAATGGGAGATAAGAAGAAATAATGGGAGATGAGCAGAGTTAAGGCTAGATAATCAAAATTATGTAGAGATAATGGGCGATAAGGAGAAATATTGAGAGATAAGGGGAAATAATGGGAGATATTTTATTACGTTGGGTAAATTCAGGAATAAGCAGTGACGATAGTGGTGAATCAAGTCCACGCGAGCGGAGCCGCGGGCCCGGCTAGTATATTATTAAAACGCAACGTCTCTCTGTCTGTCCGTTAGTGCGCTTGTCACTCGAGAACCACTTATGCGATTTACGTGTTTTTTTTTTTAAATCACACATATGTTAAAGAGTTGATTGATTGGTCCGTTACTTTGTGACAGTATATTTTAGCAATAAAATTACTTATTTACTTTGTTAACTACACTAAATATAATCCTGTGAAGATTTACAAATGCGTTATCGCAATTTCGTAGTGTAACTGCATTTACAAACACTTAACTAAGACTAAGCCAGATTTTTTTGTTTTTATTAGTGTTCCGTATGGAACACTTATAAGATGACTTCAGTGTCTGTCCGTCTGTCGGACCGTCTGTCCGTCCGTCTGTCTGTCACACCCGATTTTCTCCGAAACTATTTGTCATAGAAAGTTGAAATGTTGTAATAATATAGGAATTGATGGTCTCATCAGCCATGTAGTTTTGAAAGTTAAATTTTGATTTAAGGGGTTAGTTTTGGAGGGTGAAATCAGAAGTGAAAAAAAAAAAAATTACTAGGTCATCGAGCGTGGTGTCAAATGAAAGTTTGTTAAAACACGTGTAAAAAAATATACATATAATGTAATACTTGCGCGCACTTTTCTTTGTATTATTTTTAAAAAATCGCGAAAAATCGCTGTCCACCCGCCTTATCTCGAAAAGTACTTATCAAAACATTTTGAAAAAACTTTGGAATATTCTCCACGGGGTGTAAATTAAAACGAATATTATCACGAGTGCATTACCTTTAATAATTTATCTGGTATATATATATATATATATATATATATATATATATATATATATATATATATATATATATATATATATATATATATAACTATAAAATATTATAAAAAATCAAGGTCATCAGTTTTCAGTAAAGATTGGAAACAAAAACTTGTAAAATTATATTATGGTTCTTTGAATGTCTGTTAAACTCTACCGATTCTAAGAAACTAAGTTTTGACTCTTTAGTGTCCTATGAAGTATTGATAAGCAATTAATATTAGGAAATGGATGGTCAATTTGTAAAAAAAGCTTGGCAAAGTGTGATTTTTCATTTTTTAACCTATAAGATGCATTATGTTCTGCGAATCTTGTTTTGAAATTCCGTCCTGTTTGGCGTACGTAACAGCTACTACACTCTTGACACTTAAGTTTATAAACTCCTGATTTATTATGTTTATTAGTTTTATCTTTGTTATTGAAAAATATATTGGATAATTTTTGAGCGGATTTTCAATGTCAAAGATAATACTAATAAACATAATAAATCAGGAGTTTGTAAACTTTAGTGTCAAGAGTGCAATAGCTGTTACGTAGGCCAGGAAGGATGGAATTTCAAAACAACATTTGCAGAACATAATGCATTTTATAAGTTAAAAAATGAAAAAATCACACTTTGCTGAGCATTTTTTAGAAACTATCCATTTCCTAATATTAATTGTTTATCAATACTCCATACGGCACCTAAAGGGTCAAAGCTTAATTTCTTAGAATCACATCCTTTCATTATATATAAAAAAAAAAACAGTCCCAGCACCCCAACCCGTGCATCAGGGACGCCTTCCCACTCCCACCTCACGCCAGCCGCCAGTTCCTGAGACCGTCGGACCCGCTGCTCTCGGACGAAGACGATGACCCCCCTCGCCCCCTCGCCGTGACAAGAAGATTGTCGTTCTAGGTTAAGTTTAAATTAGTCCTAATTTAAGTCATTGTTACGTCCTAGTTTAAGTTAGCGTAAGTCTTAGTCTAAGGTAATTTTAGTCCTAGTTCTAAGTCCTAGCATTAAGAAAACTCATGTATATACTAAACACATTTCCTAGGTTAAGTTAGTATAGGATTCCTATTATAAGAGCTTTTTTTTATACTTTCAAAATTGTGAGAAAGAGGCACGGCCTATCTTGATTTCCAATAAAGACAATGATATAAAAATAAATACAAAAAATCTGTTTTAGTCTTAGTTAAGCGTTTCAAAATGTAGTTGTACTACGAAATCGCGAAAACGCATTTGTAAATCTTTATAAAAATATATTTAGTGTCAGTTAACAAAGTATATAAATAATGTTCTCTGGCATGGTTTTAGTATATATTTGGTTACGTCAGGTAACATAAGGAATAAGCAGTGACGATAATAGTGAATCAATTCGGAAAAAAGCTTGCCGCCAGCGTGCTTTCTTGAAAAAAACCTAAATAATAATTCTGTAGTCCACGCAAACGGAGTCGCAGGCACAACTAGTTGGTAGAAAATAAAAAGTTATTGAATTTGAAAATATTTAAATGAATCTTAATCGCACATGTGTAAAACATTATTATTAAAATAAGTTTTCTACTTAATGTGAATTAGGAATTTAAAATAGTAACCTTGTGTCCTTTTCCATCGAATTTAAAACGATTTTTAAACAATAAAATTAATCATTGTCAATAGTTGATTTACTGAATTTCCTAATAGGTAAAATATTCATTTTTGCCAAGACAAGTCTGTTTTGGCGAGTATTAAACCTTGGCATGCTTTGCAAATGCAGTGGCGCGACGGGTCACATTTACGCAATAAAGCAAAATGAAGATAGAATTCCAATAGTTATCGCCCACTTTAACAGAAACTAAAATGTTAGAAGAAAAAGTACCCAGAATTAAAAAATATTATGTTAATAAGAAAATAATATAAAAATGTTTTTTTTTTTAAAAAAAAAAAGGCTGAAATATCGTCCTGTAGTACCGCCCGTTAAGACTTATTACTAGAGATCGAATTATATGCATTTGCATATTTTCATATGCATTTGCATATTTAGACCATTCTCACCCATTATTGCATATTTTACCCAAAATCTAGTAATGATACATATTTTCCCTATATTTACAATATTTCTCGGTATTACTAGGCAATTGAATTGCTCAGGGTATTGTTCAATGTCGCCGTCTGGAACCGATCTTATCGTCGGGACATTACCTGCAATAGTCTAAACATCGATTAGGTTATAGTGCCAAGGGAATACCCAAAATTACGACGGTATTTTATTCCTTTGTTTCTTGGTCGGGATATTAAGTGATAAGTAGTTAGTTTCTAAGAATATTTGTTTGAGCGTGGATCAAATAAACAATTTTCTCAAAGACGAATTTTTATTTTAAAACAAGATATCAGTTTTAACATTATTGTTGACGCGCTTGCATCAGTGTAGTCTTTTTGCAATTTTTAACGTGTTGTGTTAGTGTTTAACGTGTACCATGCCACCCGCAAAAAAAAGTGTCTCTTCGTGGGTAGCTGATTATCCTGGAACATTTACATACGACGGAAATGTTTTATATTCTCGAGTTTGCGAGAAAAATGTTTGGTGCACAAAAAAGTTTCAAAATGACCAGCATGTCAAGACAAGTCTTCATATCGCAGGATTGCAAAAAAAAGGCCCACGACAACAACTTATAACAGCAGCAAGTAGCAGTGATTCCACTTCTATAGGCAAACAAAAAAACCACTTTAGCATGGATTTATGTGAAGCATTGCTTGCAAGTAATATTCCTCTCCACAAACTTACAAATTCTACATTCAAAGATTTTCTGCAAAATATTGCTTGAATCAAAAAATACCAGACGGATCAACACTGCGTAAAAATTACCAACATGTTCTGGAAGAAATACGTAATGAACTTAAGGATGACATTATTTGGATTTCAGCTGATGAAACTACCGACAGTTGTGGTCGCTATATTGCGAATTTAATTGTGGGTGCATTAAGATTAGAGCCTTCTTCTTCCTATTTGGTGGCCTGCAAAGAACTTGACAAGACAAATCATTCTACGATCGCCAGATTTGTGAATGAGGTATTAAAAAAAAAATTTTCGTGAATCTTCTGTAGATGATATGATATTTCTCTCAGATGCTGCTCTGTATATGATCAAGGCAGCCAAAGTCCTCCAAGTATTTTATCCAAATTTAATTTCATGTGACGTGCTTTGCTCACTCGCTAAAGAAGTACGATCCACGTTTGGAAATGTAAATAAACTGATGGCAGTTCGTCAATCCAAGGAAGCATTTAACAATTCTGCTATTAAAAAAAAACATAGCTTTGATTAGCACTCACTTTTCCCACATACCTGCGGGTATTAAAAAGCTTGAAACTCGAGGTTTGGCGTTGACCGAATCAATTCAGTTAATAAATAAAATCCGTCAAATAAACTTTACATTGCCAGATGTATTCCCGCGTAGAGTTAAAGAAAAGTTTGAAAACATTTTGTGCAATAACCCAGGCTTTGAATCTTTGTGTCAAATTGATAGTTTTATTAAAGGGACGGGTGAACTTTTGGCAGAAACAATAAAAGCTAACATAGCACCCAAATTCAAATACTACCCAGTTACCTCAGTGGATGTGGAACGGTCTTTTTCCACTTATAAAAATATTTTAAGTGATCGAAGACACAATCTTACTACCCAACATTTGGAACAATACCTTATTGTTTACGTGTACAAGAATACAAATGTTAAATAATTTTAAAAAAATGTTAAACAATTGTTAATTAAATTTAAACATCGTCGATAACTTGTTAATTTTATGTCGATTTTGAAATAAAAAACTAAAAATTACTACTTTTATTATTTGACCCTTTTCATGCATATTTTAAGCATTTTTCATGCATATTTGCATGCATATTTCAAGATTTTTATGTTGCATATAATCCGGTCTCTACTTATTACCTAGGCTGTCTGAAAAGTTCTCGGCCTGACGCATAGATGATGTAAGAAACTGTGAAGCCATAATTGTATTGGAAAGTTCCATCCTTTATATAAAACACATGTAAAATTTAATTTTGATCTGTCAATTCATTCGAGTAGTAGCAGCTGTTTAATATTGACGTGTCACTGATTTTTTTAAAATGGAAAAAATTGAATATATTGATTAAATTCTCTGTTTTGGATGATTTAATACAGTCATCAGAAATTGTTAAAAGTGTATAAGGATGCATCACCTTCATTTTCCATTGTTAAAAAAATGGGCTGCGCTTTTTAAATCTGGTCGTACAAGCCTCGAAGATGAGCCACGCGAAGATCGTCCAAAAACTGTTATGACACCACAAATCATTCAAGTCCGTGATATGATGTTAGATGATCGACGACTGAAAGTGCGTGAAATAGCTGAGGCCATAGGAATCTTAAAGGAATGAATTGGAAATATTTTGCATGAAGAATTACATATGCAAAAGCTTTGTGCAAGATGGGTACCGCATTTGCTGACAATTGACTAAAAACGCATTCGAATGCGTATTTCTCAAGCGTGGTTGGATCGTTTTAAGCAAAATACAATGGATTTCAACTGTTGATGAAGCTTGGATCCACCACTATACACTAGAGCGGAAAGAACAATTGAAATAATCGTTGAAGCCGGTGGAAGTTCACCAAAGAAGGCAAAGACGGTTCCATCAGCAGGGAAGGTTTTGGCAACAGTTTTTTGCGATTACAAAGGTGTTTTATTGATCGATTGTCTTCAGAAATGTAAAACAATTAATATTATTGTAAACTTTTGGATCACATTGGATGCAAAAATTTGTGAGAAAAAACCTACTTTAAAGAAGAAAAGAATCATTTTTCATCAAAACAATGCATGTGTTCACACAAGTGTTTTGGCGAATTGCTTGAACATCCAGCGTATTGACCAGATTTGGCGCCCTCTGACTATTATCTGTTTCCAAACCTGAAAAAATTCCTGGCTGGAAAGGGTTTTACATCAAATGACGAAGCTATTTCAGCCCTGGATGGAATCACACTTTAATGATGGTATTGAATTATTGGAAAAATGTTGGAATAAATGTATTGAAGTTTCGGGAGATTATATTAAAAAATAAAACATAACTCACGTCAAAAAATTTTCCTTTCATTATTAGGCCGAGAACTTTTCAGGCAGCCCACGTAGCATATATATTATAACTCTATATATTATATAAAATTCAACGTCTGTATACGCGCATGTGTCTCCTGTTCATAATTCGAGAATGACTGATTCAATTTTAACGCAGTGTTTTTACATGTAGCTAAGGTATGTCGCAAGGTTTTAATCAATGTTTGATTAGGGAATTTCAGAGAAAATTTTCCCAAAGCTAATAATTACCAAGTGGTAATGAGTAGTTTTGGCATTTTTTTATGACCTTAATTAACTAATCGACACAAATCTTTTACGCGAACGTTACCACAGAAAGCCAAAACTGTATACATTTGGATGTCTAAAATTTGTAGTCAAATAATTTCACATCACTAAAAAAATTGACGTCAAATCTGTGTGTGTATGGTTGTGAAATTGTATTCAATTTATTTTTGTATTACAATTTTCTACAAATGTTGTAATGTGAATTACAATTTTTTTGCACAGTAAAATTAGCCACCAATAAATCGTCACATTTATTACCTACTTCCCTAAGGGAAGATTCTGGTCCAGAATTTTTTCTGAACATTTTTTTTTCGCTTAAAATACTCCTTAAAATATGTAGAATACAAGGTTACTTTCCTTTTCACAAAATACAAACTCTAAGTTGACTTGCCGAGCCTTTGTCCAAGCAAGTACAATAGCATGCAGCCGACGCTCGGACCTGCCTTAGGAAGCATTAAGCTGTAATGGTTTGAGGGCTTCCCCTACCATTTCTTCGAGCAACTATTATGCGGGCCATACACGTACCAGCAAACCTGTCAGTTATGCCTGAACAGTCCACCGAAAATCAGCGGCCGGAACGTGAGTTGGTTCCGGCTTGCCTGTCAGACACGATGAACCGGTGGCCGTAGCCCACTCACGTTCCGGTCGCCGATCTTAGGTGAACTCTTCAGGCATAACTGATAGGCTTGCCAATACGTGTATGACCAGCATTATTTCGGCAGGAACATTATGCTAAGCATCAATTTTTTTGTATTGAAAACTTTGAACGCGTTTTTTTTCAAAACCATGTTTTTGTAATTGGCGTGCAAGACTACTCAAAAACTAATAAACGGATCGACTTGAAATTGATCATACTTTGAAACTATAAAATTATCTTCGATATGAATACAGTAGAACCCCGGTTATCCGAGGTAACGTGGGGGGGCACCCTCCTCGGATAACTGAAAACTCAGATAATCCGGATTTGTTTTTTATTCATTCAAAAAATAAACACCAATACTTTAAACCGATGTATTAACGTTTTTAACATATAAATAGGTACATACATTATAAAACAGTGAAATAGGTATCTATGCGCTTCTGTTTCATATTGCATCTTCTTTTTCTCGCTGCAATATTTCTCCATCTATTAAGACGAAGCAAATCCGCTGGGGTTGCCTTTGGTTGTTGTTCGATATACCTCAAAGCTTTTTCCAAAGAAGCAAAACCTTGGACGTGCAGACTTGCCAATCACCATCAGTGGGATTTTGTGCTTGCCAGATGCATTGGAACATACCATTACAGTTAATCTTTCCTTACTTCGTTTGTGCCCAGGAGCTGATTTTTCCTGTCGAGATGCCAACGTTTTTGATGGAAGCATTTTACAATTCAGACCAGTTTCGTCACAGTTGTAAATTTGTTCACATGTGTATCCACAATCTTCGATTTGCTTTTTAAAGTTCTGCTTAAACTTCTCAATTGATGACACATCAGCAGAAAGTTTTTCACCACATACAGTCAGTTGTCGTACACCGTACCGTTTTTTCCAGCGGTCAAGCCATCCAGAACTGGCGGTAAACTGATCTATCTCTGGGAATTGCCTACTAATCATTATTACTTTCTGTTGTACCTGACAGAGGCACACCTTTAGATCTCTGTTGGTTAAACCACATGAATAAAGCATCGTTAACCTTTTCATAGTAGCCGGTTTTCATTGATTTTCTTCCTGAGGACGAGGAGGCTCGATTTATACACCACTCTTCTATTTTTGTGCGGTTTCTTTTCGAATCTCCAACTGTTACCTCACCTACTCCATAATCTCGTGCAACAACTTTAATTGTCTCTCCTGCTTCAATTCTTCTGATGGCTTTTTAATTTTTCTTGAATAGGAACGACGATTCTTTTACGCTTGTTTTGCTCCATTATAATACGACAAACAAAAATTCAAACAAAGCAATTCGTATTAATTACACTTAACTACCAGAACTCCAACCAAATAAGTTTTG
The DNA here is from genome assembly GCA_019049505.1 of Pachyrhynchus sulphureomaculatus. Taxonomy (NCBI): domain Eukaryota; kingdom Metazoa; phylum Arthropoda; class Insecta; order Coleoptera; family Curculionidae; genus Pachyrhynchus; species Pachyrhynchus sulphureomaculatus. Next base: position 148,191,459 of record CM032454.1, on the reverse strand, counting down.
TGAGTATACTCGTACTTCTCCGTAGTAAACGCTACAACGCACTGCATTCACGCAAATTTACATGCTGAAAGAGTCCAAAAACATAAATAGGGGAACCCCTCACACGGGCCAGGGGGATTCCCCGAAGGCCCGACGATTTTAAATGGAAATATGTACATACATATTTTAGAAGCTCGGTTAATACGCAGCATAGACGCGCGTACCTCGGATAATCAGGTTCTTAGATTGGCTCAGTTAATCCGGAGCTCAGATAATCGCGACTCGGTTAATCGGGGTTCTACTGTATTTAATTATTAAAAAAATATTGTTTAAAAAATTTTTATAGGTTATTTTTATCTTTTTTTTTTGTAAAAAATTGCTTTCTTCAAATTGTTAAAAAAAAATGCGAATTTTCAATTTTTTAATTTTTGCGTCTAAAAACTGAGAAACTGTGTAGATTACAAATTAACTTGATTTTTTATCAGATTGAACGATTTTTGCAATCCTGAGGTTGCACGCCAATCAGGGTGTACGTACCGAATGTGCTCCACGAGATTTGCTTTATATAAACATTTTTTCATAAAAATTTTTTCTATTCTTTTAGAGTTGTTCTAATATGCTAAAAAGTTTTACATTTATTGCGTTTATGTATTGCAAATAATAAAATAAAAAAAAAAAAAAACATTTTTTCTGCGGTGGAGCAGCATTCGTGAAAAAAATTAACGTCCAAGATTTTTGCATTTCCTCACGTTTTCGGGTCTCTAGGTCACGAAACACATTATTTCCCATTTCCGTTGGACTGTATGTCTTTTTGTCGATCTGTATGTCCATTGGACTATTGGCACGTCAACTCTCGAACGAAATGAGATATCGATTTCAAATTTGGTACATATGTGAAATTGATGTGGGAAGAAATCTATAGTTTTTGAGCAACGTCGCTTTAATAGTATTTTAACGATTTTTCCTGATTTTTGTTTACACAATAAACAAATATTAGGTTTAATTATTGATAATCACACATATAAATGGTTAAAAAAGTGGGTGTGAAGCGGTTAAAGAGGTTGCTTCATATATACACAGTGTTCCAAAAAGTTTTAAACAAATGAAGAAAAAATTTATCTTACCAGGTGTACAAGTATGAAATGCGAATTTTTTTTCTAAAAAAACATGTTAAATTCGGAAGAATGATAAAAAGTGCTCCATCGCTTGTTATACATTTTTCCCCATCTTTCTGGCAATTTGTGAATATCACGCCAGTAAAAATCTTCCCCTTTTGGTGCAATTCATCGAGCCATTTTCTCACATCTTCGTACGAACCAAAGCGGTGCTCAGCAAGTGCGTGACCCATCGATGCAAACAAGTGGTAATCGGAAAAAGCCAAGTCTGGTGAGTAAGCCGCATGGGGTAGAACTTCCCAGCTGAGTGCTTCCAACGTGTCGCGAACTGGTTTTGCCGTATGTGATGGAGCATTGTCATGAAGAAAAATGACTTTGTGTTGCCTCTTTCGGTATTTTGGCCTTTTTTTTCTAGCAGCGAACGGTTCAAATCGGTCAATTGTTGTTGGCAACGTTTAGTATTAACCGTTTCCCCAGGTTTTAACAGCTCATAATAGACCATGCCCCTCTGGTGCCACCAAACACAGAGCATCGTCTTTCTGCCAAAGCGATTCGGTCTTGTGGTCGATATGGATGGTACGCCTCGGTATACCCATGATTTTTTGGGCTTAGGATTCTCAAAATAAATCTACTTTTCATCCCCTATAACTATACGATGCAAAAACGACTTCCTTTTGTACCAAGGGAGCAAAATGTCACACGTGTTTTTGGGCTTTTCCATTTGCCTGTCGTTCAACTCATGTGGTACCCATCTACCGGTCTTCTGAATCTTTCCCATCTCTCGTAGCCGATTGGAAACAGCTTGTTGACTAACGCCCAATTGCTCGGCGAGTTGTTTTTGTGTTTGCAAATCATTTTCGTCCAACAATGTTTGCAATTCCACATCTTCGTATTTTTTTGGCGGTTTTCCACGTTCCTTGTCTGCAAATCGAAGTCACCACTTTTGAAACGCCGAAACCATCGTTCGCACGTATCTTGCGATGGAGCATGTTCACCATAAGCTTCTCGAAGTAATCGGTATGATTCAACAGCAGTTTTCTTCAAATGATAACAAAAAATTAATGCTGTCCGCGAATGCTCTTTGTTCAGTATAAATTTCGACATATTGAACACAACACAACACTATGCACACACTTTTCCAATTTATCACTCGTACGCGTCTGACACTTGTTGATGACACAACAAAATGGCGCAGTGTCAAATCTTTATAGCATAAACTGCATTGGTGCACCATCTGTTGTCTGAAATCCGCATTTCATACTTGTACACCTGGTACATATCACAAAAAAATTTATTTCTTGATAAAAAGTTCTGCAGCACATGGAAATCGATAATTAAGCATCAAAAGTTTAAAATATTTGATGGTATATAGGGAAAATAAAAAATAAGGATTTTTAATGAAGAGCAAAGTGCTATAACTCCTGACGTAATTAGAGATATAATAAAAGATTTTTCTCGAAGAACAATCACCTGTTTAGAAAGGAATGGTGGATACATTGAAGCACTTGTGCAATTAAAGTTAGAATTAATACATATGTTTAGTTGTTATGTACGTAGTAATTAAGTA